>OV179143.1:12500-1212500 GCA_921972225.1 Euplexia lucipara
CCAGCACGGACATGTAGGTCTCCCCTCGCCCCGCAGCCTCCGCGGTGAGAGTCACCACGACTGCTGCGGTTTTAGGGGGGACCAGCCGCGCCTTTGCCTTCCCTTTCCCCTTCGCCTTGCCTTTGCCGGTCGCAGGCGACTGGCTGGCAGTGGCGACAGAAGCGGCAGCAGCGGGAACGGCCGCTGCCGACTTCTTACCCTTACCCTTCCCCCTGCGCCTCACCTCCGTCCACTCGTTGGACGGTGTGGTCGCAGGGAGAAGGGCGTCCTCCTCCTGCTGGGGGACCTCCGCAAGGGTGCCCTCGGCCTGTGGGGTAGGAGGCACCGGCTCCACCCGGTCCCGCCCCTTGTCCGCCGCAAGCGGCGGTCGGGGGCGCGTCTCCGGAAGGAGCCGGTCCTCGATCCCCGCCAGGCATGCTCGCGTGAAGGCCCTCTCCTCCATCACAACCTTGCGGATGGTGTCCTCAAGGTTGCGGCTGGAGGGAAGGGCCTCTGCGGCAGGGCTCGTCGCGGCCTGTTGTGGCCGGGCCGTGGCTTCAGCCAGCTTCTGGTGCAGCTGGCTGACCTCCGACTGCAGGCGATCGACCTTCGCCTGCAGTTGCCGCGTCTCGTCGGTGGCCGTCCGCTGAAGCAGTTCAGCGACGACACCGCGCAGGCTCGCGGCCCGGCACTTGAGGGCCTTCTGGAAGGTACCCTTCAAGTTTGAGGACTTGGAGGCGACCTCTACGATCCCCTCCTTGTCCTCCTCCGCCATCTTCTCCAGCTCCGCCAGTGAGTGGTCCGCGTACAGCACGTGGGACGCGCCGTACCCGGACCTCGCTCGGGCGGACTGGGCCCGCTTTTCCTTTGCCGCGACGCGCTCCTCCAGCTCCTCCTGGAGCTGAGCGCGCCGGGCAAGGTCCAGCTTTCGTTGGGCATCAGCGAGCCCAACGACATGAGTCGCTGGTGCCACCGTCGGCTTCTTGGCCTTCGGCAGCCCCGTCGACGTGGAGGCCGAGGAGCCCCCGGACCCACCGCTCTGGTGGGCTCGCTTTCGCGGCCGGGAGTCCTCGACGTCCGACACAAACAGTGAGTCGTCTGAGTCCAACAGAGACCCAAACGACTCACTCCTCTCAACGGAGCTGGCCGCAGAAGGCGCGCGGCTAATCTCAGGCGTCTGAACGCCGGGTTGGCCCTTAGAAGGGCCCTTCTTACGGAAACGCCCGGAGGCGTCCCGTCTGGGTGTCGACATTATGGTCGCAATAAACTTATACGTAGACTCAAGGCAATAAGAGGTGCTCTACGATGCACAGCGCACTTTGGCCTACCCAGTCTGCCACTCCGTTACGGTGGTCAGAACTGGGCAGTTTCCAGGGGACACGACGAGGACGTATGCGCTGCCCCCAACCTAACCTAACCTTTTTTTTTTTTTTTTTTTTTTTTTTTTTTTTTTTTTTTTTTTTTTTTTTTTTCCACGCTGGGGAAAATGCATTACGCATACCCGCCCATCGGGGGATGGGAGGCTATGTGGGACTCCCCGGTCAGACCCGGTATACCCACTAAAAACCACCAGCGTTGTTCCCGCTTCGTCTTGGATGGCGGGGACTGGGAATCCGGCAGAGCCTTTTCGTCCAGTCCCCGCCGACGATTGCCCGGCGGAGGCGGTGACGGGTGCAATGCGGGCGTAGGCGCCCCCGCGCCTATCGCCCGCCCGTCGCCACCCTGAGGAAGATCCTCAAGATCCACCGGCGGCGCGGCGGCCACGTATCCCGTTCCCCTCTCTAAGAGCGAGAGGGTAGGGGAGTCCGCGGAGGGCCGCGACGCCGGCGCGATGCAACATCCGACCGAAATCAGTCGGACATCGCACCGCTCTCCGCAGCCGCCGCAGGAGCGGCGGCGCCAGCGGCAGCGACAGCTTTGCCCCGTTTGGGGGGAGGAAGACATTTCCGCCCCCTCATGACGTGGTCAGCTGGGCTGCCACTGGCGGCACACACCGCGCAGTGCGGTGTGGCGGCCCCGCAGGAGGCGGCTTTGTGGCCGTCCTTGCCGCAGCGCAGGCACGTGTCCGATCTGTCGACCGGAGATGGACACAGCGGCCGCGTGTGACCGGTGCCGAAGCACCGGAAACACCGCAATGGCTGGTTGGCGAGAGCCCGGACCGCACCTGAGCTGAAGCCGACTGAAAGCCGGCCCCCAGCAAGAACGGCTTTGGCAGCGACGATTGGGCACTGCAGGCGAATCGCGCCCAAGCCGCCGCGGCCGGGCCGGATGTTCCGGCCCTGCACCGCGGCGACGTCACAGCCCCCAATCGCCGCCACCGCAGCCACCACCTCCTCCTTGGTGACGGAGTCGTCCAACTCCGCCACCTCCAAGACCGCTGACTTTGTAGGGCGGACCACCTTGGCGGTGTCCGCGATGGCCTCCTGCAGCTTGGCTGCAAAGAGGTCCGCGCGGGCACCCCCCTCGGCTCCCGGGAACTCGAAGATTCGAGCCCCGGCTTGGGTCCGCCGACAAGTCACAGTGCCGATGCCCAGTTGGGCAGGGTCGGCGTTGGCGCGTGCCCGCACCAGCACGGACATGTACGTCTCCCCTCGCCCCGCAGCCTCCGCGGTGAGAGTCACCACGACGGCTGCGGATCTAGGGGGGACGAGTCGCACCTTCGCCTTCCCTTTCGGCTTCGCCTTGCCTTTGCCGGTCGCCTTCTGCGACCGGCTGGCAGTGGCGACAGAAGCGGCAGCAGCGGGAACGGCCGCTGCCGACTTCTTCCCCTTACCCTTCCCCTTGCGCTTCACCTCCGTCCACTCGTTGGACGGTGTGGTCGCAGGGAGAAGGGCGTCCCCCTCCTGCTGGGGGACCTCCTGAGGGGCGCCCTCGGCCTGTGGGGTAGGAGGCACCGGCTCCTCCCGGTCCCGCCTCTTATCCGCCGCAAGCGGCGGTCGGAGGCGCGTCTCCGGAAGGAGCCGGTCCTCGATCCCCGCCAGGCAGGCTCGCGTGAAGGCCCGCTCCTCCACCACAACCTTGCGGATGACATCCTCAAGGCTGCGGCTGGAGGGGGGGGCCTCCGCGGCAGGGCTCGTCGCGGCCTGTTGTGGCCGGGCCGTGGCTTCAGCCAGCTTCTGGTGCAGCTGGCTGACCTCCGACTGCAGGCGATCCACCTTCGCCTGCAGTTGCCGCGTCTCGTCGGTGGCCGTTCGCTGCAACAGCTCAGCGACGACACCGCGCAGGCTCGCGGCCCGGCACTTGAGGGCCTTCTGGAAGGTCCCCTTTAGGTTGGAGGACTTGGAAGCGACCTCGACGATCCCCTCCTCGTCCTCCTGCGCCATCCTTTCCAGTTCCGCCAGTGAGTGGTCCGCGTACAGCACGTGGGACGCGCCGTACCCGGACCTCGCTCGGGCGGACTGGGCCCGCTTTTCCTTTGCCGCGACGCGCTCCTCCAGCTCCTCCTGGAGCTGGGCGCGCCGGGCAAGGTCCAGCTTACGTTGGGCGTCCAAGAGCCCAACATCGTGGGTCGCTGGTGCCACCGTCGGCCTTTTGGCCTTCGGCAGCCCCGTCGACGTGGAGGCCGAGGAGCCCCCGGACCCACCGCTCTGGTGGATTCGCTTGCGCGACCGGGAGGCCTCGACGTCCGACAGACTGAATGAGTCGTCTGAGTCCAGAGACCCAAACGACTCACTCCCTCCAAATGAGCTGGCCGCAGAAGGCGCGCGGCTAGACTCAGGCGCCTGAACGCCGGGTTGGCCCTTAGAAGGGCCCTTCTTAAGGAAACGCCCGGAGGCGTCCCTTCGAGGTGTTGACATGATGGTCACAATCGATATCGTACTCAGCAAGGCGATAGAATGAGCTACGATTCACAGCGCACTTTGGCCTACCCAGTCTGCCACTCCGTTACGGTGGTCAGAACTGGGCAGTTTCCAGGGGACACGACGAGGACGTATGCGCTGTGGGGGGTCCCCCAACCTAACCTTTTTTTTTTTTTTTTTTTTTTTTTTTTACGCTGGGGAAAATGCATTACGCATACCCTCCCATCGGGGGATGGGGGGGGTATGTGGGACTCCCCGGTCTGACCCGGTATACCCACTAAAAACCACCAGCGTTGTTCCCGCTTCGTCCTGAATGGCGGGGACTGGGAATCCGGCAGAGCCTTTTCGTCCAGTCCCCGCCGACGATTGCCCGGCGGAGGCGGTGACGGGTGCAATGCGGGCGTAGGCGCCCCCGCGCCTAACACCCGCCCGTCGCCACCTTGAGGAAGATCCTCAAGACCTACCGGCGGCGCGGCGGCCACGTATCCCGTTCCCCTCTCTAAGAGCGAGAGGGTAGGGGAGTCCGTGGAGGACCGCGACGCCGGCGCGATGCGACATCCGACCGGAATCAGTCGGACATCGCACCGCTCTCCGCAGCCGCCGCAGGAGCGGCGGCGCCAGCGGCAGCGACAGCTTTACCCCGCTTGGGGGGAGGATTACACTTCCTCCCCCTCATCACGTGGTCAGCTGGGCTGCCACTGGCGGCACACACCGCGCAGCGCGGTGTGGCGGCCCCGCAGGAGGCGGCTTTGTGGCCGTCCTTGCCGCAGCGCAGGCACGTGTCCGATCTGTCGGTTTTAGACGGACACAGCGGCCGCGTGTGACCGATGCCGAAGCATCGGAAACACCGCAATGGCTGGTCGCCGAGAGCCCGGACCGCACCTGAACTGAAGCCGACTGATAGCCGGCCCCTGGCAAGAACGGCTTTGGCAGCGACGATTGGGCACTGCAGGCGAATCGCGCCCAAGCCGCCGCGGCCGGGCCGGATATTCCGGCCCTGCACCGCGGCGACGTCACAGCCCCCAATCGCCGCCACCGCAGCCACCACCTCCTCCTTGGTGACGGAGTCGTCCAACTCCGCCACCTCCAAGACCGCTGACTTTACCGGTCGGACCACCCTGGCGGTGTCCGCGATGACCTCCTGCAGCTTGGCTGCAAAGAGGTCCGCGCGGGCACCCCCCTCGGCTCCCGGGAACTCGAAGATTCGAGCCCCGGCTTGGGTCCGCCGGCAGGTCACACTGCCGATGCCCAGTTGGGCAGGGTTGGCGTTGGCACGTGCCCGCACCAGCACGGACATGTACGTCTCCCCTCGCCCCGCAGCCTCCGCGGTGAGGGTCACCACGACTGCTGCGGATTTAGGGGGGACGAGTCGCACCTTCGCCTTCCCTTCCCCTTCTGCTTCTTGCCCTTGCCGGTCGCAGGCGACTGGCTGGCAGAAGCGGCAGTGGCGGCAGCAGCGGGAACGGCCGCCGCCGACTTTTTCCCCTTACCCTTCTTCCTGCGCTTCACCTCCGTCCACTCGTTGGACGGTGTGGTCGCAGGGAGAAGGGCGTCCCCCTCCTGTTGGGGGACCTCCAGAGGGGCGCCCTCGGCCTGTGGGGTAGGAGGCACCGGCTCCTCCCGGTCCCGCCTCTTATCCGCCGCAAGCGGCGGTCGGAGGCGCGTCTCCGGAAGGAGCCGGTCCTCGATCCCCGCCAGGCAGGCTCGCGTGAAGGCCCGCTCCTCCATCACAACCTTGCGGATGACATCCTCAAGGTTGCGGCTGGAGGGGGGGGCCTCTGCGGCAGGGCTCGTCGCGGCCTGTTGTGGCCGGGCCGTGGCTTCAGCCAGCTTCTGGTGCAGCTGGCTGACCTCCGACTGCAGGCGATCGACCTTCGCCTGCAGTTGCCGCGTCTCGTCGGTGGCCGTCCGCTGAAGGAGTTCAGCGACGACACCGCGCAGGCTCGCGGCCCGGCACTTGAGGGCCTTCTGAAAGGTCCCCTTTAGGTTGGAGGACTTGGAGGCGACCTCCACGATCCCCTCCTCATCCTCCACCGCCATCCTCTCAAGCTCCGCCAGAGAGTGGTCCGCGTACAGCACGCGAGACGCGCCGTACCCGGACCCGCCCCGGGCGGACTGAGCTCGCTTTTCCTGTGCCGCGACGCGCTCCTCCAGCTCCTCCTGGAGCTGAGCGCGCCGGGCAAGGTCCAGCTTGCGTTGGGCATCAGCGAGCCCAACGACATGAGTCGCTGGTGCCACCGTCGGCTTTTTCGCCTTCGGCAGCCCCGTCGAAGTGGAGGCCGAGGAGCCCCCGGACCCACCGCTCTGGTGGGCTCGCTTTCGCGGCCGGGAGTCCTCGACGTCCGACACAAAAAGTGAGTCGTCTGAGTCCAAAAGAGACCCAAACGACTCACTCCTCTCCAGAGAGCTGGCCGCAGAAGGCGCGCGGCTAGCCTCAGGCGCTTGAGCGCCTTTCTTCTTTAAAAATCGCCCGGAGGCGTCACGTCTTGGTGTGGACATGATGGTCGCGACAACAACGTTCGTAGACAGCAAGACAGAGGTGCTCTACGATGCACAGCGCACTTTGGCCTACCCAGTCTGCCACTCCGTTACGGTGGTCAGAACTGGGCAGTTTCCAGGGGACACGACGAGGACGTATGCGCTGTGGGGGGTCCCCCAACCTAACCTTTTTTTTTTTTTTTTTTTTTTTTTTTTTTTTTTTTTTTTTTTTTTTAAACGCTGGGGAAAATGCATTACGCATACCCTCCCATCGGGGGATGGGGGGGGTATGTGGGACTCCCCGGTCTGACCCGGTATACCCACTAAAAACCACCAGCGTGTTCCCGCTTCGTCCTGAATGGCGGGGACTGGGAAACCGGCAGAGCCTTTTCGTCCAGTCCCCGCCGACGATTGCCCGGCGGGGCGGTGACGGGTGCAATGCGGGCGTAGGCGCCCCCGCGCCTATCGCCCGCCCGTCGCCACCTTGAGGATGATCCTCACGATCCACCGGCGGCGCGGCGGTCGCGTATCCCGTTCCCCTCTCTAGAGCGAGAGGGGAGGAGAGTCCGCGGAAGTTCGCGACGCCGGTGCGATGCGACGTCCGACCGAAATCAGTCGGACATCGCACCACCCTCCGCAACCGCCGCAGGAGCGGCGCCAGTGACAGCGGCAGCTTTGCCCCGCTTGGGGGGAGGAAGACATTTCCTCCCCCTCATCACATGGTCTGCTGGGCGGCCACTGGCGGCGCACACTGCGCAGTGTGGCGTGGCGGCCCCGCAGGAGGCGGCTTTGTGGCCGTCCTTGCCGCAGCGCAGGCACGTGTCCGACCTGTCGACCGGAGATGGACACAGCGGCCGGGTGTGTCCGATGCCGAAGCACCGGAAACACCGCATGGGCTGGTCGGCGAGAGCCCGGACCGCACCTGAGCTGAAGCCGACTGAAAGCCGGCCCCTGGCAAGAACGGCTTTGGCAGCGACGATTGGGCACTGCAGGCGAATCGCGCCCAAGCCGCCGCGGCCGGGCCGGATGTTCCGGCCCTGCACCGCGGCGACGTCACAGCCCCCAATCGCCGCCACCGCAGCCACCACCTCCTCCTTGGTGACGGAGTCGTCCAACTCCGCCACCTCCAAGGCCGCTGACTTTACCGGGCGGACCACCGTGGCGGTGTCCGCGATGACCTCCTGCAGCTTGGCTGCAAAGAGGTCCGCGCGGGCACCCCCCTCGGCTCCCGGGAACTCGAAAATACGAGCCCCGGCTTGGGTCCGCCGGCAGGTCACAGTGCCTAAGCCCAGTTGGGCAGGGTTGGCATTGGCGCGTGCCCGCACCAGCACGGACATGTACGTCTCCCCTCGCCCCGCAGCCTCCGCGGTGAGGGTCACCACGACTGCTGCGGTTTTAGGGGGGACCAGCCGCGCCTTTGCCTTCCCTTTCCCCTTCGCCTTGCCTTTGCCGGTCGCAGGCGACTGGCTGGCAGTGGCGACAGAAGCGGCAGCAGCGGGAACGGCCGCCGCCGACTTCTTCCCCTTACCCTTCCCCTTGCGCCTCACCTCCGTCCACTCGTTGGACGGTGTGGTCGCAGGGAGAAGGGCGTCCTCCTCCTGCTGGGGGACCTCCTGAGGGGCACCCTCGGCCTGTGGGGTAGGAGGCACCGGCTCCACCCGGTCTCGCCTCTTGTCCGCCGCAAGCGGCGGTCGGAGGCGCGTCTCCGGAAGGAGCCGGTCCTCGATCCCCGCCAGGCAGGCTCGCGTGAAGGCCCGCTCCTCCATCACAACCTTGCGGATGACATCCTCAAGGTTGCGGCTGGAGGGGGGGGCCTCTGCGGCAGGGCTCGTCGCGGCCTGTTGTGGCCGGGCCGTGGCTTCAGCCAGCTTCTGGTGCAGCTGGCTGACCTCCGACTGCAGGCGATCCACTTTCGCCTGCAGTTGCCGCGTCTCGTCGGTGGCCGTCCGCTGAAGGAGTTCAGCGACGACACCGCGCAGGCTCGCGGCCCGGCACTTGAGGGCCTTCTGAAAGGTCCCTTTTAGGTTTGAGGACTTGGAGGCGACCTCCACGATCCCCTCCTCATCCTCCACCGCCATCCTCTCAAGCTCCGCCAGAGAGTGGTCCGCGTACAGCACGCGGGACGCGCCGTACCCGGACCCGCCCCGGGCGGACTGAGCTCGCTTTTCCTTTGCCGCGACGCGCTCCTCCAGCTCCTCCTGGAGCTGAGCGCGCCGGGCAAGGTCCAGCTTCCGTTGGGCGTCAGCCAGCCCAACGGTATGGGTCGCTGGTGCGACCGTCGGCTTCTTGGCCTTCGGCAGCCCCGTCGACGTGGAGGCCGAGGAGCCCCCGGACCCACCGCTCTGGTGGGCTCGCTTTCGCGGCCGGGAGTCCTCGACGTCCGACACAAAGAGTGAGTCGTCTGAGTCCAACAAAGACCCAAACGACTCACTCCTCTCAACAGAGCTGGCCGCAGAAGGCGCGCGGCTAGTCTCGGGCGTTGGTGCGCCGGGTTGGCCCTTAGATGGGCCCTTCTTGAGGAAACGCCCGGAGGCGTCCCGTCGAGGTGTCGACATGATGGTCGCAAATCCTTTTCGTAGACACAAGGCAGTGAGGTGCTCTACGATGCACAGTGCACTTTAGCCTACCCAGTCTGCCACTCCGTTACGGTGGTCAGAACTGGGCAGTTTCCAGGGGACACGACGAGGACGTATGCACTGTGGGGGGTCCCCCTCCCCCAACCTAACCTTTTTTTTTTTTTTTTTTTTTTTTTTTTTTTTTTTTTTTTTGCGCTGGGGAAAATGCATTACGCATACCCTCCCATCGGGGGATGGGGGGGGTATGTGGGACTCCCCGGTCTGACCCGGTATACCCACTAAAAACCACCAGCGTGTTCCCGCTTCGTCCTGAATGGCGGGGACTGGGAAACCGGCAGAGCCTTTTCGTCCAGTCCCCGCCGACGATTGCCCGGCGGGGCGGTGACGGGTGCAATGCGGGCGTAGGCGCCCCCGCGCCTATCGCCCGCCCGTCGCCACCTTGAGGATGATCCTCACGATCCACCGGCGGCGCGGCGGCCGCGTATCCCGTTCCCCTCTCTAGAGCGAGAGGGGAGGAGAGTCCGCGGAAGACCGCGACGCCGGTGCGATGCGACGTCCGACCTGAGTTAGTCGGACATCGCACCACCCTCCGAAACCGCCGCAGGAGCGGCGCCAGTGGCAGCGGCAGCTTTGCCCCGCTTGGGGGGAGGAAGACATTTCCTCCCCCTCATCACATGGCCCGCTGGGCGGCCACTGGCGGCGCACACTGCGCAGTGTGGCGTGGCGGCCCCGCAGGAGGCGGCTTTGTGGCCGTCCTTGCCGCAGCGCAGGCACGTGTCCGACCTGTCGATCGGCGATGGACACAGCGGCCGGGCGTGTCCGATGCCGAAGCACCGGAAACACCGCATGGGCTGGTCGGCGAGAGCCCGGACCGTACCTGAACTGAAGCCGACTGTAAGCCGGCCCTTGGCAAGGACGGCTTTGGCAGCAGCGATTGGGCACCGCAGGCGAAGCGCGCCCAAGCCGCCGCGGCCGGGCCGGATATCCCGGCCCTGCACCGCAGCGACGTCGCAGCCCCCAATCGCCGCCACCGCAGCCACCACCTCCTCTTTGGTGACGGAGTCGTCCAACTCCGCCACCTCTATGACCGCTGACTTTACCGGTCGGACCACCTTGGCGGTGTCCGCGATGACCTCCTGCAGCTTGGCTGCAAAGAGGTCCGCGCGGGCACCCCCCTCTGCTCCCGGGAACTCGAAAATACGAGCCCCGGCCTGGGTCCGCCGGCAAGTCACTGTGCCGATGCCCAGTTGGGCAGGGTTGGCATTGGCGCGTGCCCGCACCAGCACGGACATGTAGGTCTCCCCTCGCCCCGCAGCCTCCGCGGTGAGAGTCACCACGACTGCTGCGGTTTTAGGGGGGACCAGCCGCGCCTTTGCCTTCCCCTTCGGCTTCGCCTTGCCTTTGCCGGTCGCCTGCGACTGGCTGGCAGTGGCGACAGAAGCGGCAGCAGCGGGAACGGCCGCTGCCGACTTCTTACCCTTACCCTTCCCCTTGCGCCTCACCTCCGTCCACTCGTTGGACGGTGTGGTCGCAGGGAGAAGGGCGTCCTCCTCCTGCTGGGGGACCTCCGCAAGGGTGCCCTCGGCCTGTGGGGTAGGAGGCACCGGCTCCACCCGGTCCCGCCTCTTGTCCGCCGCAAGCGGCGGTCGGAGGCGCGTCTCCGGAAGGAGCCGGTCCTCGATCCCCGCCAGGCATGCTCGCGTGAAGGCCCTCTCCTCCATCACAACCTTGCGGATGGTGTCCTCAAGGTTGCGGCTGGAGGGAAGGGCCTCCGCGGCAGGGCTCGTCGCGGCCTGTTGTGGCCGGGCCGTGGCTTCAGCCAGCTTCTGGTGCAGCTGGCTGACCTCCGACTGCAGGCGATCGACCTTCGCCTGCAGTTGCCGCGTCTCGTCGGTGGCCGTTCGCTGAAGCAGCTCAGCGACGACCCCGCGCAGGCTCGCGGCCCGGCACTTGAGGGCCTTCGTGAAGGTACCCTTCAAGTTTGAGGACTTGGAGGCGACCTCTACGATCCCCTCCTCGTCCTCTATCGCCATCCTTTCGAGCTCCGCCAGAGAGTGGTCCGCGTACAGCACGCGAGACGCGCCGTACCCGGACCCGCCCCGGGCGGATTGTGCTCTTTTCTCCTTTGCCGCGACGCGCTCCTCAAGCTCCTCCTGGAGCTGAGCGCGCCGGGCAAGGTCCAGCTTTCGCTGGGCGTCTGCAAGCCCAACGGTATGGGTCGCTGGTGCGATCGTTGGCTTCTTGGCCTTCGGCAGCCCCGTCGACGTGGAGGCCGAGGAGCCCCCGGACCCACCGCTCTGGTGGGCTCGCTTTCGCGGCCGGGAGTCCTCGACGTCCGACACAAAAAGTGAGTCGTCTGAGTCCAAAAGAGACCCAAACGACTCACTCCTTTCGATAGAGCTAGCCGCAGAAGGCGCGCGGCTAGTTTCGGGCGCTGGTGCGCCGAGTTGGCCCTTAGATGGGCCCTTCTTGAGGAAACGCCCGGAGGCGTCCCTTCTAGGTGTCGACATGATATCGCTCTCAGGTCGTAGTCTCTTCCAGGCTGTAATGTGACTACGATGCACAGTGCTCTTTAGCCTACCCAGTCTGCCACTCCGTTACGGTGGTCAGATCTGGGCAGTTACCAGGGGACGCGACGTGGACGCAAGCACTGTGGGGGGTCCCCCCCCCCAACCTAACCTTTTTTTTTTTTTTTTTTTTTTTGTTTGCGCTGGGAAAAAATGACAATTACGCATACCCGCCCATCGGGGGATGGGGGGGGTATGTGGGACTCCCCGGTTTACCGCACCGGTATACCCACTAAAACAACCCAGCGTTTTTCCCGCTTCGTCGTATTGGCGGGGGACTGGGAATCCAGCATAGCCGTCACGTCCAGTCCCCCGCCGACGATTACCCCGCTTGGCTTCCCCGAAGGGACCGACTAAGGTGGCGACGGGTGCAATGCGAGCGCAGGCGCCCCCGCGCCTGACGCCCGCCCATCGCCTCCGTGTCAAGCCTAAAGTCCGGGTCCCAGCGAGCAGCTTGGGGGAGAAATCGACCCCCCCTAGGGCCATCTCCCCCCACGACAAGGGTCATCGGGGCTGCCTCCGGCCGACTGCCTTCGCGACCCCGTCGACCCTGAAGCCGAGACGCACTCGGACAAACCGCTCCCTCGGACCCGCCTCCGCGGATGGCCCTGAAAAGGGCCCCTCAAGAGTCCACTCTTCCTACCCTCTGTAAGCAGAGGTGGAGAGTGGCCGCAGAAATTCGCCACAGACAACAATCTCTCGATTATTGCCTGTGCCCAGGGTGCACCGGCCCGACGACTGCTCTTTCCCCCGAACGTATTCGAAAGGAACCAGCAGCAATCAGGCACACGAGGAGGTTTTCTGCACGCACCCCTCCCCCCAACCTAACCTAACCTTTTTTTTTTTTTTTTTTTTTTTTTTTTTTTAACGCTGGGGAAAATGCATTACGCATACCCTCCCATCGGGGGATGGGGGGGGTATGTGGGACTCCCCGGTCTGACCCGGTATACCCACTAAAAACCACCAGCGTGTTCCCGCTTCGTCCTGAATGGCGGGGACTGGGAATCCGGCAGAGCCTTTTCGTCCAGTCCCCGCCGACGATTGCCCGGCGGAGGCGGTGACGGGTGCAATGCGGGCGTAGGCGCCCCCGCGCCTAACGCCCGCCCGTCGCCACCTTGAGGAAGATCCTCAAGACCTACCGGCGGCGCGGCGGCCGCGTATCCCGTTCCCCTCTCTAGAGCGAGAGGAGAGGAGAGTCCGCGGAGGACCGCGACGCCGGCGCGATGCGACGTCCGACCGAAATCAGTCGGACATCGCACCGCTCTCCGCAGCCGCCGCAGGAGCGGCGGCGCCAGCGGCAGCGACAGCTTTGCCCCGCCTGGGGGGAGGAAGACATTTCCGCCCCCTCATGACGTGGTCAGCTGGGCTGCCACTGGCGGCACACACCGCGCAGCGCGGTGTGGCGGCCCCGCAGGAGGCGGCTTTGTGGCCGTCCTTGCCGCAGCGCAGGCACGTGTCCGATCTGTCGGTTTTAGACGGACACAGCGGCCGCGTGTGACCGATGCCGAAGCATCGGAAACACCGCAATGGCTGGTCGCCGAGAGCCCGGACCGCACCTGAGCTGAAGCCGACTGTAAGCCGGCCCCTGGCAAGAACGGCTTTGGCAGCGACGATTGGGCACTGCAGGCGAATCGCGCCCAAGCCGCCGCGGCCGGGCCGGATATTCCGGCCCTGCACCGCGGCGACGTCACAGCCCCCAATCGCCGCCACCGCAGCCACCACCTCCTCCTTGGTGACGGAGTCGTCCAACTCCGCCACCTCCAAGACCGCTGACTTTACCGGTCGGACCACCCTGGCGGTGTCCGCGATGACCTCCTGCAGCTTGGCTGCAAAGAGGTCCGCGCGGGCACCCCCCTCGGCTCCCGGGAACTCGAAGATACGAGCCCCGGCTTGGGTCCGCCGGCAAGTCACAGTGCCGATGCCCAGTTGGGCAGGGTCGGCGTTGGCGCGTGCCCGCACCAGCACGGACATGTACGTCTCCCCTCGCCCCGCAGCCTCCGCGGTGAGGGTCACCACGACTGCTGCGGATTTAGGGGGGACGAGTCGCACCTTCGCCTTCCCTTTCGGCTTCGCCTTGCCTTTGCCGGTCGCCTTTTGCGACTGGCTGGCAGTGGCGACAGAAGCGGCAGCAGCGGGAACGGCCGCTGCCGACTTCTTCCCCTTACCCTTCCCCCTGCGTCTCACCTCCGTCCACTCGTTGGACGGTGTGGTCGCAGGGAGAAGGGCGTCCCCCTCCTGTTGGGGGACCTCCTGAGGGGTGCCCTCGGCCTGTGGGGTAGGAGGCACCGGCTCCGCCCGGTCCCGCCTCTTATCCGCCGCAAGCGGCGGTCGGAGGCGCGTCTCCGGAAGGAGCCGGTCCTCGATCCCCGCCAGGCAGGCTCGCGTGAAGGCCCGCTCCTCCATCACAACCTTGCGGATGACGTCCTCAAGGTTGCGGCTGGAGGGGGGGGCCTCTGCGGCAGGGCTCGTCGCGGCCTGTTGTGGCCGGGCCGTGGCTTCAGCCAGCTTCTGGTGCAGCTGGCTGACCTCCGACTGCAGGCGATCCACCTTCGCCTGCAGTTGCCGCGTCTCGTCGGTGGCCGTTCGCTGCAACAGCTCAGCGACGACACCGCGCAGGCTCGCGGCCCGGCACTTGAGGGCCTTCTGAAAGGTACCCTTCAAGTTTGAGGACTTGGAGGCGACCTCTACGATCCCCTCCTTGTCCTCCTCCGCCATCTTCTCGAGCTCCGCCAGAGAGTGGTCCGCGTACAGCACGTTGGACGCGCCGTACCCGGACCCGCCCCGGGCGGACTGGGCTCGTTTCTCCTTTGCCGCGACGCGCTCCTCCAGCTCCTCCTGGAGCTGAGCGCGCCGGGCAAGGTCCAGCTTTCGCTGGGCGTCAGCGAGCCCAACGGTGTGGGTCGCTGGTGCTACCGTCGGCTTCTTCGCCTTCGGCAGCCCCGTCGAAGTGGAGGCCGAGGAGCCCCCGGACCCACCGCTCTGGTGGGCTCGCTTTCGCGGCCGGGAGTCCTCGACGTCCGACACAAACAGTGAGTCGTCTGAGTCCAAAAGGGACCCAAACGACTCACTCCTCTCAATTGAGCTGGCCGCAGAAGGCGCGCGGCCAGTCTCAGGCGCCTGAGCGCCGGGTTTGCCCTTAGAAGGGCCCTTCTTTAAAAATCGCCCAGAGGCGTCACGTCTAGGGGTCGACATGGCGATCACGACTTGTTCGTAGCTCTGCAAGGCTGATGTGATTAGCTACGATGCACAGCGCACTTTGGCCTACCCAGTCTGCCACTCCGTTACGGTGGTCAGAACTGGGCAGTTTCCAGGGGACACGACGAGGACGTATGCGCTGTGGGGGGTCCCCCAACCTAACCTAACCTAACCTAACCTAACCTAACCTTTTTTTTTTTTTTTTTTTTTTTTTTTTTTTTTTTTTTTTTTTTTTTTTTTTTTTTTTTTTTTTTTTTTGTTTTTTTTTTTTTTTTTTTTTTTTTTTTTTTTTTTTTTTTTTTTTTTTTTTTTAGGGGTGGAAAATCCTCATGGATGTCCCCCGCCCGGGGAGGCGGAGGGGTCTGTCAGACTCTTACTGACTAAAAACCACCCCGTGTTCCTTCTCACACCTGCGCCGGGGGTCACGGGAACGGATGATACTTCCGCGACCCCCGACTGGTGCCGGCCCCGCGGGCTTCGCCAAGTCTGCGAGGGGAGTGAGGTGTTAGACGCTGCCGACCATCCTCTCGACCACGGCCGGCAGCGACAGGTCACTGCCTACTCCAGAGACGAGGGCACGGCGCGGCTCCTCCCAAGCGGCACACTCTGCCAGCGTATGCCGCGCCGTGTCCTCCCGACAGTCGACGCAGTGGTGACACCGGGCGTCCGGCTCCCTGTTTATGCGACACAGGTACTTTCCGAAGCAACCGTGCCCGGAAAGTACCTGCGTCACCCGAAACGACAGGGAGCCGTGCCTCCTCCCGAGCCAGCGCTCGAGCACCGGCCGGACCGCCTCGATAGTGACAAGGCCGGCGGTAGGGCTCGAAAGCCTGTCCCGCCATGCCGCCACCAGGACCTCGCGCAGCTGCGACCGACGCAACTCTATGTGTTGCTGCGTCGGTCGCTCGCCGCGCGCCTGCATTTCCTCGCGCCACCGGTACAGTGACGCGAGTACTTTCGCCTCCAGGTCCCAGGGCGGGGATCCGGCCAGTACTCCGGCCGCCTCGTAGGAGATCGTGCGATAGCCCCTGATGACTCTGACGGCCATCGCTCGCTGCGGTCTCCGCAGGACAGCGATACTGCCGGCCGTCAGGTCAGCCGCCCAGATCGGGGCCCCGTAAAGGGCCATCGATCGCACGATCCCCACGTAGAGCCGCCTACAGGCGGCGCTCGGGCCCCCCAGATTGGGAAGCAGCGTTGACAGCGCCCCGGCCGCGCCCAACAGCTTGGGCGCCAGCCGCCGGAAGTGGGGTCCGAAATCCCAACGGCTGTCGAGCACCACTCCCCGGTACTTCATGGTAGACTCGACAGCGATTCGAACCCCACCGACCACTAGGTGTGATCCGGCGGGTGGCGCCCGACGGGGGCCGTGGAAAACCATAGCCTCCGTCTTGCTGAGGGCCACCTCCAGGCCGAGGCGCCGTATGCGGCCCACCACCTGTGAGACCGCAGCCGTCGCCAACAACGCCGCCTCCCTGTGCGAACTCCCCCGGGCCGTGACCAGCGTGTCATCCGCGTAACACGTCAGGTCGACGCCCGGCTGGAGCTCGCCCCTCAGCACCCAGTCGTACCCGATGTTCCACAGGAGTGGCCCGAGGACCGAGCCCTGTGGAACACCGCACGACATGGGGCGCTGGTGACCGCCATCACGTCCCACGTAGGTGACACACCTCTCCGTCAGGTAAGCCCCAACGAGTTGGCGGAGGTAGGGAGGCACCCTATGGTAGCACAGTGCCTCCCTTATACAACTCCAGGGCAGGGTGTTGAAGGCGTTGGAAATGTCCAAGGACACCGCCAACATCACCCCGCCCCGGGACACCGCTTCCTCCGCCAGGACTCTGACACGCGACACGGCGTGAATGGTGGAGCGCCCGTGCCGAAAGCCAAACTGGCTCTCGGCTAGATCCGGCCCGTCTCCGCACAAGTGGCCGACGAGGCGGGCAGCTATGATTCGTTCGAACAGCTTACCCACCTCGTCTAGCAGCACTATGGGCCGGAACGCGGACGGTGAGTCCGCAGGGCGCCCCGCCTTCTTGAGCAGGACCAGACGACCAGTCTTCCACAAAGTGGGAAACCGGCCCCGCTCAAGACACGCCGTGTACAGTCCTCTCAGCTGGGGCTCCAGCTCCTTCAGAGCGAGGGCGAGCACTCGGCCGTGAATGCCGTCAGGCCCCGGGGCCACGTTCTTGGCCCGGAGCCGCAACACGGCCGCCCCCATCTCTGCCTGTGTCACCTCTGGGACGCTGATGGCGATCTCTTCTTCTGTAGGCTCCGCGGCTGTGGGCAAAGCCATCGGCGGCGGAACGTGCTCCGCTCTAGCCGGGAAGAGGGCTGCGACGACCTCCGTCAGCAGCTCGGAACCTAACCTTTTTTTTTTTTTTTTTTTTTTTTTTTTTTTTTTTTTGTTTGCGCTGGGAAAAAATGTCAATTACGCATACCCGCCCATCGGGGGATGGGCGGGGTATGTGGGACTCCCCGGTTTTACCCGGTATACCCACTAAAAGAACCCAGCGGCGCTCCCGCTTCGTCTGAGTGGCGGGGGACTGGGAAACCGGCTAAGCCTTTACGTCCAGTCCTCCGCCGACGATAACCCGACATGCCGGACCCCTCACGGCCTCCCCAGGGTGGGGAGGGGGGTGGGTCCGGGAGCAGCCAACGAAAGTGGTGACGGGTGCAATGCAGGCGAAGGCACCCCCGTGCCTGTCGCCCGCCCATCGCCACTGTGAGGGGGGAGAGGATGTCGTCTTCTCCGACCCCTTCTTCGTCTGCGGAGCGGTGCAGCGAGAGGGTCATCCTCCCGCGCGCGCTCCGCCTCCTCCTTTTGCGAGATGACGTCCTCGCAAAAAGAGGCGACCGCCGACCAGGCCCCCTCGCTCTCCAGCATGGCGTTGATCACGCTGGGAAGCGAGAGGTCCTGTCCGACCTCCGCGGTCATTTCTCGGCGCAGCTCTGCCCAAGCAGGGCACTCTTGGAGAGTGTGCTGCGCCGTGTCCTCCGCCGTGCCGCAGTCGTGGCACGCCGGGGTCTCCTCCCTCCCGATCTTGTGCAGGTGCGTTCCGAAACAGCCGTGTCCGGACAACACCTGCACCAGACGGAACGAGAGGAAGCCGTGGGACCGCTCGAGCCAGCCCTGCAGGACCGGACCGAGCGCGTCCAGGGTTCGGCGGCCAAAGGTGGCGGTGGCGAGGTCCTCCGTCCAGTGGAGGACGATGGCGTCCTTCGCCTCCCGCCGTGCGGCCTCTCGCTCTTCGGCGACGGGGCGCTCCCCGAGCGCCTTCTTTCGCGCCGTCCACTCGTACACCCTGGCGATCACCCAAGCCTCCAACTCCCAAGGAGGGGTGCCGGCCAGGGCGCACGCCGCCGAGAAGCTTACTGAGCGGTAAGCCCTCGCCACACGCTGTGCGATGGCCCTTTGGGGCCTGCGGATCGCGGTTGCGTTCTCCCTCCTGTGGAGGGTGTCCGCCCAAATGGGGGCCCCGTACAGGGCCATGCTCTTGAGAATGCCGGCATAGAGGCGCCGGCATTTAGTCTTGGGCCCCCCCAGGTTCGGGAGGAGCCACGAGAGGGCGTCAGCGGCCTTCAACAGGCGCGTCGACAGCCCGCTGAAATGCGGGCCGAAGCGCCACCTGTCGTCCAGCACCAGCCCCAGATACTTCATCTGGGGCTGGACCCCTATCCTGACGCCCTCTACGACTATGTGCGGGTCAGGAGGGCGGCGCTGCCGAGGCCCGTGAAAGAACACAGCCTCGGTCTTGTGCAGCGCCACCCGCAATCCCAGTCGGCGGATCCTTTCTGCGACCAAGGATCCGCCGATTGAGGCCAAATCGGCCGCGCTTCTAAAGTTCCTCCCCCGGGCAGTGAGGAGAGTGTCATCCGCGTAGCAGATGACACTCGTGCCCTGGAGGAGAGCTCGGAACCTAACCTAACCTAACCTAACCTTTTTTTTTTTTTTTTTTTTTTTTTTTTTTTTTTTTTTTTTTTTTTTTTTTTTTTTTTTAACGCTGGGGAAAATGCATTACGCATACCCTCCCATCGGGGGATGGGGGGGGTATGTGGGACTCCCCGGTCTGACCCGGTATACCCACTAAAAACCACCAGCGTGTTCCCGCTTCGTCCTGAATGGCGGGGACTGGGAATCCGGCAGAGCCTTTTCGTCCAGTCCCCGCCGACGATTGCCCGGCGGAGGCGGTGACGGGTGCAATGCGGGCGTAGGCGCCCCCGCGCCTAACGCCCGCCCGTCGCCACCTTGAGGAAGATCCTCAAGACCTACCGGCGGCGCGGCGGCCGCGTATCCCGTTCCCCTCTCTAGAGCGAGAGGAGAGGAGAGTCCGCGGAGGACCGCGACGCCGGCGCGATGCGACGTCCGACCGAAATCAGTCGGACATCGCACCGCTCTCCGCAGCCGCCGCAGGAGCGGCGGCGCCAGCGGCAGCGACAGCTTTGCCCCGTCTGGGGGGAGGAAGACATTTCCGCCCCCTCATGACGTGGTCAGCTGGGCTGCCACTGGCGGCACACACCGCGCAGTGCGGTGTGGCGGCCCCGCAGGAGGCGGCTTTGTGGCCGTCCTTGCCGCAGCGCAGGCACGTGTCCGATCTGTCGACCGGAGATGGACACAGCGGCCGCGTGTGTCCGGTGCCGAAGCACCGGAAACACCGCAATGGCTGGTTGGCGAGAGCCCGGACCGCACCTGAGCTGAAGCCGACTGAAAGCCGGCCCCCAGCAAGAACGGCTTTGGCAGCGACGATTGGGCACTGCAGGCGAATCGCGCCCAAGCCGCCGCGGCCGGGCCGGATATTCCGGCCCTGCACCGCGGCGACGTCACAGCCCCCAATCGCCGCCACCGCAGCCACCACCTCCTCCTTGGTGACGGAGTCGTCCAACTCCGCCACCTCCAAGGCCGCTGACTTTACCGGGCGGACCACCGTGGCGGTGTCCGCGATGACCTCCTGCAGCTTGGCTGCAAAGAGGTCCGCGCGGGCACCCCCCTCGGCTCCCGGGAACTCGAAAATACGAGCCCCGGCTTGGGTCCGCCGGCAGGTCACACTGCCGATGCCCAGTTGGGCAGGGTTGGCGTTGGCACGTGCCCGCACCAGCACGGACATGTACGTCTCCCCTCGCCCCGCAGCCTCCGCGGTGAGGGTCACCACGACTGCTGCGGATTTAGGGGGGACGAGTCGCACCTTCGCCTTCCCTTTTCCCTTCTGCTTCTTGCCCTTGCCGGTCGCAGGCGACTGGCTGGCAGAAGCGGCAGTGGCGGCAGCAGCGGGAACGGCCGCCGCCGACTTTTTCCCCTTACCCTTCTTCCTGCGCTTCACCTCCGTCCACTCGTTGGACGGTGTGGTCGCAGGGAGAAGGGCGTCCCCCTCCTGTTGGGGGACCTCCAGAGGGGTGCCCTCGGCCTGTGGGGTAGGAGGCACCGGCTCCGCCCGGTCCCGCCTCTTGTCCGCCGCAAGCGGCGGTCGGAGGCGCGTCTCCGGAAGGAGCCGGTCCTCGATCCCCGCCAGGCAGGCTCGCGTGAAGGCCCGCTCCTCCATCACAACCTTGCGGATGACGTCCTCAAGGTTGTGGCTGGAGGGGGGGGCCTCTGCGGCAGGGCTCGTCGCGGCCTGTTGTGGCCGGGCCGTGGCTTCAGCCAGCTTCTGGTGCAGCTGGCTGACCTCCGACTGCAGGCGATCCACCTTCGCCTGCAGTTGCCGCGTTTCGTCGGTGGCCGTTCGCTGAAGCAGTTCAGCGACGACCCCGCGCAGGCTCGCGGCCCGGCACTTGAGGGCCTTCTGAAATGTGCCCTTCAAGTTGGAGGACTTGGAGGCGACCTCTACGATCCCCTCCTCGTCCTCCTCCGCCATCTTCTCCAATTCCGCCAGTGAGCGGTCCGCGTACAGCACGCGGGACGCGCCGTACCCGGACCTCGCTCGGGCGGACTGGGCCCGCTTTTCCTTTGCCGCGACGCGCTCCTCCAGCTCCTCCTGGAGCTGAGCGCGCCGGGCTAGGTCAAGCTTCCGCTGGGCGTCGGCTAGCCCAACGGAATGGGTCACTGGTGCGACCGTCGGCTTCTTCGCCTTCGGCAGCCCCGTCGACGTGGAGGCCGAGGAGCCCCCGGACCCACCGCTCTGGTGGGCTCGCTTTCGCGGCCGGGAGTCCTCGACGTCCGACACAAACAGTGAGTCGTCTGAGTCCAACAGAGACCCAAACGACTCACTCCTCTCTACAGAGCTGGCCGCAGAAGGCGCGCGGCTAGTCTCGGGCGTCTGAGCGCCGGGTTGGCCCTGAAAAGGGCCCTTTTTCTTTAGGAAACGCCCGGAGGCGTCCCGTCGAGGTGTCGACATGATGGTCGCAAACTACTTGTTCGTAGACACAAGGCAGTGAGGTGCTCTACGATGCACAGCGCACTTTAGCCTACGCAGTCTGCCACTCCGTTACGGTGGTCAGAACTGGGCAGTTTCCAGGGGACACGACGAGGACGTATGCGCTGTGGGGGGTCCCCCAACCTAACCTAACCTTTTTTTTTTTTTTTTTTTTTTTTTTTTTTTTTTTTTTTTTTTTACGCTGGGGAAAATGCATTACGCATACCCGCCCATCGGGGGATGGGAGGCTATGTGGGGCTCCCCGGTCAGACCCGGTATACCCACTAAAAACCACCAGCGTTGTTCCCGCTTCGTCCTGAATGGAGGGGACTGGGAAACCGGCGGAGCCTTTTCGTCCAGTCCCCGCCGACGATTGCCCGGCGGAGGCGGTGACGGGTGCAATGCGGGCGTAGGCGCCCCCGCGCCTAACGCCCGCCCGTCGCCACCTTGAGGAAGATCCTCAAGATCCACCGGCGGCGCGGCGGCCGCGTATCCCGTTCCCCTCTCTAAGAGCGAGAGGAGAGGAGAGTCCGCGGAGGACCGCGACGCCGGCGCGATACGACGTCCGACCGAAATCAGTCGGACATCGCACCGCTCTCCGCAGCCGCCGCAGGAGCGGCGGCGCCAGCGGCAGCGACAGCCTTGCCGCGTCTGGGGGGAGGAAGACATTTCCGCCCCCTCATGACGTGGTCAGCTGGGCTGCCACTGGCGGCACACACCGCGCAGCGCGGTGTGGCGGCCCCGCAGGAGGCGGCTTTGTGGCCGTCCTTGCCGCAGCGCAGGCACGTGTCCGATCTGTCGGTTTTAGACGGACACAGCGGCCGCGTGTGACCGATGCCGAAGCACCGGAAACACCGCAATGGCTGGTCGCCGAGAGCCCGGACCGCACCTGAACTGAAGCCGACTGATAGCCGGCCCCTGGCAAGAACGGCTTTGGCAGCGACGATTGGGCACTGCAGGCGAATCGCGCCCAAGCCGCCGCGGCCGGGCCGGATATTCCGGCCCTGCACCGCGGCGACGTCACAGCCCCCAATCGCCGCCACCGCAGCCACCACCTCCTCCTTGGTGACGGAGTCGTCCAACTCCGCCACCTCCAAGGCCGCTGACTTTACCGGGCGGACCACCGTGGCGGTGTCCGCGATGACCTCCTGCAGCTTGGCTGCAAAGAGGTCCGCGCGGGCACCCCCCTCGGCTCCCGGGAACTCGAAAATACGAGCCCCGGCTTGGGTCCGCCGGCAGGTCACACTGCCGATGCCCAGTTGGGCAGGGTTGGCGTTGGCACGTGCCCGCACCAGCACGGACATGTACGTCTCCCCTCGCCCCGCAGCCTCCGCGGTGAGGGTCACCACGACTGCTGCGGATTTAGGGGGGACGAGTCGCACCTTCGCCTTCCCTTTTCCCTTCTGCTTCTTGCCCTTGCCGGTCGCAGGCGACTGGCTGGCAGAAGCGGCAGTGGCGGCAGCAGCGGGAACGGCCGCCGCCGACTTTTTCCCCTTACCCTTCTTCCTGCGCTTCACCTCCGTCCACTCGTTGGACGGTGTGGTCGCAGGGAGAAGGGCGTCCCCCTCCTGTTGGGGGACCTCCAGAGGGGCGCCCTCGGCCTGTGGGGTAGGAGGCACCGGCTCCGCCCGGTCCCGCCTCTTGTCCGCCGCAAGCGGCGGTCGGAGGCGCGTCTCCGGAAGGAGCCGGTCCTCGATCCCCGCCAGGCATGCTCGCGTGAAAGCCCGCTCCTCCATCACAACCTTGCGGATGACGTCCTCAAGGTTGTGGCTGGAAGGGGGGGCCTCTGCGGCAGGGCTCGTCGTGGCCTGTTGTGGCCGGGCCGTGGCTTCAGCCAGCTTCTGGTGCAGCTGGCTGACCTCCGACTGCAGGCGATCCACCTTCGCCTGCAGTTGCCGCGTCTCGTCGGTGGTCTTGCGCTTGATGAGCTCCAAGACGACACCGCGCAGGCTCGCGGCCCGGCACTTGAGGGCCTTCTGGAAGGTACCCTTCAAGTTTGAGGACTTAGAGGCGACCTCCACGATCCCCTCCTCGTCCTCCTCCGCCATTCTCTCGAGCTCTTCGAGAGAGTGGTCCGCGTACAGCACGTGGGACGCGCCGTACCCGGACTTGGCTCGGGCAGACTGCGCTCGCTGTTCCTTAGCCGCGACGCGCTCCTCCAGCTCCTCCTGGAGCTGGGTGCGCCGGGCAAGGTCCAGCTTACGCTGGGCGTCTGCGAGCCCAACAACGTGGGTCGCTGGTGCGACCGTCGGCTTCTTCGCCTTCGGCAGCCCCGTCGACGTGGAGGCCGAGGAGCCCCCGGACCCACCGCTCTGGTGGGCTCGCTTTCGCGGCCGGGAGTCCTCGACGTCCGACACAAAAAGTGAGTCGTCTGAGTCCAAAAGAGACCCAAACGACTCACTCCCTCCGTATGAGCTTGCCGCAGAAGGCGCGCGGAAAGGCTCAGGCGCCTGAGCGCCGGGTTGGCCCTTAGAAGGGCCCTTCTTCAAAAATCGCCCGGAGGCGTCACGTCTTGGTGTCGACATGAAGGTCGCGATCTCGTTCGTAGACAACAAGACAGAGAGGTGCTCTACGATGCACAGCGCACTTTGGCCTACCCAGTCTGCCACTCCGTTACGGTGGTCAGAACTGGGCAGTTTCCAGGGGACACGACGAGGACGTATGCGCTGTGGGGGGTCCCCCAACCTAACCTAACCTAACCTAACCCAGTTCCCCCCCGGCTTCCGTGGCGGTCGGATCGTTCTCTAAGTCGCTCCGCGGTCGAAAACACCTTAAAAATACAAAATTGTTAAAAAGTTCAAATATTATTGTGGTTACCTCTGTGTATTACTAATACAACCGTAATCGTCAAAAAATTTTTAAAATCGGGTGAAAATTGGGAAAGTTATTCAACAAAAACTATCTAACTTAACCTCAAAGTGACAACAAAAATCACTAAAAGTGAAACGCAGCGAGAACGCGATCGACGACCTGGTGATTTTTTATTACCAGTTGCAGCTCCAGGACGCGCCCCGTCATCTCGGCTGAGTCCGGGATTTTTCCCGTGGAAACTCGCCGAGATACGGGATAAAGTAGAAAACCGGTGTGACCACGGGATCTTCTCCTAGCAGCCGGAGGAGAAAGCTGAAAAAGGGGATGAGCTCAGGAGACTCTCCCCTTTCACCAGACACCCCGATCACCGAGATCGGCCATCCCGACTGGAAGTTACAAGGTTTTTGAAACTGTGAAAAAGACACCCCAAGTGAAACCCTTGTAACTCCAAATTTAAAGTGACGACATAGTGTTTTTGGGACCTTAAGAACTAGTGTATATTATATAGACTGTAAGTAGAAATTTTTAGATTTATTGAACGAGTAGTTAAGAAGTTATAGCGTTTTTACCAAACCCCTACCTGGTTTGTTTACATGTTATCGTAAAACTAATTCTAAGGCGTGGCACTTTGTAGAAAAATTTTGTTTGCTACCAAATTTATCAGAAAACCAGCCCCCCTTTCTAAAAAATAACACCATACCAAATGGTTTTGAGTCCCCCTCTATGAAGTTACCCCCACTAAAATCAAATAAACTTAAAGATAAAAAAGTGTAAAATCAAGTTACGTAGTTTTCCCCACTTTGGGCAAATTCTCCCGACCAAATATTTTCTCCCCAAAATTCTACCATTTTTATTTTATTTATCCTAACCAAAACTAGTGAATATAACACCCTCTCCCCCCAACCCCAAATTACCCCACAAAAGTAAATTGGAAGCGACCCTCAGTCGAAGTAACTAGCCTACGTACACAGCACGATCACGTGACCTCTTGAAACAAAATTTGTTCTTTGTTTACATTCGTAGACACAAGAAATCTTTTAAGTAAGATTGAAGATATAAGTAAGGTAAGCAGAGAACACAACATTTATTTTTCTTTTCTCATTTCTTCAAGCCGTACAGCACTACCCTTCCGGGATACACCCCTCCCCCTCAAATACAACCCCCCCCCCCCCCCCCTAAATTTTTTCCGTTAAACACTGCAGGTGGCCCTCAGCCACACATCGCATTTTACTTTTTGGACCCCCCCCCCCCTCTAACACCCCCCCCCCCCCTCCCGAAATAAATCTGCTTCCAAATCACTGGCCATAAAGTACTATTCTTACATTCTTACGGGAGATACCCCCACCCTTGCGCACCTCCCCTCACCCCCCCCCCACCCCTCCCCTGTAAAACACTCCCCGTAAATACCCTGCAGGTGGCCCTCAGCCGCACTGTTGTAGTCAAACCAAATTTTGGACCCCCACCAACCCCCCCCCCACCCCCTCACCCCCACCCCCCACCCTCTATTCTGAAACATCAACAACCAGAAAGAGCTCAACAAGGCCAAACAAAAGAGCCCACTCACGCAAAAATCGGTTCAAGGTAGACCCAGCTAGGCCACCTGGAAGTCTCAACCGACGAACCATAAAAATTTAAGTCTATTCCAAACTTAGTACCGTAATAAAGTATATTCGGAAACTTATTACAGCAAAAATAGTGATCTGGACAGAAAATTGCTGATATCTTAAGAACGGAAGGAGATACAGTAAAATCGACCGCAAATTTAGCCTTTGTGGTGTCGAAGACACCACGGCTAAAGTCGCCTAAGAGGAACCCATCCCCCCCATTTTTGACCCCCTCCTCCCTGTTTGACCCCAAAAATTTTCTTCTTGAAAATTTTATTTATTTCAATAATACGTGTTATTTTGACTACGGATAGCATACCGACTTTGACCCCCATTTACAGGGTCAAAACAAACAGCACACACCCCATTATACAGGGTCAGACTGACTTTTATTAACATTATTTGTTATATATTTTATTTTTAATTATATTTTACACACCGACGTTTTTCCTACCACTCATTGTGCCCTATACACACAATACATTACACGCAAAATGGGCCTAGGAATACGCACCCCAGTAACGAGGAGAGAGGCGGGCGCCGGCGCCAGCGGTCCACAGGAGAACACAGCCGGACCTCCCCAGCCGTCTACGGCAGGGACCTCTGGCGGCATCGCTAGCACCGCTACCCCCAGCCCCAAGGGCCCACCAGGGCAAGCGCTGGACGCAGCCAGGACCTTCATCCGGAGGCCGGAGCGGAAGAGGAGATCCGTGGACATCATGGAGGCATACAGTAGGCAGTCCGACACTTATGCCTCCCAGTCAAATGACAAACTTCTCCAGGAGGTCATGAAGACCTTTGAGGACATTCCAGCTAGGGTCAAGGACTACCCTCAGATGAGGAAGGATATTAAGATCTTCCTGGAGACTCAGTCGGACAGATGTCTGCGGACCCTGTTTGAGCTCAGCAGACGGATGAAGGGCCTGGAAACAGCATCTCCAACAGCCCAGCCCACACAAACCACCACCACCACGCCAGCGTCACCCGAGTTTTCGGAGAAGCTAATAGAAAGGCTGGAGAAAATGGAGAAGGGCATAGAGGCGCGGCTGAGTGACCTCGACGACAAGGTCTCAAAGGGCCTCCAGGAGGTTATCACAGAGAACAATGATTGCTGTATCTCAAACGCTGAAGGCCTCTGCGATAAAATCTGGGAGGTCCGCGACAGTGTCGTCGCAGTCCAAGCCACCCTAGACCACATGCAGGTAGGGGTAAAGACCGACACCCCCCGGTCATACGCCAGCGTCGCGGCAGCCAGACCCGGGCATCGGCCGGTACTGCACTCGATGGCGATCACATTCGAAGGCGGTCAGGATACCGCCGACGAGGTGCTCGCCAGAGTAAAGGAGGCGGTCGATGCCAGGGAAACTGGCCTGAAGATCAACAAGGTCAGAAAGGCCAAAAACCAGACGGTCATACTGGGGTGCGACTCGGAAGCAGAGCTATGCAAAGTTAAGGAAAGGATTGAGAGCCGAGGAAAGGGATTAATAGTTTCGCATATGAAAAACAAAAACCCGCTCGTCGTCCTAAAAGACGTCTTTTTGGACAGCGAAGACGACGAGCTGGTGAAGGCGATCTATTCTCAGAATCAAGACTTATTCGGAGACCTAGAAGAGGAAGAACTAGAAATAGCTGTAAAATACAAAAAAAGGACCAAAAACCCAAACACGGCGCACGTTGTCGTCCAAGTCAGGCCCAGGGTTTGGCAGAGGATGACGAAGGCTGGCGCTCTCTACCTTGACCTGCAAAGGGTAAGGGTGGAAGACCAGTCTCCGCTCGTCCAATGCACCAAATGCCTGGCATACGGGCACGGCCGGAAATTTTGTACCGCGAGTGCGGACAGGTGTAGCCACTGTGGAGGCCCGCACCTGCGCGAGAAGTGCGGGGAGTTTGTCGCGGGGATGGAACCGCAGTGCTGCAACTGTCTGCACTCGAAGCTACAGAAGACCGACCACAACGCCTTTAGCGCGGAATGCCCGGTCCGCAAGAAATGGGACTACTTGGCTCGGACGACAACGGCGTACGCCTAAACAGCACCCTAGGGTTAACACAACACACACAGCATACACAGGAACACAACAATACAGTAACACAAACTGGGAGTACGTAAAACTGGACCACAACAATGGAATAAACAGACACACGGAAACCTGTAAACAACAAAAAACACAGATATATAAATTATATAGTAAATATATACTAATATATCAACACACACACGAAACACCAACCCAACTACCTATCCCTAAAACCGTCGACAAAAATAAAAAACATGACTAAGAAATGCCAATAAATATATATAATCTGTGTATATATATATATATTATTGCCACAACCAAACAAGACAAACAATACAAAACTTGAAAGTTACCTACACCAAACCAGTTATAAACACCAATTTACAAACAGTACCTATCTACGTAAACATACAAATTAGTACAGAACAAAATGTAAATGATATTACACATTAGTCATTTACTACCTTGTTTACGTAACAGACACAACTACAAATCATTACACCACATAATAAAAAACAACAAAACAACAGGTACAAAACAAATGCATAACAACACACACCATCAACACAAAATACAATGCCCCAAAAACCTCAACCCTAACCCTAAAACCAAAGTCCCGAAATAGTAAACATCAAATAAGTCACAACCACTTCTACAAACCATGTCCTCTAACAGCGACACCTGTGTCGCCTCGCTCGAACAAATTCTGGTACAAAAATCATGGCATGTTCAAATTAGTAACTTGTAGAATGTAAAACCATGGTAACTAATAGCGCCATCTGTTTCGCTACGCCGAAACAAATCATTATGATCCAACGGGTGCACACGCGACATTTGCAACAAAATTTTCTTATGATCCAACGGGTGCTCATAAGGACATTGGAACATTCTTATGATCCAACGGGTGCTCATAAGGACATTTAAGGAGTTAAATGTAAAAAACAAAGTGTATACTGCAACAAAGTTGCAAAATAAAAAAGAACAATTGCGTAAGTTATTATGTTAGGAAAATTGTATGTTAGAAAAAATATATGTTAGTAATAAGCTTAAATTAAGAAAATGTAATAAATGTAGTTATGTATGAAATAAAAATTTAGACACATAAGTATATATGTGAAAGGTCCAAGCCTGAAAGCTCACCCGTCGACTGCTCTGCGGGATCTCTAGTTCCCAGAGCGGAAAACGATGAGCTGACCAGCCGGACCCAGCCGCTACTAACTAAGTTTAAAATAAGTGTTATAGTATAAGAACCTTAAATAAAGTAAACATAGAATAAGAAAACCCTACCAAGTCTACAATAGTTACTGTAAATTCTTCTTTATTATCTTTTTAAATAAATAAATAACACCCAGCATCCCAAGGTCCCTGATCATGTTAGGGGAAAACTAGTTCGCAGGCTCCACCTAGCGTGGAGAGGTAGGAAAAAAAAAAAAAAAAAAAAAAAAAAACCTAACCTAACCTAACCTAACCTAACCTTTTTTTTTTTTTTTTTTTTTTTTTGTTTGCGCTGGGAAAAAATGACAATTACGCATACCCGCCCATCGGGGGATGGGGGGGGTATGTGGGACTCCCCGGTTTACCGCACCGGTATACCCACTAAAACAACCCAGCGTTTTTCCCGCTTCGTCGTATTGGCGGGGGACTGGGAATCCAGCATAGCCGTCACGTCCGATCCCCCGCCGACGATTACCCCGCTTGGCTTCCCCGAAGGGACCGACTAAGGTGGCGACGGGTGCAATGCGAGCGCAGGCGCCCCCGCGCCTGACGCCCGCCCATCGCCTCCGTGTCAAGCCTAAAGTCCGGGTCCGAGCGAGCAGCTTGGGGGAGAAATCGACCCCCCCTAGGGCCATCTCCCCCCACGACAAGGGTCATCGGGGCTGCCTCCGGCCGACTGCCTTCGCGACCCCGTCGACCCTGAAGCCGAGACGCACTCGGACAAACCGCTCCCTCGGACCCGCCTCCGCGGATGGCCCTGAAAAGGGCCCCTCCAGAGTCCACTCTTCCTACCCTCTGTAAGCAGAGGTGGAGAGTGGCCGCAGAAATTCGCCACAGACAACAATCTCTCGATTATTGCCTGTGCCCAGGGTGCACCGGCCCGACGACTGCTCTTTCCCCCGAATGTATTCGAAAGGAACCAGCAGCAATCAGGCACACGAGGAGGTTTTCTGCACGCACCCCAACCTAACCTTTTTTTTTTTTTTTTTTTTTTTTTTTGTTTGCGCTGGGAAAAAATGACAATTACGCATACCCGCCCATCGGGGGATGGGGGGGGTATGTGGGACTCCCCGGTTTACCGCACCGGTATACCCACTAAAACAACCCAGCGCTTTTCCCGCTTCGTCGTATTGGCGGGGGACTGGGAATCCAGCATAGCCGTCACGTCCAGTCCCTCGCCGACGATTACCCCGCTTGGCTTCCCCGAAGGGACCGACTAAGGTGGCGACGGGTGCAATGCGAGCGCAGGCGCCCCCGCGCCTAACGCCGCCCATCGCCTCCGTGTCAAGCCTAAAGTCCGGGTCCGAGCGAGCAGCTTGGGGGAGAAATCGACCCCCCCTAGGGCCATCTCCCCCCACGACAAGGGTCATCGGGGCTGCCTCCGGCCGACTGCCTTCGCGACCTCGTCGACCCTGAAGCCGAGACGCACTCGGACAAACCGCTCCCTCGGACCCGCCTCCGCGGATGGCCCTGAAAAGGGCCCCTCCAGAGTCCACTCTTCCTACCCTCTGTAAGCAGAGGTGGAGAGTGGCCGCAGAAATTCGCCACAGACAACAATCTCTCGATTATTGCCTGTGCCCAGGGTGCACCGGCCCGACGACTGCTCTTTCCCCCGAACGTATTCGAAAGGAACCAGCAGCAATCAGGCACACGAGGAGGTTTTCTGCACGCACCCCACCCCAACCTAACCTAACCTAACCTTTTTTTTTTTTTTTTTTTTTTTTTTTTTTTTTTTCACGCTGGGGAAAATGCATTACGCATACCCTCCCATCGGGGGATGGGGGGGGTATGTGGGACTCCCCGGTCTGACCCGGTATACCCACTAAAAACCACCAGCGTTGTTCCCGCTTCGTCTTGGATGGCGGGGACTGGGAATCCGGCAGAGCCTTTTCGTCCAGTCCCCGCCGACGATTGCCCGGCGGAGGCGGTGACGGGTGCAATGCGGGCGTAGGCGCCCCCGCGCCTAACGCCCGCCCGTCGCCACCTTGAGGAAGATCCTCAAGACCTACCGGCGGCGCGGCGGCCACGTATCCCGTTCCCCTCTCTAAGAGCGAGAGGGTAGGGGAGTCCGTGGAGGACCGCGACGCCGGCGCGATGCGACATCCGACCGGAATCAGTCGGACATCGCACCGCTCTCCGCAGCCGCCGCAGGAGCGGCGGCGCCAGCGGCAGCGACAGCCTTGCCCCGCCTGGGGGGAGGAAGACATTTCCGCCCCCTCATGACGTGGTCAGCTGGGCTGCCACTGGCGGCACACACCGCGCAGCGCGGTGTGGCGGCCCCGCAGGAGGCGGCTTTGTGGCCGTCCTTTCCGCAGCGCAGGCACGTGTCCGATCTGTCGGTTTTAGACGGACACAGCGGCCGCGTGTGACCGATGCCGAAGCATCGGAAACACCGCAATGGCTGGTCGCCGAGAGCCCGGACCGCACCTGAACTGAAGCCGACTGATAGCCGGCCCCTGGCAAGAACGGCTTTGGCAGCGACGATTGGGCACTGCAGGCGAATCGCGCCCAAGCCGCCGCGGCCGGGCCGGATATTCCGGCCCTGCACCGCGGCGACGTCACAGCCCCCAATCGCCGCCACCGCAGCCACCACCTCCTCCTTGGTGACGGAGTCGTCCAACTCCGCCACCTCCAAGGCCGCTGACTTTACCGGGCGGACCACCGTGGCGGTGTCCGCGATGACCTCCTGCAGCTTGGCTGCAAAGAGGTCCGCGCGGGCACCCCCCTCGGCTCCCGGGAACTCGAAAATACGAGCCCCGGCTTGGGTCCGCCGGCAGGTCACACTGCCGATGCCCAGTTGGGCAGGGTTGGCGTTGGCACGTGCCCGCACCAGCACGGACATGTACGTCTCCCCTCGACCCGCAGCCTCCGCGGTGAGGGTCACCACGACTGCTGCGGATTTAGGGGGGACGAGTCGCACCTTCGCCTTCCCTTTCCCCTTCTGCTTCTTGCCCTTGCCGGTCGCAGGCGACTGGCTGGCAGAAGCGGCAGTGGCGGCAGCAGCGGGAACGGCCGCCGCCGACTTTTTCCCCTTACCCTTCTTCCTGCGCTTCACCTCCGTCCACTCGTTGGACGGTGTGGTCGCAGGGAGAAGGGCGTCCCCCCTCCTGTTGGGGGACCTCCAGAGGGGTGCCCTCGGCCTGTGGGGTAGGAGGCACCGGCTCCACCCGGTCCCGCCTCTTGTCCGCCGCAAGCGGCGGTCGGAGGCGCGTCTCCGGAAGGAGCCGGTCCTCGATCCCCGCCAGGCATGCTCGCGTGAAGGCCCTCTCCTCCATCACAACCTTGCGGATGGTGTCCTCAAGGCTGCGGCTGGAGGGAAGGGCCTCTGCGGCAGGGCTCGTCGCGGCCTGTTGTGGCCGGGCCGTGGCTTCAGCCAGCTTCTGGTGCAGCTGGCTGACCTCCGACTGCAGGCGATCCACCTTCGCCTGCAGTTGCCGCGTCTCGTCGGTGGCCGTTCGCTGCAACAGCTCAGCGACGACACCGCGCAGGCTCGCGGCCCGGCACTTGAGGGCCTTCTGGAAGGTCCCCTTTAGGTTGGAGGACTTGGAGGCGACCTCGACGATCCCCTCCTCATCCTCCACCGCCATCCTCTCAAGCTCCGCCAGAGAGTGGTCCGCGTACAGCACGCGGGACGCGCCGTACCCGGACCCACCCCGGGCGGACTGAGCACGCTTTTCCTTAGCCGCGACGCGCTCCTCCAGCTCCTCCTGGAGCTGAGCGCGCCGGGCAAGGTCCAGCTTCCGCTGGGCATCAGCGAGCCCAACGGTATGGATCGCTGGTGCCACCGTCGGCTTCTTAGCCTTCGGCAGCCCCGTCGAAGTGGAGGCCGAGGAGCCCCCGGACCCACCGCTCTGGTGGGCTCGCTTTCGCGGACACAAACAGTGAGTCGTCTGAGTCCAACAGGGACCCAAACGACTCACTCCTCTCCAGAGAGCTGGCCGCAGAAGGCGCGCGGCTAGCCTCAGGCACCTGAGCGCCCTTTTTCTTTAAAAATCGCCCGGAGGCGTCCCGCCTAGGGGTCGACATTATGATCGCAGGCGTTTTCGTAGACTCACAAGGCTTGGATGATCTACGATGCACAGCGCACTTTGGCCTACCCAGTCTGCCACTCCGTTACGGTGGTCAGAACTGGGCAGTTTCCAGGGGACACGACGAGGACGTATGCGCTGTGGGGGGTCCCCCAACCTAACCTTTTTTTTTTTTTTTTTTTTTTTTTTTTTGTTTGCGCTGGGAAAAAATGACAATTACGCATACCCGCCCATCGGGGGATGGGAGGCTATGTGGGACTCCCCGGTCAGACCCGGTATACCCACTAAAACAACCCAGCTTTATTCCCGCTTCGTCTAAGTGGCAGGGGACTGGGAAACCGGCACAGCCTTTACGTCCAGTCCTCCGCCGACGATTGCCCCGCATGGCTTCCCCTAGGGGACCGACAAAGGTGGTGACGGGTGCAATGCGGGCGAAGGCACCCCCGTACCGTCGCCCGCCCGTCGCCACCGTGAACCGCTTGAAAGTCCGAGTCCGAGAAAGCAGTTCGGGGGAGAGATCGACCCCCACCAGGGCCATCCCCCCCCACGACATGGGCCTCCGAGGCTACCGTCGGCCCTCCGGCCTTGGCAACCCCGTCGACCCTGAAGCCAAGGCGCCCTCGGACAAACCACCCCCTCGGACCCGCTTCCGCCAGACAGTGATAAATAAATAAATAAATAATAAATAAGCACCTCTGAACATACACACTTTACTCGCAAGTCACACCCAGACACAGCACAACGTCGCGCTCACCATAAAAAATGAGCAGCCCCAAAGTCAGAGTCCGACAGAGAGCGGCCCGGAGGAGAGACTGGCCCCCTCCAGGGCCATCTCCCCCCACGACAGAGGTCTCCGAGGCTACCGTCGGCGCTCCAGCCTTGGCAACCCCGTCGACCCTGAAGCCGAGACCCCCTCGGACAAAACCGCCCCCGCGGACTCGTTACCACGACCGAGGGACTTCCACGTCCGACGCACCAATCAGTGAGTCGTCTGAGTCCAGAGAGTAACTATTCCTGTGCCATGGGCACCAAACAGCCAACAAACCCAATCACACGCGACCAAACACACACACTTTCTTTCTTTCTTTTCTTTCTTTCGAAAATGATAAATAAATAAATAAATAAACACCTCTGAACATACACACTTTACTCGCAAGTCACACCCAGACACAGCACAACGATCGCGCTCACCATAAAAAATGAGCAGCCCCAAAGTCAGACTCCGACAGAGAGCGGCCCGGAGGAGAGACTGGCCCCCTCCAGGGCCATCTCCCCCCACGACAGAGGTCTCCGAGGCTACCGTCGGCGCTCCAGCCTTGGCAACCCCGTCGACCCTGAAGCCGAGACCCCCTCGGACAAAACCGCCCCCGCGGACTCGTTACCACGACCGAGGGACTTCCACGTCCGACGCACCAATCAGTGAGTCGCCTGAGTCCAGAGAGTAACTATTCCTGTGCCATGGGCACCAAACAGCCAACAAACCCAATCACACGCGACCAAACACACACACTTTCTTTCTTTCTTTTCTTTCTTTCTTAAATGATAAATAAATAAATAATAAATAAATAAATAAACACCTCTGAACATACACACTTTACTCGCAAGTCATACTCAGACACAGCACAACGATCGCGCTCACCATAAAAAATGAGCAGCCCCAAAGTCAGAGTCCGACAGAGAGCGGCCCGGAGGAGAGACTGGCCCCCTCCAGGGCCATCTCCCCCCACGACAGAGGTCTCCGAGGCTACCGTCGGCGCTCCAGCCTTGGCAACCCCGTCGACCCTGAAGCCGAGACCCCCTCGGACAAAAACCGCCCCCGCGGACTCGTTACCACGACCGAGGGACTTCCACGTCCGACGCTCCAATCAGTGAGTCGTCTGAGTCCAGAGAGTAACTATTCCCAATCACACACCTCCCAACACACACAAACATCCATCCCAAGCGGGAATCGAACCCACGTCTAGCGGCACAGCCGCCACAGTGCACTTTGGCCGACCCAGTCTGGCACTGCAATACGGTGGTCAGTACTGGATCGTTTCCAGGGGGCGCGACGTGGACGCAAGCACTGTGAGGTGGCCCCCCACCCCCCCCAACCTAACCTAACCTAACCTAACCTAACCTTTTTTTTTTTTTTTTTTTTTTTTTTTACGCTGGGGAAAATGCATTACGCATACCCTCCCATCGGGGGATGGGGGGGGTATGTGGGACTCCCCGGTCTGACCCGGTATACCCACTAAAAACCACCAGCGTTGTTCCCGCTTCGTCCTGAATGGAGGGGACTGGGAAACCGGCAGAGCCTTTTCGTCCAGTCCCCGCCGACGATTGCCCGGCGGGGCGGTGACGGGTGCAATGCGGGCGTAGGCGCCCCCGCGCCTATCGCCCGCCCGTCGCCACCTTGAGGATGATCCTCACGATCCACCGGCGGCGCGGCAGCCGCGTATCCCGTTCCCCTCTCTAGAGCGAGAGGGGAGGAGAGTCCGCGGAAAACCGCGACGCCGGTGCGATGCGACGTCCGACCTGAGTTAGTCGGACATCGCACCGCTCTCCGCAGCCGCCGCAGGAGCGGCGGCGCCAGCGGCAGCGACAGCTTTGCCCCGTTTGGGGGGAGGAAGACATTTCCGCCCCCTCATGACGTGGTCAGCTGGGCTGCCACTGGCGGCACACACCGCGCAGCGCGGTGTGGCGGCCCCGCAGGAGGCGGCTTTGTGGCCGTCCTTGCCGCAGCGCAGGCACGTGTCCGATCTGTCGGTTTTAGACGGACACAGCGGCCGCGTGTGTCCGGTGCCGAAGCACCGGAAACACCGCAATGGCTGGTTGGCGAGAGCCCGGACCGCACCTGAGCTGAAGCCGACTGAAAGCCGGCCCCCAGCAAGAACGGCTTTGGCAGCGACGATTGGGCACTGCAGGCGAATCGCGCCCAAGCCGCCGCGGCCGGGCCGGATATTCCGGCCCTGCACCGCGGCGACGTCACAGCCCCCAATCGCCGCCACCGCAGCCACCACCTCCTCCTTGGTGACGGAGTCGTCCAACTCCGCCACCTCCAAGGCCGCTGACTTTACCGGGCGGACCACCGTGGCGGTGTCCGCGATGACCTCCTGCAGCTTGGCTGCAAAGAGGTCCGCGCGGGCACCCCCCTCGGCTCCCGGGAACTCGAAAATACGAGCCCCGGCTTGGGTCCGCCGGCAGGTCACACTGCCGATGCCCAGTTGGGCAGGGTTGGCGTTGGCACGTGCCCGCACCAGCACGGACATGTACGTCTCCCCTCGCCCCGCAGCCTCCGCGGTGAGGGTCACCACGACTGCTGCGGATCTAGGGGGGACGAGTCGCACCTTCGCCTTCCCTTTCCCCTTCTGCTTCTTGCCCTTGCCGGTCGCAGGCGACTGGCTGGCAGAAGCGGCAGTGGCGGCAGCAGCGGGAACGGCCGCCGCCGACTTTTTCCCCTTACCCTTCTTCCTGCGCTTCACCTCCGTCCACTCGTTGGACGGTGTGGTCGCAGGGAGAAGGGCGTCCCCCTCCTGCTGGGGGACCTCCTGAGGGGCGCCCTCGGCCTGTGGGGTAGGAGGCACCGGCTCCGCCCGGTCCCGCCTCTTGTCCGCCGCAAGCGGCGGTCGGAGGCGCGTCTCCGGAAGGAGCCGGTCCTCGATCCCCGCCAGGCATGCTCGCGTGAAGGCCCGCTCCTCCATCACAACCTTGCGGATGACGTCCTCAAGGTTGCGGCTGGAGGGGGGGGCCCCCGCGGCAGGGCTCGTCGCGGCCTGTTGTGGCCGGGCCGTGGCTTCAGCCAGCTTCTGGTGCAGCTGGCTGACCTCCGACTGCAGGCGATCCACCTTCGCCTGCAGTTGCCGCGTTTCGTCGGTGGCCGTTCGCTGAAGCAGTTCAGCGACGACCCCGCGCAGGCTCGCGGCCCGGCACTTGAGGGCCTTCTGGAAGGTCCCCTTTAGGTTGGAGGACTTGGAAGCGACCTCGACGATCCCCTCCTCATCCTCCACCGCCATCCTCTCAAGCTCCGCCAGAGAGTGGTCCGCGTACAGCACGCGAGACGCGCCGTACCCGGACCCGCCCCGGGCGGACTGAGCTCGCTTTTCCTTTGCCGCGACGCGCTCCTCCAGCTCCTCCTGGAGCTGAGCGCGCCGGGCAAGGTCCAGCTTGCGTTGGGCATCAGCGAGCCCGACAACATGAGTCGCTGGTGCGACCGTCGGCTTCTTCGCCTTCGGCAGCCCCGTCGACGTGGAGGCCGAGGAGCCCCCGGACCCACCGCTCTGGTGGGCTCGCTTTCGCGGCCGGGAGTCCTCGACGTCCGACACGAACAGTGAGTCGTCTGAGTCCAAAAGAGACCCAAACGACTCACTCCTCTCAATTGAGCTGGCCGCAGAAGGCGCGCGGCCAGTCTCAGGCGCTGGTGCGCCGGGTTTGCCCTTAGAAGGGCCCTTCTTCAAAAATCGCCCGGAGGCGTCCCTTCGAGGTGTTGACATGATGGTCACAATCGTTATCGTACTCAGCAAGGCGATAGAATGAGCTACGATTCACAGCGCACTTTGGCCTACCCAGTCTGCCACTCCGTTACGGTGGTCAGAACTGGGCAGTTTCCAGGGGACACGACGAGGACGTATGCGCTGTGGGGGGTCCCCCAACCTAACCTAACCTAACCTAACCTAACCTAACCTAACCTAACCTAACCTAACCTCATTACATTACATTACATTACATTACATTACATTACATAACATTACATTACATTACATGACATTACATTACATTACATTACATTTCATTTCATTCACGTTCGTCACGTTACTATCCGAAGTTCGTCACAGCACTAACCGAAGTTCGTCACAATAATCCGAAGTTCGTCACGTCACTATCCGAAGTTCGTCACAGTTATCCGAAGTTCATCACAATAATCCGAAGTTCGTTATGTCACTATCTGAAGTTCGTCACAATAATCCGAATTTCGTCACAATTGTCCGAATTTCGTCACGTCACTATCTGAAGTTCGTCACAGTTATCCGAAGTTCGTCACAATAATCCGAAGTTCGTCACGTCACTATCCGAAGTTCGTCACAATAATCCGAAGTTTGTCACAATTACATAACATTACATTACATTACATTACATTACATTACATTACATTACATTACATTACATTACATTACATTACATTACATTACATTACATTACATTACATTACATTACATTACATTTCATTTCATTCACGTTCGTCACGTTACTATCCGAAGTTCGTCACAGCACTAACCGAAGTTCGTCACAATAATCCGAAGTTCGTCACGTCACTATCCGAAGTTCGTCACAGTTATCCGAAGTTCATCACAATAATCCGAAGTTCGTTATGTCACTATCTGAAGTTCGTCACAATAATCCGAATTTCGTCACAATTATCCGAAATTTGTCACGTCATTATCCGAATTTCGTCACAATTATCCGAACTTCGTCACGTCTCTTTCCGAAGTTCTTCACAATAATCCGAAGTTCGTCACGTCACTATCCGAAGTTCGTCACAGTAATCCAAAGTTCGTCACAATAATCCGAAGTTCGTCACGTCACTATCCGAAGTTCGTCACAATAATCCGAATTTCTTCACAATTATCCGAATTTCGTCACGTCACTATCCGAAATTCGTCACAATTATCCGAATTGCGTCACGTCACTATCCGAAGTTCGTCTTAACAATCTGATGTTCGTCACATTTATCCGAATTTCGTCACGTCACTATCCGAAGTTCGTCACAATTATCCGAATTTCGTCACGTCATAATCCGAAGTTAGTCACGTCATTATCCGAATTTCGTCACAATTATCCGAACTTCGTCACGTCTCTTTCCAAAGTTCGTCACAATAATCCGAAGTTCGTCACGTCACTTTTCGAAGTTCGTCACATTTATCCGAAGTTCGTCACAATAATCCGAATTTCGTACATTACATTACATTACATTACATTACATTACATTACATTACATTACATTACATTACATTACATTACATTAAATTACATTATATTACATTACATTACATTACATTACATTACATTACATAACATAACATTACATTACATTACATTACATTACATTACATTACATTACATTACATTACATTACATTACATTACATTACATTACATTTCATTCACGTTCGTCACGTTACTATCCGAAGTTCGTCACAGCACTATCCGAAGTTCGTCACAATTATCCGAATTTCGTCACGTCACTATCCGAATTTCGTCACAATTATCCGAACTTCGTCACGTCTTTTTCCGAAGTTCGTCACAATAATCCGAAGTTCGTCACAATTATCCGAAATTCGTCACGTCACTATCCGAAATTCGTCACAATTATCTAAATTGCGTCACGTCACTATCCGAAGTTCGTCTTAACAATCCGAAATTTGTCACATTTATCTGAATTTTGTCACGTCACTATCCGAAGTTCGTCACAATTATCCGAATTTCGTCACGTCATAATCCGAAGTTAGTCACGTCATTATCCGAATTTCGTCACAATTATCCGAACTTCGTCACGTCTCTTTCCAAAGTTCGTCACAATAATCCGAAGTTCGTCACGTCACTTTTCGAAGTTCGTCACATTTATCCGAAGTTCGTCACAATAATCCGAATTTCGTACATTACATTACATTACATTACATTACATTACATTACATTACATTACATTACATTACATTAAATTACATTACATTACATTACATTACATTACATAACATTACATTACATTACATTACATTACATTACATTACATTACATTACATTACATTACATTACATTACATTACATTACATTTCATTTCATTCACGTTCGTCACGTTACTATCCGAAGTTCGTCACAGCACTATCCGAAGTTCGTCACAATTATCCGAATTTCGTCACGTCACTATCCGAATTTCGTCACAATTATCCGAACTTCGTCACGTCTTTTTCCGAAGTTCGTCACAATAATCCGAAGTTCGTCACAATTATCCGAAATTCGTCACGTCACTATCCGAAATTCGTCACAATTATCCAAATTGCGTCACGTCACTATCCGAAGTTCGTCTTAACAATCCGAAATTTGTCACATTTATCTGAATTTCGTCACGTCACTATCCGAAGTTCGTCACAATTATCCGAATTTCGTCACGTCATAATCCGAAGTTTGTCACGTCATTATCCGAATTTCATCACAATTATCCGAACTTCATCACGTCTCTTTCCGAAGTTCGTCACAATAATCCGAAGTTCGTCACGTCACTATCCGAAGTTCGTCTTAACAATCCGAAATTCGTCACATTTATCCGAATTTCGTCACGTCACTATCCGAAGTTCGTCACAATTATCCGAATTTCGTAACGTCATAATCCGAAGTTTGTCACGTCATTATCCGAATTTCGTCACAATTATCCGAACTTCGTCACGTCTCTTTCCGAAGTTCGTCACAATAATCCGAAGTTCGTCACGTCACTATCCGAAGTTCGTCACAATAATCCGAAGTTCGTCACGTCACTATCCGAAGTTCGTCACAGTTATCCGAAGTTCATCACAATAATCCGAAGTTCGTCATGTCACTATCTGAAGTTCGTCACAATAATCCGAATTTCGTCACAATTATCCGAATTTCGTCACGTCACTATCCGAAGTTCGTCACAGTAATCCGAAGTTCGTCACAATAATCCGAAGTTCGTCACAATAATCCGAAGTTTGTCACTATTTCATTTTATTTCATTACATTACATTACATTACATTACATTACATTACATTACATTACATTACATTACATTACATTACATTACATTACATTACATTACATTACATTACATTACATTACATTACATTACATTACATTACATTACATTACATTACATTACATTACATTACATTACATTACATTACATTACATTACATTACATTACATTACATTACATTACATTACATTACATTACATTACATTACATTACATTACATTACATTACATTACATTACATTACATTACATTACATTACATTACATTACATTACATTACATTACATTACATTACATTACATTACATTACATTACATTACATTACATTACATTACATTACATTACATTACATTACATTACATTACATTTCATTTCATTCACGTTCGTCACGTTACTATCCGAAGTTCGTCACAGCACTATCCGAAGTTCGTCACAATTATCCGAATTTCGTCACAATTATCCGAAATTCGTCACGTCACTATCCGAAATTCGTCACAATTATCCAAATTGCGTCACGTCACTATCCGAAGTTCGTCTTAACAATCCGAAATTCGTCACATTTATCCGAATTTCGTCACGTCACTATCTGAAGTTCGTCATAATTATCCGAATTTCGTCACGTCATAATCCGAAGTTTGTCACGTCATTATCCGAATTTCGTCACAATTATCCGAACTTCATCACGTCTCTTTCCGAAGTTCGTCACAATAATCCGAAGTTCGTCACGTCACTATCCGAAGTTCGTCACAATAATCCGAATTTTGTCACAATTATCCGAAATTCGTCACGTCACTATCCGAAATTCGTCACAATTATCCAAATTGCGTCACGTCACTATCCGAAGTTCATCACATTTATCCGAATTTCGTCACGTCACTATCCGAAGTTCGTCACAATTATCCAAATTTCGTCACGTCATAATCCGAAGTTCGTCACGTCATTATCCGAATTTCGTCACAATTATCCGAACTTCGTCACGTCTCTTTCCGAAGTTCGTCACAATAATCCGAAGTTCGTCACGTCACTTTCTGAAGTTCGTCACAATAATCCGAAGTTCGTCACGTCATTATCCGAATTTCGTCACAATTATCCGAACTTCGTCACGTCTCTTTCCGAAGTTCGTCACAATAATCCGAAGTTCGTCACGTCACTTTCCGAAGTTCATCACAATAATCCGAAGTTCGTCATGTCACTATCTGAAGTTCGTCACAATAATCCGAACTTCGTCACGTCTCTTTCCGAAGTTCGTCACAATAATCCGAAGTTCGTCACGTCACTTTCCGAAGTTCGTCACAATAATCCGAAGTTCGTCACGTCACTATCCGAAGTTCGTCACAGTTATCCGAAGTTCATCACAATAATCCGAAGTTCGTCATGTCACTATCTGAAGTTCGTCACAATAATCCGAATTTCGTCACAATTGTCCGAATTTCAACACGTCACTATCTGAAGTTCGTCACAGTTATCCGAAGTTCGTCACAATAATCCGAAGTTCGTCACGTCACTATCCGAAGTTCGTCACAATAATCCGAAGTTTGTCACAATTACATAACATTACATTACATTACATTACATTACATTACATTACATTACATTACATTACATTACATTACATTACATTACATTACATTACATTACATTACATTACATTACATTACATTACATTACATTACATTACATTACATTACATTACATTACATTACATTACATTACATTACATTACATTACATTTCATTTCATTCACGTTCGTCACGTTACTATCCGAAGTTCGTCACAGCACTAACCGAAGTTCGTCACAGTAATCCGAAGTTCTTCACAATAATCCGAAGTTCGTCACGTCACTATCCGAAGTTCGTCACAATAATCCGAATTTCTTCACAATTATCCGAATTTCGTCACGTCACTATCCGAAATTCGTCACAATTATCCGAATTTCGTCACGTCACTATCCGAAATTCGTCTTAACAATCCGAAGTTCGTCACATTTATCCGAATTTCGTCACGTCACTATCCGAAGTTCGTCACAATTATCCGTATTTCGTCACGTCATAATCCGACGTTAGTCACGTCATTATCCGAATTTCGTCACAATTATCCGAACTTCGTCACGTCTCTTTCCAAAGGTCGTCACAATAATCCGAAGTTCGTCACGTCATACTCCAAAGTTCGTCACAATGATCCGAAGTTCGTCACGTCATAATCCAAAGTTCGTCACAATTATCCGAATTTAGTCATGTCACTATCCGAAGTTCGTCACAATAATCCGAAGTTCGTCACGTCATAATCCAAAGTTCGTCACAGTAATCCAAAGTTCGTCACGTCACTATCCGAAGTTCGTCACAATAATCCAAAGTTCGTCACAATCATCCGAAGTTCGTCACAATAATCCAAAGTTCGTCACAATCATCCGAAGTTCGTCACGTCACTATCCGAAGTTCGTCTCAAGAATCCAAAACTCGTCACGTCACTATCCGAATTTCGTCACAATTATCCAAACTTCGTCAAGTCACTCTCCGAACTTCGTCACAATAATCCAAAGTTCGTCTTAATTATCCGAATTTCTTGACGTCTTTATCCGGAGTTCGTCACAAAAATCCAAAGTTCGTCACGTCACTATCCGAAGTTCGTCACGTCATTATCCGAAGTTCGTCACGTAACTATCCGAGTTTCGTCAAAATTATCTTAATTTCGCGACGTCACTATCCGGAGTTCGTCACACTAATCCGAAGTTCGCCACGTCAATTCATTATCCGAATTCCGTCACAATTATCCGAAGTTCGTCACGTCATAATCCGAAGTTCGTCACGTCATAATCCGAAGTTCGTCACGTCACTAACCGAAGTTCATTTCGTTTCATTTCGTTTAATTTCGTTTCATTTCGTTTCATTTCGTTTCATTTCGTTTAATTTCGTTTCATTTCGTTTAATTTCGTTTCGTTTCGTTTCGTTTCGTTTCGTTTCGTTTCGTTTCGTTTCATTTCATTTCATTTCATTTCATTACATTACATTACATTACATTACATTACATTACATTACATTACATTACATTACATTACATTACATTACATTACATTACATTACATTACATTACATTACATTACATTACATTACATTACATTACATTACATTACATTACATTACATTACATTACATTACATTACATTACATTACATTACATTACATTACATTACACAACATTACATTACATTTCATTTCATTCACGTTCGTCACGTTACTATCCGAAGTTCGTCACAGCACTATCCGAAGTTCGTCACAATTATCCGAATTTCGTCACGTCACTTTCCGAAGTTCGTCACAATAATCCGAAGTTCGTCACGTCACTATCCGAAGTTCGTCACAGTTATCCGAAGTTCATTACAATAATCCGAAGTTCGTTATGTCACTATCTGAAGTTCGTCACAATAATCCGAATTTCGTCACAATTGTCCGAATTTCGTCACGTCACTATCTGAAGTTCGTCACAGTTATCCGAAGTTCGTCACAATAATCCGAAGTTCGTCACGTCACTATCCGAAGTTCGTCACAATAATCCGAAGTTTGTCACAATTACATTACATTACATTACATTACATTACATTACATTACATTACATTTCATTTCATTCACGTTCGTCACGTTACTATCCGAAGTTCGTCACAGCACTATCCGAAGTTCGTCACAATTATCCGAATTTCGTCACGTCACTATCCGAAGTTCGTCACGTCACTATCCGAAGTTCGTCACAGTAATCCGAAGTTCTTCACAATAATCCGAAGTTCGTCACGTCATTATCCGAAGTTCGTCACAATAATCCGAATTTCGTCACAATTATCCGAAATTTGTCACGTCATTATCCGAATTTCGTCACAATTATCCGAACTTCGTCACGTCTCTTTCCGAAGTTCTTCACAATAATCCGAAGTTCGTCACGTCACTATCCGAAGTTCGTCACAGTAATCCAAAGTTCGTCACAATAATCCGAAGTTCGTCACGTCACTATCCGAAGTTCGTCACAATAATCCGAATTTCTTCACAATTATCCGAATTTCGTCACGTCACTATCCGAAATTCGTCACAATTATCCGAATTGCGTCACGTCACTATCCGAAGTTCGTCTTAACAATCTGATGTTCGTCACATTTATCCGAATTTCGTCACGTCACTATCCGAAGTTCGTCACAATTATCCGAATTTCGTCACGTCATAATCCGAAGTTAGTCACGTCATTATCCGAATTTCGTCACAATTATCCGAACTTCGTCACGTCTCTTTCCAAAGTTCGTCACAATAATCCGAAGTTCGTCACGTCACTTTTCGAAGTTCGTCACATTTATCCGAAGTTCGTCACAATAATCCGAATTTCGTACATTACATTACATTACATTACATTACATTACATTACATTACATTACATAACATTACATAACATTACATTACATAACATTACATAACATTACATTACATTACATTACATTACATTACATTACATTACATTACATTACATTACATTACATTACATTACATTACATTACATTACATTACATTACATTACATTACATTACATTACATTACATTACATTACATTACATTACATTACATTACATTACATTACATTACATTACATTTCATTTCATTTCATTCACGTTCGTCACGTTACTATCCGAAGTTCGTCACAGCACTATCCGAAGTTCGTCACAATTATCCGAATTTCGTCACGTCACTATCCGAATTTCGTCACAATTATCCGAACTTCGTCACGTCTTTTTCCGAATTTCGTCACAATAATCCGAAGTTCGTCACAATTATCCGAAATTCGTCACGTCACTATCCGAAATTCGTCACAATTATCCAAATTGCGTCACGTCACTATCCGAAGTTCGTCTTAACAATCCGAAATTTGTCACATTTATCTGAATTTCGTCACGTCACTATCCGAAGTTCGTCACAATTATCCGAATTTCGTCACGTCATAATCCGAAGTTTGTCACGTCATTATCCGAATTTCGTCACAATTATCCGAACTTCAACACGTCTCTTTCCGAAGTTCGTCACAATAATCCGAAGTTCGTCACGTCACTATCCGAAGTTCGTCTTAACAATCCGAAATTCGTCACATTTATCCGAATTTCGTCACGTCACTATCCGAAGTTCGTCACAATTATCCGAAATTCGTCACGTCACTATCCGAAATTCGTCACAATTATCCAAATTGCGTCACGTCACTATCCGAAGTTCATCACATTTATCCGAATTTCGTCACGTCACTATCCGAAGTTAGTCACAATTATCCGAATTTCGTCACGTCATTATCCGAAGTTCGTCACGTCATTATCCGAATTTCGTCACAATTATCCGAACTTCGTCACGTCTCTTTCCGAAGTTCGTCACAATTATCCGAACTTCGTCACGTCTCTTTCCGAAGTTCGTCACAATAATCCGAAGTTCGTCACGTCACTATCCGAAGTTCGTCACAATAATCCGAAGTTCGTCACGTCACTATTCGAAGTTCGTAACAGTTATCCGAATTTCATCACAATAATCCGAAGTTCGTCATGTCACTATCTGAAGTTCGTCACAATAATCCGAATTTCGTCACAATTATCCGAATTTCGTCACGTCACTATCCGAAATTCGTCACAGTAATCCGAAGTTCGTCACAATAATCCGAAGTTCGTCACAATAATCCGAAGTTTGTCACTATTTCATTTTATTCATTACATTACATTACATTACATTACATAACATTGCATTACATTACATTACATTACATTACATTACAGTACATATTATTACATTACATTACATTACATTACATTACATTACATTACATTACATTACATTACATTACATTTCATTCACGTTCGTCACGTTACTATCCGAAGTTCGTCACAGCACTATCCGAAGTTCGTCACAATTATCCGAAGTTCGTCACAGCACTATCCGAAGTTCGTCACAATTATCCGAATTTCGTCGCGTCACTATCCGAATTTCGTCACAATTATCCGAACTTCGTCACGTCTTTTTCCGAAGTTCGTCACAATAATCCGAAGTTCGTCACAATGATCCAAAATTCGTTACGTCTTTTTCCGAAGTTCGTCACAAATAATCCGAAGTTCGTCACAATTATCCGAAATTCGTCACGTCACTATCCGAAATTCGTCACAATTATCCAAATTGCGTCACGTCACTATCCGAAGTTCGTCTTAACAATCCGAAATTCGTCACATTTATCCGAATTTCGTCACGTCACTATCTGAAGTTCGTCATAATTATCCGAATTTCGTCACGTCATAATCCGAAGTTTGTTACGTCATTATCCGAATTTCGTCACAATTATCCGAACTTCATCACGTCTCTTTCCGAAGTTCGTCACAATAATCCGAAGTTCGTCACGTCACTATCCGAAGTTCGTCACAATAATCCGAATTTTGTCACAATTATCCGAAATTCGTCACGTCACTATCCGAAATTCGTCACAATTATCCAAATTGCGTCACGTCACTATCCGAAGTTCATCACATTTATCCGAATTTCGTCACGTCACTATCCGAAGTTAGTCACAATTATCCGAATTTCGTCACGTCATAATCCGAAGTTCGTCACGTCATTATCCGAATTTCGTCACAATTATCCGAACTTCGTCACGTCTCTTTCCGAAGTTCGTCACAATAATCCGAAGTTCGTCACGTCACTTTCCGAAGTTCGTCACAATAATCCGAAGTTCGTCACGTCACTATCCGAAGTTCGTCACAGTTATCCGAAGTTCATCACAATAATCCGAAGTTCGTCATGTCACTATCTGAAGTTCGTCACAATAATCCGAATTTCGTCACAATTGTCCGAATTTCGTCACGTCACTATCTGAAGTTCGTCACAGTTATCCGAAGTTCGTCACAATAATCCGAAGTTCGTCACGTCACTATCCGAAGTTCGTCACAATAATCCGAAGTTTGTCACAATTACATAACATTACATTACATTACATTACATTACATTACATTACATTACATTACATAACATTACATTACATTACATTACATTACATTACATTACATTACATAACATTACATTACATTACATTACATTACATTACATTACATTACATTACATTACATTACATTACATTACATTACATTACATTACATTACATTACATTACATTACATTACATTACATTACATTACATTACATTACATTACATTACATTACATTACATTACATTACATTACATTACATTACATTACATTTCATTTCATTCACGTTCGTCACGTTACTATCCGAAGTTCGTCACAGCACTAACCGAAGTTCGTCACAATAATCCGAAGTTCGTCACGTCACTATCCGAAGTTCGTCACAGTTATCCGAAGTTCATCACAATAATCCGAAGTTCGTTATGTCACTATCTGAAGTTCGTCACAATAATCCGAATTTCGTCACAATTGTCCGATTTTCGTCACGTCACTATCTGAAGTTCGTCACAGTTATCCGAAGTTCGTCACAATAATCCGAAGTTCGTCACGTCACTATCCGAAGTTCGTCACAATAATCCGAAGTTTGTCACAATTACATAACATTACATTACATTACATTACATTACATTACATTACATTACATTACATTACATTACATTACATTACATTACATTACATTACATTACATTACATTACATTACATTACATTACATTACATTACATTACATTACATTACATTACATTACATTACATTACATTACATTACATTACATTACATTACATTACATTACATTACATTACATTACATTACATTACATTACATTACATTACATTACATTACATTACATTACATTACATTACATTACATTACATTACATTTCATTTCATTCACGTTCGTCACGTTACTATCCGAAGTTCGTCACAGCACTAACCGAAGTTCGTCACAATAATCCGAAGTTCGTCACGTCACTATCCGAAGTTCGTCACAGTTATCCGAAGTTCATCACAATAATCCGAAGTTCGTTATGTCACTATCTGAAGTTCGTCACAATAATCCGAATTTCGTCACAATTGTCCGAATTTCGTCACGTCACTATCTGAAGTTCGTCACAGTTATCCGAAGTTCGTCACAATAATCCGAAGTTCGTCACGTCACTATCCGAAGTTCGTCACAATAATCCGAAGTTTGTCACAATTACATTACATTACATTACATTACATTTCATTTCATTCACGTTCGTCACGTTACTATCCGAAGTTCGTCACAGCACTATCCGAAGTTCGTCACAATTATCCGAATTGCGTCACGTCACTATCCGAAGGTCGTCACGTCACTATCCGAAGTTCGTCACAGTAATCCGAAGTTCTTCACAATAATCCGAAGTTCGTCACGTCATTATCCGAAGTTCGTCACAATAATCCGAATTTCGTCACAATTATCCGAAATTTGTCACGTCATTATCCGAATTTCGTCACAATTATCCGAACTTCGTCACGTCTCTTTCCGAAGTTCTTCACAATAATCCGAAGTTCGTCACGTCACTATCCGAAGTTCGTCACAGTAATCCAAAGTTCGTCACAATTATCCGAAGTTCGTTATGTCACTATCTGAAGTTCGTCACAATAATCCGAATTTCGTCACAATTGTCCGAATTTCGTCACGTCACTATCTGAAGTTCGTCACAGTTATCCGAAGTTCGTCACAATAATCCGAAGTTCGTCACGTCACTATCCGAAGTTCGTCACAATAATCCGAAGTTTGTCACAATTACATTACATTACATTACATTACATTACATTACATTACATTACATTTCATTTCATTCACGTTCGTCACGTTACTATCCGAAGTTCGTCACAGCACTATCCGAAGTTCGTCACAATTATCCGAATTTCGTCACGTCACTATCCGAAGTTCGTCACGTCACTATCCGAAGTTCGTCACAGTAATCCTAAGTTCTTCACAATAATCCGAAGTTCGTCACGTCATTATCCGAAGTTCGTCACAATAATCCGAATTTCGTCACAATTATCCGAAATTTGTCACGTCATTATCCGAATTTCGTCACAATTATCCGAACTTCGTCACGTCTCTTTCCGAAGTTCTTCAAAATAATCCGAAGTTCGTCACGTCACTATCCGAAGTTCGTCACAGTAATCCAAAGTTCGTCACAATAATCCGAAGTTCGTCACGTCACTATCCGAAGTTCATCACAATAATCCGAATTTCTTCACAATTATCCGAATTTCGTCACGTCACTATCCGAAATTCGTCACAATTATCCGAATTGCGTCACGTCACTATCCGAAGTTCGTCTTAACAATCTGATGTTCGTCACATTTATCCGAATTTCGTCACGTCACTATCCGAAGTTCGTCACAATTATCCGAATTTCGTCACGTCATAATCCGAAGTTAGTCACGTCATTATCCGAATTTCGTCACAATTATCCGAACTTCGTCACGTCTCTTTCCAAAGTTCGTCACAATAATCCGAAGTTCGTCACGTCACTTTTCGAAGTTCGTCACATTTATCCGAAGTTCGTCACAATAATCCGAATTTCGTACATTACATTACATTACATTACATTACATTACATTACATTACATTACATTACATTACATTACATTACATTACATTACATTACATTACATTACATTACATTACATTACATTACATTACATTACATTACATTACATTACATTACATTACATTACATTACATTACATTACATTACATTACATTACATTACATTACATTACATTACATTACATTACATTACATTACATTACATTACATTACATTACATTACATTACATTACATTACATTACATTACATTACATTACATTACATTACATTACATTACATTACATTACATTACATTACATTACATTACATTACATTACATTACATTACATTACATTACATTACATTACATTACATTACATTACATTACATTACATTACATTACATTACATTTCATTACATTACATTACATTACATTACATTACATTACATTACATTACATTTCATTTCATTTCATTCACGTTCGTCACGTTACTATCCGAAGTTCGTCACAGCACTATCCGAAGTTCGTCACAATTATCCGAATTTCGTCACGTCACTATCCGAATTTCGTCACAATTATCCGAACTTCGTCACGTCTTTTTCCGAAGTTCGTCACAATAATCCGAAGTTCGTCACAATTATCCGAAATTCGTCACGTCACTATCCGAAATTCGTCACAATTATCCAAATTGCGTCACGTCACTATCCGAAGTTCGTCTTAACAATCCGAAATTTGTCACATTTATCTGAATTTCGTCACGTCACTATCCGAAGTTCGTCACAATTATCCGAATTTCGTCACGTCATAATTCGAAGTTTGTCACGTCATTATCCGAATTTCGTCACAATTATCCGAACTTCAACACGTCTCTTTCCGAAGTTCGTCACAATAATCCGAAGTTCGTCACGTCACTATCCGAAGTTCGTCTTAACAATCCAAAATTCGTCACATTTATCCGAATTTCGTCACGTCACTATCCGAAGTTCGTCACAATTATCCGAATTTCGTAACGTCATAATCCGAAGTTTGTCACGTCATTATCCGAATTTCGTCACAATTATCCGAACTTCGTCACGTCTCTTTCCGAAGTTCGTCACAATAATCCGAAGTTCGTCACGTCACTATCCGAAGTTCGTCACAATAATCCGAAGTTCGTCACGTCACTATTCGAAGTTCGTAACAGTTATCCGAATTTCATCACAATAATCCGAAGTTCGTCATGTCACTATCTGAAGTTCGTCACAAGAATCCGAATTTCGTCACAATTATCCGAATTTCGTCACGTCACTATCCGAAGTTCGTCACAGTAATCCGAAGTTCGTCACAATAATCCGAAGTTCGTCACAATAATCCGAAGTTTGTCACTATTTCATTTTATTCATTACATTACATTACATTATATTACATTACATTGCATTACATTACATTACATTACATTACATTACATTACATTACATTACAGTACATATTATTACATTACATTACATTACATTACATTACATTACATTACATTACATTACATTACATTACATTTCATTCACGTTCGTCACGTCACTATCCGAAGTTCGTCTTAACAATCCGAAATTCGTCACATTTATCCGAATTTCGTCACGTCACTATCTGAAGTTCGTCATAATTATCCGAATTTCGTCACGTCATAATCCGAAGTTTGTCACGTCATTATCCGAATTTCGTCACAATTATCCGAACTTCATCACGTCTCTTTCCGAAGTTCGTCACAATAATCCGAAGTTCGTCACGTCACTATCCGAAGTTCGTCACAATAATCCGAATTTTGTCACAATTATCCGAAATTCGTCACGTCACTATCCGAAATTTGTCACAATTATCCAAATTGCGTCACGTCACTATCCGAAGTTCATCACATTTATCCGAATTTCGTCACGTCACTATCCGAAGTTAGTCACAATTATCCGAATTTCGTCACGTCATTATCCGAAGTTCGTCACGTCATTATCCGAATTTCGTCACAATTATCCGAACTTCATCACGTCTCTTTCCGAAGTTCGTCACAATAATCCGAAGTTCGTCACGTCACTTTCCGAAGTTCGTCACAATAATCCGAAGTTCGTCACGTCACTATCCGAAGTTCGTCACAGTTATCCGAAGTTCATCACAATAATCCGAAGTTCGTCATGTCACTATCTGAAGTTCGTCACAATAATCCGAATTTCGTCACAATTGTCCGAATTTCGTCACGTCACTATCTGAAGTTCGTCACAGTTATCCGAAGTTCGTCACAATAATCCGAAGTTCGTCACGTCACTATCCGAAGTTCGTCACAATAATCCGAAGTTTGTCACAATTACATAACATTACATTACATTACATTACATTACATTACATTACATTACATTACATTACATTACATTACATTATATTACATTACATTACATTACATTACATTACATTACATTACATTACATTTCATTTCATTCACGTTCGTCACGTTACTATCCGAAGTTCGTCACAGCACTAACCGAAGTTCGTCACAATAATCCGAAGTTCGTCACGTCACTATCCGAAGTTCGTCACAGTTATCCGAAGTTCATCACAATAATCCGAAGTTCGTTATGTCACTATCTGAAGTTCGTCACAATAATCCGAATTTCGTCACGTCACTTTCCGAAGTTCGTCACAATAATCCGAAGTTCGTCACGTCACTTTCCGAAGTTCGTCACAATAATCCGAAGTTCGTCACGTCACTATCCGAAGTTCGTCACAGTTATCCGAAGTTCATCACAATAATCCGAAGTTCGTTATGTCACTATCTGAAGTTCGTCACAATAATCCGAATTTCGTCACAATTGTCCGAATTTCGTCACGTCACTATCTGAAGTTCGTCACAGTTATCCGAAGTTCGTCACAATAATCCGAAGTTCGTCACGTCACTATCCGAAGTTCGTCACAATAATCCGAAGTTTGTCACAATTACATTACATTACATTACATTACATTACATTACATTACATTACATTACATTACATTACATTACATTACATTACATTACATTACATTACATTACATTACATTACATTACATTACATTACATTTCATTTCATTCACGTTCGTCACGTTACTATCCGAAGTTCGTCACAGCACTAACCGAAGTTCGTCACAATAATCCGAAGTTCGTCACGTCACTATCCGAAGTTCGTCACAGTTATCCGAAGTTCATCACAATAATCCGAAGTTCGTTATGTCACTATCTGAAGTTCGTCACAATAATCCGAATTTCGTCACAATTGTCCGAATTTCGTCACGTCACTATCTGAAGTTCGTCACAGTTATCCGAAGTTCGTCACAATAATCCGAAGTTCGTCACGTCACTATCCGAAGTTCGTCACAATAATCCGAAGTTAGTCACAATTACATTACATTACATTACATTACATTACATTACATTTCATTTCATTCACGTTCGTCACGTTACTATCCGAAGTTCGTCACAGCACTATCCGAAGTTCGTCACAATTATCCGAATTGCGTCACGTCACTATCCGAAGGTCGTCACGTCACTATCCGAAGTTCGTCACAGTAATCCGAAGTTCTTCACAATAATCCGAAGTTCGTCACGTCATTATCCGAAGTTCGTCACAATAATCCGAATTTCGTCACAATTATCCGAAATTTGTCACGTCATTATCCGAATTTCGTCACAATTATCCGAACTTCGTCACGTCTCTTTCCGAAGTTCTTCACAATAATCCGAAGTTCGTCACGTCACTATCCGAAGTTCGTCACAGTAATCCAAAGTTCGTCACAATAATCCGAAGTTCGTCACGTCACTATCCGAAGTTCGTCACAATAATCCGAATTTCTTCACAATTATCCGAATTTCGTCACGTCACTATCCGAAATTCGTCACAATTATCCGAATTGCGTCACGTCACTATCCGAAGTTCGTCTTAACAATCTGATGTTCGTCACATTTATCCGAATTTCGTCACGTCACTATCCGAAGTTCGTCACAATTATCCGAATTTCGTCACGTCATAATCCGAAGTTAGTCACGTCATTATCCGAATTTCGTCACAATTATCCGAAATTCGTCACGTCACTATCCGAAATTCGTCACAATTATCCAAATTGCGTCACGTCACTATCCGAAGTTCGTCTTAACAATCCGAAATTCGTCACATTTATCCGAATTTCGTCACGTCACTATCTGAAGTTCGTCATAATTTTCCGAATTTCGTCACGTCATAATCCGAAGTTTGTCACGTCATTATCCGAATTTCGTCACAATTATCCGAACTTCATCACGTCTCTTTCCGAAGTTCGTCACAATAATCCGAAGTTCGTCACGTCACTATCCGAAGTTCGTCACAATAATCCGAATTTTGTCACAATTATCCGAAATTCGTCACGTCACTATCCGAAATTCGTCACAATTATCCAAATTGCGTCACGTCACTATCCGAAGTTCATCACATTTATCCGAATTTCGTCACGTCACTATCCGAAGTTAGTCACAATTATCCGAATTTCGTCACGTCATAATCTGAAGTTCGTCACGTCATTATCCGAATTTCGTCACAATTATCCGAACTTCGTCACGTCTCTTTCCGAAGTTCGTCACAATAATCCGAAGTTCGTCACGTCACTTTCCGAAGTTCGTCACAATAATCCGAAGTTCGTCACGTCATTATCCGAATTTCGTCACAATTATCCGAACTTCGTCACGTCTCTTTCCGAAGTTCGTCACAATAATCCGAAGTTCGTCACGTCACTTTCCGAAGTTCGTCACAATAATCCGAAGTTCGTCACGTCACTATCCGAAGTTCGTCACAGTTATCCGAAGTTCATCACAATAATCCGAAGTTCGTCATGTCACTATCTGAAGTTCGTCACAATAATCCGAATTTCGTCACAATTGTCCGAATTTCGTCACGTCACTATCTGAAGTTCGTCACAGTTATCCGAAGTTCGTCACAATAATCCGAAGTTCGTCACGTCACTATCCGAAGTTCGTCACAATAATCCGAAGTTTGTCACAATTACATTACATTACATTACATTACATTACATTACATTACATTACATTACATTACATTACATTACATTACATTACATTACATTACATTACATTACATTACATTACATTACATTTCATTTCATTCACGTTCGTCACGTTACTATCCGAAGTTCGTCACAGCACTAACCGAAGTTCGTCACAATAATCCGAAGTTCGTCACGTCACTATCCGAAGTTCGTCACAGTTATCCGAAGTTCATCACAATAATCCGAAGTTCGTTATGTCACTATCTGAAGTTCGTCACAATAATCCGAATTTCGTCACAATTGTCTGAATTTCGTCACGTCACTATCTGAAGTTCGTCACAGTTATCCGAAGTTCGTCACAATAATCCGAAGTTCGTCACGTCACTATCCGAAGTTCGTCACAATAATCCGAAGTTTGTCACAATTACATTACATTACATTACATTACATTACATTACATTTCATTTCATTCACGTTCGTCACGTTACTATCCGAAGTTCGTCACAGCACTATCCGAAGTTCGTCACAATTATCCGAATTGCGTCACGTCACTATCCGAAGGTCGTCACGTCACTATCCGAAGTTCGTCACAGTAATCCGAAGTTCTTCACAATAATCCGAAGTTCGTCACGTCATTATCCGAAGTTCGTCACAGCACTAACCGAAGTTCGTCACAATAATCCGAAGTTCGTCACGTCACTATCCGAAGTTCGTCACAGTTATCCGAAGTTCATCACAATAATCCGAAGTTCGTTATGTCACTATCTGAAGTTCGTCACAATAATCCGAATTTCGTCACAATTGTCCGAATTTCGTCACGTCACTATCTGAAGTTCGTCACAGTTATCCGAAGTTCGTCACAATAATCCGAAGTTCGTCACGTCACTATCCGAAGTTCGTCACAATAATCCGAAGTTTGTCACAATTACATTACATTACATTACATTACATTACATTACATTACATTTCATTTCATTCACGTTCGTCACGTTACTATCCGAAGTTCGTCACAGCACTATCCGAAGTTCGTCACAATTATCCGAATTGCGTCACGTCACTATCCGAAGGTAGGTATGATAGATTGTCCGCTGAAATGCTGAAGGGCGGTGACGGGGTAGTAGCAAGCCTGTTGTGCCGGATCTTTAATATGTGTTGGAGATATGGCCGAGTCCCAGATGACTGGTGCAAGGCTGTAATCGTGCCACTGTATAAAGGAAAAGGCTCACAGCAGGAGTGTAAAAACTACCGCGGCATTAGCCTTTTAAGCGTAGTTGGTAAACTGTATGCAAAGGTTTTGATTAAAAGAGTGATCAGACTGACAGACGAGAAATTATGGGACGTGCAGGCAGGGTTTAGAGAGGGAATGGGATGTATGGATCAGATCTTCTCCTTGAGGTGCATAGCCGAAAAATATCTGGCTAAGCACAAGAAAGTTTACTGTGCTTTCGTTGACTTGGAGAAGGCCTATGATAGTGTGTGGAGGGATGAGCTGTGGTCGACACTATCCATGTATGGTGTGGACTGGTGCTTGGTACGGGCACTGAAATCTTTATATAGGGATTCCAGTGCCTGTGTCAGGATAAACGGGGCATACACAGACTGGTTTAACATCTCTAGGGGAGTTAGACAGGGCTGTGTAGCGTCACCTTGGCTGTTCAACTTATACATGGATAGTTGTCTGACAGATTTAAAAGAGAGTGAGTGTGGATTGAGGATGAATGAATTGCCTGTCAAATGCCTCCTCTACGCAGACGATCAAGTTCTTCTTGCATCGTCAGCGGAACAGTTGCAAGACATGGTGACCAAGATGAATGAAGCATATAAGATGAAAGGGATGAACATTAATGTGAATAAGACGAAAGTAATGGTGTTTGAAAGAGACGAAAACGTGTCGTTGTGCAATGTGAAAATAAACGATATGAGTGTAGAACAAGTGAATGACTTTGTATATCTGGGAAGTCTGTTTACAAGGGATGGAAAGATTGATGCGGATGTAGAAAGGAGAGTGAATGCAGGAAATAAAGTGAATGGCGCTATACATGGCGTTGTGACCAGCCAGTCTATGTCCGAAAAGGCACGACTGGCTGTTCACAATGGTGTGCTGGTGCCTACACTAACGTATGGAAGTGAATGTTGGGTGTGGCAAAAGAGACATGAAAGTAGAATAAATGCTGTAGAAATGCGTTCTTTGCGAAGTATGTGTGGTGTAACAATTAATGACAGATTGAGGAATGATGATATAAAGCAACGTTGTGGTTTAAAAGAAGATGTAGTAACAAAAATTGAAAAGAGTATGCTTAGATGGTTTGGTCACGTTGAAAGGATGGATGAAAGGCGACTAACGAAAGGTATTTACAAGGCAGATGTAAGTGGGAACGCCGGGAGGGGACGCCCTAGAAGGAGATACATAGACCTTATTGGTGAGGTTCTTCAGAAAGGTCAGGTGCGTAGTACTCGCAACCGGCGTGTGTGTATGACAACATGTATGAATGTAAACGAAGCAAAAGAAGTATGTAAGAATCGTAGCATATGGCGCTCTGTAGTTTCTGCCTACCCCCATGGGAAAAAGGCGTGAGTTTATGTATGTATGTATGTATGTATGTACATTACATTACATTACATTACATTACATTACATTACATTACATTACATTACATTACATTACATTTCATTTCATTCACGTTCGTCACGTTACTATCCGAAGTTCGTCACAGCACTATCCGAAGTTCGTCACAATTATCCGAATTTCGTCACGTCACTATCCGAATTTCGTCACAATTATCCGAACTTCGTCACGTCTTTTTCCGAAGTTCGTCACAATAATCCGAAGTTCGTCACAATTATCCGAAATTCGTCACGTCACTATCCGAAATTCGTCACAATTATCCAAATTGCGTCACGTCACTATCCGAAGTTCGTCTTAACAATCCGAAATTTGTCACATTTATCTGAATTTCGTCACGTCACTATCCGAAGTTCGTCACAATTATCCGAATTTCGTCACGTCATAATCCGAAGTTTGTCACGTCATTATCCGAATTTCGTCACAATTATCCGACCTTCATCACGTCTCTTTCCGAAGTTCGTCACAATAATCCGAAGTTCGTCACGTCACTATCCGAAGTTCGTCTTAACAATCCGAAATTCGACACATTTATCCGAATTTCGTCACGTCACTATCCGAAGTTCGTCACAATTATCCGAATTTCGTAACGTCATAATCCGAAGTTTGTCACGTCATTATCCGAATTTCGTCACAATTATCCGAACTTCGTCACGTCTCTTTCCGAAGTTCGTCACAATAATCCGAAGTTCGTCACGTCACTATCCGAAGTTCGTCACAATAATCCGAAGTTCGTCACGTCACTATCCGAAGTTCGTCACAGTTATCCGAAGTTCATCACAATAATCCGAAGTTCGTCATGTCACTATCTGAAGTTCGTCACAATAATCCGAATTTCGTCACAATTATCCGAATTTCGTCACGTCACTATCCGAAGTTCGTCACAGTAATCCGAAGTTCGTCACAATAATCCGAAGTGAAGTTCGTCACAATAATCCGAAGTTTGTCACTATTTCATTTTATTTCATTACATTACATTACATTACATTACATTACATTACATTACATTACATTACATTACATTACATTACATTACATTACATTACATTACATTACATTACATTACATTACATTACATTACATTACATTACATTACATTACATTACATTACATTTCATTCACGTTCGTCACGTTACTATCCGAAGTTCGTCACAGCACTAACCGAAGTTCGTCACAGTAATCCGAAGTTCTTCACAATAATCCGAAGTTCGTCACGTCACTATCCGAAGTTCGTCACAATAATCCGAATTTCTTCACAATTATCCGAATTTCGTCACGTCACTATCCGAAATTCGTCACAATTATCCGAATTTCGTCACGTCACTATCCGAAATTCGTCTTAACAATCCGAAGTTCGTCACGTCATAATCCGAAGTTTGTCACGTCATTATCCGAATTTCGTCACAATTATCCGAACTTCATCACGTCTCTTTCCGAAGTTCGTCACAATAATCCGAAGTTCGTCACGTCACTATCCGAAGTTCGTCACAATAATCCGAATTTTGTCACAATTATCCGAAATTCGTCACGTCACTATCCGAAATTCGTCACAATTATCCAAATTGCGTCACGTCACTATCCGAAGTTCATCACATTTATCCGAATTTCGTCACGTCACTATCCGAAGTTCGTCACAATTATCCAAATTTCGTAACGTCATAATCCGAAGTTCGTCACGTCATTATCCGAATTTCGTCACAATTATCCGAACTTCGTCACGTCTCTTTCCGAAGTTCGTCACAATAATCCGAAGTTCGTCACGTCACTTTCCGAAGTTCGTCACAATAATCCGAAGTTCGTCACGTCATTATCCGAATTTCGTCACAATTATCCGAACTTCGTCACGTCTCTTTCCGAAGTTCGTCACAATAATCCGAAGTTCGTCACGTCACTTTCCGAAGTTCATCACAATAATCCGAAGTTCGTCATGTCACTATCTGAAGTTCGTCACAATAATCCGAACTTCGTCACGTCTCTTTCCGAAGTTCGTCACAATAATCCGAAGTTCGTCACGTCACTTTCCGAAGTTCGTCACAATAATCCGAAGTTCGTCACGTCACTATCCGAAGTTCGTCACAGTTATCCGAAGTTCATCACAATAATCCGAAGTTCGTCATGTCACTATCTGAAGTTCGTCACAATAATCCGAATTTCGTCACAATTGTCCGAATTTCAACACGTCACTATCTGAAGTTCGTCACAGTTATCCGAAGTTCGTCACAATAATCCGAAGTTCGTCACGTCACTATCCGAAGTTCGTCACAATAATCCGAAGTTTGTCACAATTACATAACATTACATTACATTACATTACATTACATTACATTACATTACATTACATTACATTACATTACATTACATTACATTACATTACATTACATTACATTACATTACATTACATTACATTACATTACATTACATTTCATTACATTTCATTACATTACATTACATTACATTACATTACATTACATTACATTACATTACATTTCATTTCATTCACGTTCGTCACGTTACTATCCGAAGTTCGTCACAGCACTAACCGAAGTTCGTCACAGTAATCCGAAGTTCTTCACAATAATCCGAAGTTCGTCACGTCACTATCCGAAGTTCGTCACAATAATCCGAATTTCTTCACAATTATCCGAATTTCGTCACGTCACTATCCGAAATTCGTCACAATTATCCGAATTTCATCACGTCACTATCCGAAATTCGTCTTAACAATCCGAAGTTCGTCACAATAATCCGAAGTTCGTCACAATTATCCGAAATTCGTCACCGTCACTATCCGAAATTCGTCACAATTATCCAAATTGCGTCACGTCACTATCCGAAGTTCGTCACAATAATCCGAATTTTGTCACAATTATCCGAAATTCGTCACGTCACTATCCGAAATTCGTCACAATTATCCAAATTGCGTCACGTCACTATCCGAAGTTCATCACATTTATCCGAATTTCGTCACGTCACTATCCGAAGTTCGTCACAATTATCCAAATTTCGTAACGTCATAATCCGAAGTTCGTCACGTCATTATCCGAATTTCGTCACAATTATCCGAACTTCGTCACGTCTCTTTCCGAAGTTCGTCACAATAATCCGAAGTTCGTCACGTCACTTTCCGAAGTTCGTCACAATAATCCGAAGTTCGTCACGTCATTATCCGAATTTCGTCACAATTATCCGAACTTCGTCACGTCTCTTTCCGAAGTTCGTCACAATAATCCGAAGTTCGTCACGTCACTTTCCGAAGTTCATCACAATAATCCGAAGTTCGTCATGTCACTATCTGAAGTTCGTCACAATAATCCGAACTTCGTCACGTCTCTTTCCGAAGTTCGTCACAATAATCCGAAGTTCGTCACGTCACTTTCCGAAGTTCGTCACAATAATCCGAAGTTCGTCACGTCACTATCCGAAGTTCGTCACAGTTATCCGAAGTTCATCACAATAATCCGAAGTTCGTCATGTCACTATCTGAAGTTCGTCACAATAATCCGAATTTCGTCACAATTGTCCGAATTTCAACACGTCACTATCTGAAGTTCGTCACAGTTATCCGAAGTTCGTCACAATAATCCGAAGTTCGTCACGTCACTATCCGAAGTTCGTCACAATAATCCGAAGTTTGTCACAATTACATAACATTACATTACATTACATTACATTACATTACATTACATTACATTACATTACATTACATTACATTACATTACATTACATTACATTACATTACATTACATTACATTACATTACATTACATTACATTACATTACATTACATTACATTACATTACATTACATTACATTTCATTACATTTCATTACATTACATTACATTACATTACATTACATTACATTACATTACATTACATTACATTACATTTCATTTCATTCACGTTCGTCACGTTACTATCCGAAGTTCGTCACAGCACTAACCGAAGTTCGTCACAGTAATCCGAAGTTCTTCACAATAATCCGAAGTTCGTCACGTCACTATCCGAAGTTCGTCACAATAATCCGAATTTCTTCACAATTATCCGAATTTCGTCACGTCACTATCCGAAATTCGTCACAATTATCCGAATTTCATCACGTCACTATCCGAAATTCGTCTTAACAATCCGAAGTTCGTCACATTTATCCGAATTTCGTCACGTCACTATCCGAAGTTCGTCACAATTATCCGTATTTCGTCACGTCATAATCCGACGTTAGTCACGTCATTATCCGAATTTCGTCACAATTATCCGAACTTCGTCACGTCTCTTTCCAAAGGTCGTCACAATAATCCGAAGTTCGTCACGTCACTTTTCGAAGTTCGTCACATTTATCCGAAGTTCGTCACAATAATCCGAATTTCGTACATGACATTACATTACATTACATTACATTACATTACATTACATTACATTACATTACATTACATTACATTACATTACATTACATTACATTACATTACATTACATTACATTACATTACATTACATTACATTACATTACATTACATTACATTACATTACATTACATTACATTACATTACATTACATTACATTACATTACATTACATTACATTACATTACATTACATTACATTACATTACATTACATTACATTACATTACATTACATTACATTACATTACATTACATTACATTACATTACATTACATTACATTACATTACATTACATTACATTACATTACATTACATTACATTACATTACATTACATTACATTACATTACATTACACTACATTACATTACATTACATTACATTACATTTCATTTCATTCACGTTCGTCACGTTACTATCCGAAGTTCGTCACAGCACTATCCGAAGTTCGTCACAATTATCCGAAGTTCGTCACAGCACTATCCGAAATTCGTCACAATTATCCGAATTTCGTCACGTCACTATCCGAATTTCGTCACAATTATCCGAACTTCGTCACGTCTTTTTCCGAAGTTCGTCACAATAATCCGAAGTTCGTCACAATTATCCGAAATTCGTCACCGTCACTATCCGAAATTCGTCACAATTATCCAAATTGCGTCACGTCACTATCCGAAGTTCGTCTTAACAATCCGAAATTTGTCACATTTATCCGAATTTCGTCACGTCACTATCCGAAGTTCGTCACAATTATCCGAAGTTCGTCACGTCACTATCCGAAGTTCGTCACAGTTATCCGAAGTTCATCACAATAATCCGAAGTTCGTTATGTCACTATCTGAAGTTTGTCACAATAATCCGAATTTCGTCACAATTGTCCGAATTTCGTCACGTCACTATCTGAAGTTCGTCACAGTTATCCGAAGTTCGTCACAATAATCCGAAGTTCGTCACGTCACTATCCGAAGTTCGTCACAATAATCCGAAGTTTGTCACAATTACATTACATTACATTACATTACATTACATTACATTACATTACATTACATTTCATTTCATTCACGTTCGTCACGTTACTATCCGAAGTTCGTCACAGCACTATCCGAAGTTCGTCACAATTATCCGAATTTCGTCACGTCACTATCCGAAGTTCGTCACGTCACTATCCGAAGTTCGTCACAGTAATCCGAAGTTCTTCACAATAATCCGAAGTTCGTCACGTCATTATCCGAAGTTCGTCACAATAATCCGAATTTCGTCACAATTATCCGAAATTTGTCACGTCATTATCCGAATTTCGTCACAATTATCCGAACTTCGTCACGTCTCTTTCCGAAGTTCTTCACAATAATCCGAAGTTCGTCACGTCACTATCCGAAGTTCGTCACAGTAATCCAAAGTTCGTCACAATAATCCGAAGTTCGTCACGTCACTATCCGAAGTTCGTCACAATAATCCGAATTTCTTCACAATTATCCGAATTTCGTCACGTCACTATCCGAAATTCGTCACAATTATCCGAATTGCGTCACGTCACTATCCGAAGTTCGTCTTAACAATCTGATGTTCGTCACATTTATCCGAATTTCGTCACGTCACTATCCGAAGTTCGTCACAATTATCCGAATTTCGTCACGTCATAATCCGAAGTTAGTCACGTCATTATCCGAATTTCGTCACAATTATCCGAACTTCGTCACGTCTCTTTCCAAAGTTCGTCACAATAATCCGAAGTTCGTCACGTCACTTTTCGAAGTTCGTCACATTTATCCGAAGTTCGTCACAATAATCCGAATTTCGTACATTACATTACATTACATTACATTACATTACATTAAATTACATTACATTACATTACATTACATTACATTACATTACATTACATTACATTACATTACATTACATTACATTACATTACATTACATTACATTACATTACATTACATTACATTACATTACATTACATTACATTACATTACATTACATTACATTACATTACATTACATTACATTACATTACATTACATTACATTACATTACATTACATTACATTACATTACATTACATTACATTACATTACATTACATTACATTACATTACATTACATTACATTACATTACATTACATTACATTACATTACATTACATTACATTTCATTTCATTCACGTTCGTCACGTTACTATCCGAAGTTCGTCACAGCACTATCCGAAGTTCGTCACAATTATCTGAATTTCGTCACGTCACTATCCGAATTTCGTCACAATTATCCGAACTTCGTCACGTCTTTTTCCGAAGTTCGTCACAATAATCCGAAGTTCGTCACAATTATCCGAAATTCGTCACGTCACTATCCGAAGTTTGTCACGTCATTATCCGAATTTCGTCACGTCACTATCCGAAGTTCGTCACAATTATCCAAATTTCGTCACGTCATAATCCGAAGTTCGTCACGTCATTATCCGAATTTCGTCACAATTATCCGAACTTCGTCACGTCTCTTTCCGAAGTTCGTCACAATAATCCGAAGTTCGTCACGTCACTTTCCGAAGTTCGTCACAATAATCCGAAGTTCGTCACGTCATTATCCGAATTTCGTCACAATTATCCGAACTTCGTCACGTCTCTTTCCGAAGTTCGTCACAATAATCCGAAGTTCGTCACGTCACTTTCCGAAGTTCGTCACAGTTATCCGAAGTTCATCACAATAATCCGAAGTTCGTCATGTCACTATCTGAAGTTCGTCACAATAATCCGAATTTTGTCACAATTGTCCGAATTTCGTCACGTCACTATCTGAAGTTCGTCACAGTTATCCGAAGTTCGTCACAATAATCCGAAGTTCGTCACGTCACTATCCGAAGTTCGTCACAATAATCCGAAGTTTGTCACAATTACATAACATTACATTACATAACATTACATTACATTACATTACATTACATTACATTACATTACATTACATTACATTACATTACATTACATTACATTACATTACATTACATTACATTACATTACATTACATTACATTACATTACATTACATTACATTACATTACATTACATTACATTACATTACATTACATTACATTACATTACATTACATTACATTACATTACATTACATTACATTACATTACATTACATTACATTACATTACATTACATTACATTACATTACATTACATTACATTACATTACATTACATTACATTACATTACATTACATTACATTACATTACATTACATTACATTACATTACATTACATTACATTACATTACATTACATTACATTACATTACATTACATTACATTACATTACATTACATTACATAACATTACATTTCATTTCATTCACGTTCGTCACGTTACTATCCGAAGTTCGTCACAGCACTAACCGAAGTTCGTCACAGTAATCCGAAGTTCTTTACAATAATCCGAAGTTCGTCACGTCACTATCCGAAGTTCGTCACAATAATCCGAATTTCGTCACAATTATCCGAAATTTGTCACGTCATTATCCGAATTTCGTCACAATTATCCGAACTTCGTCACGTCTCTTTCCGAAGTTCTTCACAATAATCCGAAGTTCGTCACGTCATTATCCGAAGTTCGTCACAGTAATCCAAAGTTCGTCACAATAATCCGAAGTTCGTCACGTCACTATCCGAAATTCGTCTAAACAATCCGAAGTTCGTCACATTTATCCGAATTTCGTCACGTCACTATCCGAAGTTCGTCACAATTATCCGTATTTCGTCACGTCATAATCCGAAGTTAGTCACGTCATTATCCGAATTTCGTCACAATTATCCGAACTTCGTCACGTCTCTTTCCAAAGTTCGTCACAATAATCCGAAGTTCGTCACGTCACTTTTCGAAGTTCGTCACATTTATCCGAAGTTCGTCACAATAATCCGAATTTCGTACATTACATTACATTACATTACATTACATTACATTACATTACATTACATTACACTACATTACATAACATTACATTACATTACATTACATTACATTTCATTTCATTCACGTTCGTCACGTTACTATCCGAAGTTCGTCACAGCACTATCCGAAGTTCGTTACAATTATCCGAATTTCGTCACGTCACTATCCGAATTTCGTCACAATTATCCGAACTTCGTCACGTCTTTTTCCGAAGTTCGTCACAATAATCCGAAGTTCGTCACAATTATCCGAAATTCGTCACGACACTATCCGAAATTCGTCACAATTATCCAAATTGCGTCACGTCACTATCCGAAGTTCGTCTTAACAATCCGAAATTTGTCACATTTATCCGAATTTCGTCACGTCACTATCCGAAGTTCGTCACAATTATCCGAAGTTCGTCACGTCACTATCCGAAGTTCGTCACAGTTATCCGAAGTTCATCACAATAATCCGAAGTTCGTTATGTCACTATCTGAAGTTCGTCACAATAATCCGAATTTCGTCACAATTGTCCGAATTTCGTCACGTCACTATCTGAAGTTCGTCACAGTTATCCGAAGTTCGTCACAATAATCCGAAGTTCGTCACGTCACTATCCGAAGTTCGTCACAATAATCCGAAGTTTGTCACAATTACATTACATTACATTACATTACATTACATTACATTACATTACATTTCATTTCATTCACGTTCGTCACGTTACTATCCGAAGTTCGTCACAGCACTATCCGAAGTTCGTCACAATTATCCGAATTTTGTCACGTCACTATCCGAAGTTCGTCACGTCACTATCCGAAGTTCGTCACAGTAATCCGAAGTTCTTCACAATAATCCGAAGTTCGTCACGTCATTATCCGAAGTTCGTCACAATAATCCGAATTTCGTCACAATTATCCGAAATTTGTCACGTCATTATCCGAATTTCGTCACAATTATCCGAACTTCGTCACGTCTCTTTCCGAAGTTCTTCACAATAATCCGAAGTTCGTCACGTCACTATCCAAAGTTCGTCACAGTAATCCAAAGTTCGTCACAATAATCCGAAGTTCGTCACCTCACTATCCGAAGTTCGTCACTATAATCCGAATTTCTTCACAATTATCCGAATTTCGTCACGTCACTATCCGAAATTCGTCACAATTATCCGAATTAAGTCACGTCACTATCCGAAGTTCGTCTTAACAATCTGAAGTTCGTCACATTTATCCGAATTTCGTCACGTCACTATCCGAAGTTCGTCACAATTATCCGAATTTCGTCACGTCATAATCCGAAGTTAGTCACGTCATTATCCGAATTTCGTCACAATTATCCGAACTTCGTCACGTCTCTTTCCAAAGTTCGTCACAATAATCCGAAGTTCGTCACGTCACTTTTCGAAGTTCGTCATATTTATCCGAAGTTCGTCACAATAATCCGAATTTCGTACATTACATTACATTACATTACATTACATTACATTACATTACATAACATACATTACATTACATTACATTACATTACATTACAATACATTACATTACATTACATTACATTACATTACATTACATTACACTACATTACATAACATTACATAACATTACATTACATTACATTACAATTCATTTCATTCACGTTCGTCACGTTACTATCCGAAGTTCGTCACAGCACTATCCGAAGTTCGTCACAATTATCCGAATTTCGTCACGTCACTATCCGAATTTCGTCACAATTATCCGAACTTCGTCACGTCTTTTTCCGAAGTTCGTCACAATAATCCGAAGTTCGTCACAATTATCCGAAATTCGTCACGTCACTATCCGAAATTCGTCACAATTATCCAAATTGCGTCACGTTACTATCCGAAGTTCGTCTTAACAATCCGAAATTTGTCACATTTATCTGAATTTCGTCACGTCACTATCCGAAGTTCGTCTTAACAATCCGAAATTCGTCACATTTATCCGAATTTCGTCACGTCACTATCCGAAGTTCGTCACAATTATCCGTATTTCGTCACGTCATAATCCGAAGTTAGTCACGTCATTATCCGAATTTCGTCACAATTATCCGAACTTTGTCACGTCTCTTTCCAAAGTTCGTCACAATAATCCGAAGTTCGTCACGTCACTTTTCGAAGTTCGTCACATTTATCCGAAGTTCGTCACAATAATCCGAATTTCGTACATTACATTACATTACATTACATTACATTACATTACATTACATTACATTACGTCACGTCACTTTCCGAAGTTCGTCACAATAATCCGAAGTTCGTCACGACATACTTCGAAGTTCGTCACGTCACTAACCGAATTTCGTCACAATAATCCGAAGTTCGTCACGTCACTATCCGAAGTTCGTCACAATAATCCGAAGTTCGTCACGTCACTATCCGAAGTTTGTCGCAATAATCCGAAGTTCGTTCCGTCACTATACAAAGTTCGTCACAATAATCGGAAGTTCGTCACGTCATTATCCGAAGTTCGTCATCGCAAGACCCGAAGTTCGTCACGTCATTATCCGAAGTTCGTCAAGTTACTATCTGTATTTCGTCACAACACTATCCGAACTTCGTCACGTCATTATTCGAAGTTCGTCACGTCATTATCCGAAACTCGTCACAGTACTATCCGAAGTTTGTCACGTCACTATCCGAATTTTGTCACAATTAACAGAATTTCGTTACGTCACTATTCGAAGTTTGTCACAATAATCCGAATTTCATCACGTCATTATCCGAAGTTCGTCACTATTATCCGACGTTTGTCACGTCATTATCCGAAGTTCGTCACAGCACTTTCCGAAGTCCGTCACGTCATTATCCGAAGTTCGTCACAATAATCCGAAGTTCGTCACGTCACTATCCGAAGTTTGTTACAATAATCCTAAGTTCGTCACGTCACTATACAAAGTTCGTCACAATAATCGGAAGTTCGTCACGTCATTATCCGAAGTTCGTCGCAATAATCCGAAGTTCGTTCCGTCACTATACAAAGTTCGTCACAAGAATCCGAATTTCGTCACGTCACAATCCGAAGTTCGTCACGTCAATTACCGAATTTCGTCACAATTATCCGAACTTCGTCACGTCACATTCCAAAGTTCGTCACAATAACCCAAAATTCGTCACGTCTCTATCCGAAGTTCGTCACAATAATCCGAAGTTCGTCACGACATACTTCGAAGTTCGTCACGTCACTAACCGAATTTCGTCACAGTAATCCGAAGTTCGTCACGTCACTATCCGAAGTTCGTCACAATAATCCGAAGTTCGTCACGTCATTATCCGAAGTTCGTCACAATAATCCGAAGTTTGTCACAATAATCCGAAGTTCTTCACGTCACTATACAAAGTTTGTCACAATTATCCGAAATTCGTCACGTCACTATCCGAAGTTCGTCACGTCACTATCCGAAGTTCGTCACAATAATCCGAAGTTCGTCACAATCATCCGAAGTTCGTTACGTCACTATCCGAAGTTCGTCTCAAGAATCCAAAAATCGTCACGTCTCTTTCCGAAGTTCGCCACAATAATCCGAAGTTCGTCACGTCACTACCCGAAGTTCGTCACAATAATCCGAAGTTCGTCATGTCACTATTTGAAGTTCGTCACAATAATCCGAAGTTTGTCACAATTATTTGAATTTCGTCACGTCACTATCCGAAGTTCGTCACAATTATCCGAAGTTCGTCACGTCACTATCCGAAGTTCGTCACAGCACTATCCGAAATTCAACACAATTATCCGAATTTAGTCATGTCACTATCCGAAGTTCGTCACAATAATCCGAAGTTCGTCACGTCATAATCCAAAGTTCGTCACAATAATCCGAAGTTCGTCACGTCACTATCCGAAGTTCGTCACAATAATCCAAAGTTCGTCACAATCATCCGAAGTTCGTCACGTCACTATCCGAAGTTCGTCTCAAGAATCCAAAAATCGTCACGTCACTATCTGAAGTTCGTCACAACTATCCGAAGTTCGTCACGTCACTATCCGAAGTTCGTCACAGCACTATCCGAAGTTCGTCACAATTATCCGAATTTAGTCATGTCACTATCCGAAGTTCGTCACAATAATCCGAAGTTCGTCACGTCATAATCCGAAGTTTGTCACGTCACTTACCGAATTTCGTCACAATTATCCGAACTTCGTCACGTCACCTTCCAAAGTTCGTCACAATATCCCGAAGTTCGTCACGTCACTATCCGAAGTTCGTCACAATAATCCGAAGTTCGTCACGTCACTATCCGAAGTTCGTCACAAAAATCTGAAGTTCGTCACGTCACTATCCGAAGTTCGTCACAATAATCCGAAGTTCGTCACGTCACTATTCGAAGTTCGTCACAATAATCCGAAGTTCGTCACGTCAATTCATTTTCCGAATTCCGTCACAATTATCGAAATTTCGTCACGTCATTATCCGAAGTTCGTCACAGCACTATCCGAAGTTCGTCACGTCCATATCCGAAGTTCGTCACAATAATCCGAAGTTTGTCACAATAATCCGAAGTTCGTCACGTCACTATACAAAGTTCGTCACAATAATCCGAAATTCGTCACGTCATAATCCGAAGTTCGTCACAATAATCCGAGGTTCGTCACGTCACTATCCGAAGTTTGTCGCAATAATCCGAAGTTCGTTCCGTCACTATACAAAGTTCGTCACAAGAATCCGAATTTCGTCACGTCACAATCCGAAGTTCGTCACGTCAATTACCGAATTTCGTCACAATTATCCGAACTTCGTCACGTCACATTCCAAAGTTCGTTACAATAACCCGAAATTCGTCACGTCTCTATCCGAAGTTCGTCACAATAATCCAAAGTTCGTCACGACATACTTCGAAGTTCGTCACGTCACTAACCGAATTTCGTCACAATAATCCGAAGTTCGTCACGTCACTATCCGAAGTTCGTCACAATAATCCGAAGTTCGTCACGTCATTATCCGAAGTTCGTCACAATAATCCGAAGTTTGTCACAATAATCCGAAGTTCGTTCCGTCACTATACAAAGTTCGTCACAAGAATCCGAATTTCGTCACGTCACAATCCGAAGTTCGTCACGTCAATTACCGAATTTCGTCACAATTATCCGAACTTCGTCACGTCACATTCCAAAGTTCGTCACAATAACCCGAAATTCGTCACGTCTCTATCCGAAGTTCGTCACAATAATCCGAAGTTCGTCACGACATACTTCGAAGTTCGTCACGTCACTAACCGAATTTCGTCACAATAATCCGAAGTTCGTCACGTCACTATCCGACGTTCGTCACAATAATCCGAGGTTCGTCACGTCACTATCCGAAGTTTGTCGCAATAATCCGAAGTTCGTTCCGTCACTATACAAAGTTCGTCACAATAATCGGAAGTTCGTCACGTCATTATCCGAAGTTCGTCATCGCAAAATCCGAAGTTCGTCACGTCATTATCCGAAGTTCGTCAAGTTACTATCTGTATTTCGTCACAACACTATCCGAACTTCGTCACGTCATTATTCGAAGTTCGTCACGTCATTATCCGAAATTCGTCACAGTACTATCCGAAGTTTGTCACGTCACTATCCGAATTTTGTCACAATTAACAGAATTTCGTTACGTCACTATTCGAAGTTTGTCACAATAATCCGAATTTCATCACGTCATTATCCGAAGTTCGTCACTATTATCCGACGTTTGTCACGTCATTATCCGAAGTTCGTCACAGCACTTTCCGAAGTCCGTCACGTCATTATCCGAAGTTCGTCACAATAATCCGAAGTTCGTCACGTCACTATCCGAAGTTTGTTACAATAATCCTAAGTTCGTCACGTCACTATACAAAGTTCGTCACAATAATCGGAAGTTCGTCACGTCATTATCCGAAGTTCGTCGCAATAATCCGAAGTTCGTTCCGTCACTATACAAAGTTCGTCACAAGAATCCGAATTTCGTCACGTCACAATCCGAAGTTCGTCACGTCAATTACCGAATTTCGTCACAATTATCCGAACTTCGTCACGTCACATTCCAAAGTTCGTCACAATAACCCAAAATTCGTCACGTCTCTATCCGAAGTTCGTCACAATAATCCGAAGTTCGTCACGACATACTTCGAAGTTCGTCACGTCACTAACCGAATTTCGTCACAATAATCCGAAGTTCGTCACGTCACTATCCGAAGTTCGTCACAATAATCCGAAGTTCGTCACGTCATTATCCGAAGTTCGTCACAATAATCCGAAGTTTGCCACAATAATCCGAAGTTCTTCACGTCACTATACAAAGTTTGTCACAATTATCCGAAATTCGTCACGTCATTATCCGAAGTTCATCACAATAATCCGAGGTTCGTCACGTCACTATTCGAAGTTTGTCGCAATAATCCGAAGTTCGTTCCGTCACTATACAAAGTTCGTCACAAGAATCCGAATTTCGTCACGTCACAATCCGAAGTTCGTCACGTCAATTACCGAATTTCGTCACAATTATCCGAACTTCGTCACGTCACATTCCAAAGTTCGTCACAATAACCCGAAATTCGTCACGTCTCTATCCGAAGTTCGTCACAATAATCCGAAGTTCGTCACGACATACTTCGAAGTTCGTCACGTCACTAACCGAATTTCGTCACAATAATCCGAAGTTCGTCACGTCACTATCCGAAGTTCGTCACAATAATCCGAAGTTCGTCACGTCACTATCCGAAGTTTGTCGCAATAATCCGAAGTTCGTTCCGTCACTATACAAAGTTCGTCACAATAATCGGAAGTTCGTCACGTCATTATCCGAAGTTCGTCATCGCAAAACCCGAAGTTCGTCACGTCATTATCCGAAGTTCGTCAAGTTACTATCTGTATTTCGTCACAACACTATCCGAACTTCGTCACGTCATTATTCGAAGTTCGTCACGTCATTATCCGAAATTCGTCACAGTACTATCCGAAGTTTGTCACGTCACTATCCGAATTTTGTCACAATTAACAGAATTTCGTTACGTCACTATTCGAAGTTTGTCACAATAATCCGAATTTCATCACGTCATTATCCGAAGTTCGTCACTATTATCCGACGTTTGTCACGTCATTATCCGAAGTTCGTCACAGCACTTTCCGAAGTCCGTCACGTCATTATCCGAAGTTCGTCACAATAATCCGAAGTTCGTCACGTCACTATCCGAAGTTTGTTACAATAATCCTAAGTTCGTCACGTCACTATACAAAGTTCGTCACAATAATCGGAAGTTCGTCACGTCATTATCCGAAGTTCGTCGCAATAATCCGAAGTTCGTTCCGTCACTATACAAAGTTCGTCACAAGAATCCGAATTTCGTCACGTCACAATCCGAAGTTCGTCACGTCAATTACCGAATTTCGTCACAATTATCCGAACTTCGTCACGTCACATTCCAAAGTTCGTCACAATAACCCAAAATTCGTCACGTCTCTATCCGAAGTTCGTCACAATAATCCGAAGTTCGTCACGACATACTTCGAAGTTCGTCACGTCACTAACCGAATTTCGTCACAATAATCCGAAGTTCGTCACGTCACTATCCGAAGTTCGTCACAATAATCCGAAGTTCGTCACGTCATTATCCGAAGTTCGTCACAATAATCCGAAGTTTGTCACAATAATCCGAAGTTCTTCACGTCACTATACAAAGTTTGTCACAATTATCCGAAATTCGTCACGTCATTATCCGAAGTTCATCACAATAATCCGAGGTTCGTCACGTCACTATCCGAAGTTTGTCGCAATAATCCGAAGTTCGTTCCGTCACTATACAAAGTTCGTCACAATAATCGGAAGTTCGCCACGTCATTATCCGAAGTTCGTCATCGCAAAATCCGAAGTTCGTCACGTCATTATCCGAAGTTCGTCAAGTTACTATCTGTATTTCGTCACAACACTATCCGAACTTCGTCACGTCATTATTCGAAGTTCGTCACGTCATTATCCGAAATTCGTCACAGTACTATCCGAAGTTTGTCACGTCACTATCCGAATTTTGTCACAATTAACAGAATTTCGTTACGTCACTATTCGAAGTTTGTCACAATAATCCGAATTTCATCACGTCATTATCCGAAGTTCGTCACTATTATCCGACGTTTGTCACGTCATTATCCGAAGTTCGTCACAGCACTTTCCGAAGTCCGTCACGTCATTATCCGAAGTTCGTCACAATAATCCGAAGTTCGTCACGTCACTATCCGAAGTTTGTTACAATAATCCTAAGTTCGTCACGTCACTATACAAAGTTCGTCACAATAATCGGAAGTTCGTCACGTCATTATCCGAAGTTCGTCATCGCAAAATTCGAAGTTCGTCACTTTATTATCCGAAGTTCATCACGTTACTATCCGTATTTCGTCACAACACTACCTTTAGTTCGTCACGTCATTTTCCGAAGTTCATCCCGTCATTATTCGAAATTCGTCACAGTACTATCCGAAGTTTGTCACGTCACAATCCGAATTTTGTCACAATTATCCAAATTTCGTAACGTGTCTATTCGAAGTTCGTCACATTAATCCGAATTTCATCACGTCATTATCCGAAGTTTGTCACAATAATCCGAAGTTTGTCACGTCATTATCCGAAGTTCGTCACAATAATCCGAAGTTCGTCACGTCATTATCCGAAGTTCGTCACAATAATCCGAAGTTCGTCACGTCACTATCCGAATTTCGTCTAAATTATCCGAATTTCGTTACGTCACTATTCGAAGTTCGTCACAATAATCCGAAATTCGTCACGTCATTATCCGAAGTCCGTTACGTCACTATCAGAAATTCGTCACAGCACTATCCGCAGTTCGTCACGTCATTATCCGAAGTTCGTCACAATAATCCGAAGTTTGTCACTTCATTATCCGAAGTCCGTTACGTCACTATCAGAAATTCGTCACAGCACTATCCGCAGTTCGTCACGTCATTATCCGAAGTTCGTCACAATAATCCGAAGTTTGTCACAATAATCCGAAGTTCGTCACGTCACTATACAAAGTTGGTCACAATAATCCGAAATTCGTCACGTCATTATCCGAAGATACCGTCATTACAACAATGTCTTTTTAATTTTTAATTTTTATTTTTTCTTTCTGTGTATTGGAAACTTGTTGCAATTACTGTACTTATTACTATGTATGTGTCATATGTGTGTGCACCAAATAAACGAGTTATCTATCTATCTATCTCTATCTAAGTTCGTCACAATAATCCGAGGTTCGTCACGTCACTATCCGAAGTTTGTCGCAATAATCCGAAGTTCATCACGTCACTATACAAAGTTCGTCACAATAATCGGAAGTTCGTCACGTCATTATCCGAAGTTCGTCATCGCAAAATCCGAAGTTTGTCACGTCATTATTCGAAGTTCGTCACGTCATTATCCGAAATTCGTCACAGTACTATCCGAAGTTTGTCACGTCACTATCCGAATTTTGTCACAATTATCAGAATTTCGTTACGTCACTTTTTGAAGTTCGTCACAGTAATCCGAATTTCATCACGTCATTATCCGAAGTTCGACACTATTATCCGAAGTTTGTCACGTCATTATCCGAAGTTCGTCACAGCACTTTCCGAAGTCCGTCACGTCATTATCCGAAGTTCGTCACAATAATCCGAAGTGCGTCACGTCACTATCCGAAGTTTGTTACAATAATCCTTAGTTCGTCACGTCACTATATAAAGTTCGTCACAATAATCGGAAGTTCGTCACGTCATTATCCGAAGTTCGTCATCGCAAAATCCGAAGTTCGTCACTTTATTATCCGAAGTTCATCACGTAACTATCCGTATTTCGTCACAACACTACCTTAAGTTCGTCACGTCATTTTCCGAAGTTCATCCCGTCATTATCCGAAATTCGTCACATTAATCCGAATTTCATCACGTCATTATCCGAAGTTTGTCACAATAATCCGAAGTTTGTCACGTCATTATCCGAAGTTCGTCACAATAATCCGAAGTTCGTCGCGTCATTATCCGAAGTTCGTCACAATTATCCGAAGTTCGTCACGTCACTATCTGAATTTCATCTTAATCATCCGAATTTCGTTACGTCACTATTCGAAGTTCGTCACAATAATCCGAAATTCGTCACGTCATTATCCGAAGTTCGTCACAATAATCCGAAGTTTGTCACATCATTATCCGAAGTTCGTCACAGCACTATCCGAAGTTCGTTACGTCATTATCCGCAGTTCGTCACAAAAATCCGAAGTTCGTAACGTCATTATCCGAAAATCGTCACAATAATCCGAAGTTCGTCACGTCCTTATCCGAAGTTCGTCACAATAATCCGAAGTTCGTCACGTCACTATCCGTATTTCGTCACAATTATCCGAATTTTATTACGTCACTATTCGAAGTTCGTCACAATAATCCGAAGTTCGTCACGTTACTCTCCGAAGTTCGTCACAATATACCAAAGTTCGTCTTGTCATTATCCGAAGTTCGTCACAATAATCCGAAGTTCGTCACGTCATTATCCAAAGTTCGTCACAATAACGGATTATTGTGACGATTTTTCGAAAGAAACTTCGAACTTCGGAAAGTTCGTCACGTCACTATCCGAATTTCGTCACAATTATCCGAATTTCGTAACGTCACTATTTGAAGTTCGCCACAATAATCCGAATTTTGTCACATCATTATCTGAAGTTCGTCACAGCACTATCTGAAGTTCGTCACGTCATTATCCGCAGTTCGTCACAAAAATCCGAAGTTCGTAACGTCACTACCCGATAATCGTCACAATAATCCGAAGTTCGTCACAATAATCCGAAGTTTGTCACGTCATTATCCGAAATTCGTCACAGCACTACCCGAAGTTCGTCACGTTATTATACGAAAAACGTCACGTCATTAACTGAAGTTCGTTACAATAATCCAAAGTTTGTCACGTCATGATCCGAAGTTCATTACGTCATTATCCGAATTTCATCACAGCACTATCCGAAATTCGTCACAATTATCCGAAGTTCGTCACGTCATTATCCGAAGTTCGTCATCGCAAAATCCGAAGTTCGTCACCTCATTATCCGAAGTTCGTCACGTTACTATCCGTATTTCGTCACGTTACTATCCGAAGTTCGGCACGTCATTATCTGAAGTTCGTCACGTCATTATCCGAAGTTCGTCACGTCATTATCTGAAAATTGTTATAGCATAAAACGAAGAACGTCACGTCGTAATCCGAAGTTCGTCACGTCATAATCCGAAGTTCGTCACGTCATAATCCGAAATTCGTCACAGCACTATCCGAAGTTCGTCACGTCATTATCTGAAAATTGTTATAGCATAAAACGAAGAACGTCACGTCGTAATCCGAAGTTCGTCACGTCATAATCCGAAGTTCGTCACGTCATAATCCGAAATTCGTCACGTCGTAATCCGAAATTCGTCACGTCATAATCCGAAGTTCGTCACGTCATAATCCGAAATCCGTCACGTCATTTTCTGAAGTTCGTCACAGCATAATCTGAAGTTCGTCAGAGCATAATCCGACGTTCGTCACGTCATTATCCGAAGTTTGTCACAGCATTATCCAAAGTTCGTTACGTCAGTATCCAAAGTTCGTCACAGCATAATCCGAAGTTTGTCACGTCATTATCCGAAGTTCTTCACAGCATAATCCGAAGTTCTTTACGTCTTTATCCGACATTATCCGAAGTTCTTCACGTCATTATCCGAAGTTCGTCACAGCATTATCCGAAGTTCATCACAGCAAAATCCGATGTTCGTCACGTCACTATCTGAAGTTTGTTACAGCATTAAACGAAGAACGTCACGTCGTAATCCGAAGTTTGTCACGTCATAATCCGAAGTTCGTCACGTCATAATCCGAAATTCGTCACGTCATTATCCGAAGTTCGTCACGTCATTATCCGAAAATCGTCACAGCATTATCCGAAGTTCGTCAGAGCATTATCCGAAATTCGTCACGTCATTATCCGAAGTTTGTCACAGCATAATCCGAAGTTTGTCACGTCATTATCCGAAGTTCGTCACAGCATAATCCGAAGTTCTTCACGTCATTATTCGAAGTTCTTCACGTCATTATCCGAAGTTCGTCACAGTGTAATCCGAAGTTCGTCACAGCATTATCTGAAGTTCGTCACGTTACTATCCGAAGTTCTTCACAGCATAATCCGAAGTTCGTCACAGCATTATCCGAAGTTCGTCACGTCATTATCCGAAGTTTGTCACAGCATAATCCGAAGTTTGTCTCATCATTATCTGAAGTTCGTCACAGCATTTTTTGTAGTTATATACGAAACCCTAATTAGCATCCTAAATCGTTGTATCCCGTTACAAAAATACAAATTACAAACAAATTATAATAAATACTGGCTCACAAAAGGTATAAAAAAATGTTGCAAAAATAAGAGACTGTTGAAGATACTTACTACCAAAACCAAAAACCCTACATTAACTAAATACTCTTGTAGTATTTAGTTAATGTAGGGTTTTTGGTTTTATTGATATGAAAAAATATTAAAGAAAACTGTAGTAATAGCAAAAAACAACACTTTAAGCATACAATGATAAAATCAAACAATAGAGTTAAAACAATGTGGGAAATTATAAATGAACGGACTAACAAGAAAATAAAACGTGAAAAAAAGAATTAAACGATACAAACAAACAATAATAATACGACTTCAGAGCCAAAGCAGGTGGCTACCATTTTTAATCATTTCTTTGCTTCTATTGGGAAAACGAATATGAGCCCATCTGGCAGCAAACCAAAAGGAACAGCTATTATTTCTACAACCAATAATTCGATCTTTTTGAGTCCAGCAGATCCTTACGAGTTGAATGCATTAATAAAAAACTTAAAAAATAAGTCGAGCTATGGCGTTGATGAGCCTCCCCCTATACCTCTCCCGCCATTACTGAGACAATGTGCAGATGATTTAACTCTCTCATTCTATAAACTGTTAAATCAATCTTTTGAGGAAGGAGTTTTTCCCAACCTATTGAATAAGGCCCTTGTAAAGCCAATACACAAGAAAAATGCAAAAACTGATAACTACCGACCAATCGCTCTCCTACCAACTGCATCAAAAATATTCGAGAAAGCCATGTGCAATCGTGTCTATGCATATTTTGAGAAATATAATTTATTTAATGACTGTCAAAATGGCTTCAGAAAAAACAGATCTACAACCCTCGCCATCTATAAATACATACAAGAAGCCCTCGATATCATTAACTCCAAAAAATATGCAGTAGGATTACTGCTCGATATGACGAAAGCTTACGATAAAGTACAATTCAACATCTTATTAAACAAACTATACGGCATAGGAATCCGTTGGAAGTGTCATGAATGGTTCACATCATATTTACAGCATAGAGAGCAATTAGTGGATGTAGAATATATTAACCAAATAACGAACAAAATAGAATTGGTCCGATCCGAAAATATATCAATAAACGCTTCAATTCCGCAGGGTAATGTAAAAGGCTGCTTCCTGTTCTTAGTTTACATTAATGACCTCCCGAAGCATATCAATGAACCATGTGTATGGTTTGTGGATGATGTATCCATCCTTACCTCATGCGAAACTAATCTTAACATTAATGATAAATTAAATTCAATACTTAACGCTACAACTAATTGGATGACGGAACATAACTTAGAAATTAACTTCAACAAGTCAAAAATAATGACATTTCACCCACAACTAAAAAAATCTTTAAACATAAACTTAAGTTTTAATAATTATAAGTTAGACATCGTAAATAAATTCACCCTATTAGGACTAGACATAGACACACACATAAACTGGAAGTCTCATATACAAAAATTAAAACTAAAATTATCAACATTCTCATACGCCCGTCGGGAAATTAGAAAAACTACAGACATAAATACTGCGTTGGTAACATATTATGCATACGCCTATGCATGGCTTAAATACGGAGTCATATTATGGGGTAATAGCACAGAATCACACACATTATTCACCCTACAAAAAAAACTTATTAGAATTATAATAATAGTCAATATTGGACAAACAGATAGCTGTAAGCCCCACTTTAAGGAACAAACAATTCTAACCCTACCTTGCCTCTACATCTTTGAAATCTATAAATTCGTACGAACTTACCCGAAATTCTATACAAAAAGGGGAAGACATACAAACTAAAATTACTTTAAGACATAAAAATAGATTAAACATACCCACATCCCGATTAAAAATGCGTTCCTCAAGTACCTATGTCATGTCGATAAAAATATATAATAAGCTACCGGAAGAAATAATTTGAACGAAAGTCTATATTAAAATTAAATTAAAAAATAAATAAAATATAATATACTATTAGCATCGAAACGTTATTTTTCAAACCACCGTGCAATCGTGGCTATAAAAGCCGAGCGCAGCCAGTACTCGCCCCTTACTTCGCCTCGAGCAGCCGTCGGGACAACATCATCTCGTAATATTGTTCCATTATTTTTGTATTTATTCTGCTATTTTGTGTCTATATTTTGTGTAATAGAGTTAAGTTATTAAAAGACGATTGGTTCGTCACTTTCGTGTATTTTTTTTAAATAAAATTGTTGTTAACCGCCATTATCAGAAGTGTGATCGGCCCAATTGCCAATCTTATCTTCCTGTTTTTGCGCGAACAGCTTTTGAATCATGTCCGATCGTGCTACCACTCGTAATAGAGGTAGAAATAGGCGTGATCAAAATAGTGATGCAACCGAACTCCAAGAAACTCTCGGAGTTATTCTGGCGCGTCTGACCGCGCTAGAAAATAGCAGCCTACCCGCAACCAACATCGTGCCGGCTACAATGACTCCGGAAGCACGTGCTGTAATGGCGCCTGGACAGATCGTCGCGTCATCACCGCAGGAGCTATCACCTGCAGTGCCGGAGTCAAACACCAGCATTGTTGAAGAATCGCTTGCAAGTACCTCGACGTCACTGGATGCTACAGATCGCCTCATTGGAGCGTTGAGTGCTTTAACCAAGGTCAGATCCAACCATTACTACATTTCAAACTTTGATCCCAGTATACATGATATCGATTCTTGGTGTGAAGAAGTTGAAAGAGCACGCGATATTAATAGGTGGAATGACAACGAGTGCCTATCCCGGATTGCTAACTGCCTGAAAGGAGACGCTCGTAGTTGGTTAAATGACTGGGTCACAAACGACCGCACGTGGTCTAACTTTAAAATCGAATTTAAACCACTTTGCTCACGAAGAATCGATGTTGCAAATATATTGTTCGACGTCATGAGTACAAACTCCGACAAATATGCGACGTACGCAGAATATGCTAGGCGCTCTGTCTTGAGACTAAATATTGTTAGAGGGTTAAGCGATGATTTAACGGTCGCGATTATCATACGCGGTATAACTGATGCACAAATACGTGCCGCTGCGACTAACGCTCATCTAACGACGAAAGATCTAGTTGAATTCTTTTCTATCTACACAAAACCTCATCGCAACCCGTCGGTAACTTCTGTGAAATCTTTCCAAAGTAAACAGTTTGATCGAAACTCTCGAAAACGTCCGCACAGTAATTCAAATCGCGAGATAAAGTGTTTTTCTTGTGGTAGTTTGGGTCATTTGCAGCGCGAGTGCCCTAAACAATCAAAAACTGATACGAATCAATCAATAGAAACGACTGTTAAGAAACCGAATGTATCGTGTTCGTTTTGTAAAAAGCCAGGTCATGACGCCTCTGTTTGCTTTGCTAAACAAAGATCTGAAACGCGTAATAAAAACAATGTTAACTTTTGTGGCGAGTTGAAAGGCGCGTCAACAGACAGTGACGTCACAACGGCCGTGATACAGGGTATACCTACAGACGTACTGATAGATAGCGGATCGGGCGTTTCTCTTATTTCAGAATCCGTGCTAAGATATTTTAAGTGTACTCGACTACCCACATTTCAAATATTGCGCGGCGTAGGTGATCAAAATATCGAGTGTAAAAGCCGCGTAACATTAGTTATAGAATTTAGTGAAATCTCTTTAGAGGTGGATCTTTTTGTTGTTTCCCCGAATTGCCTAAACGTACCAGTACTAATAGGAACGGATGTTTTGAACCGCGAAGGGGTTATGTATGTTCGTGCAAACAATTTACAACGTATAACTCGCATTCCTAGTTCGGTTTGTCAAAATGTATTGCTCATCAACTCAAGTGATCAGTTTTCGGTTAACACTGCGCTTGAAGGTAGCGATCGTGAAAAACTAATGTCAGTCGTAAATCAGTTTAAGGAATTTTTCATTACTGGGACCGCTTTAACAACAGTCACGACTGGTAATATGCGCATTGAATTGACGAGTGAAACACCGATTTGTTATAGGCCGTACAGACTTTCGTTTGACGAAAAGTTAAAAGTGCGTGATATTATAAAAGATTTGCTAGACAAAAAGATAATCCGCGAGTCCAACTCTCCATACGCGAGTCCGATTATTCTTGTTAAGAAAAAAGACGGAAAAGATCGTATGTGCGTCGATTACCGCGCGTTGAACGCGATTACCGTGAAAGATCGCTATCCGTTACCCTTGATAGAAGATCATATTGATCGCCTCGGTAAGAGTAAGTTCTTCAGTTGTTTAGATATGGCGACAGGCTTCTATCAAATAAAGCTAGATAGCGACTCCGTAGCGAAGACCGCATTTGTGACCCCAGAAGGTCATTATGAATTTTTGAAAATGCCGTTTGGTCTCGCGAACGCACCGGTTATATATCAACGAATAATCACAACTACTCTTAAATCACTAATTGAGTCCGGTAAAGTCCTCATTTTTATCGATGACGTGTTAATTCTGGCATCTTCTATTGATGAAGCGATCGAGAACGCACGCGAGGTATTAATAGCACTTACTTCTGCGGGGTTTTCCATTAACTTAAAGAAAAGTACATTTGTGGCTACAGAGATTGAGTACTTAGGTCGAACCATCTCTGAGGGTCAGGTTAGACCGAGCGCACAAAAAATTAAGGTTTTAATTGACTCTCCTGTGCCCACAAATGTAAAACAGGTTCGACAACTACTCGGTTTAGCAGGGTATTTTCGGCGTTATATACCTAGTTATGCATCTAAGACGGTTCCTATTGCTAGTCTAACACGGGGTAACGTTAAATTTTGCTGGGGCAAAGAACAAGAAAACTCTCGTCAGTACTTAATCCGTTGTCTCACTAGTGAGCCGGTGCTTGCTATTTTCGACCCGTTGTTACCAACCGAGTTGCATACGGACGCGAGTTCTATCGGTTATGGAGCAGTTCTTATTCAGGTTCATGAGAGTGGAAAGCGGCGAGTAGTGGCGTATTTTAGTAAAACTACACAAGGTGCCGAGCCGCGTTACCATTCTTATGAGCTTGAGACGCTCGCAATTGTTAAAGCCTTACAACACTTTCGTCATTATTTGCTGGGTATTTCGTTTAAAATTATGACGGACTGTAACGCGCTCAAACTAACTGAACGAAAGAAAGATCTTTTACCACGTGTCGCGCGTTGGTGGATATACATGCAGGATTTCAACTTTACGATTGAATACAGAAAGGGCGTTTTAATGCAGCACGCAGATTATCTAAGTCGAAATCCTGTTGATGTCCTCCAAATAACTAGGCCTAAAAACTGGGCACAGATTGCTCAATCTGCGGATGAGGAAACTCGTACGCTGATTGACAAAGTCAACAATAATGAGTTAGACTCTTCCCGGTATGTAGTCCGTAACGATCTGCTGTATTATAAATACACCCCCACGGGTCAAGAGCCAAAGCTACTATGTTTCATTCCCAAAGGGCACCGATTAAGTCTCTTAAGGATATTTCATGACCAACATGATCATATATGTGCAGATAAGACCATAGACCTAATTCTACGCCAATTTTGGTTTCCAGGGCTTTATGCCTTTGTAAGGAAATACGTAGGTCATTGTTTGATTTGTCTTTCGTCAAAAAAGGTTCCTAGGGCTCCTCATTACCCGATTTCATCATGGCGTAAGCCAGATACCCCATTTAACACTGTCCATATGGACGCATTAGGTCCGCTACCTATTTCTAATGGTAAAAAGTATGTACTGATCATTGTAGACGCCTACTCTAAGTATTGTTTGTTTTATGCGATAAAAAAGCAAGACTCTAATGAATTAAAGCAAATATTTTCAAATGCCGTTTCCCTGTTTGGTACTCCTAAACTTATTGTTTGTGATAGAGGACGAATGTTTGAGAGTGCGAATTTTCGGGGCTGGGTTACTGAAATGGGTTGCGAAATTCACTTTATAACACCTGAGATGCATAGTGAAAACGGTCAAGTCGAACGCTATTGTCGTACTCTGCTTAATATGCTACGCATAGAGGCGTCTAAGCCGGAGAGTAAATGGTCCGATTCCTTATGGAAAATGCAGCTTGTCATCAACTGCACTAAACACAAGACCACTCAAACCTCACCCTTACAATTGCTTATTGGGGTTGAAGCAGTCACACCAGTCATTAGATCACTTATTCGCGATGTCGCTATTGATGATGTGCGACCGAATCGCGAAGGGTTAAGAGAGTTGCAAAGACAGCGTGCTAGCGAACTGCTTGACCAGAATAGACGTAAACAAGATGAATACGTTAATAAAAATTGGAAAGTCAAGCGTACGTTCAATCTAAGTGATAATGTGTTTGTAATAAAAACTTCTCAAATTACAGGCAAGTTGGACTCGGGTATGCGAGGGCCATATCGTGTGGTGAAAATCCTTCCCCACGATCGTTACGAACTAAAGCTGTTAACTGGTTCGTATGGCAAAATTACTCTGGCTGCCGCCGAGCACATGGTTGCTTGGCGAGGAGAGTGGACCCCCGAGTCTTGTGCCACGTTTTTTGATAGTAAGTACATTTATGTATTTACGTTTCTATCTTTATCATGTATTGTATAAATGTTAGAACACTTTACGCGATGTGTCGCAAAAGAGTCACGTGTTTTACATATTATAGTTGTGTGCATGGAGCGGCGGCTCTGCAGTTATGTGCATGGAGCGGTGGCTCTGCAGTTGTGTGCATTGAGCGGTGGCTCTGCAGTTGTGTGCATTGAGCGGTGGCTCTGCAGTTGTGTGCATTGAGCGGTGGCTCTGCAGTTGTGTGCATTGAGCGGTGGCTCTGCAGTTGTGTGCATTGAGCGGTGGCTCTGCAGTTGTGTGCATTGAGCGGTGGCTCTGCAGTTGTGTGCATGGAGCGGTGGCTCTGCAGTTGTGTGCATTGAGCGGTGGCTCTGCAGTTGTGTGCATTGAGCGGTGGCTCTGCAGTTGTGTGCATGGAGCGGTGGCTCTGCAGTTGTGTGCATTGAGCGGTGGCTCTGCAGTTGTGTGCATTGAGCGGTGGCTCTGCAGTTGTGTGCATTGAGCGGTGGCTCTGCAGTTGTGTGCATTGAGCGGTGGCTCTGCAGTTGTGTGCATTGAGCGGTGGCTCTGCAGTTGTGTGCATTGAGCGGTGGCTCTGCATTTGTGGGCATTGAGCGAAGGCTCTGCCGAGACGTGCTAACTGGGTGCCTCCGTCTCAATTAATTTGTAAAAGCATTGAGATATGTCTCTGCTGATGTACATGTGTTTAGAGGACATTACTGATATGTGCTATTCTCTCGTTTTCAGCTGAAGAGGATAGTCTCGCAGCACCATCTGCCAGTACAGCTAGCTGCGAAGATCATCCATGTCGTGGTAATGAAAACACACACCAGGGTTCACAAATTAGTAACGCAGCCGTTGAAGACATGAGCCCTTCGCGTCGCCCGAGTCTACTTGCCGGAGAACGTGACTGCGACGAACAATGACCATCATCTCAACAATGTGGCTGAGGACAACCACACGTCAGGAGAGGCCGTATTAGCATCGAAACGTTATTTTTCAAACCACCGTGCAATCGTGGCTATAAAAGCCGAGCGCAGCCAGTACTCGCCCCTTACTTCGCCTCGAGCAGCCGTCGGGACAACATCATCTCGTAATATTGTTCCATTATTTTTGTATTTATTCTGCTATTTTGTGTCTATATTTTGTGTAATAGAGTTAAGTTATTAAAAGACGATTGGTTCGTCACTTTCGTGTATTTTTTTTAAATAAAATTGTTGTTAACCGCCATTAATACTTACTTTCAAAGTAAATCATTTATTGATAGATAGATAAATCATTTATTCAGTAGGTACACACTAAAGACCTATCAATCTATTTTTAACCGACTTCAAAAAAGGAGGAGGTTCTATGTTCGTGTGTATGTATTTTTTTTTTTTTTTTTTTTTTTTATGTATGTTACCTGATTTCTCCGCCATTTGTGAACCGATTTTCAAAATTCTTTTTTTATTTGTAAGAGTATACTCCTGAGGTGGTCCCATTTTAATTTGGTGAAGATCTGGTGCTGATCTTCGGAGATATACAACGGAACTCTTCAAAAATAGACGGCAAATCTGTCGTGATTGCTGGAATCGCTTGGATGTTTATTGTTTATACAACATCTTCACGTATCATCACGACAATATGCTCTGAGGGGTACGCAGATGTGTACAATATACCTAGATTTCGACAGTTAGGTTAGTTAATTTTCATTTATTAGGGATAAGTGGATAACCCTATTAGCATGACATGTATTGTTAACAATTAACAATATAAAAATGAACATGGCAATTATTTGTATAAGAATCACTAAAAATGGAAAAAATAAAAACTTTTTTGCAAAAAATTAAACCGACTTTAAAAAAAACACTAAACGGTGTAAAATAACTCTAAATTCGGAAGTCGGTGGCCCATCATGAATAAGACAAAACCACAAAAGCCACAGACTTCCTAATTTAGAGTTATTTTACACCATTTAGTGTTTTTTTTTTAAGTCGGTTTTTGGATCAAACCTACTGAACATACACACAAAATTTCATAGGAATCGGTCTACCCGTTTCGCAGGTGTTGAGTAACAAACACTATATCACGAGAATTTTATACCTTATTTCATTTATTACATACATTCTTATATAAAGATGACAACAAATAGATCCAAAAGTCAAAGTCAAAGTCAAACCATTTATTTCAATTAGGCCCCTATAAGGCACTTTTGAACGTCGAAAAAAATTAACTTTAAAAATGATTCTAGTTGCCCCTTCCAAAAAGTAGATTTGTATGGAGAAGAATGGGCAAGAAACTCCATACCTACTCTTTTAAAAACAATAATAACTACTACTACTTTTTATTTAGTGAGTCTTTAATGTGCTATTAAACATTTAGTATAAGATATTAGAATGAAAACATGTCATATATGTGTAAAGAGAATTTATTCTCTTTAATTTATTCTTTTTATTAATGACAGACTGACAGGTCTAGAAATAATGTCAGCCTTCAAACTGACGATTTGCGTTGAATATTATTTTGTGTAAAATTATAAGGTTTAAGACATTTATTTCTCAAAACAGAACATTACATTCACTTACATGAGAAACACAGGTTAACATTGTAGGTAAGTAGATCAATGTTCATAATATGGAACAAGCATCAGAACGGTGATTATTCCAAGATTAGGTACATTTATATTCTTTATTCTCTTAAAGTAACTTAACTTAGTGGCAAATACACAATACTACTGTAGGTAATAATAACTTAAATTTATATTTGTGCAGTATTTTGATAATTTGGCAATGGAGGTAATTCGAAAATTTTAGTTAATAGTACACTGTCCATATTACGTATTGAATTGCGATTGCTATCATGATTGCAATTGATAGCAATTGCTTATGTATTTTTATTTATTAAGTTTGTGTGTTGTTTAGAATTAGCATTGTTTTATTGTTGTGTTCATGAAAGTATATTCATTTAGGTATATATATATATTTATTTTTATTTTTCCTGTTACACTGATGTGTTTAAGTAGGTTTTTCTTGTGTAAACATTTTTACATTTTTATTACATAACTATTATCTTCTGTTCTTAATCTTATAACATTTTTTTTTTTTTTATTTTAAACAATTCTTACGTATTCATAATATGAAATTTTAACTTTTTCTTGAACAGGGGAAAAGATTGTATTTCTTTTATATCTTTAGGCAAATTGTTATACATTTTGGCACCCTCATGTCTAATATTCTTACTACCATAATTAGTCCGTGGTCGGTATAAGCAGATATCTTTAGCATTTCTTAGTAGACGGGTTTGTACTTGTGCTTTTTTAGTAAAAATGATTTGAGTGTGTGTTACTTTTGTCAGAATTTTCCTTATTAATATGCATGTTTGGAATTTGTACATTTGTGCAAGTGTCATTAATTTTGACATTAAATTATAACATTAAATGTCGTTTCTTTTTATAATAGAGAAACTCAATTATGTTTTGATTTACGCCTTAATCCCATCTCAATCGAACTAAAATAACAGACACCATTATAAAACGACATTTCGTGAAAATGGAAAAACTGAAATTTGTTTTTAAATCGAAACCAACGAAAGATGGAAAATCTAACCTTATCGCCGTAACTACAATTATTACACAAGACGAGAAAGTTTTCCTGATTCCAGAGGAGTATGAAGCAGCTACACTTCATAAGTATATTTACTCGTCTAAAGTGTACAATATATTACGAAATACGATGAAAAAAAGACACCAGACTCGAAGTGTTTGGATAAAATTAACGCCAGAAATGGTAAAAACGTACTTTGATGAAGATGACAATATGATATTTGAAGACCAATACCTAGAGGAAGTTACAGAAGAACAATTGGCTTTAAAAATAAAAGCAATTCAGAAGACCATATGGTAAAAATTTTGGAAAAATTAGTAGAAACCTACGCAAATAAGGGTTGGTCTAGCAGTAAATATGCTATAGCCTTCAAATATCAGTTAGGATCATTATTGGATTATTCCATTAAAAAGGAAAAACTTCTGCTTGAAGTACGACCGACGATAGATCAAGGGACTTTGATTGACCTAATTGCTGCTGGGTTGCCGGACTTAATAACAGATAGAATAAACAAAGAAGAGGTTTTAGAAACAAAAGATCTTTTCAATGAAGTTGGCAAATTGGAACATTTGGTCATGAAGAAAAAGTTTCTGAACAGAAAAGATGATACTAAAGTACTCAAAGAAAAGATGCAAAACTGTAGTATTTGTGAAAAACAAAAGAAAGGAGTACGTTATCACTCAGAAGATTCATGTTGGTTTAAAGTTAAAGAAAATGAAAAGAAACAAATCAAACATATTAATAATTCAGAATTGGAATGTGAACTGCAGTGTGAAGATCCAAAAAACTAATGGTGCCGCCATTAATTAAAGTAAGATTAGTACTGAATAAAAACCTTGAAGTATTTGGAATATATGATTCTGGCTCAAATGTTTCTTTGATAAATTCAAGATTATTAAAATTTGAGCGAAAAACAAAGGGTTATTTTAATAACACTAATTTAAAAACAATTAATGGCGTTAAAAAGGCAATTGGTATTATAACACTCAATGTAAACATTTTTGATATAGAAGAAAAAACTGATGTCTTTGTAATAGATCAAGAAAATTTTGATTATGATTTTTTAATTGGACTGGACTGTATAAAAAAGTTCAATTTAATTCAGGATGAAAAATTAGTTATTAGTCAAAAAGTTCGAATACATAGAAATGAAATTAAAAATTCAGAGACGAACACTATTTCTAAGGAAATGGACAAAATGAAGTCAATGAAAAATGAAAATTATTCTAAGGAAACAAAAGGTTACATAAGGACAGCATTTCTAAGGGAATGAAAAATAAAGATCTTAAAAATGAACCTCTTCCAAAAGCAATAAAATATGAAAACTCAGAAACTAATAGAAAAAACCTTAGAAACTTTAATGAATATTTTAACATAGAAAATTTCCATATTTGGATAAACCATTTAGACCACGAAAAACAAGCAATAATTGATAACTTAATAAAAAACAATAAATCAATTTTTGCAAACGATAAATATGATATCGGCACGGTAAAGGATTATGAAGCACACATTGATCTATTAGAAGAAAAATATTGCAGTAAAAGACCGTACCGCTGTACCATTGAAGATAGAAAGGAGATTGAACAACAGATCGCACAATTATTAAAAAAAAATATGATTGAGGAATCATATAGCCCATTTGCAGCACCAGTGACACTGGCTTACAAAAGAGACGAAAATAAAAGGTCAAGGTTGTGCATAGATTTTCGAGACCTTAATAAAATTGTTGTTCCACAATCCCAACCATTTCCTCTTATTGAGGACCTAATGATCAAAACAAGAGATTGCAAGTTTTTCACCACACTGGATATAAACTCAGCATTTTGGTCAATACCTCTACGTGTTAGTGATAGACAAAAAACAGCATTTGTCACACAAGAAGGTCATTATCAATGGACTTGTTTGCCTTTTGGTCTCAAAACCTTGCCAGCAATTTTTCAACGAATAATGTGTAATATAATAAGAAAACACAAACTCTCAGAGTTCACAGTTAATTTCATAGATGACATTTTAATATTTTCAAAATCATTCTCGGATCATGTCAGACATCTATCACAGCTGTTTCAAGCCATCAAAAGTGAAGGATTTAGACTAAAATTCACAAAATGCACATTTGCCGCTGACTCTGTAAAATATCTTGGTCATATAATGCAGAATAATTCAGTTCGACCATTAAAAGATAACTTGATATCAATTAAGAATTTTCCAACCCCTAAAACAACAAAAAATGTGAGGCAGTTCTTAGGAAAAATAATTTTTTATCATAAATATGTACCAAAAATAGCAATAAAACTTGATCCATTACATAACCTTTTGAAGAAAGGGCAAACTTTTATTTGGACTAAAGCGTGTCAAGAATCATTTGATGAAATGAAACAAATATTATGTTCTCAGCCAATATTAACAATTTATGACCCAAAATTACCAATACATATATACACAGATGCCAGCATAATAGGAGTGGGGGCCGTCTTGAAACAACTGCAAGAAAACAAGGAAGAAAAACCTGTAGCATATTTCTCAAAGAAATTGAATGAAGTACAAAAAAGGAAGAAGGCCATAATTATACTTGGAGTGCCTAGCAATAAAAGAATGTGTTAAGTATTGGCAACATCTGTTGATAGGTAGAAAATTCATTGTTTTCTCTGATCACAAACCTTTGGAGAATATGAACATAAAGTCAAGAACTGATGAAGAACTAGGAGATCTAACGTACTACCTTTCACAATATGATTTTAAAATAAAATACTCTCCAGGAAGATACAATTTGGAAGCTGATTGCCTTAGCAGGAATCCAGTGTTAGAGCCCAATGAAAATCTGGAAGAACAATTGAAAGTAGTCAATTTAATACAACTAAAAGACATTTTACAAGATCAAGAAAGAAATGAATATATACAATCCAGGAAAGAAAAGCTAAAATTACAACAATAAGTTTATTATAAAAAAGGAAATAAAATAAGATGCAAGATAAACGAAAAAGATACCAAACTGGCATGGACCACCATAGCACACAATTGTGTAAACATTTTTAATGAAACGGAGCATACTGTCACCGGATACGCTCCTACGTATCTACTAAACGGTACCAATGTTACGATTTTGCCAGATGAGCTAAAGTCAAAGAAAACTGAAACCGATTTGATTCAAGACAGGAAAAAGGCTCTGGAAAATACAATTCAGTCACACATTTACAACAAGAAACTTTACGACAAAAATCGTAAGCACTTCGACTTCAAAGTAGGTGATATGGTGTTTGTGGACAATGGAAACAAGCTGAATAGAAAAAAGCTTGACGTGTTGAGAATCGGACCTTACAGAATCGTGCAAAAGTTGTCAAACACGATTTACAGGATCGACACGGGTTATAAAAAATCGGAGTCAAACTTTTTCCACATCTCGAAATTGACTCCAGCTCCTAAGTTTGACTTAGATGACTTAGATACTTGAAATAAATACCTATGTATGTAAAATTAGATTTTATAATGAATTGTAATAATATTTAATTTATGTTATCTTTCCCAAGGGGGTGATGTAAAGAGAATTTATTCTCTTTAATTTATTCTTTTTATTAATGACAGACTGACAGGTCTAAAAATAATGTCAGCCTTCAAACTGACGATTTGCGTTGAATATTATTTTGTGTAAAATATTATAACATTAAATGTCGTTTCTTTTTATAATAGAGAAACTCAATTATGTTTTGATTTACGCCTTAATCCCATCTCAATCGAACTAAAATAACAGACACCAATGTATATGTATACATATAACCTAACCTAACTTACCATACCTACCCTATAGCGAACCTAACTACCGAACCTAACTACCTTACTGAAATGCATTGATTTTGAAAGATACAAAATACAACATTTTAAACTAAACTACTGCGCTGCTTGTCTCTATGTTACATACAATACTAGAGTAGGTAGTAGTATTTGAAATAGTAGTAGTAGGAGGTATTAATAATGTAACTCATTGGTATATTGTTGAAGGGGATTGATTTAAAGTCCTCTTCTTTGAATCTACTTATTTATTTTTCTTGCATTTACAAGTGTTTTTTCTTGACACGCGTACATGTAAACGTCGTGAAGTGCAGTGAAGTCTCTTCATTCGTCTCATACGCCGGTTGTCGCAGAACCAATCAACGGCGGCGCGCAGTGTTGCCATAACGAAATGAATTTAGTAATAGTGCGGCGGGTACACACTGCGGCGTGCACATATAAATGAATTTAGTAATAATGCGGCGGGTACACACTGCGGCGTGCACATACTCCGCGGCGTTGAAACAATTTCAAGTTTTCAACAGTTATGGTGTCGTGGGCAACAGACACATTTTGTGGACTGCCCGTTTTATAAGTCCATTGTTTGTATGGACGTCCACAACCCGAACAATGCCATCATTTCCAGGGTATGTCTTCTTTACCCGCCCCATGCGCCAGTCGAGAGGCATGAGGTTGTCCTCCCGCAGCACTACCATATCACCGACTTGCAGTGTCGGCTGCCCTCTCCTCCATTTGGATCTGCTCTGCAGCTCGGCGATAAACTCCCGGTGCCATCGTGCCCAAAATTGCTGCCGGATCTGCTCGATGCGCTGGTATCTGTTGACTCTAATGCAGTTTGCTGGTAACGACGGCACAGACATCAACGGACGGCCAATAAGGAAGTGCCTAGGAGTCAAGGGATTCGTGTCTGTAGGATCAGATGAGAGAGGGGAAATTGGGCGGGAGTTAAGGATAGCCTCTATTTGCGCGAAGAGCGTCGACAACTCTTCAAATATAAGGGAGGCACTACCAGCAACGCGTTTCATGTGATGTTTAGCGGATTTAACTCCAGCCTCCCATATTCCACCGAAGTGTGGTGAGTAGGTGGGACAAAACATAAATTTAATTTCCTCATTTGACGCGAAATCTGAGACTGATTGTCGGCTGGCCTTTATAACTCTCCCTAACTCATTGTTAAAAAAAAAATGCAGAGATAGGCTTTAGTGACGCGGTTACCTCGACCTTTTTTAGAGGATTTCATAAATGGTCCCGCAAAGTCGATCCCACATGTACTGAATGGAAAATCTGGATTAACTCTTACGCTAGGCAAGTCCCCCATTAAAGGCTGTATCGGCTGGCCTCGCATTCGAGTACAAACCACACAGGTCTTAACAATTTTACGAGCTAAGTTTCTTCCACCCAGTGGCCAAAACCTCTCTCGAACAGAGGACAAAAGTAACTGGGGACCTGCGTGAAATAATCTATAGAATGTTCATAGTGCATTATTAACCTAGTTAAATGTTGCTTAGCATCTAATAGAATTGGATGTTTCTTATCATATTTACAATTAGACTTATTTATCCTACCTCCTACTCTAATTAAGCCATTATTATCACAAAATGGATTTAAAGGCAACAATTTGCTTTTATGATGTAAAGCTTTACCATCCTTTATTATTTTAATCTCCTTTGCAAATGACTCTAGCTGACTAAACTTTAATAGTAATGTTAATGAGCGATCAAGTTCCTCAATTTGCAAAGGTCCTAACACTTTAACAGTATTCTTTTTACTATTATGTACAAAACGTAGAACGTACGCAAAACATCTTTTTATATTTGAATAACTAGAGTATCGATCAAATTGAATAAATGAATTAATGTTTGCTAATGTTTCATCTACTGAAATTAGTACCTTTGTTTCGGGTAAATTATTAAGGCTAAGCTGTGGCTGAGTAGGCCATTTAGATTTACCTTCCTTTAGGAATGAAGGTCCCTCCCACCACAACGATGCTGCCTGCACATGTTGTGGATCAATACCCCTGGACGCTAAGTCTGCAGGGTTACATTTTGTTGGAACATGTTTCCATTCAGCTTCCTTTGTAAGTTGATTTATTTTATTTACGCGATTACGTACAAATGCTTGTAAGGTTTTATTTTGAATTTTTAACCATCCAAGTACCACTGTGGAGTCAGTCCACATATAGGTTTTTTTTACATTAAATGGAACTGACTTTAATACTTTTGCACACAACTCAGCTCCTGTCAAGGCAGCACATAATTCTTATCGTGGAATAGTAAGTGTTTTAATTGGTGCTACTCTTGTTTTAGCGCAAAGTAATCTAACCGTCACTGTATTATCTATATTATTAGTAGAGCACATAAATACACATGTGCCATAAGCTTGTTGTGATGCATCAACGAAGCAGTGCATCTCCACAGATTGATCATCTAATTGCTCACCCAGAACATAGCGTGGTAAGACCATATCAGACAAGAAATGTAAAATTTTTATAAAACCAAACCATTTTTTTACATAAATTTATGGTACTGGGTCATCCCAATCCAACTTGAGAGCCCATAAATTTTGTAATAATATTTTAGCCTTGATTATACAGCAACTAACAAGTCCCAATGGATCAAATAGCTTACATGTAGTTGAAATGATAATTCTTTTTGTAGCCTTATTAGGGATTTCAATGTCACTAGGAAAATGTAAGTTGTCTGACAAAGGTGTCCATTTCAACCCTAACACCGTGGCTTCATCATGAAAAGTAAGGCAATTATTAGACTCTGAATTATCACTGAATATTTTTGGACAATTTGTTCTAAATTTTCTTAGTGGAAAACAAGCCGCATTCAAAGCTTGTGATACACCTAAATATATGTGCCTTAATTTATCCTCAGAAGAGGCACCGGTTATTAGATCATCCATATAAAAATTATTCTTAATTACCTCAGCAATAACCTTATCACTACATAGGCTACCTAGCTCAAACAGACACCTGGTACTCAAGAATGGAGCAGATGCCATTCCATATGTTAAGGTTTTGAGTTTCAGAATTTTAATAGGCTCCGATGATTTGTCTCTCCACAATATCAGCTGTAGATGCCGCTGCGACTCATTTAAGTCGATTTGACGGTACATCTTTTCTACATCTGCTGTTAATACATATTTATGTAATCTAAATTGGATGAGTATTGAAAACAAATCATTTTGCATTACGGGACCAACTGCCTGGATGTCATTGAGAGATTTGCCTGATCTTGTTTTGGCAGAAGCGTCAAAAACCACCCGAAGTTTTGTGGTTTCATGTTGTTCGCGTATACACAATGGTGCGGTAAGAAACACCCAAACTCTGGCCTATTGATTTCAACCAAGTGTCCTAATTTAGCATATTCATTTATAAAATTAGCATATTGCTCTTTTAATTTTGGATTTTTATTTAATTTACTTTCTAAATTAAGAAAACGCTTAATTGCTAAAGGAAATGAATTGCCTAGAGCCTGCTCAGGAACTTCCATCAATGGCATCATTACTGAAAATCTACCATCAGGTAAGCGACAAGTAGTTTTATTGAAATGTGATTCACAAAACTGTTCATCAACAGAATAAATATTAGCTTCTGAAGGTACATCTTCAACCTCCCAGAATTTAACTAAAGACTCATTTAAATCTTGCTGAACATTTAAACTTCTTTGAACAAAGTTACAATGTATTTCATTGTCATTGCGACTCCCCCCTAGGGGCCCAGCCACTATCCAACCTAGCATGCTCTCTTGTAAGACAGGTCTGTTGGTGCCTAAACTTATTTTATTTGGTAATATAATTTTAAAAAAATGATCTGCTCCCAGCAAAATATCTATTTCAGATGGCTTGTAAAACAAAGGATCAGCTAATTGAATATTATCTGGTAAACCTAACCTTTCTACATTAACTTGAACGCTAGGTAAATAACCAGTAATCTTTGGAAGAATAAAACAGCTGACATGTGTACTAAACATACCTATTCTTGAATTTACTTTAATTTTGCACCGTTCTGTAATTTCACATGCTACATTGTTAATACCAGTTACATTAAAGACATTCAACTTCTCAGTCTGTAGTCCTAGCTTTTCTTTCAGGTTGCCAGTCATAAATGAAGACTGGCTTCCCGTATCCAGCAATGCACGAGCTAAGTAAGTACAATTTGTTTTAGTATTAACTACTTCAACCTGTGCAGTACACAATAAGACTTGGCCCGGCGAGACTGCAGATAAACTAATAGGAATGCTGGTAGCTGAAGTCTCTACATTTTCAGTAGCTACATTTATAACCGTACTGCCTTTATGTAATAAAGTATTGTGTTTCTCTGCACATTTCCTACACAAACCTTTCAAAGTACATTCTGCATGTGTATGACCACTACGAAGACAGTTGATACACAGCTTTAGTTTATCTACCAAGAAATGCCTATCATTTAATTTCATCCCTTTAAATTTGAAACACTGATGTATGTAATGGTTTTTGTCACACACAACACATGCCTTGTTATGAGTGTTATTGGTAACGGCAGCAAATGACTTCACATATTTATTTTCTCTGTTATTATTATCCCTAGCAGTGTTTTTACCATCATTATTACCGTTACTATGGTAAGCTGTTTGTAGAACATTAGCTCTTTGTATTAAAAAATCCTAAAATTGCATAAGTGTAGGACGGGACAACAAACTACCTTTATAATCTTCCCACTTATTTCTAGTCTTGGGATCTAACTTTGCGGCCACCAAATGTATTACTAATGGATCCCAACCATCGGTCGAAATCTGTAAGGTATTTAGCGCACTTAAATTTTTAAAAATAACATCTGTTACATCCCTTAACGCAGTGAAGGATTCCTTTTGAATAGGAGCAATATTTACTAATGCGTTTAAGTGATAGTTCATAAGGATATTTGGATTATCATATCTGTTACATAAAGCTTTCCATGCGTTTTTATAATCCTTAGCCGCAAAATTTGTTGCACTAATAGCAATCTTAGCGCTACCTACCAAGGAATTTCTCAAATAATGATATTTATTTATTATTGGTATGGAGTCATTATCATCAATAAGAGATTGGAATGTGTCTCGAAACTCCAACCATTTTACAAAGTTCCCATCAAAACTTGGTAGATTAATAGTAGGCAGTTTTATGGAAGCATTTACTCCACAACTGGATTTGATTGAATCATTATTTTCTATATTTTTGTTTTTAGTTGAAAATAACTCTATTATTTCCTGCGCCAACGCTATTTGGGAGCTAAATTCACCTTCAGTGATATTTCTTTCTGAAAATTCTTTCTCTGCATTTACAGATAGTTCTTCAATTTGAGTTTGAACCTCATCGAATTTATGAACCAATTCTTGTAATTGTGTTAACTTTACCGAAAATTCTCTTATATCTATACTAGTTACACTGTCCTGCTTGTCTATTTGAAACTTAGTAATGAAGTTTTTGAAGTAAGTTACGCGACTTCGTATACCAGCTCGTTTACGGATTAATTTAAATGAAATGGAATTCGAACTATCATTATCTTGTTCACTGTCCGACATTTTGTTTCGTTTTACGAATTCTACGATTTTATCACTATGTTTCACTAACTTCAACAATGAGAAAGGTAAAGTTAAGTAATTAAAATGTTCACTCTAACCGAGGCATCCAGGAGTCAAATCAGCTCAAACCTCGCTGCTGCCACCGAGCCCGACAACCGGACGGTCAGCACCCGTAGGGCGCCGCTGCCGGCCTCGTTGCCAAGCACGTGGACAGCTAAGTACGCCGCGTAGGCGCGTACAGACGCCGGAACTTCTGGAATGTTCGGCAATTGTGTGTTTACAACTAATAAATACAATCTTGTTTTACCTAGGAACCAAAAAAACGATGATGATTTTAAGTTTTGAAAAGTATTTCGGTGCCGTGTGCTCACACGTGGAATAAGGCAAGCGTTTAGCTGTCGCCAATCATTAAAACATGCAGCTAGGCACCCCTCCCTACAGCCTTAAATTATCACGGCATTTACACGCAAATAAAAGCTGGGAAATAGGGATAAGGATAGAACAAGGAACGGGCTTACTTCCTTTATAGCTGTTGAGACGCCGCCACCGACGCCATCTTCGTTAGGTACTCATTAAAACTTTCCTCCGATCAACGACAGCACTAAGGGGCTTTCTTCGGAATCTTCGATTGTTCACGGTCGCCACATGAAGGGGATTGATTTAAAGTCCTCTTCTTTGAATCTACTTATTTATTTATTTTTCTTGCATTTACAAGTGTTTTTTCTTGACACGCGTACATGTAAACGTCGTGAAGTGCAGTGAAGTCTCTTCATTCGTCTCATACGCCGGTTGTCGCAGAACCAATCAACGGCGGCGCGCAGTGTTGCCATAACGAAATGAATTTAGTAATAGTGCGGCGGGTACACACTGCGCGCCACCGTTGGGCGTTGATTGGTTCTGCGACAACCGGCGTATGAGACGAATGAAGAGACTTCACTGCACTTCGCGACGTTTACATGTACGCGTGTCAAGAAAAAACACTTGTAAATGCAAGAAAAATAAATAAGTAGATTCAAAGAAGAGGACTTTAAATCAATCCCCTTCATGTGTACACACTGCGGTGTGCACAATTGTCATCCATACATAAAGTACTATTTTGACTGGCCTGTTGATCCTGTTGTTGGCCTGCTGATCTAGTGGTGAATGGCTCCGACTGCTGTGCTGGAAGTCGTGAGTTCGATTTCCACCCAAGACTTTTGTGTGTTGTGCACGATTTTTGCTTTTTATTCTCTTTGACCTTAATGACCTATTTGACAAAATTTTAGTTTTTGGTCCCTCATCTAGATTACCTACAAGAAAATATTCGACACATATTTTTTCTTTTTTTCACGTACCTAATTAAAAAATAACGGCAATACATCGAGTCAAAATGTCGCATGACGTCACTTGCCAGTACCGTTTATACTAGATAATGACGTTACAAGCCCCCTCTCCTCAACTTTTATGCACTTAATCTAAGCAGTTTTCCATCGATTTGAAAAAGAAAAAAAATTAAATTTAAAATTTAAAAAGCTCCACCGCAAAAAAGTAAAACATTTAAAATGTTAAAAAGAACATTTAGCCATGAAATTTTACTTCACGTCCGGGTACCGCTTAAGTAAGGAAAGTTCCTAGTACTTGTAGGTATGTAGGTACTTATTTTAACGGTACCCCGACGTTACGTAAAATTTCATGGCTAAAGTGTTATTTTAAACTTTTTAAATGTTTTACTTTTTAACCCCAGACGCAAAAAGAGGGTTGTTATAAGTTTCACCGCTATGTGTGTGTGTCTGTCTGTCTGTTTGTCTGTCTGTCTGTCTGTCTGTCTGTCTGTCTGTGGCACCGTAGCGCCCAAACGGGTGAACCGATTTCGATGCGGTTTTTTTATTTGAAAGCAGGGTTTCTTGCGATGGTTCTTAGACATAATTCATTAAAATCGGTTCAGCCGTTTCAAGGTTATCACCTCTTTTGTATTAGCTACCGTTGCTATTTTAGACGTTTATGGGTATTTACTTAACTTAAAAACATACGTGTGTCTTAAAATTTCAAACACCCATGTGTGTAATATTAATAAGCAACATTATGGTGTATTTGGTCTGATGCAGCCAGGTTATCTAGCAGACTAATACACTCTTGGGAAAATAACAGCAGATATGTCGTGTTTGGATTCATTTTAACCAGCATTTGATTCTGCACACAATGCACTGATGGCAACCGGACGAGCTGATGATGCAGCCAGGGTATCCAGCACACCAGTAGGTAGACTCTTGACAAAATAATAGCAGATATGTCGTGTTTGGATTCTTCTCGACCAGCATTTGATTCTAAACACAATGCACTGATGGCAACAGGGTGAGCTGATGCTGCAGCCAGGCTATCCAGCACACCAGTAGGTAGACTCTTGAAAAAATAATAGCAGATATGTCGTGTTTGGATTCGTTTTAACCAGCAGATTTTTTCAGTGCATTGTATGTAGAGTCAAATCTCTACATACAATGCACTGAAAAAATCTCATAACTGTATACTCTATAAAACAAAATTCATGCATTTAAAAATTTTAATATAAAAATTAAATTAAAAATTTAAAAAACCCCCACCGCAAAAAAGTAAAACATTTAAAAAGTTAAAAATAACACTTTAGCCATTTTACGTAACGTCGGGGTACCGTTAAAATAAGTACCTACATACCTACAAGTACTAGGAACATTCCTTACTTAAGCGGTACCCCGACGTGAAGTAAAATGGCTAAAGTGTTATTTTTAACTTTTTAAATGTTTTACTTTTTTGCGGTGGGGGCTTTTTAACCCCCGACGCAAAAAGAAGGGTGTTATAAGTTTCACCGCTATGTGTGTGTGTCTGTCTGTCTGTCTGTCTGTCTGTCTGTCTGTCTGTCTGTCTGTCTGTCTGTGGCACCGTAGCGCCAAAACAGGTTAACCGATTTAGATGCGGTTTTTTTTATTTGATAGCAGGGTTTCTTGCGATGGTTCTTAGACATGATTTATCAAAATCGGTTCAGCTATTTCAAGGTTATCAGCTCTTTTGTGTTAGCTACCGTTGTTATTTTAGACGTCTATGGGTATTAACTTTACTTAAAAACATATATGTGTCTTAAAATTTCAAACAACCATGTATGTAATATTAATAAGCAACATTATGGTGTGTTTGGTCTGATGCAGCCAGGATATCTAGCAGACTAATACACTCTTGGGAAAATAACAGCAGATATGTCGTGTTTGGATTCATTTTAACCAGCATATTCTGCACACAGTGCCCTGATGGCAACAGGATGAGCTGATGCTGCAGCCAGGCTATCCAGCACACCAGTAGGTGGACTCTTGACAAAATAATAGCAGATATGTCGTGTTTGGATTCGTTTTAACCAGCATTTGACTCTACATACAATGCACTGAAAAATTCTCATAACTGTATACTCTATAAAACAAAATTAATGCGTTTAAAATTTTTAAAATAAAAATTAAATTTAAAATTTAAAAAACCCCCACCGCAAAAAAGTAAAACATTTAAAAAGTTAAAAATAACACTTTAGCCATGAAATTTTACTTCACGTTGGGGTACTGCTTAAGCAAAGAATGTTCCTAGTACTTGTAAGTATGAAGGTACTTATTTTAACGGTACCCCGACGTTACGTTAAATTTCATGGCTAAAGTGTTATTTTTAACTTTTTAAATGTTTTACTTTTTTGCGGTGGGGGTTTTTTTAGACGTCTATGGGTATTAACTTTACTTAAAAACATATGTGTGTCTTAAAATTTCAAACACCCATGTGTGTAATATTAATAAGCAACATTATGGTGTATTTGGTCTGATGCAGCCAGGATATCTAGCAGACTAATACACTCTTGGGAAAATAACAGCAGATAAGTCGTGTTTGGATTCATTTTAACCAGCATTTGATTCTGCACACAATGCACTGATGGCAACAGGATGAGCTGATGCTGCAGCCAGGCTATCCAGCACACCAGTAGGTAGACTCTTGACAAAATAATAGCAGATATGTCGTGTTTGGATTCATTTTAACTAGCATTTGATTCTGCACACAATACCCTGATGGCAACAGGATGAGCTGATACTGCGGCCAGGCTATCCAGCACACTAGTAGATAGACTCTTGACATAATAATAGCAGATATGTCGTGTTTGGATTCATTTCAACCAGCATTTGATTCTAAACACAATGCCCTGATAGCAACAGGATGAGCTGATGCTGCAGCCAGGTTATCCAGCACAGCAGTAAGTAGAATCTTGACAAAATAATAACAGATATGTCGTGTTTGGATTCGTTTTTAACCCCCGACGCAAAAAGAGGGGTGTTATAAGTTTCATAAGTTTCACCGCTATGTGTGTGTCTGTCTGTCTGTCTGTCTGTCTGTCTGTCTGTCTGTCTGTCTGTCTGTGGCACCGTAGCGTCCAAACGGGTCAACCGATTTAAATGCAGTTTTTTTTAGTTGAAAGCAGGGTTTCTTGCGATGGTTCTTAGGCATAATTCATCAAAATCGGTTCAGCCGTTTCAAGGTTATCAGCTCTTTTGAGTTAGCTGCCGTTGCTATTTTAGACGTTTATGGGTATTAACTTTACTTAAAAAATCTCATAACTGTAAACTCTATAAAACAAAATAAACGCGTTTAAAAATTATAAAATGAAAATTAAATTAAAAATTTAAAAAACCCCCATCGCAAAAAGTAAAACATTTAAAAAGTTAAAAATAACACTTTAGCCATGAAATTTTACTTCACGTCGGGGTACCGCTTAAGTAAGGAATCTTCCTAGTACTTGTAGGTATGTAGGTAGGTACTTCTTTTAAGCGGTACCCCGACGTTACGTAAAATTTCATGGCTAAAGTGTTATTTTTAACTTTTTAAATGTTTTTTTTTTGCGATGGGGGTTTTTTAAATTTTTAATTTAATTTTTATTTTAAAATTTTTAAACGCATTAGTTTTGTTTTATCGAGTTTACAGTTATGAGTTTTTTTCAGTGCATTGTATTTAGAGTCAAATGCTGGTTAAAACGAATCCAAAACGACATATCTGCTATTATTTTGTCAAGAGTCTACCTACTGGTATACTGGATAGTCTGGCTGCCGCATCAGCTCATCCAGTTGCCATCAGTGCATTGTGTGCAGAATCAAATGCAGGTTAAAATGAATCCAAACACGACATATCTGCTGTTATTTTCCCAAGAGTGTATTAGTCTGCTAGATATCCTGGCTGCATCAGACCAAATACACCATAATGTTGCTTATTAATATTACACACATGGGTGTTTGAAATTTTAAGACACACATATGTTTTTAAGTAAAGTTAATACCCATAGACGTCTAAAATAGCAACGGTAGCTAACACAAAAGAGCTGATAACCTTGAAACAGCTGAACCGATTTTGATGAATTATGTCTAAGAACCATTGCAAGAAACCCTGCTTTCGAATAAAAAAAACCGCATATAAATCGGTTCACCCGTTTAGGCACTACGGTGCCACAGACAGACAGACAGACAGACAGACAGACAGACAGACAGACAGACAGACACACACACATAGCCGTGAAATTTATAACACCCCTCTTTTTGCGTCGGGGGTTAAAAATACAAACGACTTCAAAAAACACTAACCGGTGCACGGTGTAAAATAACTCTAAATTAGGAAGTCTGTGGCTTTGGTGATTTTGTCTCATTTATGATTGGCCACCGACTTCCGAATTTAGAGTTATTTTACACCGGTTAGTGTTTTTTGAAGTCGGTTGTATTTTTTGTAAAAAAGTTTTTATTTAACAATTTTTAGTTTTTTATTTTTATATACCTAGATGATTCATCAACACATATTTACATATTACAATCAAACAAATAAACGACAAATTTATTGTTCTATGAAATCAAAAAGTAAAGTTCATGAACAAAAGTTTTCATAAAATGAAAACTACTAGGCCAAACTATGTATTTTTATTATGAGACCAAAAAGGAACTAGTCCGCATCAAACTAAAAAAGAATAACGTCAATCGGTACATAAATCTTAGCGTAATTGGTGAACATACATACAAAAACGTGTTCAAAACTAAATGAAATTTTCGTACAATCAGAAGTCAGCTTATACTGGTAGTACTGGTAAAAAAAAAAACCGATCGAATTGAGAACCGTTTGAAACTGTGTTTTGCAACACTTAGTAAAAAACATAGTTTTGTTTCAAACTGTTTGAAACACGTGTTTTAAAACAACTTGTTTTAATCATGCCAACCCTGAACATAAGTCGTTATTGTTGAAAGTTTTTGTACGTTTAGTTCGTATGAACTTTCTAAGTTTGTCTTCTATTTTAATGTTATAATTTTATGATTATACCTATTATTAGAATGTAAGTAATACAAGTTTCCCATGATTTTGACATGATGTATGTTACCATCTGCAGTCATAATTTTATAATTCATCTCTGCTGGTACCTGAATCTATGATGAATTCAACCTCTTCTCCTGAATCTGTATGAAAAGTACTCACGTTTTGTTTAAGATAGAATTTGGTGAAGTGTGTGTTTTTATATTTTTCATGCATTTCAAGCATTGTTATGTTATCGACAGTGCATTGTATGTAGAATCAAATGCCGGTTAAAACGAATTTAAACACGACATTGGTATGGTATTATGTTCGTAAACGCCTATTTGTTGTATTCGTACAAAGAAAGCAAACGTTGACTGCAATGTGACGTCGATACTAGGCGCTTTGTGCCGCTGTATAATTAGTGCACATGTGTGCGTGCGTATGTGTATAATTACACAATTAAGTCGTGGCACAGGTGACTGTTTACTTACCACACACTAGTGAAATACTGAATATTAAATGGAGTCGTCCATCAGCTCTTGGAAACGGTAGGGTACCGTATAATTGTATGGTTAGCAACTGTCTCCGTTGCAATTTAGTTGTCGTCGATTACTTCGCAGGACTGTGAATGCTAAATAAAGCAATTAGTCTAAAGGAATGTAGTATATAAGTGAAACAATCATTGGTGGCAGGTATTGTATTAATAAAAGTCATACAAAGTTTTCATTGAATTAATCTAGTTTGTTCTACTGCCTGTTATCAGTGCTCCAACGCTCAGCCAAGTTCAATGATGGCAGAAAGGTAACGCGTGTTGGTGAGAGTATCGTAGTGAGAGTTTAGTGTATGTTTACACAAGTATGGCAGCAGGACACAGTTCTACGAACACTGCCACTAGCTGCTGCTAAACCGGTTTCTGTATGCAAACTTACCACGTAGAAGGCCCATTTTTAGGGTTCCATAGTCAACAAGGAACCCTTTTTAGTCACCTTCGGTACTTACACGGGGTGTAAGACTAAATACCGACAGACTGAACACCGACAAGACTTTATTTCGACGGGACTCTTCGTCGACCTGATACTAATGCACTGGTAGGGAGTTCTTTGTGGGGTATCTTGTATAGGTCTTATAAAACAATTGCGGGTTTGTGACACACGAACAGTTTTTCAATTTCTTATTAAACTTAGAAGTGCAAAATTTGTAAGAGTCAAGCTTGGATGTGTGAATAAAACTTCGGCAATAGCTTGCATTAATGTATATAATATCTATAAAAGAAGAAGCTGACTGACTGACTGGCTGTCTGACTGACTGGCTGACTGACATGTCAACACAGGGCCTAAACTATAAGGACTAGAAACTTGAAATTTTGCACAGGGGTTCCTTTAAACGTAGGGGAGCACTGAGAAAGAATTTGGGAAATTTTACCCCGAAGTGAAATGAATGTAATTCAGTAAGAAGGTTCTTCATTGGAAGTCATGAAACACGTATAATTTTTTATAAAATCATCCCTTAAAAGGAGGGTGCAAAGTTAGTATGAAAGATCTCTGATTTTCAAAGTTATTTCAATAAAATGTGATATTTGGGTTATAACTGCCTAATAATGATTATTACCGAAATCCTTTTATGTGAATTTAATCCCTGAGGGGGTAAAAGAGGGGTGCAAATTTAGTATTATAATTATGTATATACATTGGTCTGTTCATTGCCATGAACCGGTCACGTTACCCGCATTCCGGGCTGCGGTCGACAAACTGCCTCTTCTATTATTATGTTTTTTCTCAGTTATGGAACCTTCCACCTCCGGCATAGCAGTCAGAGCCACTAACCACTCGATCAACAAGCCAGTCAAAGTAGTACTTTATGTATAAACGATATTATACCAATCGAGTAAAATTATTGCCTCCTACTACAACTACTTCGCATACTACTACCTACTCTAGTATTGTATATAACATAGAGACATGAAGCGCAGTAGTTCATTCTAAAATTATGTATTTTGTATCTTTCAAAACCAATACGTAGCAGTAAGGTACTTAGGTTAGGTAATTAGGTAGTGTCGCGGAAGTATCTTCCGTTCCCGTGGCCCCGGGCGCAGGTGTGAGAAGGAACACGGGGTGGTTTTTAGTCAGTAAGAGTCTGACAGACCCTTCCGCCTCCCCGGGCGGGGGACATCCATGAGGATTTTCCACCTTCAAAAAAAAAAAAAAGGTAATTAGGTATTAGCAGGCTATAGGATACACATATGACTTAACCTAACTTATCATACCTATCCTATAGCTTTTTTTTAAGGATGGAAAATCATCATGTCTCCCGCCCCGGTGAGGGCGGAGTGGTCTGTCAGACTCTTACTGACTGAAAACCAACCCGTGTTCCTTCACACAACCGCGCCAGGGGTAACGGGTACAGAAGATACTTCCGCGACCCCCGACTGGTGGGTGGTGTTGATCTCACTCTCCCTTTCCGCAGCCTCCTTCTGCGAGACGACCGTTTCGTATGCGGACGCAACCGCGTCCCAGGACTCGACGCTGCCGACCATACTCTCGACCACGGCCGGCAGGACAAGTCACTGCCTACTCCAGAGACGAAACGGCGCGGCACCTCCCAAGCGGTACACTCTACCAGCGTGTGCCGCGCCGTGTCCGAGCGACAGGCGACGCAGTGGTGACACCGAGCGTCCGGCTCCCTGTTTATGACCTATCCTATAGCTAATACCTAATTACCTTTTTTTTTTTTTTGAGGGTGGAAAATCCTCATGGATGTCCCCCGCCCGGGGAGGCGGAGGGGTCTGTCAGACTCTTACTGACTAAAAACCACCCCGTGTTCCTTCTCACACCTGCGCCCGGGGCCACGGGAACGGAAGATACTTCCGCGACACTACCTAATTACCTAACCTAAGTACCTTACTGCTACGTATTGGTTTTGAAAGATACAAAATACATAATTTTAGAATGAACTACTGCGCTTCATGTCTCTATGTTATATACAATACTAGAGTAGGTAGTAGTATGCGAAGTAGTTGTAGTAGGAGGCAATAATTTTACTCGATTGGTATAATATCGTTTATACATAAAGTACTACTTTGACTGGCTTGTTGATCGAGTGGTTAGTGGCTCTGACTGCTATGCCGGAGGTGGAAGGTTCGATAACTGAGAAATAAAATATAATAGAAGAGGCAGTTTGTCGACCGCAGCCCGGAATGCGGGTAACGTGACCGGTTCATGGCAATGAACAGACCAAATGTGACCGTCATCATGTATTGGCTTTAAATAAATATAATAATTGATAATAATTATTATATTAACATAGGAGTACGTGACAGACGAACAAGTATAACCCTTCCTTAAGGGCTTATTACACTATCTGATTTGTAGCATCCTAACTAGGAAATTGGAAGGTGTAGTCGCAGTCAGGACAGATTGGATCCGATTTATAGTACCAACCTCTTGGTTGCTTCCTAACTAGGATCCTAGTAAGGATGCTACAAATCAGATAGTGTATTAAGCCCTTTAGCAGTCGGGTACAAGTTGTGCCCGAGTGAGTAAAGTACTGTGAGGTAGTGCAAGCCGACCATTCATTCGAAGAGTAAGTGGACTTTACAAGAGTTTTGTGTGCTCAGGTCGCCGTGCGCGCTGAGCGTGGCGCCGCACTTTCGCTGGTTGCGGCTCGTGGGGTTCTGTCGCGCGGCGGCGCGCGTTGGACGCGCGCTCGGTGCCGTGCCGCGCGCTTATCACTTATTTGCACTCGGCGCCACTTCCGGCTACGTGCTGCTGCAACTGATATATGCCTACCAGGCCAGTTCATTATTAAATCAGGCCTTGCCTATGTATTATCATATGAATTGTTATTTAGTTGGTTATTTACTATGGTATCGATCGTTTAGCACGGCTTTAAATTTCCTAAAAAAAATGTGTATGTGTATCTATCTCTTTAATCTGTATAACTTGCAACAAATATTTAAAAAATGATAAAAAAGTAAAGGAGACTCCTAATACAATTACGAGTAGGTACTTTTGTTAATCGTTCTTTTTACAATCGTTGTGTCTCGTACAAAGGTACAAAACCCTAAAAAATAACCTCAGTTTTGCCGAGCAAACGTTAGGTATTTCGTATTTAATTTGTAGAATGTGCATAGTACCTTATTATTCACACAATAAGTGGTATTTGTTTCTGTAAATGTGTTACAACGGGTAATTAATGTACTAATAATGTTGAATGTGGATAATGTTGCGCAGAAGAGAAGCGACATGGACAAGTTGTCGCAGGTGATGTTCGTGACGTTGTGCCACGTGACGTGCATCGCCAAGCAGATCGCGTTCCACGTGGACGCGGAGCGGATCGAGCAGCTCGTCGCCAGCCTGGACGGTACGAACGGTAGGCGTCAGGGCGCGCGCGTTATTCGCGGCGGATCAGGCGCGCGGTAACGCGGCCACTCGTGTGTGTTGCAGACCCGCTGATGAACCAGGTCACGGGCCCGCGCGGAGCGCTGCTACAAGGCTGCGCACGCGGTGCGGCGCGACTCTTGCGCACGTACTCCGGCTGCGCAGTCGCTACCTGCGTGCTGTGGATCGTTTTCCCCGTGCTTTACCGAATTCAGGGAATACCATTTGAATTCCCATTTTGGATTGGTTTTAGTTACAACCACAACATCGTGTAAGACATTACTTACAGTATAATATTATGCTTATTATGTTCATTTGCGGAACTTTCACCTTTTTAACTTGATACCCCTATCCGAATTTACCTGTTTCTGTGTTAATTAGATTTGGTGCCGTGCTGCTGTATTCATTCTATGCCACCAATTTGGTGGCGATCGGTAATACTTCGATGGATGCATTCATAGCCACAATCCTAGATCAGTGTAAAACCCAACTGAGAATTTTAAGGTATATTTTATTGATACCACATACTCGTATAACTGCTTATCATTTTATTTTATAATGCTATAAAAAAATAAAAATCATTCGATCAAAACCCAACATTCAATAACCCAACGGCATGGCACGCGACAACGGGAAGAGATCAGACGGTGTAACCATAACTCCTTAGAAGTTGGGTAGGCCTTTGGTGTGGGATGCAACATGTGTCGATATCTTGGCGCAATCCCATCTTCCTAGTACGGTGCGGCTGCTGCAGTAGCTAATAACCTCAAACGGTGAAAATATAACAACCTTATTAGAAGTTATATATTTGAACCGTTTGGGCAGTTTGCCGTATTTTCTTTGACGTTTGTATTTACATAATAGTTGTAGGTTTGTTAACAATTATTTTGTCATATTACATTGTTATGAATAAATAGAAAACATTCAGCACTGGTACATTATATTGTCAGAATGAATTTCGAGACGTTACCGGAGAGAGCGCACGCCGCGCACATTGACACCGGCGATGACTACGACACCGCGCTGCACAGACTGTTCGTGGATTGTTTGCTGCATTACAACAAGATCAACGAGTGAGTGCACTTTACGAGCGTGTGCGCCAGTGTGCCGCCAGGTGCGTGTGTGCGTGACACTGTGTTCGTGCGGTTGTGTGTTGCAGGATGTGCGCAGTGCTGCACGACGTGTTCGCATGGCCGCTGCTGGTGCAGTTCGGCGTCGGCGGCTGGATCCTGTGCATGGCGGCCTACAAGATAGTCAGCGTGAGTGTGTGTTGGTACTTTGTGCAATAATCACAGACAGTGAACAGGTGTATAAATCGGCTATGTTGTCTTTTTACAGCTGAACGTGTTAAGCATCGAGTTCGCATCCACCACATTGTTCATCATTTGCATTCTGACTGAACTGTTAATATTTTGTCATTACGGAAATGAAGTCACCGTGGAGGTATGTCAAGCAGCTTTTGTTTGCGAGTGGTCGCAGTGAGTTTTGAGTTAGAACTTAATGTTGTTTGGTGGTCAGAGCGAGCGCGTGACGCAGTCGCTGTACAGCATGGAGTGGGTGCGCGCGCGGCTGGCGTTCCAGCGCTCGCTGGTGCTGGTGATGGAGCGCGCCAAGCGGCCGCTGCGCCCCGCCGCCGGCCTCATCATCCCGCTCTCACTCGAGACATATGTCAAGGTAATCAAATGATAAACTAACACTGCTGTAGTTTCATTTTAAAAGATGGCCAGCAGAAAGATCAATCACCACAAGCAGCTGCATGAAACACGGTGAACTTGCTGCTTTTTGCTCAGGCAAATCAAAGGCGTTTAAATTTTGCTTTCGGGGTTTTTAAACAACTAAAATGGAAAAATAAAAAACTTTTTTGCAAAAAATAAACACATTCCACATTGTTTTGTACTTTTGGAGCGAATATTTTTTATTATCGACATTATTGACATTATCAAAAAAAGATTGTAGTAAGCCCCTATTCATTTTTAAATACCTTTCCAACAATATATCACACGTTAGGGTTGAAATAAAAAAAAAACACTTCCCACATTACATATGGGGGGCTACCCTAATAATTTTTTTTTCCAATTTTTATTTAACCACTTTGTCGGCGTGATTGATACACATATTGATACCAAATTTCAGCTTTCTAGTGCTAACGGTCACAGAGATTAAGCGAGGACGGACGGACGGACGGACAGACAGACATGGCGAAACTATAAGGGTTCCTAGTTGTCTACGGAACCATAATTATGTTATTTTTAACTTTTTAAATGTCATCTTTACTTTATGGCGTTGGGGGTTTTTCAATTTCTATAAGCTTTGCTGGTCTGGGGTTTATTCTCATTAAGACGATCGATAACTTACACTTTAAATCTTACATTAAATCTTGTTTCTAATTATATTTTAACACTGCGGGTAAAAACAAATCTAAAAGTAAGAAATATAAATTGTCAACAAGATCAGAAGTGAGTTCGCTGCTTTACCTGCTGCACCAAGATAAGGTGGTGGCACAAGTTGAAAGATGTTGCTAGTTTTAACAAAATTAAACACAACACAGTTAATATGAATCTATACTACTTATAATGAATCTGTAAAAGTAAAATTTCTGTACATTGAAAATATCAAAAAAATAAATAGCAGGGGGTGTTACTAGACCGACACCGAACCCAAAAATATGATTTAAAAATGTTTGTCCGTCTGTCTGTCTGTATGTTCAGGTATCACGCAAAAACTACCGGTTCGATTACGATGAAACTTGGTATACTTATTCTTTAATATCCTGGGCACCACACTGGGTACTTTTTATCCCGGAAAAACAAACTTAATTTTGCGGTTCGATCCCTAGACCCGACTACTGTACCAACCGCAAATAATAAGTTTGTCGTAGGTTACGTCACCCGCAGTGGAGTTCACTAAGGGGCGCTGCACACGACTAAGATCCTATTATAATATTTTATCTTAAGATACAATATCGCTCGCCATACAATTCAATGGACTATCACACACTACGAAGATAATAATACAGGGTGTCTCATTCAAATCGGTCAGTACGGGAAAGTCTGAAACTATAAGACATACGAAGATCTGTTCTGCGGAACCATGTCATCGATTTTAATAACAAGAAAAACTGCATTTTAAAAAATATCTGTACTATTGTAGTAATATTGTAAACGTGGTCACTTCAAGCTGAAATAAATTAAAGTAGGTATGAGGAAACAATGCATTCTATTCATTTTAGACATCATGTTTCATACAGACATTAACTGCTTAATACCTACGCAATCGATATCTAAATAGAAATAGTGTAGGTTTTTTTTTTCAAAATAACCGGGTTCGATTCCTGAACGGAGTACAGATGTTTTTTGAAATGTATGAATGCAGTTTTTCTTGTTATTAAAATCAATGACATGGTTCCTCAGAACAGATCTTTGTATGTCTTATAGTTTCAGACTTTCCCATACTGACCGATTTGAATGAGACACCCTGTGTACATAGGCGGACTTAATGCCTTAGGCATTAAGTCCGCGTGACTGTATGTTCAGGTATCACGCAAAAACTACCGGTTCGATTGCAATGAAACTTGGTATACTTATTTTTTAATATCCTGGGCACAACACTGGGTACTTTTAATACCGGAAAAGTAAATACAATAAAAAACAAACTTAATTTTGCGGTTCATCCCTAGACCCGACTACTGTATCAACCTCAAATAATAAGTTTGTCGTAGGTTACGTCACCCGCAGTGGAGTTCACCAAAGGGCGCTGCACACGGCTAAGATATTATAATATTTTATCTTAAGATACAATATCGCTCGCCATACAATTCAATGGACTATCACACACTACGAAGATAATTATGTGCATTGAATATACACACATCAAAAGTGTCTAGGGATCAACATATATTTTTGCAATAACTTTTCTCCTGATTGATATTATTTAAAATTTTCTTTAAGGATTCATCAAATAAAGTGTTTTCGTTTGTCACAGTAACGATAAACCAAGTCACCTTTGCATTAATAAAGAAATTTGCCATTTTCCTAATAAAGGGATTTTTGACATTTGAACCACTAACATTAAAGTTCGAAAAAAAGACTGAAATAACAGTTTTCTTTAAAATTTTATTGGGTAACTTATACAATTAATAATCCATGTTTCTACCGCGAACACTAACAACACAAGAACATCGGTTTGGCATACTCAAAATGAGTTCATCCAAATCACGCTGTGGAATGGCCGCCCACGTTCGTTGCAACAACAAAAAAAGGTCTTCTTGCGACTGGATACCCTCCATATTCGGCAGAGCTCTTCTCTGTAGCATATCCCATGCATGCTCAATTGGGTTCAAGTCTGGCGACTGAGCAGGCCAGGGCAGGACATTGATGTTAGCTGCGGCGAGAGTCTGTCTTACAACTCGTGAGGCTTCATCACTCTTCAGGGAACTTAATTAGCGACCAAACAGTCAGAAACCGCTTGCATGAAGTGAACCTTCATTCCCGAAGACCGCTACGGGTACCACCTATAGCAATGCACAGTCGTAGGATTCGATATCAATGGGCTCTTGAACACAGAAATTGGGCAGAAGAACAATGGCGTTTCGTGTGCTTTTCTGATGAGTCTCGTTTTGGTATGAGACCGGATACAAGACGTATACGACACTGGAGAACCCCTGGACGCCAACAGCGATTAAAATCCTGCCAGGAAGTCCATCCTTATAGTGGTGGAACCATCATGGTATGGGCTGGTATTTGGATCGGCGGAAGAACTGAGTTGATTTGGATCAGAGGCAACCTCAACGCTCAAATTTATGCTGAGACGATTGTATCAGACGTCATCGTTCCTCTACAAGTGCAAATCGGTCCCTTATTTCAGTTAATGCATGATAATGCACGACCGCACACCGCAAGAGTTGTAAGACAGACTCTCGCCGCAGCTAACATCAATGTCCTGCCCTGGCCTGCTCAGTCGCCAGACTTGAACCCGATTGAGCATGCATGGGATATGCTACAGAGAAGAGCTCTGCCGAATATGGAGGGTATCCAGTCGCAAGAAGACCTTTTTTTGTTGTTGCAACGAACATGGGCGGCCATTCCACAGCGTGATTTGGATGAACTCATTTTGAGTATGCCAAACCGATGTTCTTGTGTTGTTAGTGTTCGCGGTAGAAACACGGATTATTAATTGTTTAAGTTACCCAATAAAATTTTAAAGAAAACTGTTATTTCAGTCTTTTTTTCGAACTTTAATGTTAGTGGTTCAAATGTCAAAAATCCCTTTATTAGGAAAATGGCAAATTTCTTTATTAATGCAAAGGTGACTTGGTTTGTCGTTACGGTGACAAACGAAAACACTTTATTTGATGAATCCTTAAAGAAAATTTTAATTAATATCAATCAGGAGAAAAGTTATTGCAAAAATATATGTTGATCCCTAGACACTTTTGATGTGTGTATATTCAAAATTAATATTGGAGGATGATTGGTGATCGATACTGATGCCAAAAATGCAATCAGTAAATGTTTTGTCTATCTGTCTGTATATGCACGCATATTTCAAAACTATTATAGGGGTTTAAACCAAACTTGGTACGGTTGTAATCAATACGCCTGGGCAGGTTGATCTTAGTCTCAGTTGTTTTACACATGGTCATTTGTACGGCGCTCTTTCCCGGGTCAGTAGTTTCAGAAATCTTTATGCATACATACCGGAAGGATCAACTTTGAAAGTAGTCTATCCGAAAGTTATTTCGCATTATGCAATAATTATTACGTTTATATATCAACGCACAGCCCAAACCGCTGGTATTAAAGACATGAAACTTGAAGGGGTGTTCTTAGTGAAGAGTAAGTATCCACTAAAAAACCATTTTTGGAAATTCAGCCCTTAAAGGGATGTCGAATTTCCGTCCCCTATGTTTTCATAGGGGACGGAAGTTCGACATCCACGCAGGCGAAGCCGCGGGCAAAAGCTAGTAAATAAATAAATATGTTGTGTCGTCGTTGTAGATAAAAGTGAATAATTTACTTTTAAATAATTATGTGAGTTAAACCGCTTCTTGTACGTCTTTTGTTAGTTTATTCGTTTTTGGAGGTTATGTATAGGTAGTGAGTTTGAGTGTGCTACTGTGACTGTCCGTCAATTACTCCTAAATAATAACAAATTCAAATTCAAATTCATTTATTTTGTGTACATAGGTTAGCAGATGTTAAAATATAGATATTACAGAGTCCGTCTATGTCCCGCCGATAGGCATACAAAAATTCACAATTTTAAAATAAAATTAAATCATGTCACAAAATAACAACAAAATATTATATTTATTTTAGAACTGATACACGATGTCGGGCCACTTAGAGAAACACATTCAATACCTATTTTATGGTTTGTCAGCCTGACACGTTACCCTAATAATTAACCAAGTATCCTATTCACTATAAACTTGTAAACCAATATTGAGCCTCTTAGAAAGCTATTACATTTATACTTTATAGGACAGAAACGGTTACACGTGCAGAGCGAAATGTATTATCTTTATAAATTCTAGGAAACTAATGGGATTTACCAAGTTAAAATATAACACAATACAACACACTGAGAGAACCCTTAAAACAATTGAGAGATTGCACAAAAAAGAAAGGGATATTTCCTACTTGCCAAATGTGGGAACATTGAGCTGAGCGTGGCAGGGCTCAACGGCTCAAGGCACTTGGTCTTCGATCGTGATAGGGTACGGACGTTGTGGTCTAGTGTAGTTAAAAGAGACGTCCTCTTAGATTGTGATAGGATACGGACGTCGTAGTCCTGGGTAGTAAAGTGAAGATAGTGGATCTTAGATCGCAATAGGATACGGACGTTCATACAAAAGTAGACGTAGACTAGTGAAAAGAGAAACCAGGGTATTCGGTCGGTATTAGAGAGATCATTAGGGTATGGACGACATAGTCCTGGGTAGTTAAGTAGAGTATTGGGTTGAGATTGCTACAGGAGGTATGGTAGTGACGTAAGCGAGGAAAGTGAATACGAGAGAGGACGGACGTGAGAATTGACTGGCCGCAAGATGGAGCGATGTTTGAGTAAGAGATCATAATTTAATATTTTATCACATTTTCATATATATTTATCATGACGTGTTGTATATCCACCTCCTAATCCAATACCTTGGCAGTTATTCGTTATTATCACTCGTTATAGGAAATGGAGAAGGCCTAACATATACTCTACACTCATGTACACAAACATATATGGAGCAATAACACAACAGTCTGTCACAAAGACAATAAATTCCTTGCTCCCTAAATTACACACCACACTAATGGAAGGCAGCGCCGTAAAGGCATTTGTTCATTCAAATTAATCTGGGCTTTATAGTCTAGATTAATGTGGTTTTTACTATTAGCTTTATGGCTAACTTAATCTTACATTAATATCATTTGAATCAACCACACGTTACTGATGATAACTGTTTCCTGTCTTGCTCGGAATACATTGCGTAGAGCTTGAGGTTGCCCATTTCCGGGAGTGGGGTTAGGCATCACGGGTAGGCTTCACAAATGATCACAAATCACCGTTCTAAGAACGCTAGGGACCGTCTCTCGCTAAAACCAACCCGTCCGTTCTGTAGGACTATTTCTAAATCGTCACCCTTTAGCAAAACAGGTTACCTGAGAACAGGGGAGATTAGGGAAATGTGAAGTGACGAACTACCACATCGGCGCCTCAGGAACAACGCATTGAATACTGCTACAGACTGAGCCCACGGTACGCTTGTGCAGGTTTAGTTTTATGTTTACGTTAGTACGGGATATGAATATACATTAATACTCAAAGCTTGTCTTTCTCAATGACAGCGGGCCTCACAATCCCTGTCTTAGGATTGAGACGGACAATTATAAGCATAGGGAACGTGAACTGGTAGAATCGTAGTAGTGTCCTCAGAGGTCCTGCGTGACGCGGTCTAACAGTACACGACGACTCCAAGTCACTATTATGGGTTCACAGTAGATTCTTAATGTATGGATTAACGTAGCTTTAAATAACGTGTGAGTAAGCCCAAGCGTAACGTTCCTCTCCTAACACCTTCAACAATACTACATACAACACACACATTGTAATGATATCATCACCCTTGCAGCTGTCCTCTTGTCTTCTTAACTTCATATTTTATTATTACATTACTTATTGTGTTTTAACCGTGATTTCCCAATATTTACCTCACCTTGTGTCCGCTCCGTGTTTCCCAGCTTCTAAAGTTGGGACAAGGAGTAGTAGTTCAGGGAATTCATTTAGTGTCGGTGGGATAGTGACCAGCCTGGGACGAGCTCTACAGGGTCGTGCGGACGGCGGAGCGCGACCTCTTCCCCTTAGGGGAAGCCGACCTTATCACTAATTCTGAGTAGGTAAAGCAGACTTAGGAAAAACGAAAATTTTATCGGCCTGGGGTTTTGTTGGGATCATAACACTATCTACAAAACCGTGCTAGACCAAACATCATCCTGAATAGGTGCATTGTTGTACAAACGAACACGCGAGGTACCTATTCAATATCTTTATCGTATCACTACTAACTGCTTATTCCATAATAACTTATTGTACTAATTGTTGCTAATTTGTCCGACTCAAACTCAAGGAAACCACTTTTTTCCAGGTTTTAAAGTCATCTTATAGTTTTTACGCAATGCTGAGACAAACAAAATAAGTAAACAAATAATCAAAAAGTAAAACAATATCCAGTGCTTCATATCTACTACCAGATCAAATGTAAACATTGAACAATTGCGTAAACGTGAACATGGTTTTGTAATATTATGTAGTACATTAGCACCTTATTCTTGACTCAGAGGCAGGCGTATAGTAGTCATTGTTATTTGATTTCTGAAAATTTAAAATTTCTTGAATGTAATTTATTTTTTTAATAATTAATTTGTACTAATAGTAATAGTACGTAGTTTTAGTTACTTTAAATTTACGCAATACGATTGTAAACGGATTGAAATAATTCATTTGAATTTGAATGTATAACAGTTAATAAATAAATATGAATCAAATAAAGCAGGTAAAAGTTACTTACTTACACGTAGTTGCCTAATTACAAATGTAGCGACATCTATCTCGCCACATATGAACTAAACTGACATAAATATCCTACATACACAAGATTTCGGCAACAACCTTAAGGAAGCAGTTCACCAGTGACCAGACGCATCACCCGTCATGTCGGGCGATCCTCCTTTTTCAATGGCACATGAGGAAGTTTACACTCCGTTCCTCGTACCCCTAAAAATACATCTTAGTAAAATAATCCTTTACCGGTGCAAACATTGTCTTGCAGACGACACAGTGTGTACTTATAATTATTTGTGTGGTACATGAATCTGTACCTATGTCATCTAACATTACCGATGGCAGATGCGCTTATGGCTATTACGGATAAAACTAGCTATGGTAGTAAATAAATTATTTGGAAAATGTTGTTTTCAAAGAATGCAATTTTCATTTAGGGCAATCATTATACAGGAAAATACAGAATAGTGGCGACCAAAAACTATACGGTAATGTTGCTTCTGTCATGAAAATATAATGTTTACTTATTTGCTCTTGCTTACATAGCGTCCAGTGATATACCAAAGTATTTAGATGACTGGAAACTACTAATGATTCGGAAATTACTGCACAATGGAGCAGCAACAATTACATCTGGGGAACAAGTTCTTCGCCACCAAAATATTCGCCTCGCTGCCGGAGTACCTACAAAAAAAAAATAACTGACGGCAATTATATTATTTATTTATTTATTTCAAAAAAACATACAACTATCATTACAGTCACCCAATTCGATAGTGTAGTGACATACTTACATCTAATAACTTATAATAGAACTAAAATCTAACCGGCAAAAACCTCCGACGAAATTCTACAGAAGGCAGTCAGTGTTTTTGCAGAATTTGTGAAGTTAGGGTCGGTAGGTTAGGCCGTGTAGATTCAGAAGCTTGGCTCTACATGGGATCTGATATCTTTTTCACAGGGCAAACCTTATGTGGTCGTCTTGGCAACATTTTACTTGAAATGTTTTGGTGGTTAATATTATTTAGTTTTGTGTTATTTTCAACAATCCGTTACTCTGGGTAAATAATTATAATATATAATTATAAACTATGAAGTTATAATTGCTATATATACTATATATAACTTATAATAAATCTGTAGAAGTAAAATTTCTGTACATTGAAAATATCAAAAAAATATATAGCAGGTGTTACTAGACTGACACCGAACCCAAAAATATGATTAAAAAAATTTTTGTCTGTCTGTCTGTCTGTCTGTCTGTCTGTCTGTCTGTATGTTCAGGTATCACGCAAAAACTACCGGTTCGATTGCAATGAAACTTGGTATACTTATTTTTTAATATCCTGGGCACAACACTGGGTACTTTTTATACCGGAAAAGTAAATACAATAAAAAACAAACTTAATTTTGCGGTTCGATCCCTAGACCCGACTACTGTACCAACCGCAAATAATAAGTTTGTCGTAGGTTACGTCACCCGCAGTGGAGTTCACCAAAGGGCGCTGCACACGGCTAAGATATTATAATTTTTTATCTTAAAATTCAATGGACTATCACACACTACGAAGATAATTATGTGCATTGAATATCTATTCAAAATTAATATTGGAGGATGATTGGTGATCGACACTGATGCCAAAAATGCAATTAGTGAATGTTTTGTCTTTCTGTCTGTATGTGCACGCATAGTTCAAAAACTATTAAGGGATTTTAACCAAACTTGGTACGGTTGTAGGTAATCAATACGTCTGGGCAGGTTGATCTTACGAGTAGTATCAGTTGTTTTACACATGGTCAGTTGTACGGCGCTCTTTCCCGGGTCAGTAGTTCCAGAAATCTTTATGCATACATATCGGAAGGATCAACTTTGAAAGTAGTCTATCCGGAAGTACCTATTATGCTAAAACTATTACGTTTATATATCAACGCACAGCCCCAACCGCTGGTATTAGAGATGTGAAACTTAAAGGGGTGATCTTAGTGAAGAGTAAGTCTTCCATAGAAACGATTTTTGAAAATTCAACCCTTAAAGGGAAACATAGGGGACGGAAGTTCGACATCCACGCGGGCCAAGCCGCGGGCAAAAGCTAGTGGTGAATATAAATAGTAAAAAAATATAGATTCAGTATTCAGTACTTATAATTATTATATAAACGTTTGATAAAATTGTTGAATCATAATACTCACACTCAGTCCAGGTTTATCAGATATTTGTCACATATTATTAAGTCCACTTTTACACAGTGTAATTATATTATTTGCTTACGTTTACGTACGTACTATATTTATAGTAACTTGCATTTTATAATGAACAATTAGTGTCGTCTATTAACACCTATTATTATTATCAAAAAAATAAATAGCAGGGGGTGTTACTAGACCGACACCGAACCCAAAAATATGATTAAAAAAAGTTTTGTCTGTCTGTCTGTCTGTATGTTCAGGTATCACGCAAAAACTACAGGTTCGAATACAATGAAACTTGGTATGCTTATTTTTTAATATCCTGGGCGCCACACTGGGTGCTTTTTATCTCGGAAAACTAGATACAATAAAAAACAAATTAATTTTGCAGTTCGATCCCTAGATCCGACTACTGTACCAACCGCAAATAATAAGGGGCTAAGGGGCGCTGCACACGGCTAAGATACTATAATATTTTATCTTCAGATAAAATATAGCTCGCCATACAATTCAATGGACTATCACACACTACGAAGATAATAAATAATATCTATATACTTATAATAAATCTGTAGAAGTAAAATTTCTGTATATTGAAAATATCAAAAAAATAAATAGCAGGGGGTGTTACTAGACCGACACCGAACCCAAAAATATGATTAAAAAAAGTTTTGTCTGTCTGTCTGTCTGTATGTTCAGGTATCACGCAAAAACTACCGGTTCGATTGCAATGAAACTTGGTATACTTATTTTTTAATATCCTGGGCACAACACTGGGTACTTTTTATACCGGAAAAGTAAATACAATAAAAAACAAACTTAATTTTGCGGTTCGATCCCTAGACCCGACTACTGTACCAACCGCAAATAATAAGTTTGTCGTAGGTTACGTCACCCGCAGTGGAGTTCACCAAAGGGCGCTGCACACGGCTAAGATATTATAATTTTTTATCTTAAAATTCAATGGACTATCACACACTACGAAGATAATTATGTGCATTGAATATCTATTCAAAATTAATATTGGAGGATGATTGGTGATCGACACTGATGCCAAAAATGCAATTAGTGAATGTTTTGTCTTTCTGTCTGTATGTGCACGCATAGTTCAAAAACTATTAAGGGATTTTAACCAAACTTGGTACGGTTGTAGGTAATCAATACGTCTGGGCAGGTTGATCTTACGAGTAGTATCAGTTGTTTTACACATGGTCAGTTGTACGGCGCTCTTTCCCGGGTCAGTAGTTCCAGAAATCTTTATGCATACATATCGGAAGGATCAACTTTGAAAGTAGTCTATCCGGAAGTACCTATTATGCTAAAACTATTACGTTTATATATCAACGCACAGCCCCAACCGCTGGTATTAGAGATGTGAAACTTAAAGGGGTGATCTTAGTGAAGAGTAAGTCTTCCATAGAAACGATTTTTGAAAATTCAACCCTTAAAGGGAAACATAGGGGACGGAAGTTCGACATCCACGCGGGCCAAGCCGCGGGCAAAAGCTAGTGGTGAATATAAATAGTAAAAAAATATAGATTCAGTATTCAGTACTTATAATTATTATATAAACGTTTGATAAAATTGTTGAATCATAATACTCACACTCAGTCCAGGTTTATCAGATATTTGTCACATATTATTAAGTCCACTTTTACACAGTGTAATTATATTATTTGCTTACGTTTACGTACGTACTATATTTATAGTAACTTGCATTTTATAATGAACAATTAGTGTCGTCTATTAACACCTATTATTATTATCAAAAAAATAAATAGCAGGGGGTGTTACTAGACCGACACCGAACCCAAAAATATGATTAAAAAAAGTTTTGTCTGTCTGTCTGTCTGTATGTTCAGGTATCACGCAAAAACTACAGGTTCGAATACAATGAAACTTGGTATGCTTATTTTTTAATATCCTGGGCGCCACACTGGGTGCTTTTTATCTCGGAAAACTAGATACAATAAAAAACAAATTAATTTTGCAGTTCGATCCCTAGATCCGACTACTGTACCAACCGCAAATAATAAGGGGCTAAGGGGCGCTGCACACGGCTAAGATACTATAATATTTTATCTTCAGATAAAATATAGCTCGCCATACAATTCAATGGACTATCACACACTACGAAGATAATAAATAATATCTATATACTTATAATAAATCTGTAGAAGTAAAATTTCTGTATATTGAAAATATCAAAAAAATAAATAGCAGGGGGTGTTACTAGACCGACACCGAACCCAAAAATATGATTAAAAAAAGTTTTGTCTGTCTGTCTGTCTGTATGTTCAGGTATCACGCAAAAACTACCGGTTCGATTGCAATGAAACTTGGTATACTTATTTTTTAATATCCTGGGCACAACACTGGGTACTTTTTATACCGGAAAAGTAAATACAATAAAAAACAAACTTAATTTTGCGGTTCGATCCCTAGACCCGACTACTGTACCAACCGCAAATAATAAGTTTGTCGTAGGTTACGTCACCCGCAGTGGAGTTCACCAAAGGGCGCTGCACACGGCTAAGATATTATAATTTTTTATCTTAAAATTCAATGGACTATCACACACTACGAAGATAATTATGTGCATTGAATATATATTCAAAATTAATATTGGAGGATGATTGGTGATCGATACTGATGCCAAAAATGCAATCAGTAAATGTTTTGTCTGTCTGTCTGTATATGCACGCATATTTCAAAACTATTATAGGGGTTTAAACCAAACTTGGTACTGTTGTAATCAATACGCCAGGGTAGGTTGATCTTAGTCTCAGTTGTTTTACACATGATCAGTTGTACGGCGCTCTTTCCTGGGTCAGTAGTTTCAGAAATCTTTATGCATACATACCGGAAGGATCAACTTTGAAAGTAGTCTATCCGGAAGTATTATGCTAAAATTATTACGTTTATAAAATATGTCAACGCACAGCCCGAACCGCTGGTATTAGAGACATGAAACTTGAAGGGGTGTTCTTTGTGAAGAGTAAGTATCCACTAAGAAACGATTTTTGGAAATTTAACCCTTAAAGAGAAAAATAGGTGACGGAAGTTCGACATCCACGCGGGCGAAACCACGGGCTAAAGCTAGTATTGAAATAAAAACTTAAATAAATAAAGTAACATAAAGTGAAACAACATGAGAAATGTTAGGAGTAGATACTATTTGCAGGCAACATGTAGATCTTCTGTCTGTGGATGGTTCGTAAGTCATTTAGTATATATTTTTTACAGTTTTAGTAATTTAGTTTATTGATACTTAGTTCTCTATTCAATCTATTGTATTGGACTTATGAAAGCAAAAAATCTTTCTACAAAAACATGTTTTGAGGGTGCATTAGACATGTATGCATGCATGGCGTTTACACTTACAAGACCCGGATATGAAGATGTTGTGTTTTTTTAGGCGCATCATGTATCGGCTGCACTGTCCCTCTGTCTTTTTAACCCCCGACGCAAAAAGAGGGGTGGTATAAGTTTGACCGCTTTTGAGTAGTGTTGGGGAGTGGAAGCTAGGCAGAGCGGAGTTAGATTTGAGACACCAACGAAGACACTAGTCCAGGACGAAACTGTCGGTTTACCTGTCTTAGTTATGTTTTGTGATTACCTACTATTATTAAAGTGAGGTTATAAGTGCAATGAACATTATTATTCTACGTTATGAACCTGGTTACCTGGTACCAACCCCTGATGTCGGCCCATACCACTCAGCCATCGCTGACGCAGAGATACTTATATTAAAAATAGGAAATGTTTGATTGTTTGGTTGTGTGTTTGCATTGAATAGGCTCCGAAACGACTGGACTGACTTGAAAAATTTTTCACCGTTGGAAAGCTAAACTATCCCCGGGTCACACCCAAATAAGCTACTTTTTATCCCTGCATCCCTACGGACACGGGAACTACACAGGTGAAACCGCGTGATGTCTGCTTGTTGCTGCTCCATTGTTTGATGTATGTGTTGATATTTAGAATAAGTGGGTAGTAGTTTATAAGTCATCATTGCCATCTCACCGCCCGCGTTAGTCTGCGAATATACACTGTGCTATCGAAACGTTGTGTCATTCCGCTTCCAAGTAACAAGTACCTGTCCCTCACATATTTCTCACATATACACTGTGCTATCGAGACGTTGTGTCATTCCGCTTCCAAGTAACAAGTACCTGTCCCTCACATATTTCTCACATATACACTGTGCTATCGAGACGTTGTGTCATTCCGCTTCCAAGTAACAAGTACCTGTCCCTCACCTATTTCTCACATATACACTGTGCTATCGAGACGTTGTGTCATTCCGCTTCCAAGTAACAAGTACCTGTCCCTCACATATTTCTCACATATACACTGTGCTATCGAGACGTTGTGTCATTCCGCTTCCAAGTAACAAGTACCTGTCCCTCACATATTTCTCACATATACACTGTGCTATCGAGACGTTGTGTCATTCCGCTTCCAAGTAACAAGTACCTGTCCCTCACATATTTCTCACATATACACTGTGCTATCGAGACGTTGTGTCATTCCGCTTCCAAGTAACAAGTACCTGTCCCTCACCTATTTCTCACATATACACTGTGCTATCGAGACGTTGTGTCATTCCGCTTCCAAGTAACAAGTACCTGTCCCTCACATATTTCTCACATATACACTGTGCTATCGAGACGTTGTGTCATTCCGCTTCCAAGTAACAAGTACCTGTCCCTCACATATTTCTCACATATACACTGTGCTATCGAGACGTTGTGTCATTCCGCTTCCAAGTAACAAGTACCTGTCCCTCACATATTTCTCACATATACACTGTGCTATCGAGACGTTGTGTCATTCCGCTTCCAAGTAACAAGTACCTGTCCCTCACATATTTCTCACATATACACTGTGCTATCGAGACGTTGTGTCATTCCGCTTCCAAGTAACAAGTACCTGTCCCTCACATATTTCTCACATATACACTGTGCTATCGAGACGTTGTGTCATTCCGCTTCCAAGTAACAAGTACCTGTCCCTCACATATTTCTCACATATACACTGTGCTATCGAGACGTTGTGTCATTCCGCTTCCAAGTAACAAGTACCTGTCCCTCACCTATTTCTCACATATACACTGTGCTATCGAGACGTTGTGTCATTCCGCTTCCAAGTAACAAGTACCTGTCCCTTACATATTTCTTACATTGAAACACTGTTGATTATTAACATATATGAAAATTCAAATTCAAATGTTTATTGCACAACACAGTACATATCCAGATGTCAATTGAATGTGAAGTCGACTCAACGCCCTTCCCCGTTCCGTAGCTCTGCTACACGTTACAAGTCACCGTAGCTCTGCTACGCGCCTACGCTCGAGCGCAGCTACGAGTGACGACTACTGGTAGACCCCGCTACGTCGTAGCTGACTTAACAGTTGTTCGTTGTTTTTGCCCCCTCAGAGAAAAGCCACTATTGGTTTCAAGTGGTCGCTTGGGGATACCTAACGGTGCAAACGAACAAAGTGGGTGTTGATCCGACGCACTGGCCTTCAGGGTTAGGCTTAAGTCGGAAGGGCTCAGCCCTATAATAAGCCTTTCAGGCATACAGTCAATTGTGTCGCTGGCGAGTTTGTTTGGGTGTTTCTTCTCGCCAGCAAAGACACATGGGAAATACTGAGTATTTCCCATGTGGCAAGGGCGTTTTAAGGGACTGACTTACTGTTTTACGTGCCTACTAGAGGCTGTGTAGGAGTTTTAACACCCCCCTCTTGTTCTGACCCCCATTTCTCAACCATGGACGCCCTCATGGACCTCCTCGTCGAAATGCTCGGCGAGAATCCAGCGTTACCTGCCAAATATAGCGCCAAAACAGCCGCCCTTACAGGCTGTTCCCCTCTGTCCCCCTCCCCCTTCTTAATGAAGTATCGACCCCTTTACCGACGCCCTGGATAGTTGTCGCCACTTGCGGTAGACCAGGACATCCCCTTCTCCTCTCTGCGCTCGCTCTCCACCTCCCCCTTTCCTCCTCCCTCAGTCAAGAAAATCAATTCCCGCATGGAAGACGAATCCTCTTCGGGCTCTGAAAGCGACTGCTTCCAGAAGCCCTCCACCGCCTCTCTTCAGATGAATTCATGGTGGTAGCGGGTAAGCGCAAAAAGCGCCATAGCCCAGCAGTCCAAGCCCCCTCCAAGGCGATTCGCCTCATTTATTTGCTAATATGGGTAGTTCATTCATTTGGTTGGATTCATTCATAGCTATCGACTCCAGAAACTTTAGATATTTTTGATTATATTATTTAAAACCCTTTAGTGAGTGAGGTTTTTGTTTAAACTGTTTAATTTTGTCAATTGGGTTAGTAGGTACCTTACACTGTTAATGTTGGACGTGTATCACGATTGACAAGCCGTATTTCATTTTAAGAGCTGTACCTTAGTCCACCCACATTTCGTAAGTTATGGTAAGTCCCATGTAACAGGGGGCAAACCTATTGCCATCAATCGGACACTAATCGAAATACAACAATGCGTACATTTAAAAGAAAAATTGAAATTTGGAGATCATGAATCAATTAACTAACCATAAATTTATGTTTGTTATATAGAAGTTTAATAAGACGCAGGTTGTTTCAGTTGATAAGAAAGTAGAGTGAAAAACGACGGCTGAACTGTCACCCGCACAGCTGCTTATGTCCGGAACAACTAATGCTGTCGCCGTGAAATGTGGAATAGTTAAAATGAGCTTACAAAAAAAAAATAACATAAAAAAGCAACCGAATTCAATGAAAACACTAACAGGTGTTAAATAACTCTAGTTTCGGATGTCTGTGGCTTTGGTGGTTTTGTTGTATTCATTTTATTGGCCACCAACTTCCGATTATAGAGTTATTTATTATATAGTTATTTTCCGGTTTTGTAAAAAGTTTTTATTTTGATATTTTTAGGTTTTGAATGAAAAAGAAAACGCAAATGCTCTACTTGTTTTAGAAAAATATACCAAAATCGTTCGTTTTCCTATAAAAGTTGACGAGATCCCTCGATTTCGCCAAGATTCCATCATCAGATCCCGACCTAGTGACTATAGGACCATTTGATGATGAAATGATGGTGATGATGATATTTATTTCTGTAAATAGGTTTTCACAAACGCCTTTACACGTCATTTTTAATTAGTAGATGAGATCGGAGTTTCACTATCTGACTACTCTGAGAAGAAACACCAAAAGAAACTCAGAGGTCACGGTCTCTTTTAAAGTCCAGAAATTATTTTGGTCAAATCATGTAAGAACCATGCAGATTATTGTCTGAGATGGTCTTTTGAGGAAAAAACTACACCACCAGATCAGTCAGTGCAAATAATTGTCAGTAATCGTGATCTCAACTCGGAACTTGAGGAGTTCAAGCTAAAGCTTTGGGAAGTATACCCTTTCCAACAAAAAAAAGAGTTTTCAAATCGGTTGGCAAGCGACGAAGTTATGCACGAACAAACATTTCACGAACAACAATTGAGAGCCTCCTTCTTCTTTAGGAGTCGGTTAATGAGGAATGCCACAAAACATGCCACTGTATATATGCTTACATGCCAAACCAAAAATAAATCCATGTCTTATCACAAGCGAACTTATTTTTTTTGGCGCGGCACCCTTAGTGAGCAATACTGACGCGTTCCTAGGTATTGAAATAAGCTTGAGAGAGATTGCTCTGCTAGTATATACAATTATTTTGATACGTAAATGACTAATTACCAATTAATGATATGAATATTGAAAGCCGCAATGACGTAGTATTACGAGGAATAGGGTATGCGAGTGAATCAGTGCGGCACGCGAGGGGGCGGCGCCACTCACCGCCCGGCGGACTCTGTCATTAATCTGTTATGGCGGTGACGTTATAATTACAGCTCCACTATAATTACCTCATTACTGAAACACAACGCGGCCAGATTTGTCATCGGGTTCTCAGCGCAGCACCGCTTTCACAGGGATCTTACAATGTTCGTATTGCTCATACATTTATTTCTTTTAGTTATTTACTAAAATTAATCCTGTTATTGGACTGATGTCAGCTTGTGATAGCGTAGCATGCTATCAAGCGTTTAGTGCTGGTGACGTCGCAGCACCCTCGAACCTCGAATAAGCCGTGATTCGATACTTGTGGTGCCGAATGATGTTCTTGAGCTTACTGGCTACTAGCTGGTTGAGACGCTTTCTGCAGCTATCGCAAGAACAACTATTACTAGGCGTCATGCGCATATTTCATTACATTTTCAAGACTGATCCTGGCCATGCACAATTTGCGCGTTGTGCTCACGCTGATCGGAGGCCTTTAAACTTTTAGAAAACGTTGCTAATAAAAAGCAATAATTACATAAAAACCTGAGTTTCATTTAACACTAACTGTGTCCGCGATCTCCTCCGCGTGGTTGTTGGAAACTAAAATGCGTCTCTTGAGAGCACACAGACGCTGTCAAGATGCTTTGTGAAGTTAAGCCTGACTCCCGTTCCGTGTAAGTTTTAGATTAGCCTGAGAGTACGTGGTGATTCCAATTCCTGAGACCTATCTAGTCTCTTACTTTTCATATTTCGGCGGAACATCGAAAGGTTTGTTTTCCAAAAGGAATGTATTGAACCAATATACAAAATAAATATAAAAGTGTTTGAATTTTTAGACACATTTTGGACACTTTAGGAATGACCTAAAGACAATAATTCTAAACAACGGACAATCGGATAGCGTCGAATAAATTGGAATCGCCGGGTCGTCCAGCCACTATTATAGTCAAATAAATAAAAAACACGAACGAATGTCAACAAACTACTAGTAATTAGAAGTACCTACTTCTAATTATAGACCGAACCAACACTATTATTTACACAATACTTTTTTTTTATAATAGAACCATTTGTGAATACGGAGAAACTTAACGCCGCCATTCAGAAAATTATGTCAAATGCACAACGCCGTCTACCGAATATAAAGTTCAACTTTCAATATTTAATTACTTCTACTTATAACGTAGGTTTCTGAATAGCGTGTATTTGATATAGTAAACCTCTGGCAATGTAACTAAAATTGAGTAATAAGTACTTCAAGTTACGCGCATTTCTTTTTAATTTTTATTTATTATTTTTATTGATGTATGATCCAATTTGCACACCTGTTACGGTAGGATATGGTTTAAAGGACTATTATTTGTATTTCATCCATTTGTGTACCCATATTTCATGCAATAAATGATTTGATTTGATTTGATAAGAGTTATCTACATGAGTTTTGTGCATTTTACCTGACATACCAAATTCCAATTGAAATGGGTTCTATTTGCCATCTTTTAACACCCTGGATATTTTGTCTGGCTATATTTTCGATAATAATGATGAAATAAAAAAAAACCCTCATGTGTTTAATAGTAGAATAACTTGATATAGTTTTTGTAAATTCTTCTTCTTTATTTAGATTTTTAAAGTACGTTACTGTCTAGAAGTGCATGTGGAGTTTACCTATAAGTAATTGTTGCATTGTCATTTCGTTATTTGTACTAGTGTTATTTTATTTCTATTTGTTTCTAAATGTTTACAATTGTGGGTGAACCTTGTTAATAAATAAAAAATAATAATAAATACTGCGCTCTCATTTTTCTAATGCTGAATCATATACGTAGCGGACGGTCATGTGCGGCAAACTAAGAAATCCACGATGATCAATCGCGGCTGAAGTGCTAAAATGTTAATAGTGTTCCAATGATTACTAAACAGAAAGCACTTATGATGTCCAGGTCGCTGTCGTCGGTCAGCGTGTCCACGCACCTGCGCATCCTGCGCTGCTGCGGCTACTGCCGCCTGGCAAGCGCCCGCGGCTCCGTGGCGCCCGCGCTGCACGCCGTCTACCGCGCCTTTACGCTCGCGCTCACATCACTCTACCTGCTGCAGGAATGCGTCTACGCCTACCAGGTGTCCAGCTGTATAAGAATTACTCCACCGTCGCGTTGCTCTATGCTTTATAAACTGTGTTTAATTATTATCTGTTGTTGCTAGGTGCGGCAAGACATGGATAAGTTGGCGAGAGTGTTATTTTTGCTTCTGTGCCACATAACGTCTATCGCGAAGCAGCTCGTGTTCCACACAAAAGCGGAGCGGATTGATGAGATGCTAAGCGGACTGGATGGTGGGTACAGGATGTGGGATGTGAAGAGCGGTGGGCGAGGTAGGTAAACTTTTTGTGCGAAGATTGCATGCGTGGGGTTGCTTGCAGATCCACTGTACAACCAGGGCGTAGAGGTCCACGGGCGTCTGCTGCGCGTCACGGCGGCTCGCGCGGCTCGCTTCGTGCGCGTTTACGCTGGCTGCGCCGTGGTCACTTGTACGCTATGGATCACGTTCCCCGTCATGTACCGTTTACAAGGACAACCCGTCGAGTTCCCTTTCTGGATCAACGTAGCCTATAATGGACCAAAGATGTAAGAGACACATGCCCCGACAGGACCACCTAGTATTACCACTTTAGTAACGGTGGCTGCTTGCAGGTTCACTTTGGTGCTGGCCTACTCGTACTACGTGACCACGCTGGTGGGCATCGCCAACACTACGATGGATGCGTTCATGGCCACCGTGCTTAACCAGTGCAAAACCCAGCTCAGAATACTGCGGTGAGTGTGTAGGTACTACGCTGCACACTGATTTTCACTATCACTACTCCATCTCATCTACTGCTCCATCTCTGGCTTAAGTTACAGTCGCAGAAACTTGTGTTGGTATTAATATGTACTCGTCTACAACGTTTATGCTCCATGGCTTTAGTCGGTTATATTTTAGAAGTGAAAATAATACAAAAACTCAAAAGAGGGTGTCGTATTTAAGATCATAATAAATAGTTCGTGAATTAAACCTCTTTTTCCGAGCTTTTCCTGAGTGAATTTAACTGTAAATTATAGTAAACCACCACACCTCTATGACCTATCCGTCTCGACCAATACGAGCGTCCCGCGGTCGTTTCCCGCCAGGTTTCAAATATACGCGGACTATCTTTTTCGCGCCTCTGGCCGTTACCGGTTTGAGTGTGGCGCGTCAGTCCGCCCGCCGGCTCGCTCGCCAGTCCGTTGCCCACGCGCGTCACGTACGAACGTGTTTCCCTATCCGTGTGCCGCGCAACCGCTATTCTATTTCTATTCTATCATGCTTCCATTGTTACGCGAAATACTCTAGATAATAATTTTAGTGTTAGGCTTTACCTACAGAATAAACTTTTTACAACCATAAACTGACTTGGTTTCCCTGAGACTCCTAACCTCTCTCTCATAAAATATATATTGTATTGGGGTGTTTCCTAGTTTCACTTTCATAGTTCTAGGTCAACAGGAAGTACCATAATATGATTTTAATTCCTTTGACCGTAAAAAAAATCCAAAACAAAAAAGTAAAGCTCACATTTAAAAAGTCAAAAAAACTTTTTTACAAAAAAAACAACCAAAAAAAAACTAACAGGTGAAAAATAACTCCAGTTTCGGAAGTCTGTGGCTTTGGTGGTTTTGTTTTGTTTATTATTGGCCACCGACTTCCGAAACTGGAGTTATTTTTCACCTGTTAGTTGTTTGCTGTTTTTATTTTGTAATTTTTAGTTTCTTTGTGTGAAAAGAAAGTCTTTCAAAACTTGAAAGGATCATTGAAATTGGATAACAATTGCTAAAGAAGTTCTTTCTAAACATTAATCTATACATCTCTGTCAGCCCCTTTTAAAATAGAATGACGTAATGTTATGTTGTGGGAATACAAAAGCTCAGCATAGACATCTGACTATAGCGATCGCGAATAATTTGCTGTTATGCGTTGAAGAGTTCCGTTGCCTGTCTTCTACATCAGTTTTTCTTCACCAAATGACACTTTCTAAATGAAAATGCTTGATTTGTTACTAAAAATGTTAAAATCGGTGCGTGTGTGCCTATATTTTTTGAAGAGTTCCCTCGTTCCCTCAATTCCTCAAAGATCCCTCATCAGATATGAGTCTTGATACAAATGGGACCAATCTGCTACTATACCCTATCAAACAAAAAAAGAATTTTGAAAATCGGTCCATAAATGACGGAGTACTGAGGTAACAAACCCTAAAAAAAAAAAAAAAAAAATACAACCGAATTGAGAACCTCCTCATTTTTTTTGAAGTCGGTTAAAAATAATATTTTCCTATCGCTGAGCCATGACATTTTATGTCGCGTCGGGTACCGTTTAAGTAAAGAATCTTCCTAAGTAGTAGGAATGTTACGTACCGACTTATATTTATTTATTTATTATTTATTTAATACTTCAAGCACACTAATGTACAGAGGCGGACTTAATGCCATATGCATTACCGGTACCCTGACAACGTTACATACAAACATGCGTGGCTTAAAATTTAAAACACCCATGTACGATTAATAAGCAATTATGGTATTCTTGGTCTTGATGCTGCAACCAGGATATCTAGCACACTAATACACTCCTGACAAAATAATAGCATTTGATTCTAAATTCATTTATTGCAAATATGGGTAGTTACGGTTACGTAGGTCTACGTACAATAAACTGATGGCAACAGGATGAGCTGATGCTGCAGCTAAGATATCCAGCACACTAGTAGGTAGACTCTTGACAATGTAATGGCAGATATGTGGTGTTCGGAAGCGGTTTAACCACCATTCGATTCTACACACAATGCACTGATGGCAACAGGATGAGCATGAACATTAGAAAACCCCCAATGCAATAAAATAAGGCTTACATTTAAAACGTTAATTTTTTTTTTTATCGCCGAGCCACGAATATTTATGTTGCTTTGGGGTACGGTTTAAGTAAAGAATCTTCCTAATAGTGTACTTAAGTATATAAGGAAAGTATTATTTTTAACTTTATAAAATGTGAGTTTAAATTTTTTTCTTAGTGTAAGTATTTGATAAGTCTACAAAGGACATTTTATGGCAGACCGGAGCAAGAATAGTTTGACAATACGACGAAATGCTTCGAAAAAGAAAAGTAGGTAGTGCTCGCTTCCCTTGGTGTTTCGGCGGCACAGCAAAAGTAATGGTAATTGTAAATGAACCCGTTTACATTGTACCCGTTTACTTTTGTAGGTTTCTACAAGCGTCGCTAATTTAATGTTACAGAATAAACTTTGAAAGTCTTCCACAACGCGCAGTGGAGCTCACGCGTACGAGGCCGGAGCTGTCGTACGACGCAGTGCTGCAGCAGCTGTTCAAGGAGTGCCTGCTGCACTACGCGAAGATTACCGAGTGAGGCAACACGTTCCTACAATCGACCGTGTCGCGTGTGATGGGGCGAGTGAAGTGTTTTGTGTAACTGTAACCGTTGTTGTTCAGGACGGCAAAGATGCTTCAAGACATATTCGGCACGGCCATCTTGATCCAGTTCGGCATCGGCGGTTGGATTCTGTGTATGGCTGCCTACAAGATTGTCAGTGTGGGTGTACATACTATTCAGATTCTGAGAAGTATTTGATTGTTATTCATAACACTCTTAACCATTGCCACCATGCTACTTGGCTTCATGTGTTTTCTGAATTGGGACAGTTGAACGTGCTCAGCGTGGAGTTTGCGTCGATGACTCTATTCATCTGCTGCATCCTGACGGAATTGTTCCTGTATTGCTACTACGGCAACGAGGTCACCGACGAGGTAAGTCGGCCTGCAGTCGGCCGCTGTGTGGCATCAGTGGCATGGCTCGGCGTGACGCGGCGTGTGCTGTGTGTTGGCAGAGCGCGCGCGTGACGCAGTCGCTGTACAGCATGGAGTGGCGGCGCGCCCAGCTGACGTTCCGGCGCTCGCTGGTGCTGGTGATGGAGCGCGCCAAGCGGCCGCTGCGCCCCGCCGCCGGCCTCGTCATCCCGCTCTCACTCGACACTTTCGTCAAGGTAGGTACATACCTCCTACACTAAACGCACAGCTAGCGAACCCTTTTATGTATTTATTATAATTGTTTTACCTTTTCAGATAATAAAGTCCTCATACACGTTCTACGCGGTGCTTCGCCAGACTAAGTAGAACATTAAAATAAACCATTAAATAGTTTAATCTCTGGTTTTAATACATGCCAAGTACTTACACACAAATATTCTGACCTGTTGGTCTTGTGTTGCCCCTGACTCAAAGCTGACTGCTGTGCTGGAGGTCGTAGGTTCGACTCCCACCCAGGACAGCAATAGCAAAAAATAGTCAATTGATAGTCATGTTTAATGACATCATTAAGGTATCACGCAGTACGTAAGTATTCTAACGCTGGATATTAATAATCTATCTCGGTTGCTATCTTGATCCCGATCTTTGTCTGTAACCAATCAACGACCGAATTCGCCTATCCGAGTCATAAAGATGTCCAATCAGAAGCAGCCGTCAAAAACAAAGGATCGGGATTTGGATTGAGATAGAATATTAATATCGGGCGTAAGTAAGTAGGTAGGCGTAGAATCGTATTTCGATTTCAGCCATTCGTCAAATACAAAAATGAATTACACGAATTTAAAATAAAAAGTTATGCAAGATAAAAAAAACCCGTCGACGTTAGAGTTCCTCGGATCCTTTTTTTTCGTCGGTTATAAAAAGATGTTGTGTGAAAAAGGGATATTTATAAAGAAAAAATGCTTTTAGAGTATCTAATTCTTTGTGTCTTAATTGCAATTAGAAAATGAAGTGACACCTAAAAATATAGAATAGAATATACCTAGTACCTACCTAGACAAAAGTTTCAAAATAAATGTCACCTTCTTGTCAGCAAAAACACTAGGAAGTAGCGTGAAGGGCGGGAGTTTTATCGTGTTTTGACGTTCAAAGAGTGCTAATTCTTAGCCTAAATTCAGTAAAATAATTTTGATACTGTACTGCACTGGAAGCAATCAACATTAGCGACCTGCTTCTGCAATAAGCCGTACCTATTCATTAGCGTCCCAGTGACGCGGTGACGAGGGAACAGATTGAGGAGCTCTCGTGTGATTGTGGAGGCGGCGCGCGGCGTGAGACTATCTTATTAGGGCGCGATACAAAGCCGCGCGCTCGATCGCTAATTGAATGGTGCTCGCGTAGAGTGCGCCCGTCTTCAAGCGGCTGTACTTCATCACAAAGCACAGAGAAGGCTGTTTCTCCGGTCTGCACTAGCGGTGAGTGCTGATAAGCAGCTTAATAAGGATCCGTGTCGTATGATGAGTTTAATGCGCCAGTAGTAAGACCTTGTAGTCTGATGAGGTCGAAAAATAAAATATTAAGGATAATGTCTGGAACGATGAGCAAAACGCCATGAACGTGTCAGACAAGCTGTATTACTATGGAATATGGCCAAACCCATATGGGCCGCCATTTCGCCAATTATGTCGATACTCTAACCGTCCACGGATTTCATTTTCCTAGATCGACGTGTTGTACTGGGACTGCCTCTGGGAACCTGAAATGATCTAAATGAAATAATGTTACCAGTAATATGTATTTTTTAGTTGTTTTGAGTTGAAGCTCTCGGGCCGCAGGGTCCGAATCGAGTGCCCATTTTATTTATCAAAAAGATCTCGATACGCTTTGTTGTCACTTCCCGCGACCCCGTAGCCAGCCTTTGCAGTTGGGCAGAGGTTAAATTTAAGCCTTGCTCTATTCAACGTGGCAATGCTGACAGTCTTTTAGGCACTTACTAGTAGACAGCGACAGGGATGACTCACGTTTAATGCACGTCTTGTTAAATTTATTTATTTAATACTTCAAGTAAACTAACGTACAGAGGCGGACTTAATACCATAGGCATATTCTACCAGTCAACCTTTAGGTGATGCAAAGAAAAGCAGTGGTAGCAAATTTACCGTTACGTGGGAGTATTGTGTATTTTCATGTAGGTATTAAATTAAACAATGGTATAAAACTCAATTTGTTTAATAAATATTTTCAGATGATTTGTATGACAAGGGGAACGCTTACAGTTATCACAATTCTATGTACAGTGGAGAGTCGTTAACGCTGGCTCACAACGGGCCAGTGCGCGCGCGCGCCGCCTGGTACCTGCAACGAGAGGCGCGGTGAGCGGGGGCAGGGGGGCGCTCTAACTTTAATTAAATAGATTGATATCCGCACAGAGCGCTACTGTCGCCTCTTCATAACAACTACACTAACTGCACTGAGAGCGATGCTATCATCGCAATAGTGCAGTACGAATACGAACTTACAATGGAATAAGAAAGAGGTCTGATTATACTGGTTGTGTTACTACAGACGTGCGTCTAATGTACTTGCGTAAATCAGGATCTCATAGTACAATGGTGGTCCGAAATCATTATCCACCAATTCAAGTTTTCTCGATTCCCCACGTACTTCTACAGATGCAAATCGTGCGGCGGATGCAGGTCGTACAACACTATCGGAGCAGTGCCACTAGGTCCTGCCCTACATGTGTCTACGCGCTGGCACAACAGCCGGGGGGTGGAGTAAATAGGACTTTCTTCATTCATTCGTTTGTCTCCGCAGGCCACGACGTAGGTACTGAGTAGCATTGCCCGACAGTAAATTTACCTGTGGTAACGTACACGGGGTTGACGGGTAGTGACTTTTTACAACCGGCCAGATGTCAATATGAATCTATATTTGGATGTTCTATTTAACCGTAAACGTTAGGCTTCGCCCTTTACGATACGTGATTATTCGGTCAAATTAATCGATGTGTCTCTTGAAGTGTAAAGTGTAGATTAAATATTAAATTGCCAGAAGGAAGTTATCGAGTATCAGAAGTAGTATAACCAGAAATAACAAAAAAGGGGCTCTCCTTTCAGCAACAAAAACTTTTCTGTATACCTACTATGAGATATTGAGAAAATAAAATATACGGTTAGTCGTAATAAAGCAAAGTAAGAAGGATATGTAATTAAAATAACTCAAATAACTTAACAAGTAAACAACAGACTAGGTAACTTATAGAAACAAATAAAATATAAGTCCCTAGTAATATCAGTAGGTAACTTAAAATAATAAATAAGCATACAACCTAATAACTAGGAGTTATTCATTCCGCTTATTGTTTTATTCTTTATCTCATCCGGAAGCTCGAGATGTGCAGGTGGGTGCAAGACAATGCTTATGTACCTATATTTTAAGTTTCTGAATGAGATGACGGTTCCAAGCTCATAACTATTTCTGTGCGGTTGCCGTCTGACAATATTGAAATAGTACGTGGCGGCTTGCACAGACGCACTGAAAGAAGGATCACACTCGCGACCGGTCGCCCTTGCGGGACGGGATCACGAAGGCGCGGGGCGCGGGGCGCGGGTCGGGGCTGCGCTCATGCAGCTAGCGGCATGCACTGTCCGTACTGCGGCGCAGTACCTAGTTACTAGTGTAGTGAGTCAGAAGCGCATAAGCCATGCTGGGTATCGGGAGCCAGGGCTCTAGTTGAGGCCACTCTATTAACTTTATTACCGAGTCTATTGGTCCTCTATATCGTCTTCTTCTTAGAAACGGTGGCTTTATCGGAAAGAGAAAATGCTAGTTTACTATCCAGGTACGTAACGATTTAGTAAGAAACACATGCCCATTTCCACGAACACTAGGAAATACCTAAATATTGTTATTGCGCTGTTGATTTCATAGCGCATAGCGCTGGATATTGCATTGACCCTTGATTTAACTAGAAATCCAGTGCCTTTTCATATGGGTGTTATCTAGTATTAGTGAAAACGGATATGAATGTGCAGATAAGTACCACAATGTTTACACGTCTAAATAAATTAATATCGTCACAAGCAATGATATTATAAGTAAAAAGGTGTAGATAGGTTAAAAGCGCTCAGAAAGCCACACGTTAAAACGTGGCTAACTAGCCACACTTTACCTCAGTGTCGCGTCGCGCCGTCAACTAACGCGTGTGCGTTAGTGTGCCGCTTTTGAAAATCAAATGTTGTTTAGGTAACCTATCTACACCTTTTTACTTATAATAAGTATCATTGGTCACAAGTAGGTTTAGGTAGGGAAGTTTATATTGATTTGAAAAATATCTTGGAATAATCTTTGAATTTGGATAATTTCTGAAACCATGACAAATATGTAATATACTCGTAGGATAACGTGGCAATAAGTGATGGAGATCAGTTACGGCGATGTGGGCGGGGCACCTCACCTGACGGTGGGCTGGCCGGCGTGGCGCGCGTGGTCCCGACGGCGCCGCGCGCGAGCCGCGTGCCGTCCGCGCGCGCGCCCCGCCTGCGAGCCGTACACCGTGTCCTCCGCGCTTGACTCCACCGCCGGCAGCGTGTCTGCACAGTACAGCGACGTTAGCGTTACACTCCGCGCCACAGTACCGATAGCGGGCGGCGGCGGCGGCTTACCGGACAGGTGCGCGGCGGGCAGGCGGTACAGCTCGGCGGCGCACGCGGCGCACGGCGATCCGCTCGACTCTGAGTCGCTGTCGCGCGATCGCCCGTACTCTGATACGAAATTCATAATTGGATCATTAGTCATACTATCTGACGAAGATTGAGTGAACAAGTTAAGAAATGACGTGTCAGAGCTGGTTGTGATTTTTGGAATCGTTATGGATTTGGCTTTTGTTGCCCGTAATGCAAAAGAGAACCCCTTCGAAATTTAAACATATTTACGAGATGTGCAAAGTACAGGAATCACACGAGATTTCGTAAGTAGGTGGCTGCCAGTGGCCGGACCGGTAGGCAGTGTACGCAGTACGTACCCGGTGCGTGCCCGAGTAGATTGGGGCGCGGCGGTGGCGCGGCGAGGTCGAGCGGCTCGGCGCGCCCGAACGTGCGCAGGTGCAGCGCGCAGCCCGCGCCTCCTCCCGCAACCCCCACTCCGCTCTCGCAAGCTGCGCCCGCGCCTGTGCCTCCCGACATACTGAACGTCGCATATGGGCTGATCTCGTGCAGCTCGCCTGTCGCCACAGATCGGTCGGGATATATTGTTTTAATACTTCTCGACATGTGGAGCCAGGTCAGAGGCCCATGACCTGGCTCCACATATCGAGAAGTATCATATAATATGTATTATTATTCTAATTTAAACTCCATCAGTCAGGTCAACATATTTTGAAATGCAAAACCCAAAAAAATAAAGGCTGTGGCGTAAATCCCGTGTATTATGTATATTCTATTCCACCAAAACATTTCATGTAAAATATTGCCAAGACGACCACATAAGGTTTGCCTTGTGAAAAAGATATCAGATCTCATGTAGAGCCAAGCTTCTGAATCTACCCGACCTAACCTACCGACCCTAACTTCACAAATTCTACATATTCGGAAGTCGGTTGTTTTTTTTTTGTAAAAAAGTTTTTTTCTGTACTCATACTTTATTTTCAATGACATAAGACGATATATTCCACCGCATGCAACAACTACGTATTAAGAGGGAAGTCTGCGAGCGTGGGAACTTATTTTTGAACGCATACATTGACATTTTCCACTTACACAGTAGCAACGCGCTACACACCTTACACACACACTTGCCCAGAAACAAACGACAAACAGTACGACACGACGGGAAAATTATTTTTTCAATGCGTGTTCGAAATAAAGAGCTAGAAATTATGTGTCAGTAAACAAGCAATGTAATAACAATTGACTTATTGCACCGCGATGCTCGCTTGCTTATGATATTGTTTGGTAGCCACGAAAGGGTGGGGTAACAGTGTTCAACAGAGATTTACAATTTAATTGATAAAATTATTATTTCTTTTAGTTGTGTTGTTTAATGTAATTAATAACTTCGTAATTTAGAATTTTATTTTATTATAATAATACTATAATTGATTGTTTAAACTGTCATAAGTACATGCATACTAAATATAGTTCATTGATATTTTGTGGTAAATATATGAATGGCGTAAGGGAACAAAAAGACTTACTCAAAAACAACAAATAATTGTATTTCTTTACCTTATATTTAAATATTATAAATGCAAAAGTAACTTTTCATGTCTTTCTGCCTGTCTCGCTTTTACGCCAAAACTACTGCACCGGTAAAACTGAAATTTGGTACACAGATAGTCTAAAACCTGAGAAAGTACACAGGCTACTTTTTGATTCGCGAAAAGGCTTGTAAGGGATAGAAAAAGGGGATGAAAGGATGTATGAAAGTATTATCATTTTCAAAGCTAAAAGCATGCAATTTATATTTTGGGCAGTTGATTACATATAAATTAGTATGGCATTAAAATTTTGTCAAAATGTTACCCTTAAGGGTGCAAAATAAAAATAAGGAATAATAGGTATATATATAAAGGAATTCGATATTTTTGTAGCTAGAACGATAAATCTTTTGCGTTTGACTATTGATTCGAATAGATACCTACAATTAAATTTTGTAACAATTTGATCGTTAAGCGAGTAAATAAACGAACAAAACGTGTCAAATGTTGAAGATGTTGTCGAATTCTTAGTGTACAATATAGACTCTGAACAAGTTACAGCATACCCATAGGGTATTTTCAGACTCTCTACTCAAGAGGCTAAAAGTTGGTATTCCAGTCCTGTAAATCAGAAATCTTGACGCGCCAGTGCAACGGTACACGACTACAAATTACACATATGGGCAGTGGGCACAACATTATAAAGGCTACAATCATGGCTGGAATGGCAAAATTAGAAAACGTCTTGATTACCCGTATTCCAATAAATCTGTATTTGCCATTTCAATTAAAAAGAGTCCCTGCACGGTAAAACAAACAAAAGTAATTTATAAAAATGCACTTTAAACATAGGCTCATATTTTATTATTCCTACTACTTTAATATTTAAGCTGTTTGCAGTGCAACACTGCCAAAAGGTTCTTAATTCATTAAACCCCAAGCGTTTGCGCTGTCATTGTCTTTCTATCGTGTCTCTAATCGTCACGATTGAAAGTTTAAAGTATTTATACGTACAATGAGTATTATTCTTCAAACATACTTTTACACGCGGACGTAATCGCGGGCACATAGCTATGCTCACGCTATAGCCTAAAACAATAATTTTGTTTATAAACGTAGCATCATATAATATCGCACCTGTATCCCGAAGAGTTAGACAGTGGTGTATACCCATAATTCACCAGTTATGTTTTAAGTCTTATGTAATAGGGGGTGATCTTATTGCCATCAACTAGGTACAAATCCTGACTCCGGGTTGCTACTGAGAAATTCAAAATGAAAAAACCCGATAACACTTGTCCGACCCAGAGATTAAACCCAGGACCTCATGCTCTAGAAGTAGTGCTAGCATTTTAACCATTAATAACACTCTCACAGTTTCGTTTTGGCTTTTAGTTGGACGCAAACTAAAAATAAACATGTAATCATCAAGGAACAGTCTGTGTGTTTTAAACATGTCACCGATATAAATATATATATACTTTATACAGTGGGAATAACGCTTACCTATTGCTTTGAAATAACAACGTAATACTCTATTAATTAAAAAAACATCTTTGATTTTTAAATGGTTGCCATTTTCGTAATTACGGGTTACGCACCCGGAAAAACCTTGGAAATTCCCTTATTGTATTCCGAAAAGAAAGTGTTGTCCGCCATCCTGGAGGGAACTGGTCGAATGAGCTTGATTCCAAAAGGTTATAAAATAATAACCCACGTTTTATCATCGGAAAAATATCTTAAATAAAAGATACGTACTATTTTTTTTAATTTTCCTTTATTTCTTTTCGATTTGTCGGAAATTTTTCCTTCTGTTTGCCCATTCTATAAAAGATGATGTAGTATTTAAGTTACGGAAATTTTATTTATTCAGCAATTATTATCACACCTTTGGTTTGGGCTTTAACCCAGTTATTAAAATTCATGTGTGAATGTTAAATTTATCATTAAAATATCAATTACTAAACATTAAAAAAAAACTAATGCCATCTCTCAAAAATGACGGAATCTAGTTATTAGTTAAAAATCAAAAGTTGTATTATTTATTTAAATAAATATCTAATAGCAAAGTAATTTCAATACTTCCATAGCTAGAGCAATAATTCTAGTGCAAAAATTGGTAGATACACCGTGTAACTTGCACCCCACCCTATAACTTTTGTGGATGTACGAGTTGACGTTTATCGAGCTCGGAGCGGACAAAAAACTGACGTGCTCTCACCTTGGTTTCCAGGGCGGCACTAATTTGTTTTCAGACGCATGTTCGAATATAAAACAAAATATGAAACGGGGGACGCTCCATACTAGAATGTATGGCAAACGGAAAACATTTTGCGCAAAAATATTAAGAATGTTATGACGTAAATTACTAGTGAATGATTTTATTTTGTTAAAAATTTAAAAGGGTTAACCTCATAATCATACACTTGTGTCCTGAATTAACGAAAAATATCTATAGACATTGCTTTACATTTTAAGAAAACGTGCAAATAGTAAGTGCCGATTTCGATGTAAATATGAAATATTGACATGTTTTTAGCAGACATTTTAGGATAATTTAAAAAATATCACACGGTGTCACTGGTGATACATCTAATAAGTATCTTATTTAATTTTTTGATAATATTTGGTGTGTTAGACGTTTAGATACCTTGCAAACCGTGACCCCTGTTTTGGCGCTTTGCAAGGACTGTCCCCTTAATCAATTCATTATTATTACAACAATACAATTTCTATATTTAGGTACTCATTTACTATTATAGATTCACAAATTATATTAGGTATTCTCTAATAAATTTTAAAGTTTTGTGTTTAAAATTATGTTATTTTACGCCATAGTATGACGGGACATGCTGAGCTACCTCTGTAACATCTATGTTATATTGTACCAAATGCTAACAAATAAATATTTTTGATTTGACTTGATTTTTTTACTGTAGCAAAATTGATTTTTAATGACAGACTAGTTCTGAATGCCATTCAACAACGCAATTTTGTAATGTTGCCAATCCTTACTTCTAAAACCCATCGGCTAAAATTATTTACAAATTATTGTATGTGCTACCATCGGGCGGAGTGAGGGTTTTTCCGTTCCGCTTGCTGGGTTCCGTGGTGTACAGCTGCGGGTGCGGCTGGCACACCTGCTGCAGCGAGCACTCGCGCCGCAGGCACGCAGCCGCCTGCCGCCGCCGCGCCAGCACCAGCCCTGCGGGCACAGGGGCTCTCACGTCACGAACTGCTCGGCGCTGCAGCTGCCACCAGTGGGTCGGCCTTACCGGTCAGCGCGGCGAGCAACGCCGCGAGGCCGCCACCGAGGAGCGCGGGCACCAGGCCGGCGCGCCACAGCGCCCCCGCCCCCGCGCCCCCCGCACTGCCACCCGCGCTCCCCGCTTCCTCCGCCAGCACACCGTGTGCTTGCGCTGGCACCTCCACTGGCTCACCCACGCGCTCTGTATTCATATTCATTTAAATATTACCTACCGACGCAGTTACAACAGTCAGGAGTACCAATAAGTCATTCATAGCGTTTAACATTGTCAAAAAGTGTATTCTTGGTAAAATTAAAATCCAAAGTTATAGTAGTTGTTAATTAAGGATATGTTTTTCATAGATTTGCCAGCATAACGCACCTCCATTAAGTGTGTGTGTGGCGGCCCGGTAGAGCGCAGTCGTGTCGCCGGCGGGCGAGCGCGCCACCACGCGCACCTCGTACCATGCGCCCGGCCGCAGGCTGCCGGCCTGGACACAACTCACGGTATAGTGACGGGTAGCACGCCACGCGCCGACGCACGCGACGGGCTGCTGAGCTTACCTCGGCGGCCTCTCCGTCGGTAGGCAGCTGCTGCCAGGCGCCGCCGGCGGCCGGGCGCACGGCCAGCGCCCAGGTGGCCACGGGGCAGCGGCCGCCCCACGCCAACAGGTTCAAGCGCAGCGTCGTGCTGTTCGCCCACACGAACTCCTTGCCCGGTGGAGGCTTAGCCTCTAAACACACAGTACACGCTTTCATGAAAATATAGCGCAGCATCGGGGATTATCAGTTAGAAAGGCTATCGAATACGTGAGGTAGCGATACTGATTAATAAACGCGGTGACTCACTATCGCCTCTCGTGTGCGCGACGAGTGGCGCGGAGTGAATCGACGCGCCCACGGCGTTATGCGCCTGCAGCGTAACGCGGTAAGGCGCGCCGCAAGCCAGCCGCGCCAGCCACAGCGACGTATCAGCGGCCGGCACGCGTTGCGGCCGCGCCCCCCCGGCCCCAGCACCTTTGGTACCTTTGGCCCCAGACACGTCCGAAAAATCTGCGCTGTCACCGCGGGTCCACCACACTGTGTATCCTGCGTGATGATTTTTATTAATATTTATATTAAGACGTAAAGTCGTTTGTTTAAGTTAACTATTTGCCTACCGAGTATGTGTGCTCCTCCATCAGGTGGCCTCTCCCAAGAGAGGTGCAGCGCATGCACGGCAGCACTGCGTAAGCGCGGCGTGGGAGGCGCGGGCGGCGCGCGCACGCTCAGCGCCATGCCCAGCGCGTCCGAGCCTAGTGCATTGCGCACCAGGCAAGTGTAGTTTCCCGCTGATGGCACTTCTACCTCTGAACACAAACCACACCAGTCACCATCGACATAGTATAAGCAAGAAGTCATAATAATTGACTATATCCTCACTGTGTATGATGAGATCACCGTCATCTGTCAGGGTATGCGCGCTTGGCAGCGGGGACCAGCGCCAGCGTAGCGGCAGCGCGCCTAGCGCGGAGCAACGCAAGCGTATGCGGGTGCCCCACGCCGCAAACACCACGCGACTGATCGAAGATATCCTGGCCGATACTGCCGGTTTAATGGAATCGGTAACATCATTCAAATACTTCAATGTCTTTGGAAGCTTTTCTAGCAAATGTTGAACGTAGCTTCGCATGCATAGCAGGAGTACTGCATTACTGTAGAGCAGCGAGCGAACAGTGTGACGTACGTGCAGGCGCCGGCGCGGCAGTGACGGGGCGGCTGGGCGCGCCGGCGCCGGCCGCGGTTGCGGCGCGCACCCAGAACTCGTACACGGTGCGCTCGCGTAGTCCGCGCACCTCCCGCCACACCTCCTCCTGCCCGAGCAGCGCGTCGCCATCCTCCGCCTCCACATCCACACGTTGCGCCCACTCACCACCCACTCTTCGGCATAAAAAAGCGATTAAAAGCTTTAGTCAGCCAACGCAAATGCGGGTTTTGGTCTAGTGGTGATCAAGTTTATTTTAAGTCTGACCACAGGTGTTCCCGCTCGACGTCTATCGGGTATTCGTGATATACCTACTGAAAAGGCTCATGGTTAAGTTAAAGCCGCCTGGTTTGGTGGATTAGCCGTAAAACACCGACACCTAAGTATATGTCAACGCTGATAACCGTATTTGCCTTGGAGAGTACGTTAGGCTATTCAGAATCAGAATCAGAATCATTTATTCGTAAACATAGGTGATAATTACAGACAAGATCTTAAAAATTAGGTAGTGCGCTATGTTTTGCCAATTGACATACATACAATCATTTACAGAAAAAAATAGTATTAAATTAAAATATAAATATTATCCCGGCAGTAATTTGGAAATCTTTCACTTTCGTTTGGGTAGTTAGAAACCCAAAAATCTGACAACATGATACCCAGTCACTCGTCCGCGAGTTAGAAAGTAGTCAGTTTACGTAAAAAACAGGCATTCAACTGCATCCAATCAGATTGCAAGTTGACGAAAAGACTAAGCAGATGAATAACGATAATAACGAGAAGGTCCAAAAAACGTTTCTTAGGTTCGTATTCAAGAAAATGATCAAATACTATCCATCCCTGTATCCCACAAAATGTCTACTTGGTATGCTAAAATTTTACTCTCTCGCGTAGTAAGGCGTAGTTACTTTTTTAATGCAGTTGCTCAAAAAATTGCGTATTGCAGGGACGTATAGCGTTCGGGATATGGGCTATTACATACTCGTGCTTTTTTTTACTTTTTCCGAACTCGTGCGTTCTTCTTTTCCAACTGTCAAAATAATGTCTATTAAAAAGAAAAACCAACCATGAAGTTTTTACAAAAAAAAATCGTAGAAGTTTTTATGATTCATGCAAATACTTATATACAGGGTGTCTCATTCAAATCGGTCAGTATGGAAAAGTCTGAAACTATAAGACATACGGAAGATCTGTTCTGAGGAACCATGTCATCGATTTTAATAACAAGAAAAACTGCATTCATACATTATTTTGAAAAAAAAACAACCCGGTTATTTTGAAAAAAAAAGCTACACTATTTCTATTTAGATATCGATTGTATAGGTCTTAAGCAGTAAATGTCTGTATGAAACATGAGGTCTAAAATGAATAAAATGCATTGTTTCCACATACTTTAATTTATTTTAGTAGGTGCTCGAAGTGACCACGTTTACAATATTACTACAATAGTACAGATGTTTTTAAAAATGTAAGAATGCAGTTTTTCTTGTTAATAAAATCGATGACATGGTTCCTCAGAACAGATCTTCGTATGTCTTATAGTTTCAGACTTTCCCATACTGACCGATTTGAATGAGACACTCTGTATTTCTAAAAAGAAGCTACTAATTTGTTTCAATATCAGATTTAATGATTTGATTGAATGAGTTAGGTTAGGTTTCTGTAGTGTATTATCTGTGGCACGCTCACGCATCTGTGCGTGTGCGTGGTGTCAACTTGACGGACGGGCAGTCCACAATAAACTATTGAACTGGCTGTACGTATCTCATTTATAACCAAATAACAATACCTCAGTGGCTAACGAGGATTGGATTAGCGTGCGGATAATAATAAAATTGAACTTTGTAATTTTCGGTTAACATGACGATAGGGAAGTTATTGGAATTCAATGTGCGTTCCGGGAATTGGACATTGTATGTGGAACGAGCTGAAATGTATTTAAAAGTGAACGAAATAAAAGAAGAACTATGGCTGCCGACATTAATCGCGGCAATGGGCGATGAAGCCTATGAATTATTAAGCAATTTAACGAGTCCGGCGAAACCCAGCGATAAAACGTATGCTATAGTTATACAAGTGATGAAAGACCATTTACAACCCAAACCTTCGTTTATGGCGGAACGATATCGCTTTAGACAAAGGAGACAACAAGCGGGCGAGAGCATACCTCAATATATTTCTGAATAAAAAAAATTAGCGCGATATTGCGAGTTCAAAACGGTATTGGAAGAAAATCTGCGTGATCAGCTAGTGTGTGGACTCAGCAGTGAGACGATCAGGCAACGTGTATTCACGGAGGAGAACCTAGAATATGCCAAGGCCGTAAAAATAGCATATTGTGCGATGGAAGCGGCGGAGCGAGACGCGGCAGCGGTGGAGCCAGCCGAGACCGCATCGGCCAGCAAATGTGCCGGGGGCGCGGATATACTTCATGCAGAGGTAGCAAGACGCGGGCGCGGTGCTTCGGCCCGAGGCGGCGCGCGCGTTCCAAGGTCACGGGGACAAAATGCCGGTGGCGGCGTTGGCAGTGGCGGGAAAAATGTGTTTCCTTGTAACGCCTGTGGAGGTTCCGATCATCGGGTAGATGATTGTCAATATAATCGTTACATCTGCGGCAAATGTAGACAACGAGGTCACCTACGTAGGGTGTGCCCGGAGCGAGCGGCCGGCGCGCGAGCTCGGCGCGCGGGCACCGGCGGCGGCGACGGTGCCGGCGGCGGCGGCGCTGGTGGTTTGCTGGCGCACGTGGAGGCCGGGGACCCGGCCGACATGGGGTGCGGGACAGACCTGTCTGGAGACGACGAGCCACCAGCAGGGGATGAAGAGTTGGAGATTGAGGAGGATCTGTATCAACTCTGTTTAAATGGCTATAAGCCGGTAAGCTTATCAATAAATATTGATGGAACTAGTATACCTATGGAAGTAGATACCGGTTCATTAGTGTCATGTATAAGTAAAAAAATGTACGATAAGTACTTTTATAACAGAAAGTGAGAGGAATCGAATTTGGTATTCAAATTTTATAATGGTGCAAAAATTAGGCCCCTAGGAGTTATTAAACCATCAGTTGGCTACGGAAGGGAATCTAAATATTTGGAACTCTTTGTAATTGAAGGTGGAACTACATCTCTGTTAGGACGGCAATGGCTTTCCGAATTAAAAATTAAAATTCCTACGTTATTTAAAAATGTGGTTGAGTCAGAAAACAAAAATTATGGTAATCAAAAATTAATATCATTGCTTTTCAGGTATAAAGAGTTATTCACGGAGGGACTGGGACGGTTCAAGGGAGGTGCGGCGCGACTGCGGGTGCGAGAGGGGGCAACTCCGGTGTTTTGCCGCGCTCGGGCCGTGCCCTACGCGCTACGAAACCGCATCGATGATGAGCTGGATGCGATGCTGCGCACCGGCGTCATTGAGCCGGTTGACAGCGCGGACTGGGCTACTCCACTAGTGCCGGTGCGTAAGGCGGACGGGGGACTTCGTATTTGTGCGGACTATAAGGTGACGTTAAATCCTGTTTTGCTGATCGATAGATATCCTATACCTCGCATCGACGATCTGTTGGTTAAACTAAATGGTGCCAAAGTATTGTCAAAAATTGACCTGTCCCAAGCGTACAATCAAATTGAGCTAGATGATCCCGACAATGTGACAGTAATTAATACTCATAAGGGCCTTTTTAGGTATAAAAGGTTGGTTTATGGGCTATCATCGAGTCCGGGTATTTTCCAGAGGATAATGTCGAACCTCCTTAATGATATTCCTAATGTACAAGTATTTTTAGATGACATTATAATAGGAACAACGACGATGACAGAACATTTAGAAATATTAGAGAGATTACTCGAAAGATTACATAGCAGTGGAATGAAATTAAAGAAAAATAAGTGTTTCTTTATGACAAATGAAGTTAAGTATTTGGGGTATATTATCTCTGCAGAGGGAATCAAGGCAGACCCAGAGAAAGTAGAAGGAATAGTAAACATCCCTTCCCCTCGTAATGTCACGGAGTTAAGGTCGTTTCTAGGAACAGTTAATTTCTATGCTAAATTCGTGTATAACTTAAGTACAATATTAGCGCCTTTGTATAATTTACTAAAAAAAGGTATTATGTGGAAGTGGGATAACGAATGCGAGTTAGCGTGTAGAAAAGTTAAATCCATTTTAACGAGTGCAGCTGCCTTATTCTAAACCGTTCGATTGGTTTCCGTGTCGGTAAGGAACCGTTTTCGACAATCTCATTTCCGAGCCGAAGAACTGCCAAAACGCTATTCACAGATCCGAACGGATACGTTTTTTTTTCTACACGATTGATCATTGTATTTATGGGGAACGCTACAAAATGGTAGTAAATGATCAGCGTGGTAGAAAATTTAAAGTAGTAAATAAAATTGGTTTATTTGAATGTTTCGATCCGTTTAATTATAGAATATACAGCTAGTAATTAAATAGACAGCAAACGGTACAAAATGATTTTATTATTAATCAAACAAACTTTATTTCGAATAAACTTGCTTTGTAAACAGCCGTTTGTCAAACTGGCATTGCCAGTTTGACAGACTTTTTTACTTTTTAAACTTTTTCCGCATTGCCAGTCTGGCAATGTGGAAAAAGTTTTTATTTGAAATAAAACTATGGATTAAAATTTCTTTTATTATAACTTTGCTTTAAAAAGGCTAAATGACTGTAAGTATTTGATATCAATACACAAATCTTGCTATTTGCTTATTGTCAAACAATAACACGTACAACTATACGAATAAAGTAATTCAAAGTGTAATTATGTAGTTCTACATAATTACACTTTGAATTTATGTAAATGCAAAAGTATCAATGAAATACGGTCAATACAATAATAAAACTTCATTTACGTAAAAGTGCAGTGTTTTAAAGGTTTACAGTGTTTATATTTCTCTGAAATAACCTGGATTTATGAAAAATAAATCGTTTAAATTTTGTTCGGTATGGCTCCCGATAGCAAACAGCTGTCGGAAAGATTTGAGTCTCCTTATCGAATTTGAACCGTCAAAAAAAAACGGTTTCGGATTTGTGAATTGCGTTTGGATGACATCTTCGACATCTTAGACGTTCGATTCGGTACGGAATCTAGTCGAATGGTTGTGAATAAGCCAGCTGATGTCCTAGCTCATTACGATCCGGATAAGCCTTTGTTTTTAACGTGTGACGCTAGCGCGCGTGGTTTAGGAGGAGTACTAACACAGCTGGGCGAAGGGGCGAGAGCGGGCGCAGGGGGCGGCACTGACCGGTGCGAGCGACCGGTTATCTATGTGTCGCGCGCACTCACCTGTGCTGAGAAAAATTATTCCCAAATTGAACGGGAGGCACTAGCGATTGTATTTAGCATGGAGAAATTACATCAATATCTTTACGGTAGACAGTTTACGTTGAGAACCGATCATAAACCGTTGGTAACCATTTTGGGACCCAAACAGGGAGTTCCATCAATGGCGGCCAGTCGATTACAGCGATGGGCCATTAAGTTGTCAGCGTATTCGTACGATATTGAGTTTGTAAGATCGAAAGATAACGGTGCCGACGGCTTATCGCGTTTGCCGGCGCGCTCGTCAGGTAAACAATGCACTAAGATACCCGAACAAACATTCTTACATTTTGCGCAGAATGCAATATTAATGGATTATCACGAAATTAGGAAACAGACTTACCGTGATCCCTTGCTTGGCCGGGTTTTATCTTATCTAAGAGATGAATGGCCATCTGATGAAATAATAACTTCGTTGAAACCATATTACAATCGAAAAAAAGAGTTATATGAAGAATTAGGGTGCGTCATGTGGGGTCACAGAGTAGTAGTGCCAGAGACCTGTAGGTCAAAAGTATTATCAGAGTTACATGAGGCACATATGGGCATCGTAAAGACCAAATCATTCGCTCGTAGTTATGTGTGGTGGCCGGGCATCGACGAAGCGATCGAGACATTGTGCAGTACGTGCCGGACTTGCATAGCCGAGGCGGACGCGCCACCGCGACACTTACCCTGTCCGTGGCCTTGGCCCGATAAACCATGGGCTCGGGTTCATCTTGATTTTTTGGGACCGATCAGTGGTAGAATTTTCTTGGTTATGGTAGATGCTAGGACCAAATGGATAGAAGTAAGTCAGGTACCGAGTACGGCGGCGGGCCACACTATAAACAGGTTAAGTGAAGTTTTTGCGCGTTTTGGTTTACCTAAACAGATTGTTACCGATAATGGCCCGCCATTTACAAGTAGTGAGTTTTCTCAATTTTTAAGCTCAAATGGAGTAAAACATTTATTTTCTGCACCTTATCACCCGGCGTCAAATGGTGCTGCGGAAAATGCAGTTAGAACGGTAAAAAAAGGGATAAAAAGGCATTCCGAGAAAAATTAGACGTAACATTATTTTTAAACAATTTTCTATTGCACTATCGTAACACTGAGCACTGTACAACGGGGGAAACGCCAGCATTGTTAATGTGCGGCCGGAAACTGCGAACCAAGCTGGATTCGTTAAGACCGGATATAGGTACTAAGGTTAGGAACGCCCAACAAAAGCAACAGCAGACAGGGGGCGCAAGCGGTACACGTGACCTGCGTCCTGGGGAAAAGATTTGGCTCCGCCAGTACAGCGGAAGTGATAGGTGGGAGCAGGGAAAAGTAGCAGAAAAGATAGGTGCAACAGACTATAGGGTAGTTGATGCGATAGGTAGGGAGTCACATAAACATATCGATCAGCTGAAACAGAGGAAACGTAGTTCACTTATTAGTCCGTCGAGTCCTCCCCCGAGAAAGGGGGAAGCAGCGGTGGATGGTGGAGGGCCCAGCCCGAGTCGTTTGGATGAGCACGCGGCAAAGGCGGTCACGGAGGAGAACTTGGAGGAAGCTCAGGAACGGTTTGAAGACTGTGAGGAGCAAATTACACCAGAAGTAATTCAATCGCCGCGCTCGCCCACCCTTGAGCCGACCCGGTCCCGTCCCATGCGCCAATGCCGACTAAATAAACCACCTACATATAAATTTAATTCATTAGCATTAAGGTCCTGTTGAATTGTATTAACGTTTTATTAGATTTAAGGTTAGGTCGTTAATTACGACATGGATAGTGTTACCTAGCTAATACTTCCCACGCCGTGGCATTTGTACTCGTATTTAATAAGTAGCTACAAAAATTTAGTTGTTTACTTTTTGTATTTATTTGGAGGTAACTATAGAATAAGGGTGGAGGATTGTAGTGTATTATCTGTGGCACGCTCACGCATCTGTGCGTGTGCGTGGTGTCAACTTGACGGACGGGCAGTCCACAATAAACTATTGAACTGGCTGTACGTATCTCATTTATAACCAAATAACAATACCTCAGTTTCATTTTATTTCAACACATTAAATTTTATTTTCATTTCATATCAATAAAAAAAATCTACTGAAGACTTGGCTGTATGGACATACATAGTTCCCTTTGCCTACCAGAACGGGTGAAGAAAAAAAATCTCTGCTTATATTCTACGGTTGGCGCCATTATTCAGAAATTTTCTTTGCGAGTTTTAGTTGCTTGTGTCACAAAATGATAATTCATCAGATTCAACTCCATCAACTAGCAAACGCCATTGTATGACAAATATACATGAACAATCATACGAAATTAACAATAGTTTGTCTCAAACAGTAAATATTCAACCTAAAACTTCCCCAGTTAGTATAAAGAACTGTACCAATTTCAATGTATATGTGAATTATAACTTTTATAAGAAACTAGCTGCCCCGGCAAACTTCGTTGTGCCTTAGAGTCAATTCATTGCTCTTATAATTTTTTTTTATATTAGATATACCTACATACGTTTAATAAGACGACAACAAATAAATCCAAACGAATAATAACTACTAGGTACTATACTTTTTATGTAGCGAGTCTCTACTGTGATCTTATTTAAACATTTTGTGTTCGATAGAATTAAAATTACAACATGTATATTTAACCTAACCTAACTAACCATACCTATCCTAAAGCTTTTTTTTTTTTTTTTTGAGGGGTGGAAAATCCTCATGGATGTCCCCCGCCCGGGGAGGCGGAGGGGTCTGTCAGACTCTTACTGACTAAAAACCACCCCGTGTTCCTTCTCACACCTGCGCCGGGGGTCACAGGAACAGAAGATACTACCGCGACCCCCGACTGGTGCCGGCCCCGCGGGCCTCGCCAAGTCAGCGAGGGGAGTGAGGTGTTAGACTCCCCTCGCGACGTCTAAGAGGGGCGCGCGTGAACACGACGCGCCGCCACCTCGGGTCCATGTACGTGGGGGCGGCGGACATCCCCGCGTCCGTCGCCCTGGACCCAACCTATCCTATAGCTAACCCAACTATCTAACCTAACTACCTTACTAAAATGCATTGATTTAAAAAATACTAAATTCATAATTTTAATCTGAACTATTGCCTCTACTTTAATTAAAGTCCCAACAGTAAAATAAGTTCTATTTGCAAAGAATTATTAAAGTTCGTCTCTGTCGTCATTGTTAATTACGTAAATTGATTTTTGAAATACTTATAAGACTTTTTTATGCTACATAAAAACTCTTAGTTTAGTAACAAAATAAATTTCAGAACGTATGTGCGTATTATAAATTGACAACCTTACCTTCTTGGGTTTAGCTTAAGACTTGTCAATTTCAAATTGTCACCTGATAATGAACTGGGAAGTTTGACTCCTGTCATGTCATCCAAGATGGCGCTGCGTTTGAAAAATGTTTGAGGCAACCGATATTCTTGATATTTATTTTTTCGAGGACTTTTCATGTTTTTTATTAATTATTATGCTATATGCTATTCCGGACAAAGACAAATCCAAAAAGACCAAAATCATTCACATTGATCCAGCCGTTTTGAGTTATAAATGGTGTAACTAACACGACTTTCTTTTATATAATTATATAGATACATTATTGGTTAGTTGAGTTTATTGTGTTTTTATTATTTTATAAAATTGCTTAATTTTTTCGCAACTGTATTAAAAATAGTCGTTCAGTACACGTGCGAAACCGTCATTGCAACTTGTTCCGACTGTCAACCATTTAGACATTTGTCGGAACTCTTTGCAACAAAATGACAACCTTTCCGCACTTGTAATGAAATAATACTATCTACTCATGTTCGCTTGTCGCGTCCTACGAGGCGAGTCTGATTTTCCGGAACTAGTAGCCAAACTTGTGAGACTTTCTGTCCCTTCCGTGTCCAAATACCAACTGAGACCGCGATCTCACACATTGCTGGCCGTTCTTTCAGTACGTAAAGTTTCACATTCCAACTCCCCCATGGTTCGCGTGCTTGCAATGCTCAATGCGTGCTCAGAGTGTGATCTATTTACTACGAGATGGGTAGAATTATGTCGTGAATGTTTGAGATTTTGTGAGATGATGAATGAAAGGTAAGTTTTTTTCTTTTATTTTGTATATTATTATTGGGTTTTTATTGTGTTTTGTTTTTGCCTGTATATTTTTTTAAAATTTGTTTTACTGTTATTAAGTGTGTATCTTTTATTTTTATTTTCGAGAAACGTTAAGGATTTTTTTTTATTTTTATTTACGTTTTTAGATTTATGTGTTTAGTCTTAGGTTTTTTTTAAAAGTGCTACTAATTAGGTTAGTTTACCTGTAATTTTGTACATGGATATTTAATGAATAAATAACGTACTTGCCGAGCTCCCTGGTATAAAGTGTGTAGTGCGTAAGCCGGCCGGCGTCGGCGGCGGGCGCAAGCCAAGTGACGCGCACGGCCGCCGGGCCCGCCGCCTGCGCACGCACCTGTTGCACCGCCTCCGGTACTGCCAACAGAGTGAGCAGTCAGTGCTGAGCATGCTCTGGGTACAGTCCCAAACGAGCGAGTGATCACGTTGTGGATCGAGTGGTCAGTGGCGCGGTATTGATAATATAATACAAATCTCGCAGTTCTGCGAGTGGAGGGCTAATAATGAAAATGAATGATTTTTCAAAGATGAAATATTTTCGTTGTATGCTCGATTTTGTTTCAAACATGTTTGAATTCGTAAGATATTTATTTTTGACATCGACATTATAAGTTCAAATTGTTTATGGGGATCACAATTTTAAAGAGAGAAGGACTTTGATTATGTTATTGGAAAAATGTGGGTGTTCTGACCATCTTCCAGGGTAGTGCAGTAGACGGGCGGCGCGGGCGGACCGAGCCCGGCGTCGGATCGTGCGCGTACCCACACGGAGTAGTTGGTGGCGGCGCGCAGCCCCTGCAGCGTGGCCTCACCGCCTAGCCCCGCGCGCGCCGTTTGCGCCGAGCCCGCGCCGCTCCAGGCTGAAATAAGGCGCACACCTTCTCTCGCATGCGAAACTGTTGAAATCTAACCATAACACTTTGCAACCCAATGATGGGATTATTTTTTTAAGGTCTGTTATCCTTTTCAACCATGGACGATGTTAGACACAAATCTTTTTGCCCAATGCTTCGTGAAAATTCAGAATTTTTATTCATGCCATCATTTATAGCCACTATGCTACTGTAGGTAGCCCTATATATGTAGAAGAAATGATTTAATTTAGTAATAATGATTACAACTCACAAGCTGTACTACTATTTAGCACTTTAAAAAAAAAATGGCATCACTAAACGAATAATTTCACGAAAGTAGTCAAGTAACTTTTCAATTAAACTTATTTTTTTGTACGGCTTTAATTAGTTAATTATGATAGTTTGAAAAAACGAAGAGAATTAATAAAATTTCATTTGTATATATGTCACTTCACTTAGTTGGGTGAATATACCAAGGAATTATAATACCTACACATAAATATATAATATTCGAAACAAATATACATAATATATGTAACACTTTATAAATACTGCAGTATTAGTACTTGCTTACTATATTAAAATGAGATTATAAGATTTTAGAAATTAAGTTACTGCTGCATTAGCCCTCTTCTTCTCTTCTAAGTTTTTGCTGTGCCCGAGAGGGTCCATAATGATTCTGTACCTTTATATTCTTAACACCATTTATGTACTTACATTGTTCAACGCAATAGATATTGAGTATTGAGTATTGAATAAATCTGAAACTAGTATTTTTTTAGCATTTTATTATATTTTTCAATTAATTAGATTCTGTTATAGTGTTAGTTATTATTGATGCACCAATAAATGACGCTGTTCACAAAATGAAATTTAAATTGAATTTTTATGTGAGCCAAAGTGTTTTGATTCTCCGCTGATAGCATTAATTATCCACGCTGTAAAGTTCATCCCATCAAAACCATATATGTAAGTGAGAGCTAACTTCAAATCTAAATGGGTGCCAAGTTCCAAGGTATATTAGAACTAGCCAAGTCAGACCGTAGGCTTCAAAGTTCAAACAATGAGATCCAAGTAATCCAAGTAGTTATAAAATGTTATAAGTTGTTATAAATAAATTTCAGGACTGACCATTGAACTAAGCACCCATTTAGATCTCACTTCTTTTGTAATTGGAGTCAACAACCAAGGCATATGTCATCGTGTTGAAGTTGGCTCTCATTAACCGACTTAAAAAAAAGAGGAGGTTCTATGTTCATGAGTATGTATTTTTTTTATGTATGTTACCTGATTTCGCCCCCATTTGTAGACCGATTCTCAAAATTCTTTTTTTATTTGAAAGAGTTCTTGAGGTGGTCTTACATAAATTTGGTGAAGATCTGGTGCTGATCTTCGGAGATATAGGTACAATAGAACTCTTCAAAAATAGACGGCAAATCTGTTGTGATTGATGGAATCACTTGGATGTTTATTGTTTATTATACAACATTATGACGTAACGTCGCGCCTGTATGCTCTGAGGGGTACGCAGATGTGTACTATATACCTAGATTACGAAAGTTAGGTGTGTTAAGTTTCATTTATTAGGGATAAGTGGATAACCCTATTACCATGACATGTATTGTTAACAATTAACAATATAAAATAAATTCATGGCAAATATTTGTATGGGAACAACTAAAAATGGTAAAATATTAAACTTTATTTGATTGATTTGGTGTTTTTGTCACCGGCTTCTGAAGCTATTTATTTTCACTTTTTTGTGTTTTGCTTTTAGTTTTTTTTTGTGTGTTTTTTTAAGTCGGTTTTATTTTTTGCAAAAAGTTTTACTATATTTACGTTTTTGATGTGTAAAAACTAAAGACTAAAGTGTAAGAACGATAAAATAAAACTAAAATTAAAAATAAAAACCCGCGACATGCCACAGTCAAACACACGTTAAACCTCTTCTTTTTGTCGGGAGTTAAGAAATTACTAAATGTATGTAAATGAAGCACCATTGCCCTTCATTTGAATTGCCCGCGCTTTAACTTATAAGTTTTATTTATGGTGGCAGCACCAGCAGGCTGGCACTATGTTTGTTCTATTCTTTTTGGCTTTATAAAACGTCATAAAATATCTCACATTGTAGATTGTGAAAATATTAATATTATTAGAAGCAATAGCTTTTAATGTTGTTTCTCTTTACAGGTCAGTACCTAAATAATTATAATTTGTACTTATGAATAGAAGTAAGTTGTGTATGTTCAAACGTTTTTGTAATTTGTTTGTCTTAAAATAAAATTACTCTTTACAGAGCAACAACTTGGCTTTTTGTTTCAATAAACAACATATTACAAAACAACATTAATTATAGCTGTTGTAAACAATGGAACAGTTGAAATTTGAATTTGCTGTGAAACCAAGCGAAGATCCGAAAACAAACGTGATCTGCATAACCTCAATTATGGATACCAATAATAAAACTTTCATATTCCCGGAACATTTACAACCGGCGAAGCTACATGATACGGTAATAAAAACTGATATGTTTCAAAAAGTAAAAACTACACTGCAAAAAAGACATGAAAAAAGACAAGTATGGTTTTCAGTAACGCCAGAGATACTAAGCGCATATGTGGACGAAGTTGGAAATATGCAGTTCAAAGGATATTTACTGGAGGAGATTACAGTAGCAGCAGGTCAATCACAACAGCAGGTCTTTACGAATGAAACAACAACAGAGGCTCTTTCAAGACTCCTGGAAAGTTTTGTCGAACTCAAGAAGGAATCTAAACAAACTAATTTGAAGAAATTATCAGAAAAGTTTGTAATAGAGAAATTTACAAAAAAAACATCAAGTGTAACACAGTGGATGGCCATCTTCGAAGCCGAATGTACTCGTATAGGTATAAATGAAGATATTAAAAAAATTCAAGTATTTCGCATATTTTTGGACGATTCTTGTCAAGACTGGTATGGTTCTATGCTTATAAAATATACAATAGATTCAAAATGGTGTATTTGGAAAGAAATATTTTGTGAAACATTCATGAACAAAGGCTGGACACCAGTAAGGTACGCTATTTTATTTAACTATAGGCAGGGCTCATTACTAGATTATGCTCTAAAAAAAGAGAGGCTTTTATTGGAGATAAACAAAGTAATGGATAAACCAACTTTAATTGATTTAATTGTAACTGGGCTACCTAATTTTATAGCAGATGAAATTGATAGAAATACATTAAAAGAGACTAAAGATTTATTTAATCAAATTCAGGGTTTAGAACACTTAATGAATAAAAAGATTGTGGATAAAAAGAGAGTAGATTCGGAAAGTAAAACAAAAGAAAAAAAATTAAAAGACCGACCATGCAGGATCTGTGAAAAAGAAAAAAAAATGATTCGGTATCATCCAGAATCTGTATGTTGGTTCAAGAATAAAGACGGTGATCGCATTAAAAAGGAGCAAATTAGGAGTGTTAATCATTCAGAATTAGAAATGAGTTTAAATGAAGCAGATCCAAAAAACTAATAATACCACCATTAATCAAAATAAAGTTAAAAATAAATAATTCCATAGAAACTTTAGGAGTTTATGATTCAGGATCAAATGTAAGTTTAATTAATTCGAGATTATTATTTTTGAAAAATGACTTAAACAACATAAACAATAATCAGACTAATTTAAAAACGATTAATTTATTTTTATTTATTTATTAAAACTTTATGCACTAGTAAAAGACACTGTACAAAGGCGGACTTAATGCCTTAGGCATTTTCTACCAGTCTACCTTAAGGTGATGCAGAGACAGAACATGGTAGGCGCAAGAGGATGACAAAAACTATAAAGACAAATCAACAATAATTTAAAATAAATACATAGATACATACATATTATAATAATATAACATCCAAATACAAGCGATGTCAAGAGAAAAAAAAGATATATTACTGGAGAAATACTAATCTGCTAACTTAAGTTCAAGATAAGTTTGCCAACTCCTTGTGAATGTGCTCACGTGCCATCACTTTAAACGTGAACAAACTGGTTGCCATCCTGATGTTCAGAGGTAGCGCATTCCAAAGAAAAACCGCCTGGACGAAGAATGAAGAGTGAATGAAACCAGAACGGTGAGAAGGACATCGTAGAAGACGATTATTTGTGGAACGAAGATTCTTATCGTGTGCCGAACACAAATAGTTAAAATGAGAAGTCAGATATGTTGGAGACGTGGGCTTGTGAAGTATAGAAAATAAGGTTATCAAAGCCCTCAAGGCTCTGCGCTGACGAATAGGTAGCCATTTTAAAAGTGATCGATGCGCGGAAACGTGATCGTACTTGCGTAGATTGAAGACGAATCGAATGCAGTTATTAAGAAGTCTGTCTAGTTTATTGAGGAGATCTGCATTCAGGTCAAAGTAACACACATCAGCATAGTCAATTATGGGAAAGATAAGTGCCTGTACAAGCATTGCCTTAATTAATGGTGTAAAAAAGGCCATAGGATTAGTATTGTTAAGGATTAAAATTTTTGAAATAGAAAAAGATGTAAATGTTTTTGTCATTGACGAACAAAACTTTGATTATGACTTCTTGATTGGATTGGATTGCATAAAATCATTTCAACTAATTCAAAATGAAAACTTAGAAATCTCACAAAACCTAAACATAAAAGAAAAACAAAATAAAGAAAATATTCCTGGCTTTACAGGTGAAAAAAACTTAAGAGAAAAACAAAATAATGAAAATATTCCTGGCTTTACAGGTGAAAAAAACATAAGAGAAAAACAAAATAATGAAAATATTCCAGGCTTAACAGGTGAAAAAAACATAAGAGAAAAAAATAATAATGATAATATTCCTGGCTCTACAGGTGAAAAAATGCAAAACAATCAATATTTGATTGATGAAAATGATGATAAGTGTAAGGTCAACTTCAATGAACACATAGAAATTACAAACTTCAATATTTCGGTAAACCATTTAGATGTTCAACAACAGTCAAAAATTAATGAATTAATCAACAAATATAAACCATTATTTGCAAAAGACAAATATGATATAGGTAAGGTAAAAGGCTATGAAGCACATATAGACTTGCTGGTAGATACATATTGCAGCAAAAGACCATATAGATGCAATTTTGAAGACAAAAAGGAAATTGAACAGCAAGTTTCAAAATTATTAGAAAAAAAATTAATAGAAGAATCTTATAGTCCTTTCGCCGCTCCAGTTACATTAGCCTACAAAAAAGAAGAAGGAAGAAAATCTAGACTATGCATAGATTTTCGCGATTTAAATAAAATAGTGGTTCCTCAGTCGCAACCATTTCCACTTATAGAGGATTTAATGATAAAAACGAGAAATTGTAAGTATTTCTCTACATTAGATATAAATTCTGCATTCTGGTCTATTCCTTTAAAAGTTGAAGATAGAAAAAAAACAGCATTTGTTACTCAAGAAAATCATTTCCAATGGACATGCTTACCATTTGGCTTAAAAACTTCTCCTGCGATATTTCAAAGAATTTTAAGTAGCATTATTAGGAAACATATATTATCAGATTTTACAGTAAATTTCATTGATGACATTTTGGTATTTTCCCAGACTTTTACTGAACACATAAAACACTTATCGTTATTATTGGAAGCAATTTCAAAAGAGGGCTTTAGATTGAAATTTTCTAAATGTAATTTTGCACAAGACTCAGTAAAATACTTAGGTCACATAATAAAAATAACACAGTTACTCCACTAAAGGATAATTTAGTAGCTATAAAAGATTTTCCAATTCCAATCACAAAAAAAAATATTCGACAATTTTTAGGTAAAGTGAACTTCTATGGAAAATACATACCAAATATATCAATAATGTTAGACCCTTTACACAATTTGTTAAGAAAAGAACAGAAATTTACCTGGACAGAAAAATGTCAAGAATCTTTTGACACAATAAAAAAACTGCTTTGTTCAAAACCAGTATTAGAAATCTTTGATCCGGAATTACCTATACATATTTATACAGACGCTAGTATACAGGGTATAGGGGCTATTTTGAAGCAACCACAGGAAAATGGAGAAGAAAAGCCATGTGCATACTTTTCGAGGAAATTAAATGACACACAGAAACGGAGAAAAGCCATATACCTGGAATGTCTAGCAATCAAAGAGGCAGTAAAATATTGGCAACATTGGCTCATAGGAAAAAAATTTAAAGTGTTTTCAGACCATAAACCTCTAGAAAAACTGAATATTAAAGCAAGAACCGACGAAGAACTAGGAGACCTCACTTATTACTTATCACAATTTAATTTTGAAGTGATATATTCACCGGGAAAGGACAACTTAGAAGCAGACAGTTTAAGTAGAAACCCTGTATTAGAATCACACGTAAATCAGGAAGAAGTTTTAAAAATTGTAAATTTTATTAAATTAGAAGACATCCATAACGATCAAGAGAAAAATGAAGATATAAAACTGCATAAAAATAAACTAATTGAAAAACATAAAATTTATTTCAAGAGGATAGGAAAAAAAGAAAAAATTATACTGACGGAGGAATTTAGTAAAAAAATAATAAAAAATATACATTATATATATTGCCATATAGGAATGAAACAAATAGAAAATAAAATCAAACCATTCTATACAGCGAGAAATTTAACGCAAAATATAAAAAAAATTAGTGACAACTGTGAAATATGCATTAAAAATAAATCTAGAACTAAATTTAAATATGGATTAATGTCTCATCTGGGTCCCGCTACGTACCCTTTTCAAATAGTCTCCATAGATACAATTGGTGGATTTGGTGGCTCCCGCTCTACAAAAACATACTTGCATCTTTTGGTAGATCATTTCACCAGATATGCCTACATTTTGACATCTAAAACCCAAAATGCAGACGATTTTATAAAACTTGTAAAAAAAGTTGTACCAGAAAATAGAATTGAAATGATTTTATCAGATCAATACCCGGGCATTAATTCCAAAGAATTCAAAGAATTTTTAAAAAAAGAAAACATACCTATTATCTTCACCGCAGTGAATGCACCTTTTTCGAATGGATTAAATGAACGGTTAAACCAAACATTAGTTAACAAGATAAGGTGTAAAATTAATGAAACAAAATATAAATCAGCATGGACAACTATTGCTCATGAATGTACCCAAATATATAACGAAACTGAACACACTGTGACAGGGTTTTCTCCAATTTATTTGATGGAAGGAAAAGTTATTAATATCTTACCAAATGAATTGAAAGAACAAAAAACACAAAATGATTTATTACAAGACAGACGGATAGCTTTGGAAAGAACTATAAAATCACACAATTATAACAAGCAACAATTCAACAAGAACAGAAAAATTTGCCAGTTAAAAGTGGGAGACTCTGTATATGTGGAAAATGGCAACCGATTAAATAGGAAAAAGTTGGATGAAATAAAAATTGGCCCATATAAAGTTTTAGAAAAAATATCTAATTCAATTTATAAGATAAACACGGGCCACAAAAAATTAGAATCAAACTTATTTCACATTACTAAGCTCATACCTAGTATATTAGAATACTAGCACTGTTAAAGGGAGGGGGGGAGATGTAAATGAAGCACCATTGCCCTTCATTTGAATTGCCCGCGCTTTAACTTATAAGTTTTATTTATGGTGGCAGCACCAGCAGGCTGGCACTATGTTTGTTCTATTCTTTTTGGCTTTATAAAACGTCATAAAATATCTCACATTGTAGATTGTGAAAATATTAATATTATTAGAAGCAATAGCTTTTAATGTTGTTTCTCTTTACAGGTCAGTACCTAAATAATTATAATTTGTACTTATGAATAGAAGTAAGTTGTGTATGTTCAAACGTTTTTGTAATTTGTTTGTCTTAAAATAAAATTACTCTTTACAGAGCAACAACTTGGCTTTTTGTTTCAATAAACAACATATTACATGTATTAGTTAAGTAGATAAAGAAAGTAAACGACATGAAATACTGTTTATTAATCGTATTTTCCATAATAACTTACATATTGCAAAGTGTAAGGGCGCGTAGTGCAGGTCGTACCCGCGGAGAGCGTGTGCGTGCGCGGCGGACAGTGGCGCCCAGCGCACGCGCAGCGAGCGCGCCGATTGCGCTTCGCACGACACGCCGCTCGGAGCCTCGTCCGGCACTGCGCACATCGCATCGTGACTCGTGAGCTCACCCTCCAGCGAACACACGTCAACAGTTACACACGAAGAAACAGACCTCCGTCAGCGGTAGTGGCGTACACGGTGGGCGAGTGCGGGCCGGCGCCGGCGCGGTTGTAGGCGCGCACGGTCAGCGCGTAGCGCGCGAACGAGCGCAGGCCGGCCAGCGCCAGGTCGGTGCTGCTCCAGCCCGCCACGCTGGCGCGGCCGGCGCGCGCCTCATCCGTGCCGTCGTCGAAGCGGCCCAGCTCGCGCCACGTCGCCACGTAGCCCAGCAGTTCGCCGTTCCAGCTGTCCTGAGGCGGGGCCTGCTCGAGTGTTACAATTAGTTTAAAGTTCTGCATCATAGTAGTTACTGAAAAACTTAACGCTTGTGTACTCACCGACCACGAGACGTGCAATTCACCAGGGTTGGACGCTCTAACTCTGACGTTTTGCGGAGATGCAGTCGGAGCTGGTGGAATTTATTAATAATCATAGTCAAAGTCATAGTGCCTTATAACGGTCTAATTGAAATAAATGGTTTGCCATTTATTTCAATTAGACCGTTATAAGGCACTTTTCTAAGTCAAACCTAAGTTAAATTTAATATTAAATTGATTCTAGTTGCCTCTTCTAAAAGGTACTTTCGTATGGCGAAGAATGAACAAGAAACTCCATACTTGCTCTGTTCAAAAAAAGTTTTACAAAATTCGTATAAGCCGCCGCCGTTCACAGGATTAATGTACATTAATCCTGTGAACGGCGGCTGAAACTACATCGAGCAGCAACGACCTACAACGCTCCATACCCCACGTTCATACATATTGTGCCTTATCTTGTGAAAGTAACTAGCTACAATTATTAGTAGACCAATTTACCGGTAAGCAGAGGAATGCCTGGAGACTTATCGTAATTGTTAACTCAAATAAACTCAACTGTCAAATTATAAATAACTTTGAAAGGAACGTAAAGACATTGTAAGACTTCGGCCTTCCTCACCAATATTTAAATGATGACATGAACTGAAATGAATGATGTTCAAAGCTATGCTACTCATTAAAAATACTCTGGAAAAAGATTCGTAGAGGTGCTCTTATCAAGCGGTTCAAGGGAACAGGGAACCCGGGCTGCTAGAGTAGGTAATTGCAGCTAGTTCAGGCAAGTATGAAAATCCTAATTGTTCAACATATTTGTATTGTAACCGTGTCTCATTTTACAAATCAATTCTAAACGATTATTACTATAAGGTTTGGTTAGAACAGTGACCATTGACGCGCAAAGGCCAGCAAGCAAAGCGAGCATGCATTTTATATATATAAAATTTATACATAGGTATAATTACGTAATATTCCTAACACCTGCTCATTGAGATCATTACTAGCGAGAGTACCTTCTTCAAGTGTGGTGAACATCAGAGGTTCAGAGTGCGGCGACAACCCGACGTGGTTGGCGGCCGTGAGGCGCAGCGAGTAGGCGGCGGCCGGCCGCAGGCCCTCCAGCCTCGCGGACATGCTCTGCAGCCCGTCAGCGTCCACTCTATGCGAACACGCCGCAGAACCCATTTAGTAAACATGTAGTGAACTTCTGGTTGTTGTTAACGTACTGATCAAATTAGTTTTTTGATAAGCGAAAGAAGCCGCTTTAAAACTGCTGCATTGTTGAATATTGTAGTCTATCATTGGACTTTAGAAAGACTCTAGATAAATATTTCTACGAGTAGTAACCTCGGCGATGACATCTGTCTGTGAGTTAATTTATTTATGGATTTGAAGTGTTTTTAGGTGGTGAAATCCGGTGAAGATTTGAAAATAAATAAAACCTACGTGACAAAAAGTCAAAGTGTCAGTGATACAAGGTCAGTCAATGAACGCTGCGTTGCCGTCCGTGACTGCACGCTGGCGGGAGTGCTATTAGTTAAAGTGTATACCTGTCGTCGTGCGTATGAAGCGTGAGGTTCACGGCGTTGCTGCGTGCCTCGGTGGCTGGCAGCGCATGCAGCGCCGTGTACAGCGCGGTGTAGGAGAGGCGCGCGGTGGGCGCCGGCGCCAGCACCGCCCACACCAAACGCACCCAGCGCGCGCCCACGCCGCCCAGGCGCAGCCGGCGCGGCGCCTCCGGCGGCTCTGTCGGCATACGTGACGGTGTACGTATACGAAGTGCGCCGTGCGGCGCGGTGCGACGCAGCGCGGACTGACCTTCTACGTGCAGGAACATGAGCTGTTCGCTGCGGCCGTAGGAATTGTGCGCGTGGCAGCGGTACTCGCCCGCGTCAGCGCGCTCGGCGGCGCGCAGCTGCAGCGTGGAGCGCAGCCCGGCCGGCGCGCGCGCCTCCGTCACCGCCCATCTGACAAGTGACACACCGATGTAAACGTAGCGAAGAGCCTTTCAACTCTCTTAGTCTTATTAATAATGGAAGCCGACACTATTTCAGGAATATATCTTATGCAAAGTGTGTCTCTCTCTGGAGTGTGACCTGTAGGAGGCGAGGTCGAGGCGCGCGCCGCGGTGCGTCCAGTGCACGTGCAGCGGCGCGTCGCCGCGCGCGGAGCACGCCAGCGCCGCCGCCTGGCCGCGCACGCACGACACGTTGCCGCCCGAGCCCTCAAAGTGCGCCGGCTCTGCACATTGCTTGTACTGATACTCATACGTATGAACTATCAGTTAAACTTAAGAACATTCAGTTAGCGCGTTTATTTATAAAAGCACATAATGCAAAAAAATATCAATATGTAATTTTGCATATTTAATTGAAGATTGAAGATGGACTTGCTGGTAGTGTGTTGCAAAAATATGAGGTAATGAAAATTTTCGCATATCTTTGCTACACACTCTAATTGACCGTTTGACAAAAAAAAAATACAAACATTCCTTAAAAACATTTTGTAATTATTTCGCGAACAAATCACAGTTGCAAATAGTTGTGATTCAAAATCTATTAAAAGTACCTACCTAATAATGGTTGAAATACTAGGTACTGTAATTATACAAAACACAAAGCAATGAATGAAAAAAATATGGATTAAATAAAAGTAGTTATTTAAAAAAAAATGGTTCTTTTTAGGGTTCCGTACCCAAAGGTTGCCAACAGAACCCCAACACTAATCCGTCTGTCTGTATGTCTGTCTGTCAGGGGATTCGTGCATCGTAATGATTAGACAGTTACAAATTCCATTAATTTTATCTGTCTTCCAATATTCAACCCGGAAGTGTTAACTTAAGACCCGAGTGGATTCGCGTCCCCCGCGCTGTAACTGCTCCTGCTATCACTCTGCACTTACGTCATCTGGGCAATGTGCCATAAAGAGATGAAGTAGAATATATACCGTGGACAGTAACGTTGACGTGTTTGAGCAGCGGCGGCCCCACTCCGTTGTCGGCGAGGCAGCGGTACAGCCCCTGCAGCGCGCGCGCCGCCGCGTCGGCCGCCAGCGAGCCATTGTGCGCACGCACGCCGTCCGCCGCGCCCCACGGCGCCGCGCTCACCGCCTCCCACTGCTCCGCGCTGTCAGCGCCCAAAGCACTCGTCTCGTCTGTTCAATAGTTAACATCTTACGAATTGGACCTCCCACTATGCAAACTCAAGGTTAAACGAGCACGGAGGACTGACCGATGCGCCTGTACCACGTGATGGAGGGCGCGGGGTAGCCCGTGGCGGCGCACTCCAGCAGCAGGGGAGCCCCGAGCAGCACGGCCGCGTCCAGAGGTTCGGTGTCCCAGGCCGGCGCGACTGTAGCGGACAACATGAGGTATGAACACGGCTGCTCAGAGAGCGCGGCTGGCGGCGCGACGCCTGCGACCGATACTGTCGTGCGCACTCACCCTTGACGCTGAGCGTGGCGGTGTAGTTGACGGCGGCGGCGTGGTTGGACACGCGGCACGTGTACGCGCCGCTGTGCCGCGCCGTCAGGTCCGAGAACATTAACAAGGAGAACTCGTTCAAGCTCTTCTCTTCTATCTACACAATCACATGTTTTCCCTTAGTTTACATTTCAGTGCATCTGGCGCTTCAACCATGTGCCAGATCTGTCAGTGGGTACTTGACGTTGTGAGTACTTATATAAACAGTTGTAGACAGTAGTTCAAACCTGTAAGTTGGGTGGCAGCGGCGCGCCGTCCTTCAGCCACGAGAAGTACATGGGCTTGTCACCGGAAGACACACCGCACAGAACCTGCACAGAGCTGCCCTCTGTCAGTTCCGAAGAAAATATAAACGGCGAAATTTTCGGTGGATCTACAAACAAAGCACACAATTTTAAGTAACAACAAAACACCAACACACACAATGTAGTGAGCGCACAATCTAAATGGATTTAGATTCAACGAATTATATGTAAAACAAGTTGAGAATCACGAATGTTGATGGTGAGAATAAAGGTATACCGACCTAAAATAGTTTATTCAAATAAGGCTAAGAATCTCTACTTTTTGGCAGTTATCTTCAGCGTGCAGTTAAGTAGCAGTCGTACGGTACGTAGTGCCATACGGCCACGGCGCATGCGTAGTACCCCGCGTCGGCCGCCAGCGCCGATCGCAGACGCAGCTCGTGTGTTAGTGTAGTAGTGTGTACTGACTGCGGACTTGCATGTCGATGTCACGGCGCGCCCGTGGGCCCGGCGGGCGCTGCCACAGCGCATGCGTAGGTAGTGCCCCGCGTCGGCCGCCAGCGCCGGTGCCAGACGCAGCTCGTGTGTTAGTGTAGTAGTGTGTACTGACTGCGGACTTGCATGTCGATGTCACGGCGCGCCCGTGGGCCCGGCGGGCGCTGCCACAGCGCATGCGTAGGTAGTGCCCCGCGTCGGCCGCCAGCGCCGGTGCCAGACGCAGCTCGTGTGTTAGTGTAGTAGTGTGTACTGACTGCGGACTTGCATGTCGATGTCACGGCGCGCCCGTGGGCCCGGCGGGCGCTGCCACAGCGCATGCGTAGGTAGTGCCCCGCGTCGGCCGCCAGCGCCGGTGCCAGACGCAGCTCGTGTGTTAGTGTAGTAGTGTGTACTGACTGCGGACTTGCATGTCGATGTCACGGCGCGCCCGTGGGCCCGGCGGGCGCTGCCACAGCGCATGCGTAGGTAGTGCCCCGCGTCGGCCGCCAGCGCCGGTGCCAGACGCAGCTCGTGTGTTAGTGTAGTAGTGTGTACTGACTGCGGACTTGCATGTCGATGTCACGGCGCGCCCGTGGGCCCGGCGGGCGCTGCCACAGCGCATGCGTAGGTAGTGCCCCGCGTCGGCCGCCAGCGCCGGTGCCAGACGCAGCTCGTGTGTTAGTGTAGTAGTGTGTACTGACTGCGGACTTGTATGTCGATGTCACGGCGCGCCGCGGGACCGGCGGGCGCTGCCACGGCGCATGCGTAGTGCCCCGCATCGGCCGCCAGCGCCGGTGCCAGACGCAGTTCGGCACCGCGCGCACTCAAGCGCCCCGCGCCGCCCACTGCCACGCTGGCGCCACGTCGCCACCACGATATTGAGCTAATACACAATACAAAACATCTTTTATATCAGAGATCCGTGTATTTAGTATCCGATACGAGTGAGGCCTTAGCACCGACATTGATATCTTAAGTGTATGTAACCGGGTTTCCATTGGTTAACTTACTTATCTTTAAACTTTCTCGGAAGTCAAACGCCATTAGCGTCGTCATTAAGGTCTGTTCAGATATTGATATCAATAACTTTTTATTTTGTGGCATGTATTGAAGACTTCCTCGTAATAAAGTTAGGGACTAGTTTTGATTGTATAATGTGTCCAGAGCCTATCGCTAGTGTATAAGAGGAATCATCCTAACAAAATGCACCTCTATGGACCTGATCGGATATCCAGCGTAGGGGCAGTAGATGGTGGCGTTGGCTCCGGCCACTACCCGCACCGGGCCCAGCGCACGTATCGACGGCGGACCTGCGCACAATTGTACAAACACTTACCGCACTACACAATTATGATTAGTTAACGAATAACTAGGAGGTTGATGAATAGACCAGCCTTCTGTTTTGTTGGAAATAAATATTTTAGGTAAATTAGCATCAAAGACAGAGTGAGTTCGGTACTGGAGTACTGGGGTAGACAAGCAATATAAGGATTCGTTACCGTAAATATTAAGCCTGGCGGAGTGTTGCGCGTGGCCGAGCTCGTTGTGCGCGCGGCATGTGTAGCGCCCGCCGTCCGCCGGGGCCACCGAGCTAATGTTCAGTGTCGACACCACGTCGCCATTCACCGACGTCTCCTCATTTATGAAGTACCTGTGCAGCCGAGGTCAATGTTCAGTTAGAAGAGTGCGGTGTAAGCAGAGCCGTGGCCACTGCACAGTATGCGGACCTGTGCTGCGCGCGGAAGTGGTCGAGCGGCTGCCCGTCCAGCAGCCAGGCGAGGCGCGGCGGCGGCGTGGCGGACGCGGCGCAGCGCAGCGAGACGGCGCCACCCGGGCGCAGCGCCTGCTCGATGAACGTGTAGTGCAGCTCCGGGGCAGACTCTAAACAGTATTATCCATGTTTGTGAGTGCATAAATTGTTACTTTCCAGTGTCTACACTACATTTCCGTGCACTACACTACATGTCAGCCGTGTTGCCAAATAAAACAAGACAAATAGTTGTTTTAATGATATTTTTAATGAATATTTATTTGGGATAAAATGTATGTAGATATATTATCAATAAAAATCAAAAGCCATGTAACTATTAAAATTAAGCTGAGGATCAGCAAATTTCGAACTTCAAAATTACATAAGACAGTCCTCCAAATACGCCTTCGCGTATAAATATTTAATATTAGCTTTGAAATACCTAATAAATGGATCATTAGTTATTAGTTAGAAAACCGGAATACATATATACCGAGGGCATGTGATACCAAGTCAGAAGCCCATGGGCGGCATTAAAACTCTAGCACCAGGTTAGTCAGTAACCACACGATAAGAAGGAGGAGGAGTCAATTCTAATAATATTCAATAAAACAGAGAAGTAAATCAAAAGAGTCGCATAAAGATAGCTGTAAGTAACGTGCAGTGGCTACGGTCATGCCTCGACGTCGCACCGCGCCTGACGCTGACCAGTGAGCGGCGCTGTCCGGTCGCGGCTGTCCGGCTGTCCGGCCTCATTCATCACGCCGAGCTTTAGAGCCACACAGGCCGCACTGTGCTCTCAAACTCATGACCCGAACGCTGACTAATGAGTCTTGTTATGAACTATACGTAACAAATATTCGTAGGTACTCTAAAAATCGTCCTAACAAAAACCTACACGCCAAAAATCGAAATTAATTATTCAAATTAGACTGTAAATGCTGAAGTGTTTAGAATCGTGTACAGATTGGTACATGGTGTCGGTAAGTGCGTCGATGGCCCCTCCACCCTGCGTGAGAGAAAGACCATCTTCAATATACCGAGGAATTATAATGGTTGTTTGCCCGCGGCAGCACGGAAGTACTTATCATTCTAAACAACTTTTACTATGAGACTGTTCCTGAAATATCAAAAAAAAGAAATCAACTGTTTCATACATAACTCAATATTTACCTAAAGAGAAATGTTTGAAACGGTTGATTTATTTTTCAGTTAGCACTTCCGTATTGCCGTGGGAAAACATCCCTTACAATTTAACGGTGTATTAAGTATTTGTAAATTATTAATTTTTTAGAGTTCTATAGCTCTAAAGGAATTAACGGAACCCTAATAAGATCACTTTGTTTTCCGTCTGTCTGTCAAGATCCCTTTTTCGGGAATCCATGGAGGTATCAAAATGAAATTAAAACCGTATAAGTAAACAAGATGAGTTTCAGGAAAAGCTCGAAGTAAACTGCGTGATTCGATTCCTGAACTATGTATAATGACCTCACGTACGGAGCCCTCCGTGCAAGAGTCTGACTCGCACTTGGGCTGTTTCATTTTATAAATTTGAATTTGATAAAAAATCATCAAAATTATTTTTATTGGATAGGAGATACCTATATAAAGTTGTAAGTTACTAGTAAGGTTCCATTTAATTGAAAATGATCGTCAAATACATATTTCTCCTACTTAATTTTCCGAACCGACTGTGTTGAAACTTGGAATACATAGTATTTTGTTTCGATGACACAACAACATAATGGAGACCTGGAGTCGATCTGATGATGGAGATGGAAGACAGTCGAGGTTTTCAGCTCACTCATGTGTGCCGATTTCATAGAAGTTAGTTAGTTCTGACAAAGTTTACTTATGGCGTGAGTATGAACAGAGTCGTGAGGTCAGAGACTCGCCACGATTATGAGACAATTAAATAGATCAGATGATGATGGTTCCAATTGGAACTCAAGTTTTATACTATTCTATACAAACGACAATTCAGTAGTACCCAAATAAACGTTAACGTAGATCTGGAAAAACACTCTTAAAATAAAGAGTGTTTTTCCAGATCTACGAACTTTCATTTCGTCAAGTAAACACATTGTGTGTTGACTTTAATTATGATGAGTTCGTTCAGACATGCCATTGAATAGCGATGCTATAATATGTCCCCCCCTGCGCTCCTTCCTCCCTCGTCCCCCGGCGCGGCGCGCGGCGTGGCCGCATCTCATTGTGTGGTCCCCAGACGCACACAATGGCTGCGAGGACGTTACCACAAATGTCGATCACTGATTGATTCCGACTTCAGTTTAGACGACAAAACATTAAGATTGATTGTGTTCCTGTCTCTACAAAGCCAGCTCCGTTGTCTGTCAGGGGTTGCAAACTTCTACGTTATTCCGTCGCAAATTTGTTTTTGGTGCCTTGGAGTTCCGTAAGCATGGTGCAACTTCTTTTGTCTGTTTGTCACAGCTTCATGCTTGAAGACGAGTCTTTTTTTTAATTTGCAGTAACAAGACAAATGTCACGAGCCAGGAAACACTTTTTTATTCATTTAGTAGAAATAACTACATTCAAAATTCAACGTTAGCCTATTAAATAAATGGTAAAGTGATGAATCTATGAATGATCGCTAACCCCCGAGCCGCAGCTCGCTGGCGGCCTGCGCGGAGTCGCTAGCGCGGCGCGCCACGCACTGGTACACGCCGCGGTGCGCGCGCGTGACGCCGCGCAGCGTGAGCGCCGCGCCCGCGCCCGCCGCCGCGCCGTCGTGCAGCCACGTCAGAGCCGCGCGCGCGTCTGACGCGCTGCAGTTGAAGCGCACCGTGCTGCCCGTGTCCGCCACCTGCGCATGACTCCAATATACAATATATGCGATTTTGTGAGAAAATGGAATGGCAGGATTAACTTTATACTTCTTTATACTACTTTTACGTTTATGACATAACTATTAATTGAATTAAATATATATATAAATAAGTTTTAGCTATATCAGAAATGTGTTTGATCTACATACGTTTATAAAATTATAATAGTACACTAAATACACACACACACTTAGTACACTAAATGTGTAAAATATTTTTTTTTGATGGAAATCGATTTCTCGGGAATAATGGAGTGCTATGTCAACCTCCTACTGACTACTACCGCACAGTTCCTACCACTAACATCGGTCAGAGAGGGGAAAACTTGTATGTTTGTGCAAGTCTCAGCTGTCAACAATCAGAGCTAGATTGATTTTTTAGTGCCCACGATCGTTGACCTCAAAGCTCAGCTTGAGTTGCTTTGTGAGTTTGTGGCTCGAACAGTGTACTCACGAGCACGGTGGGCGTGACAGCGACGCTGAGCGAGTCCTGCACGTGCAGCGTGGTGTGCGCGGTGGCGTCGCCGAAAACGTTGTAGGCCTTGCAAATCCACAGGCCGGCGGCGGCGGGCGAGGCGCGGCGCACGCACAGCGCCGCGCCGGCGCCCCACACCCAGCCGTCCGCCGCCTCCACGGGCTGCAGGCGGCCGGCGCGCTCTCGGTACCATCTGCGCAAACACCACCGAAACACAATGCTCACCAATACCAACAACTGAAATAAGAGACCGAGCAGATGACGACATGGAGGCGAGTACGCGCAGAGCTCAGCGGTGACGCTGACGTACAACAACGCCATACAAGTACTAAAGCGAGATCTCTAATAATATATCTCAAGCGAGATATTAGAGATGCCAGTAATCTACTAATGCCATAAAAGTCATGTAGACGGCAGGGAGGTCATATCTAATTGGTCATTGTGGCCATTCGATTTCCGAGTCTAAAAAGAATGCTGACCCAATTAAATGCGCAACTTGATCACACTTTTTTTATTTTATCATATATTAATGAAATAAATAATTAGTAAAGTCATTTTACTAATTAATTGAGAATTAATTTTATAATTGCTCATAAATGTAGGGATCAGCAGATCTCTTTTTTGTGATTTTTACATATTTACTTATAGAATGTTATTTTTTGGATAACTCTATTCAATCAAGGTTGGTCTCATAAAATTTTGCACAATACTATTTTCGGAAAAAAAAAGAATTATTAGAACAAGAACCAATACCTAAAAGATAAACAGTTAACCATAAAACAAATTCTATGTGTCTAGAGATCGAAAAGAATTAGTTAGGAATGTTAGTTACGTGTACTGCGGCGCGGGGTGGTCGGAGGCGACGCAGGGCAGACACACGGGCTGGCCGGCCACCACGCTGAGCTCGCCGCCCGCCGCCACCAGCCGCGGTGCCGTCGACGATGTCACCGCTGCACACACACACACGTTAGCGCGGCACACGCACCTGCACACACACTGCCGAGGGAGCACACTGACCGGTGACGCTGAGCGTGGCGGGGCGCGCGCGCTTGGTGGCGGCGGAGAGCGCGTGGCGCGCCAGGCAGCTGTAGGCGCCGGCGTCGCGCGCGCTCACGCCCAGCACCAGCAGCGTGTGGCCCGCCACCAGGTAACGCGACTCTGTCAACACACACATCGCTCACTGTCGACTACTTGATGTGTTCTGTCACCGGTCACGGCATGTTTGTGAAGGAGAGCGGCAACACGTAACACATGTGGATTTGTTTGTAAAGTTTTGGTAACACTGTTACAGCCGCTAACCAGTATGAAATTTGCGCTGGCGTCGGGATGATAGATTTATTAGCGTCGGCCGCTCGCCGCTCCGTGGTCTTTACGACGTTTCCCGTTTTAAGAGCGCTGCCCACGATTTATGAGCCTCTAAATTTTTTCTCTTTTATTAAAGGAACTAGCTGCCCCAGCAAACTTCGTTTCGCCTTACAATCAATTTATTAGTCTTATTTAGTTTTTATTTACATCCTATTCTCAGATCTACTGAATATACACACAATTTTATATATTAGATATACATACGTTTAATAAGATTACAACTAATAGATCCAAACCAATAATAACTACCACTACTTTTCATGTAGGGAGTCTCTACTGTGATCCTATTTAAACATTTTTGTGTTCGATAGAATTAAAATTACAACATGTATACATATATAACCTAACCTAACTTACCATACCTATCCTATAGCTAACCTAACTACCTAACCTAACTACCTTACTGAAATGCATTGATTTAAAAATACTAAATTCATAGTTTTATACTAAACTATTGCGCTGCGTGCCTCTATGTTACATACAATTTATATAGTTATCCCGGTCTACTTTAATTAGAGACCAAACAGTAAAAAAGTTCTATTTGCAAAGAATTATTGAAGTTCGTCTCGGTCGTCATTATTAATTCCGTTAATTGATTTCTGAAATATAAGACTTTTTTATGCTACATAAAACCTTTGTAAGTTTAGTAACAAAATAAATTCCAGATCGTAGGTACGTATACATTGACAACCTTACCTTCTTAGTTTTAGTTTAAGACTTGTCAAATGTCAAATTGTCATCTGATAATGAACTGGGATGTTCAACTCCTATCATGCGTCATCCAAGATGGCGCTGCGTTTAAGATTTGTTTGATAAAACGAATATTCTTGATATTTATTTTTTCGAGGACTTTTCAAGTTTTTTATTAATTATTATCCTATTCCGGACAAAGACAAATCCAAAAATACCAAATCATTCAAATTGGAGCAGCCGTTCTTGAGTTATAAATGGTGTAACTAACACGACTTTCTTTTATATATATAGATTTATGTTTCACTAGCTTCCGACGCGCTAGATTACGTTACGTTGATAATTTTTAAACTATTTTTTATTTCATTATTTTCTATTTTTGAGCGTAAATGTCGTGAAGTTTCGGTGATTTAATTATGGTGCATACCTGGCGTGGGCGGGTCGATGTGCAGCACGGTGTCGCCGCGGTACCAAAGTGCGGGCCGCACCAGCGCGGCGTCGCGCGTCACGCCGCACGTCACGGCCGCCACGCCACCCGCAGCCGCCGCGCCCGCCTGCGCCACCACCTCCCAGCCCGCCTCCGACACTGTCACAACACGACGCGGCGACGGTTACACACTGCACACGCCGAGCACGCGGCACTCGTCAGCACTGAGTGCTCGTTACATAGTAAGTACCTGGTATAAGGGCTACGTCCCGCGATAGCGCCACACCATGCGCGTTGGCGGCGCGGCAGCGTACCGTCGTGGCTGACGCCTCGTACGCGCTCGACGGCAACATTTCAAGCGTGCCATTGCTGTGTATTCGCCTAAATAACATACAAAAAGTCAAAATTAAGATTGGTTTTCAATAAGGAAAGAATAGAAAGTCTTTATTTGCTTAGAATGTAGGTACATAAAAATAAGTGGACGTGTGTGTGCACTTACCGGAGGCCGGGCTGGTCGCGCAACGCGGTGCCATCGTCAGCGAGCCAGGAGATGGCAGGCGTGGGGTCCCCGCGCGCAACGCAGCGCACGCGCACCCCCGCGCCCGCCGCGTACTGCACGCGCGGCGGCGGCTCCTCCAGCAGCGCCGGGCCCAGCATGGACAGCTCACCGCGCGCCACTGGCACACACACCATACTTTTATATCATTTCAAGATTCAAATCCACATCCATTTAACTTGTTAGCTATCTAATTGGGATACTATTGATTTGTAATAAAACTTTGTAATTCTTATTAATAATAATAATAATAATATTTTTTTTATTTTTTTATTTATAACAAGTAACAAGACTCACAGTGGTAGTAACAAATTAACAATACACTTACAAACTACGTTAGTAACACACGAAGACAAAACAGATTTAGGTTGTGACATCATTGCTGCAAGGTGACAGGCCCAGCCGAAACCTTGCAGCAATGGTTCACAATCACGCAATCAAGCCTGCTAGCTGTCACAGACAGGATGCTGTTGGCGCTGCCCCGTACCCTACGGACCAAGGATGCACCGCGCGCCGCATCACCGTGTAGAAACAGTCCACGCGTGCCTCAGCAAACATTCCTGACGCGCTGCAGTAACGGGGCAACCCCATCAGCACCCTGTATGCGCTATTGTATTGCATTTCATAAAATTGAGTCAGTATTAACTAACAGTGTTCGGAGCAACATAACCGAACAGCTCAGCACTTTTGCCTTTGTGCATTTGCATAAAGTCGACAAATGTAAGAATTGCAAGTTAGTGCGTATTCGGCCGTCGATCGCGTAACTCAATACCAAACCAAAACCATCGAATTATCTTTTAGATTAAACTAATTGATTTTCTTATCATTTTGATATAATTAACCATTTCAACCGTTAACCAAAGTCGTATTATTTCAATCTATCAAATCAAACCAAGTTAACATCGTATCAACCAATCCAGAAAGTTGGTATTGCGCAGACAGATACCAATATTTCTACAAACAGACTTATAACGAACACATTCATAGACAGAAAGTACAGAGCGCCATCTGCTACGATTCTGACATACTTGTATTGCTTCGTTTACGTTGATACATTTTGTCATACACGCCGCGCCGGTTGGGAGAACCTACTACGCACCTGAACTTTCTGAAGAACATCACCAATAAGGTCTGTGTATGTCCGCCTTCTTACAAATCTTTTGTTGTATTGTTAATAAAAAATAATGTATAAGTGGGTAGGTACTCCGAAACATTACGAACGAAATAAAGCATTGAAAGACTTTCTTTTGTGAACTTTTTCTGCCAAAAATCAAAAATATATCCCAAGACGCGAGTCAGGCCGGGAAGCGGCGGCGCGGGGAGCCCGCGCACAAACAAAGACTAACTTTAAGCCACTTAAAGTGTAACTTCAGTTTTAAAACCGTTTGACCTAAAAAAAGTCGTTGTTTCGGCGGACACGGCGCGGCGGCTGCGGCACGCGGCTACTCACACAGTGCGCGCTACTCACGCGTGCTACTAACTACAAGCCGAAACCTATTTGTTGAAATTTTGTTTCTTGATATAAATGTTGTGAATAGAATAGAATAGAATAGAATGACCATACAGTAACCATAATATATATAGTGGGTCATATGTTTGTGATGCAGCCTTTAGTAAAATAATTTTGGTGCTCAATTAAGTATTTATATGGTAAGGTTATTGGGAACTTATAACTGACCTCTTAAGGTTGTTGAGTTGATATTCCAATATTTACATTTCAGCTTTACTTTTTAGCGGTGCGACACTGTGTGACACTACGGTGGCGGCCAGTGGCTGGCGGAGCGGACTTTGAAAAAGTTATAGGTACCGCCGGCTCACGAAATACTCCCCGAATGTGTAACTCAGTTAAGTTTGTTGCCACTTGTTTGTTAACTTTAGTTTCAGTTTTACTTTAACAATTAGCTACCGCGGCCGGGACGCGCACTCACTTGCCGCTAGTGTAGCTCACTGTGACTAAACGCGCTTACAAGTTACAACTGAAAACTAAATAGTAATAAAATAAGTTTTATTATTCTCCGCAGTTGGCACGTGTATAATACCGACAGATAAAAACATAAAACCATTGCGTGACAAAAACGTCGACATCAATGGTATCGACCCTTTTCATGTGTCTGTGACTAGCGTGGCAAATTAACCGTAATTGAACATTTTATTGTATTGAACTCACACATCGGCACAAAACCAATCTGGGACAATGGAGAAATGTAAAAATCTCGGCGAAACGAGCTTTCATCCGAAAAGGGAATAATATCGTAAAAGGATGTTCGCTGGGATTGAAACGTGAAAAGGTGCGGAGTGTGGGCCGGCGCGGTGACGTCACGCCGACACCCGACGAGACGCGCCGCACGCGGGCGCCCGCACACGGCACGCGCACACGCACTGTGTGAAATGACTACTCATTGTATAGAGTTATACTTCGCGAGACAATCTTGAAAATATGTCTGAGGAAACATTTTAATGTAATGATCTTAATCATAGTCATAGTATTTTATTAATAACGGATTCTTACAAATCAAGGGGGGGGGGGGGGGGCTAAGGGCTTCTTATAGTGAGTTCTCTCCTTTGTTTGAACGTATTGGAGTGTGAATTGCGCTCCGCAACACTTACGAGCTACAAGAAGAAGCGCCAGCGCCAGCGGCAGCGGCGACATGTCGCCAGTGGCCGCACCTCTCCGCACCGCAGCGCACCACCCTGCCTGCCTATAACAAATAAAATTCTAATAAGTAACACACAAAATACAAGTATTCAAGTGTTTATTGTATTGAAGTATTCATTATGGATTGTGATAAATACTTGTATCGTAAACGTAAAAACAGTTAAAGTAAAATCTTTTCCGTTATTGTCAAACTGTCACGTAATGGTCGATTCGGTAACTATGATCGAGTAATCTCTATGAACGAGTAGTATCTCTGTAAACGGGAGTATTCTCTATCTCGAGTATCTCTAGTAGTCAAACGCCTGTGAAATAGGCAGTTGTTGTTAAAGTTCTTCAGGTATGGATGTCCTCACATGCGTACGAGTTCGGTAGGTACACAACAGACCTCAACATAACTGGCGAAATATGTGTGTATTATAGATACACCTCTGCACAACCCCTCCGGAACTTCAGGCGTGATGTAATGTTACATTAATGATAATTAACTTTTACACGCTATTTTGTCCGCGTGGATCTTGAACCTTGAAACCGTCATTCATTCATTCACACTTTTATTATTTTTTTTTAACTAATCCCTGTGCCGATTCCTGTTCTTCTCATACCATGAAAACTTTTTGCTATGAGGACGGATTTTGTTCAGTAAAAATCAAAAATCCTCCATAGTCGGGAATGGGACCTACGCGGGTGAAACCGCGGGACGTCTGCTAGTAAGTAATAATTGTTTTGTATTATTTAAAAGGTCGCCCTACATTAGGATTTTCTTCTGTACCCCGAGTGCGTTTGTGTGGGAATTGAAATCGCGAAACGCAGCGCAGCAGCCTCTCACTCAGCTATAACTGCACCTATTGCTAGTCCATTGCTTTCATATAGAACCCTCATATTAAGTTCAGTCAAGCATCTGTATTAAAGTTACAGTACCAAAAGTGAGACAAAGACCACTTACAATTTTATTAAAATATGTAGGTACGGTATAAACATCACAAAGTATTTTCTTATTTAAATATAATATTATTATTGCATTAGCAAAAAATACTACTTCCAAGCATAAAGAAGGAGGATTGTTAAGAGCTTGCTTTGTTGTTATAGGAAAGAAAAAACAAAGTCACAAACTACAAACTCTTAACAAACAATGTACACTATATACAGTAATTATTCAACTAACAAAAGACGCAATTCTGACTACGGACTTGGAAATTCCCTGGAGATGCTCTTTGTAAATGTACATGTTTTAAGCCACCAAAATATCATTTAAATAAAACTTCCACCGAGAAGGACGCGCTACAGTAGTGGCCGTAAGACCCGATTGGCTTGGAATATGGCAGGACGCATCATAGTTTCAAAAAGTAACTGTTGGTGCCACTGTGGTATCAGCATCAACGACAGATGCAACACACCCTGGAGGGAGGAGCGCCCAGTGTGGACAGTGCATCGCTGTGACCGAGTGCAGACATATGACTTTGATGACGGTGTGCCAGACGGACGTACAATGACGCATGAAAGCCATGCGGAGTTGAACCTGGCCGGAAAAGCGCGAGCGGGGCAAAAAAATGATAGAAGAATGGCCCAATTTGCGGGCGCTCCAGTATTAAGATATTGGAGATAATTATTAAGCTTGTGTAAAACGAAGCTCATTTATTTTCGACAGAGGGTTTCAAGTCGACCTTTTTTTTGTATCGTCTTGAGAGTAGGATAATCTTAAAATATCTGCTCAATTGTGAAAGTTACCAGTGACATCACAGGCAACTTTCACAATTATTTGGGAATGTTCACTAAATTTTCAGCACATTTTCAAAGACTTATTTTACTGACCCTCACACATGCACATGAGCATTACGTTATATTTTGTCATCGGTTGTTCTGGTTCTCCGAATAATTTCCAATAGCATTAGATGCCCAACACGTCAGTATTCCGCCTGGACAGCCGCGCGGCGGCGTAGCGAACAGAAACGTGTCCAGTTTTAGAAATACGAGTACCTAATGTGCGGGAAGCTAAATAGCCCATTGTGTGGGATAAAAACCATGAGATACTCAATCTTTTTGTTCAAATGAGACCACAGGGGTTAACAAATATAATTCTCCTTACTTACTTTAATTGGATCCATATTCATGTTCCTATAATAAATCAATTAAAGTGTGAATAAAGCGGGTATTCTCATTGTGCGTGGAGTAGTGCGGGAACTGCGCGACCCCGTGGTGTGGCGGGTAGTGCCGCGTGTTGACAGAGCACTCGGAACATTCATATGTGATTGCCTTGTAATTGAGTTCAGACGAGTATTTGCCGCGTCTAAGTAACGGGCGGGAGCATCATTTTGATTGATTTTGAAACTGTTTGAAACGTTAAGCTCTCATGCCTCACCAACATGCGCGACTTCCGTCAATTCATAGATTTATTTGGCAGTTTGTGTTTTGTCAGTCACTTTTATTTATCAACATACATTTACATTACAGTTATTACAGCTAACCAGTGCGGTAAATGGGCCTTAAATAATTCATCACTTATAACTAATCCCTACGACTAATTAAAACTAAAGCATTCCTTGTGAATTCACCCAGAGAACAACAGAATAAGTCCATCTCACTCGCTATGAGGTTTAGTTACCTGGTATGTCATGTAATGAGTTGTACGGCAAATGTGATTATTCTACTTTAAAAGACCCGGATTTTATTTCCCTTTGTGACTCGTGCTCGACTAACGACTTAAATTGTTTACGTAATTTCAATATTACCTATAATGTGTGTGTATTGGATTATGGTTCTTAATTTGGATTGGACATTGAATAAGACTATTAATATTTACGACTGCTAAGTTGAAACTGAAACTAGTTGTCAATTTCAAAGCTCAGTGGGTTTACATGTAGCAAAACGGATCTGGAACTTCATAAACAATCTTTTGCATAAAACATAGTTACAAAACTATTGTTGAAGAATTGGATGTGAACCTTTTTATGTATTATGGTGTATGCTTTAGTGGTTGTCCTTAAATAAATAAATAAATGATGAATTATTCATGTTAAAATAATTTAAAATATATGAGGTTATCATAAAATATATTCAATGGACCAGGAAGTGAAACGAGCACCGAATCCCAACACTCCCAACACAACACAATATTATAACCTACATCTAATCTCTTAACATGTACTACTGTGGCTGCACTTGAGATGTGTGCCCCGACTTCTCCATGGTGTAATGCGTGTGTCCCGCATGTGTCACACGTGTGACCCATGTGTGTCACACATGTGTCCCGCGTGTTTTACACGTGTGTCCCGCGTGTGTCACACATGTATCCCGCGTGTGTCACACATTTGTCCCGCGTGAATCATTCATGTGTCCCGCGTGTGTCACACATGTGTCCCGCGTGTGTCACACATGTGTCCCGCAAGTGTTCCTGTAGCAATATGCTAAACAGAAGCCTGTCAACTACATGTGGAGCCATATAGTGACAAAGGTGTTCGAAGTCGCGTCGTTCGTCAATTGTTTTCTCTCTTAGCCACTGTACTGACATTGCCCACTGCAGTTTTACACTTTAATTACAAACTTCTTCTCTTTTTTCTTCTTCTTCTTTTTCTTTTCATTGTACCAAAGTATTCAACATATTTCGATATCCACATGCACGTCTTGTTCGTATTTTTTTTTTGTAAGCTACGATAAATTTTCCAAATAAAACATTAAATTGAAAATCAGAAGCATGTCAGCCAACATTACTGCAATTAGCTGCGGTAATTTCATTAATTGTGGTAAATGACTACTCAAAGCCTGATCAGGCAGAATATCATTTTGATGTGAATATTTCATTCGTTTAAAACTGCACAAACTGAATAATATTTGTGGTGAACTACACAACAAACCCTGACATGCGTGGAACATACAAATATGGAAAACGCAGCATTATAACGTTTCAACTGGAGTGTGTTATATAGCAGTCGAGAAGTTGTTCAGCGAGCGCGTTTCCGGCCGGTCTACATATGCTACGATTTAGGTACTACGTATCGTCGTAGGTGCTCGTAGCACTTCGTAGCAACACACGTAGCGTCTCGTAGCTTTGCTCGTAGCACAACGTAGTATCACAGCCCGCAGCATCGCTCGTAGCAATCCGTAGCAATGTAATACAATGAAACTAAAAGAATACTTGCTGTCTGATTATCCAATCTAAAGCATTGTTACCGCTATGATTAGCATTCTGACTGAACTGTTACAACAAGTCAAATCAAATGATTAGAGATTTTATATTAGAGGGGGAATTGTCGTATTTTTAAGAACATTTGCATTATACTCGTACACGTAGCGGCCGTATACTACTTGCCATTGACATTCGGACATTGACATTTAAACGGTGAGCTAGTAAGGTTTCTGCAGGAGTATATTAGTGACTCTATAAACGTTACCGTCTCAATACAAAGTAATAGAATCCGACAACAATTCTTTGATGCTGATCAGTGCGTGCAGAGGTTGGCACTGCGAGCGCTGCGGTGACGTCACAGTACATCGCGGCCGCGGCGACGTCACACGCATCAGCTGAGGACTGATACGGAGCAACGCAAGTTGGAAGGCGCGGCGGCGGCTGCTAGTCGCATCACAATGCATTACACAATAACTAGAAATGTTGGCGGTATAGCAACACGTGTCAGGTAAGTAAAATGTAAAATATTGATCATTGCGAAAGTCATTGCGAAGATATAAGGAAGGATATTTTTATTTAAAACGGCTAAGTGAAAAACTCCAATGTCCATAAAAAACGTATAATTTTGGACAGTGGACAATATTTTTCAATATGGACAATGTTTAATATAATACAATACTGACCAAGTGATAGTCGAGCAATAATTGACGAAAAATCGCGTTTCTTGTGCGTATAATTTTGTAGTGTAATGATTTTTTAATTTTCTAGTTATAGCAGCCATAGAAATAGGCACATACTGTGAAATTTAAACTGACTATCTATTAAGGTTCATGTCCGTCTGTCAGCCCGCCGACGGACGAACGGACGGAGAGCCTTAGCTTAGTAATAAGATACGGCTGGCATCTGCTGGGAACACAAGCCGGGAGAAAAATGAAACTGTATCTCTAGAAGTAATAAACACATAAGGTTCATGTACCGTAAACTGTGACAACTTGACCATACTTGAGCACATTTTTACTATTTTTAACCGACTTTCAAAAAAGGAGGAGGTTCTATGTTCGTGTGTATGTATTTTTTTTTTTTTTTTATGTATGTTACCTGATTTCTCCCCCATTTGTGAACCGATTCTCAAAATTCTTTTTTTATTCAAAAGTGTATACTTCCGAGGTGGTCCCATTTTAATTTGGTGAAGATCTGGTGCTGATCTTCGGAGATATACAACGGAACTCTTCAAAAATAGACGGCAAATCCGTCGTGATTGCTGGAATCGCTTGGATGTTTACTGTTTATACAACAACATGACGTATTATCAAGCCTGTATGCTCTGATGGGGTACGCAGATGTGTTCAATATACCTAGATTTCGACAGTTAGGTATGTTAATTTTCATTTATTAGGGATAAGTGGATAACCCTATTTATCATGACATGTAATGTTAACAATAAGTATAAAATAAATTCATGTTTTAATCAATTCATTCATCAAGTATGGGGACAACTAAAAATAGAAAAATAAAAAACTTTTTTGCAAAAAATAAAACCGACTTCAAAAAAAGCACTAAACGGTGAAAAATAACTCTAATTAGGAAGTCGGTGGCCCATCATGAATAAGACAAAACCACCAAAGCCACAGACTCCCTATATTATAGTTTTATTTTACACCGTTTAGTGCTTTTTTTGAAGTCGGTTTTATTTTTTGCAAAAAAGTTTTTTATCAAATAACTATGACATTGATAGACTTTTGTTAGTTTCATATGATTTGTTTGTGACCATAATAAAGCAATAATTCATAGTAACTATAGAATTCTTTAAAATACCTTGAAATTAGCGCCCTAGACAAAGAAATATAGCAGAGGTCTAATTGACACCACTTTGGCATCTTGACCTAACCATCAGTTTTCATAGATAATTGCATATTATTTCCTGTTTTAGGTCAATTTGGCAATTTAACAATTTTCACACACCAGCAAAAGCACGTCTTGTCACCATTCGACTTCTAAACGCCATATTTTATTAACCAACAGTGCTATTACAGTGGAGAAAGAATATGAGGCCAATGGTAATCATAAAAATCTACTACTGTTAAAATTATATGGAACACTAACTTAAATCCTATACGTAAACAGGTTTGTTCGTAAGGATCATTTATGGGCAAGTTGCCCTGTATATGTCAAGTTGCCACAGTTGACCGGTACTGAAACCTAATCTACCTACTCGTATATATACCGACGCCAGCACATCAAGTTGAAAAACTATAAAAGAAAGTTGATACAATGGGGTAGTTTGATGTGCTGGCCTCTGTACATATTGTAGGTACATGAACGAGAAACTTCGGCCGGTAGGTTTACATATTTCGGTTCGTGCAACAAATATCAGTTTGTGCTTTACCTTTGTCTTCGGTTGTGTATTTATTTTGCTCTAATGTCTATAAACGTACCTTCCTTTCTTTCATAGGGACATGGTGCTGGCGGCAAACGTCAGTGGATCGTTTAGCAAGATCATGAAGTGATAGTGAAAAATGTTACTGGGCAACATAAGTAAACAAGTTACGACTGTAAACACGTGACACGAGCTGCCCGTGACGTCACAGACCATTGTACGTGTACAAACTATTGGCACTTGTCTTGAGATTTAATAAATTAATAAATCTATATCAACAAGAAAATAAATAAAACTCTCTGTGGTGTCACAATAACAGTTTGCTACTTAATGCGTATGAAAGTACATTATACTTGTACTTATGCAAAATCATATTTTAAAATTTTTGTCGGTCTCGGGGGTTAAGTTTGAGGTCATCTCCAATACGCCTGAACTGATTTAATAGAACCTATATCTGACAGGTAGCTGATGTTATGAGAAGTAATTAGAAAGAAAACAGGATTCTGAATCTGGTTGATCAATCACGCGTGGAAAAAGTCGTCGCGGGCATCAGCTAGTAGATGAACAAAAATAAAAAACCAAATGGTTATTTACATCTAGTGTAAACTACGTAGCCCATGGTACGCGAGCTAGTCGTAATAAGTAGTCAGCTATATTTGCGACGGCACCAACTAAAATCATAAGTAAGTGCCTGAGTATTTGTATGAGGAGGAAGTTTGCACGGCGGCGGCATCGCTCCGATCCAATGTGAAGCCAGCCGTAATAATGTTATAACTTGGAACTAACAACTTACTAATGTTCCAGCGAGTGCGACTGGTGGCCAGCGTGACAGTTAGGGAGGGGCGGGGGGGGGGGGGGGGGCGTATTTTATGTAAAATGGAATACCCTCAATACTCGAACCACTTAGCTCAGACATTCTTAAAAGTATTGTATAGCTCTGACCTCTCTACTGTCTCAAAACCCCACATATTTTGATAGTGGACCTAAATTGGACGATGCATTGCTTTGTACTTTAAGCCGGCGTACGTGTATGATCAGAAATATGGACGGAATCGAAGCAAAAGTTGTGTGTACGAATCGTAACACGAGGATTTCTCCAGCTTCTGCCTTTTCCCATGGGATAAAGTTGTGACTATCTATATACCTATGTATGGCTGCATGTGTATGTAAATTGGACCGCAAATTGAAACAAACAAAGCCTCAAACAGGCAATACCGCGTGGTACACTTGTGTACCAGCAATACTAAAGAGCACCATACCTAGCAATTATTCAAGTGACAGACTTCCTCTATTTTTCGTGTGGTTGCCTATGGACCTCTTACTTGGCTTCACATGTCATCGAGAAATCTCACGCATGCTGGGGTCCTCTGTGTGATGTTCTCCTTCACCATTATTGAAGAAAATTATATTTATACATACGAACTTGAATCCGAAAAGTCAGACACACGGTTCAAATTCAAGACCTATCACACCACTACGGTATCTCTGCATTCAAAAATTGATGCGAAAAATTTCAGATGTAGTGCAGCGGCAGCTATGTGCGATCATAGCATCGCTCGCCATGTTCTCCGCAGCTGGCAGTGCATGCGTCAGGTCACGTGTTGCGGGCGCAGTGGGAGCGCATTCTACTGCCACGCGTAGCTCAAAGATTACAAGAACACGGCTTCGCACTTGAACTTAAAGGTAAATCGATGGGCTCTTCAGGAAATTACGACAACGAGTGTAATGGCGCGTGGCTGCAAGCTGTTGTGTTTGTGAGAATGCGTATCATACTCGAGGTCCACTGACAGCACATTTTTCGTCATTAGTAAACACATCTACCACATACACATGTGTATATTATTATGCTCGTAAGCTTCATAACCCTTCTTTTCATCCGCAGCCGGCAGAAGTAAATTATAATAATTGAATATAGTTCATCTCTTAATTGTATTCAACAACTTCTTGGTCGGGATATTTACTAATTGCTTAAAACACAAAACGTACAAAGGCGGACATAATGCGATACGCATTTAAGATACCGGTATTAGGCGAAAAAAAGTAGAAAGGTGAAAAATATATTTTTTCAAAGAAGTGGTGAAAATGAAGGAACTTTACAATAATAATAATAATATATTTTTATTAATCAGACAACAAAAATAGTCCATTATGTTAGTCGGATCCAACGTATGCATGATTGAACTATACTATGCATAGTTTTATATTAAAATTATGGAATAAAATAGTTGTGATGTCGGTAGGTATTAACCTTTTATAAGTCAATAATTGCTGTTTTTTTCCTTGAATAGCTTAAAGATCTTGGCATTAAACGTAGGTAGGTACTTGTCAAAATAGCCGTACCTTTGTATATTGGGAGATTTAAATATTTCTCTATGGCAACAACCTGCACATGCACAGAAAAATGATTGTGTGCATCTGCTGTCTACACTTATTTATTGCTTTGTTTCTACTCAGAGCTTTTTATGTGAGCATTGTTGTTATACTCGTATCAATACGATAGCTAATTAATTAATAAACATGATTTTTTTGCACTCAGTTTGCAATAATGATACCGAAAATTATTCAAACTCTAAATTTGCATAGTTTTAAAATAACTCAATGGCATTAAAATTAAATAATTTGTTTCAACTACATTGTAAGTGGGTTTTTAAAACGATTAATATCCCATCTTTTATGAATCACTGTCAATTATGTTTATTAATCTCAAACAAAAAGTTTATTTGAATTATTAATTAACAAAAAGTTCAGTTCTAAACTGCAAAATAGTGAAATTAAAAAACCAAACTAACATACCCCGAGAGCAATCCAATCCAGCAAGCAACCGATCACATGGCACGCACAAGGACTGTCACGACAAACTATGAACACAACACAAGAAACTTGTTGTAAACTCGTGGCGGAGAACAACTCCGCGCGGCGAGTTGCGGCGCGAGTGTCTCGGAGCGGCAGCACACGACGCGCGCGCTCGGGGGCCCAGCGCCGAGTGCGCCCCGCCAGCCGCCAGCCACCGCCACGCGGCAGCGACGTGCTGTCTTGCGCGGGTAATTACCTACCAATTGTATCGCCATATTGGCCGTTACATTATTTAATTAAGGCGAAATCACTGCCCACAGATATCTGCTGAACATAGACGTTCCAAAATTGCTCCGCAGCTACGCTACGATGTTGCTACGTGAGCTGTATACAGTCGCAGTTCTTGCTGTGGAATTCAATACGGGTTAAGACAAAAGATTGGAAACAATAGTGTCATCGTTAAAAGAGTCGATGTTTTTGCGTTTATTGTGTCAACTACCTCTGACAGTGATTCCATACTTTAATTATATTGATTGTGTGTCAACAACATTAATTTTCGTAAGTGGATTTGATTTTACAAAAGTCTTTTGGTATGACTCGAAGTCTTCCTGGGAGATCAAATCAGATCTGGAATCAAGTTTTCAGACTTAAAACGATTTGAAAAGAAACCGCAAATTCACAAAGGTTAAGTGAGACGCCACCTGGCCAAGCGAAGCCACAGTCACAGGATCAGTAGTGGTAGCTGAACATGAGTACCTGATTGTGAGACGTGACACAGCAGATAAATAAAACATCCAGATGCTGCTCTACTTTTAATGGGAATTGTTTTAATATTTCATTAGTCACACAAAGTTCTCATTATTACAGTTTGTGATACATTCAATTATAAATTCTAATAAAATGAAGCTCATAAATAAGTGTCATAAATATTTAAATTGAAAGAAATTTTGCGTCTACAGGTAAATGCCGGCGGCGCGGGCAGGCAAGCGAGCAAGTGGGCAGGCGGGCGGGCAGGCAAGCGGGCAAGCCGCTGGCGATAGCTTCAAGTGTTCCCTCGTTTCACTGTAGCACTAACAAACTTAAAAAAAACGTAAAACGTTATCAAAATGAGAAGGGAGACGCAGACTGGGGCGGGGGCGGGCGCAGGCGGGCGAAGGGCGGATGCGGGGGCGCGGGGGCGCGGGGTGGCTTCGCGCGGAGACGTCGTCCCTCGAGCGTGAAGATACCTGATGAAAAGAAAATGAAACCGAGATGAGACGGCGCAGACACTGTACGAAATGACGGACGCGACTCAGACGACACAACACCATTCTTTTTAAGGATTTTTATTTCGCATAAAAGCTCTACGGTCTTTATATTTTATAATTTTAACGAGCCGCCCCTGCAGCCTGAATAGTATGCAGTCTCCATGAAAACACTACCGGATAGCGGAGAGGCACGGCGGGGGGGGGGGGGGGGGGGCGGCTTAGGCTTCGGCTCGACAGCCTCTATACAAAATGTGGCAACAACTTCGTTATCTGCTCCTATCCTCGCTAGTTTATGAACATTCACTAAATATTATAAAGAAAAAAACTGCTCGCCACTACTATCAGTTATTACGAGTAAAATCCTATATAACTGAAATTGGTTTTAAGACAAAGACGCCGTTCACTGTAACTGTAGAAGTTTTCTTGAGCGGACTTGCAAAAGTTCTTGAATGCTTTGACCGACTCGCGACGCGATGCTGTTCAGCGAAGAGAAGTTGAACTTTGGTCGAGCAATTCCTCTATTACCCTGTTCAGTGTTACAGTACTACGGTAAAGTTAGCAGAGCCAGGATTGTGGAACTCTATGGATGCTTTGATCGAGAACGATACAAAATACTGACCTGCATGCAAGAACTTTCTACCATAGATGTGGACAAGCCTCAGCTATCATCTATTTCTCAACGGGTACAATGCAGGTTCAAATTACATGAACTCTACGTTCATAGTGGATCCAGACAACTATAATCTTGTATTATATAAAGTCGTCTCAGAATCATGTTACAATTCTGGCACCATCGATACAGCCCATCAAATCCCGCGGCGCGCAGGCATCAGGGTACGCAGGACACGATATCAGACGAGCCATACTTATAAAAATACCCCGTGAAATGTACAGTGAGGGTAAGTTGAGATGTCGTTTTATGCTAATGCTAGGCATTGACGATTCACTTCACTCAAGTTTTCGCAGGGTGATTTTTTCTGAATCATCCGGTAGTTGCCCATCGATTGTCATTTTTGGAACAATGGTCCAAAGCTTGTAATCACAGAGCCTTCTTCTAATTTCAATTTCATAGTTGCCTCGCCAGCTTTTGAAAACTAATTCCCACATAATACCAACTTTCAATATTAAGGAGTCGCAATTTCATCTGAGTTTCGCGGCGTAAACGTTAAAAACTTGTCAATAATTAACGAAAATGAGACGTAATTTTGACAGTATCAGATACTGAGACTATAACGCAAACGGACATTCAAATACGAGATTTTGCCCCCTGGTGTTGTATGTCGTGATTCGGCGCAAAGCACTCCGTCGACAAGACGTCACCGCGTGGCTCAGCGGAGTGACACCACAATATTATACAGCCCAAAGTTCATTCCTTCCAACACAAAAGGAAAGTAATCAACACGAACAGTCGCCGCGCTAAGCATCGCAGTATCTGTGACGCAGACAGATGTCCCTCGCCACATCGCGAGCACTGCCATCAACTGAAAGATTGTGTACGTGTTGTCACACATTTCTTCCGCATGCAGAATTTGTGTATATATAAATTGTCTTGGAGAACCTACTAAATTGTATCGTTGTATATTCAAAAGCGGAAATGATGCGAAATGGCAAAACAGCTGTGTGTGGTGAGATGCGGCGCGGAGCGGCGTGCGAGCGTGGAGGTGTGGTTGGTTTAATAACGAGTTAAGTAATGAGCCAAGTGGTCGGCGCCGAGCGGCTGACAATGCAGCACTCACCAAATATTCACGACGTGGTCTCGCGACTGCACTGAGAAAAAACTAGGCTGAGCTCTCAGGAGACGTATAGACGACATGGTACAGACGCCAGCACATCAAGTTACCCCAATGTGTCAAACTTTCCCAATTGAATATGAACCTTATTCTGTTTGGCATAAAGTTGAAAAACGTTTAAAGAAATTTGACACATTGGGGTAACTTGATGTGCTGGCGTCTGTACATTGAAGAATTAAGTTATTTGTACAAGGATACGGTTTGGTCTGCTATTATGGCTTTTGGTCTTAAAATAACAAATTGATTCGCAATCTGGTTGACGCCAGTCGATTAGACTAGATTGGATTTTGTAAAATATAACCTACGAGGTTTGGAAAGAGGATCATTTTTTGTATTCTATACCTTTGGTACCAAGGGGTATACTGTACGGCATTGTACGGTTAACAGTATGTATTATATTATTAAATGAAAGCAAAGCTAAAAGTATGCTTAATGTGTTGACGTGTGTGACGTGTTCAGCAGCACGAGCACTGCCGGCGGCGAGAGTAAGTGCCAGATAACGCTCCACATTCATGTTAACTCATTTATTCCGAGCGACACTCACTCCGCATCGTTAAGTACAAGGAGCCATTTGACCAAAAAAATACCAATTCAGTCCGAGAGCGCACCACTCCCGTACACTTACTAATTCTATTTGGGTACGTATATAAATTGGTGTCCGTATTCTTAATGAAACAGCCCACGAGAGACGCTGCCTGTAACTGACTGGGAGCGAGCGGAGCGCCGTTGCGCCGGCAGCGGAGCGGAAGCGAGCGAAGCGGATTTTGTAATGTTATTTAGCGTCGTAGAGTGCGGCACTCTGCAAGTGGTCGCTATTCAATGCTCGCGAACCTGCTACCTGTTGTGTACGTGACGTTATTAGTCGGCTCTTTGTGTTTGTTAATAGACGAAATTATTGCGAAAAATACGAGCGACTTGCAGAGTGGAGCGGCGACGCAGAACAGCGGTGGCCCAGGGTTCGAACCCAGGCAGGCGCATTACTTTGAGTAAATTATTTCATCACCACTGCTCTTAAAAACGGTGAGGAAACCGGCATGTCCTGGAACCAAAAGTTCGAAGGCAGGTGATATCTACCAATTCGCACTGGGCCCGCGTAGTAGATTATGGCCCATACGCAAAATACGCGCTTTGATGTGGAGTTGCGGATACCGGCCCGGTACCTTTAAGCGGCGACGCTCGGCCCCTTTGTCATTTTAGCTTACTACATGATCAAAAAAGTGCTTTTAATTTTTTTTTAAATAGGTTTAAGTTTAAGAATGTAAACTACAAATAGGAACCTGTTGAAATCAATACTGAGTATCTTAAAGGTACGCACACTGTGTTGTTCTATGTCACGGTATAAAAACGCGCGTCGCCGGCGGCTATTGTTCGCAAGCGGTCCTAAACCAACAGCGAGCGGTCCGCGCCAACGGAGCGCGCCTCGTAGATACAGGACTATCTTAGTGGCGCTAACACAGCCTCCTGTATGTACCCTACGAATAATATTATTTTATTAAACTTGGTATGAAGACGTCTGAGCTAGATGTACACAGACAGGTCTGCTTATGTTAAATCTCTATTGACCACTAAACATGCCACTGTGTTCTTAAAAATGCATATTTCTACATTAATAAATAATACAACAGCAACAACCTTTAGTAAATTCTCATCCTTAATTATATAGCATCGAATAACAAACATTTACCAATTTCATTGAAATAGATTCATTCTACCTAAATAATAATAAACTGCAAACAATTTCTTTCATACGTTAAATTTTTGTGGTAACATACGATAGTTGCAAGTGTTTTAGTCATCTGAGGGTTCCTTCTGCAAGCGTACATAACTTATACACACATGGCTCAAAGCCTTCACACGACTTCTGAATTTTCGATTCCGTATTAAAAGACCAACTGAACTTTGGAGTTAAAAAAAATACTATAATCGTGTGTGGACCCGACTTTTCAATTAAATGACTTCTGCAAACAAGATACCTAGCCTATAATTGCATGAAACATGGAACTCTAAAAACTGCTGGACAAGTATCAACGCCTCGCTGTTCAACTGTGTGTGTGTATGTTGTGTGGAGTGCAACATTTTATGTGAATAAAATCTTTAAGCTGTGTCTGTGTCTGAGTCGCTGCCATTCCTGCCTCCTTACTTACGTAACTGTATTCATATTTTCTGTTCTACCATTACAATTTCATAAAACTTATAAATTATGAATACCTCTTCAAGTCATACGATAAATATGATTTTGTACAGCTTTAGTATGTAGATACTTAACATATTATTAATAATGTAAGAAAATACATTCGCAAACTGGCAATTGCTAGTAATTGAAAACATTTTGTATGAGTCATTTTGAGTGAGTTTGTTTTGTGTGTGTATTGAGTTATTTTTAGGTGTACATCTGTTGTAGAAGTAAATCATTAATTGCTTTTAAGTAAAGTCGCAAATTTGAAGACAGATAAAATCAGTAGGTTCTTAAAGCTCTCGTTCAGTAAAATGATCCGTTAATAGGTATTTATTCACAAAGATCCTGTGATAAGGCAGTGCCGGTAACTTCATTTGAGTAAGACTTTGGAAGTCGCGGCGATAATGTCAAAGTGGCGGCGAGAGGATCAGCGGCCGGAGACCCGACGTGCGCCCTCCGCTACCTGCGCGCCGGAGACCCGGGACCCGGGCCGCGCGCCGGGATGCGGGCCGCGCATTGGGGCCCCGGGCCGCGCGCTGGAGATAGCAGCAAATCCGTTCTTTTATAGAGTTTTGAGTGTTGGTATTAAATGTTTGCGTTGTGTGCAAATTGTCTGCATGTCAGTGCATGTACATAATTATGTACACACAACGTATGTACAACTTCTTAAGTTTTAGTTTTGTATTATCCGTAGTCACATAAGGCCTGTAATATTGTTGCTACGGTGGCGTAGCTAATATTTCTTCAAGTGCTACGGCGGCGTAGAAATATAGCTACAAGGGCTACGGCGTCGTAGCAATATTGCTACAGGTGCTACGGCAGCGTAGCAAATGTATACTGGTACACCTACTCCGCTAGTGCCACAATGTTTCTACTGCTGCTATGTTAAGTCTAGGAACAAGGAAACAGCACCGTCTACAAGCTGACTGTAGACTACAACGAATAAGTTTGACAAAGGCAGATTACTTTTTTTACATGACTGTGGTTACTTTCTTTTTATAAGACCATGAGTCGAGTTTGCGTTACTTCAGATAAAATATATATTGTGCAGCATAAGACACGATGATATCGACGTAGTCCAGCTGAACGACTCTCGCTCACTTAAGGAGGACATGCTGAACAATGCGGCACTTACGGCTGACAGGCGAGCGACTGACAAGCTGCCAATTAGTTACAGTTGAGAGTGGAGCAAAAATATCAACTTCAGAAAATGTATGTGCATGTGTTCTTTAAGGCGGCTTATAATTATACGGTATAATATTAACTAATCATTGAATAATTAATATTTAATTCACTTCAGGTATCATAGACTCATACATATTCAGTAATTACCCGCTTTGTATAATTATTATTGTCAGAGTGTGCTTAAAATATACAGTAGCTGCAACGCATTCTCAATTCTGGCACTAAGCCTCTAGTAGATTTGTATGGTTCTGATGGTACAATTATTATTTCGAACTAAGACTCACACACGAAGGGTGTCAGTTTGTATATCGCACTGCGAGGAGCAAGTCTTTCATATTATTCTGCTAGAACTGTGTTCAGTATGCATGGATGTGTGAGACGTGGAATGCAAACAAACAGACGTGTGAGCTGTGAGTCAACTGTGTGATGCGATGTGGTGATTAATACTACTTCCATCTCGGTTCTAGTTAGTTTTTGTTATTTATTTATTTAATATCTTTAGGTACGTCCCAGTTAGTTCTGTACTAATTTTCTACGGATGCTCGCGCTGGGAATGAAGCATGTGTGGATCCAAAAAAACCAAAATCTTATTTTCTTTTGTTTTTTTTAATGCAAACCATATCACAATTTCATTATCATTATGTAATTACAATGTTACATTTGTACATATTAAGCGTATTTTGAACTCTGGTAGGTACTCAAAATCAGATCTAACTTGTGTCATGAGTGTTTTAACAAAGTGATTGCACATCAATGAGTATTGATTACCAAGACACAGTGTGAGGGATGGTAGTGCAGTTTAGATGTCACAGAAAATGTATTTATTTATTCACAAAAACATGTTTTCTTTGCCATTAAAACATTTGCATTTAAACTAATAATCATGAAAGTAAAAGGAAGCGGATTCGGATGAACGAGGATTGCGGATGTCCGTATAAGAGTGATTGTTAAAGAATGTGACTGTGTATGTGAATAACTTCTAGACAAGAGATGAAAAGTCGCGGTTATCAAATGGTTATTTTGAGTGATAGAAATGGTGTGATAGCCATCAGTAAACACTCTTCTTATATACGATTCTGGTCATTGGATAGATGTTGCAACTCTTATTTATGATGTTGTTCAGACGCCAGCACATCAACTTACCCCAATATGTCAAATTTCTTTGATAAGTTTTCAACTTTATTTTAAACACAAAAAGGTTCATGTTCAATTGGAAAAATGTTACAGTTTGGGGTGGGTTGATGTGCTGGCGTCAGCACATGGATGTCCATGTAGGTACAACATCGTACACAATATTATGCTCTTCCTGTGTTATGTGATTTCAGAGTTGTGTCTGTGCTAAATGTTTAACATAATGGTGAGTTCATCTTTTCACGTTTCCATCTACATAACAATGACGCAAGCATTGATATTGGTAAATATACAAATGTATAATATTATCGAATCTCAGACAACAATGTTGTGTTCTAATGCGTGTCATTTTATCCAATCAGCATTGTCTCGCACCCTCGCGTGCTCTAATGTGCCGAGGTAAGTAAATAGAAGGGTATTAGTCCATTCGCGGAAACAACCAACAGTTATATCGCAATGTTTTGCTCGTTCTGTAATTAGCCGCTTTGTTCGCAGTGCCACTCGACTAGACACGTGGCTATTTGCAGTCGTGTAGAAGTAGCTAAAATGATCAAGGATGTATTTTGGTTAATTTTATTTATATGTTGTGTAAAGACACATTCAAATCAATAAATATTCTTATAACAATCTGAGCCGGAATGTGTATGCTATGGTGTGGTCGTCCACTTCGATAGGTAGCGCGTCATTATAATAATACAGCATATTACGTGGAAGTAATATATTAGCTCAGTGGCGCGGCGAGTGAGCGCGCGCAGGAATCCGACGGTGAGCGGCGCTTACTGAAGCGCTAGCAAATGTTTGATCTAACTTTATTAGTTAGTAAGTAAAGTACGAGTCTATCAGCGATTAAATTGCTCGTGCAACTTACCTCTAAAAGCGAGTAATTTATAGCTTATTCTGCTTTAGACCACTTCAAACTATTCAGAGGTTTTCATTACATAACACAAGAATGGTATAGTAAGCTTATCTAATTGTTTCAGAATCCAATTGTACAAAACATCTGAACGCTGGATTTCTTTAAACAATGACACAAATTAAATTAACATGAAAAAGCTATTTAAATAACGCTCCAATACCACCACATTAAAGCTTAAATAAAATAAAGCAGAAATTAATGCAATAAATAAGTTAACAATTGAATGAAGCGCGTGAGTGAGCGCGCGAGCACGCGTGACTAACCGATGGCTACACGAGTGAACTGGCGTCCGCAGTCAGCGCGTAATGTAGTCACGTGACGTGGGAGCCGAGCCCGGGACCGCTCCAGCCTGCTGCAGGTGTCAACACCCCACTTAATACTCTAGTAATGAATCTTGAGACAAAGCAGGTAAATCAAAAAAATGTTTTCATAAAAAGTATTATAAAATAACTTGATAATTGTAGTGCCTAAGACACACATTTTAAAAGCTCAGTTTCTTATGTTCTGTAGGCTTGCTGAACAAGACACCGTTGAGGTTGACTTCGTTTATTCCTAAATGACACACTATATTATACAATAGACAGTACAGTAGTCGAAGTATCACAGACGGGGACAGACATCGAAGTGTGTCGCTAGAATGACAGATAGGAACTGGGTACATAGATAATATCTAGTGATGTGCACACTATTAACATACTAAATAGTGATGTCACAACACAGTTAAAGTGCATTTACTATTAATACCAATAAAAATTTTGAGTATCTGTTGGATTTACGCCGTTTCTAAATAATTGTCAAATTAATAAGTTACTTTTGCCCCAAACTTCGCCACGGGGATCTTGAACCCTTAAACTTTTGTTTTGTTTTAAAACAACCCTTACATTAACTTTTCTAAAATGTTATCTATACAGGGTGGAATGAACATTGTCGCACATCCGATCAAAAATTCTACGCTAACGTGTGCAAAATCATGAGCTATTATAATATGGAGTAAAGACGAAGTGAGCTGAAACCCCATCCATTCATTTGATGAGAGATTTTCACAGAATTGAACTGCTGGACTCAAGGTAGTTATTCGGATGTGCGACACTGTCCCTTTCCACTCCGTATACTGACTTCGTCGAGGTAAAATTTTATTATTTGTATAAATATAATGACGTGGTAAGCGCTGTGCGGTGGAAATGACGTGAAAAATGAACCATGATATACAATAACTGTTGCTCCAGTAGGGTGGCACGTTGCACTGAAACCAACCTCATTTACTTTACACAAACAAAGAGGAATTACTCTCAAACTGTATGTGTATGACAGCTTTATTAACTACAATAATATTGGACTATTTTGTAGAATATTATTGTGCAATAATTGTAGTACTTCATACTTTAACGTTGGATGCTGATAATACTACAATTTCCTCCACTATAAGACACAAAGCATCGCCAGTCGCCCGTCTGTCAGACACAGCGAGCGCTTCCTGTGCAGCTCGGTCTTTGTCCCGCCGTCAGCACCCCCGACGTATTACTGACACATCACACCGCGCTAGACATTCACATTACAATATTTATGGTAATAACTCTTGCAACATTCGTGTAAGAGGTCAATAATTAAAATAGGTTAAATAGGTCAATAATAACAATAGGTCAAATATTTCCTGAAAGTATTAAAGCTAATGAAATGCAACCTGGTAAGCCAGTCAAAACTATTAAAACTCTTTAAATCAATCTTGCCATAACGTCTTCAGCCAGAACAAAAACATTCTTAACTATCGACTAACATTATTTTTTAAACAAGTCCAATCCAGGGTAGATAAAAACTAGCGATAGTTACAAGTCTATTCTAGCCTGTCAAAAGTGAAATTACTCTATAGTTATTAAAAATAATAAATTTTGCAATAATCTGCATTTAAACATGATGTAAACAGTGAACATTTTTATTGGCAATTAAAATACTTTTTAAATAGATGATATTGAGTTTTAATTACATTAATATTTTTTTTATGACAATCGCCTGTCCTCCACGACTCTATATCTTCTTAGATAAATACTAGTGTTTGTCTCATTACCCTAAAAACATATCTTTGCAGGTTTAAAAAAAACAGCTCACGTTTTGAAAAATCGAAAGTGCATAATTATGTCGTACCTTTTTATTAGCACTGTTTGCTCTAGTGAAAGCCGCTGCTGTGAGCTGTGACAGCAGGCTCCACGTCGTGTCACCTTCGACAGCTGCACACAATAGAGCCAATCATTGGCTGAATCTGATTTAACGGCTCCTTGACCTTATTCGTGAAGAGTGAGACATTTCGCGTCATGCGGAACAATACAATATCTAAAAACGTTATTTATTATGCTGAGATACCGATAGGGCTGGTACTGACCGACAACCACGCCTATACACGAAATACAATACAGAGTATGTTAGCAGTCGGCTCGGCTGCTCATGCTGGAATAAAACATTTTGTTAACTGTACCATTTAGAGAATGTCTAAGTTTAGTAGATAATTAGTTTAAAAAAAGTTGTCAATAATTTCCACATGAAGAACTGTTGTATACATATAAGTTCTGTACACAAGATTCATTAAATGACTTGCGTAAACAGGCACAAAATCATAACATTCTAAAAGTTAACAGTCTTGTTCCTCAAAAACCTCACCTTAAAAATAGATATTTGCTTCGAAAGAATGTTGCAAGTAGCAAGAGGTAAATATCAAGTGTGGCAACCCTACCAGTCCCTATAGCCGGGCCCGCGGCGCCGCCTTACTATTTACCTTTTATGAGTTTTCTCGCGTCACCTGACTTTTGGTACGGTACCCGCTGCTGAGATTAATAGGCCAATACATTTACTTACACCTACTAAAATCCTGGTTTATGCCGACATAAACTGTTCAGGGACATTGACGTCGTGTAGGCTGTTACTAAGCAATAAGGCCGTGTATTTTATAAGTACCTATTATCACATCCGCGTGTGACTCGTTTTCAATTGACAAAGCGTCCCTGTCAAAACACTGGTTCTCTCTGCAACTGATGCAAGTGTACACAACATTTTCCTAAATCTTTCCCATGTTGAAAGTTCTTCTGTGCTATAAGTCTTACTGAGCAGTTTTCAGATAATAAATTATGTCATGAATTCGTAGTTAGCATTTAACTCCGCTCCTCTCGCAGGCGAGCGAGCGGGCCCGAGCCGATTCTAGGCTAAGCCGCTACTTTCGCCTGTCTCCTGTACGTGCCGCTATCTGCTAACATAATACTCCTCCAAACAATGCATTCACATTGTTCATACGTACGTCATATTCATACCCAGTAGTACCTACTAGCTGCATTGGTGCTGTGGTGTGCGGTGTCGTCAATGTTCTGTACGAGTCTGTACGTATATTTTGACTTCCTCGTTGGCCTAATGGTTGCATTCGCTACTGCTGAGCTTGAGGTTCCAAATTTAATCGGATCGGGCAAAAATTAATGAGTATTTCTATCTGACATTTCCCAGTGCCAGCCGGAGTTTGGATTTGTGCTCAATTGATGGGACTTTAACCTTACTGGCTAATTAAGGGTATAATACAGGTATACCCTTGCCTAACGCTTCGGAGATTTCAAGCGTGATGTTATGTTACTTCCATGCGTGCATTTGAGTCCTGTCTTAAACGTTTTTATTAAGTACTAAACTAAAACTATCGAAGTGCTAAAATTATGTTTGGCAGTAAGTTTCTCGAAGGGATCTCTTCAGCTTAGATAGTTCGAAGCCATACGTTAGAACAGCGACGCTTCATTGTTGTACATAACGAGTGTGTACTTGTATTGAAATATCAGTTTTCAGAGCGTCTAAAAGCCTTTGAAGGAGGGTAGCGTGACATCGTGCGCTCACAAAGGCCGTCAAGGGTCGCACACGATCGGCCAGTCGCTCGTGTGACCGCAGCACCGCCGCGCACACCGCCCGCTGCGACCGTTTGTGTCGACTGAACTGTGGCACGGCTTATATAACGCGGTGGAATGCAGCGCTTGTGAAGTTTATGTAGCGTGTAGCTGTGACGGCATCAACAAATTACTCCTAATGTACGAGGCTTCACAATCGGCAGATAGATTACCTATCAACTTGCCTGCCTTAATATACTGCGGGTTGTGGCGCTGTGCGACTGGCCAGGCACGGTTGTCAGGGGCGTTTGTACCTATGTCTGTAAATAGCACTTAATTATAGTCGGTTAAACTTCATCTTACTATGGCTACAAATATGTGTTGGTATGGAATCAATGGCGATCACCCGTACTATATGCCAAGGCGGGACAAAGCACCGGTCGGTTTTACACTAACGACATCCTGTGTCATGCACCCCTCCCCCCTCCTCCGGGCGACGTGCGGGAAATGAGAAAAGTTGGCGCTTCCAAGGTGTACATATACCTTACAGTTATTTATTTAACGATCTTTGGGCCCATTTTGAAATTCACTCCAAGATCCTAATGGGGTCGATGTTTCGGCTATTACAAGTTTTTTAGTTTTTTTTACGCCTGTCCTCCTATGTGAACAATATGTCGTAGTTAATATTTATGGCACAGTTTACATTTAGCGTTTTCTATCAAGGGTGATATTGACGGGAATACTGTTAGTTCTGAGTAAGTCTTAGTTCTGAGTAGTCTCTCTAAGCTTAATGCATACACGGTGGCACCGGCGCAACACGGCGCGGAGTGTCCCCTACACGGCACGTATGCATCCGCCATTAGCATTTTATTCTTCTGTGTTATCTTATTACGCTTTTTGCTTTTTACGAGGCGGCGGCACCGGCGGGAGTCAGATCGCGCGAATGTTGAAAGTAATGCAGTACTATGCATTCCACTCACAACACTCGTCAGTGCTCTTTCATTGATCTTGAACAAAAGTTACTTTCTTTCATCATTACAAACAATTTACAAAAAACATTTAGTCTTGATAAATATACTTAGATAGTTAATAAACTAAACTAACCGGCCAACTGCAACTACAAACAAACATAAATACATAGACACTAATATACACATACACTCACATACACAGATACATTAAGCCAGTACCATTTAAGTAGTTACCTTTCAATAATTTTGTACTTGCTTTATTTTACAAAGTTATTATAAATAGCATAACTTCTTTTTAAAGACATAAGGTGGTAATATATTAGTACTAAGGAAGAGCGGAACGACCCAACACAAGCATTACTATATTATGCGTCCGCGCGAGCAGTTCCGGCAATTAAATAGTATTGTATAAGCAAAGTTGAAGAAATAGTTTTTTTTAACTGCGTTCATGCCACGTGCAATGTGGGGTTCCATCCAATGACGGCTTTTGTTGTTTTTAACCCCCGACGCAAAAAGAGGGGTGTTATAAGTTTCACCGCTATGTGTGTGTGTCTGTCTGTCTGTCTGTCTGTCTGTCTGTCTGTCTGTCTGTGGCACCGTAGCGCCCAAACGGGTGAACCGATTTAGATGCGGTTTTTTTTATTCGAAAGCAGGGTTTCTTGCGATGGTTTTTAGACATATTTCATCAAAATTGGTACAGCCGTTTCAAGGTTATCAGCTCTTTTGTGTTAGCTTCCGTTGCTATTTTAGACGTCTATGGGTATTAACTTTACTTACAAACATAATTAAAATTTCAAATACCCATGTGTGTAATATTAATAAGCAACATTGTGGTGTATTTGGTCTGATGCAGCCAGGATATCTAGCAGACTAATACACTCTTGGAAAAATAACAGCAGATATGTCGTGTTTGGATTCATTATAACCTGCATTTGATTCTGCACACAATGCACTGATGGCAACTGGATGAGCTGATGCTGCAGCCAGGCTATCCAGCACACCAGTAGGTAGACTCTTGACAAAATAATAGCAGATATGTCGTGTTTGGATTCATTTTAACCTGCATTTGATTCTGCACACAATGCACTGATGGCAACTGGATGAGCTGATGCTGCAGCCAGGCTATCCAGCACACCAGTAGGTAGACTCTTGACAAAATAATAGCAGATATGTCGTGTTTGGATTCATTTTAACCATCATTTGATTCTGCACACAATGCCTTGATGGCAACAGGATGAGCTGATGCTGCAGCCAGGCTATCCAACACACCAGTAGGTAGACTCTTGACAAAATAATAGCAGATATGTCGTGTTTGGATTCATTTTAACCATCATTTGATTCTGCACACAATGCCTTGATGGCAACAGGATGAGCTGATGCTGCAGCCAGGCTATCCAACACACCAGTAGGTAGACTCTTGACAAAATAATAGCAGATATGTCGTGTTTGGATTCATTTCAACCAGCATTTGATTCTAAACACAATGCACTGATGGCAACAGGATGAGCTGATGCTGCAGCCAGGCTATCCAGCACACCAGTAACTACTTACTGGTGTGCTGGCTCCTTGACAAAATAATGGCAGATATGTCGTGTTTGGATTCGTTTTAACCAGCATTTGACTCTTCATACAATATACTGAAAAATTCTCATAACTGTAAACTCTTATAAAACAAAATTAATGCGTTTAAAAAATATAAAATAAAAATTAAATTAAAAATTTAAAAAACCCCCATCGCAAAAAAGTAAAACATTTAAAAAGTTAAAAATAACACTTTAGCCATGAAATTTTACGTAACGTCGGGGTACCGTTAAAATAAGTACCTACATACCTACAAGTACTAGGAACATTTCTTACTTAAGCGGTACCCCGACGTGAAGTAAAATTTCATGGCTAAAGTGTTATTTTTAACTTTTTAAATGTTTTACTTTTTTGCGATGGGGGTTTTTTAAATTTTTAATTTAATTTTTTATACTATGAACGTGTAGCGTTATCGGATATGTTTACTTTACCCAGTTGGTAGAAGATCCGTTCTGGTCGCAGGCGCGGATAGCAGCTGTGGGTGTCGTGGGTTTCTATAGGGCAGCAGTAACTTCACTGCATGCGTGGCAAGACCGAATTCCCAACGTTTCCTGAGTTCAATGAACCCCAAGATCTGATTAACGTGCAAATAGTGTAATTTAGCTAAATTAACTAAACTAATTCAATTTTAGTTACACGTAACGTAATTTTATATTGGTGGAAAGGTTTGAGGTATACACCGAGAGACAATGCGTCTTTGTCCCAACATGTTTAGATCTGTCGCATCGTACACGCGAATCAGCTCACACACACACACTCACACACCGGTAGTCACGTCGGTCGGTATAATACGCGCGACTATTGTCGTAAGTCGTGTAAACGCGCGTGTGGCGAAGTGGAATCAGAAGCTTACAGTAAGCTCACTCAAGGACTGGAGCGGCGCGCGGCGCCTACCTGTCACCACCTACCGTGCCCGCACCGCACCGGCTCATATACCGAACTAAGTAGTCAAGGGTATAAGAAGCTTTGGTTAGGTTGCTTTGAGATTTATAAATAAACATTTATTTCGAGCAAAAACAACTCATAGGTACCACATCACGAATAGAAATAAAACTAAAAATACATACCAGAAGAAATATCTTAAATCTAAACGGCCCTGCTGACGGCAACATGCCTATCACAGCAGTGCCGTTTATGAGATACCAAATGTTTTGACAAATTCATTTTTTCTATCAATTTTATAAACTCCATGCTAGAAGTAAACTCATTATTCCATTTCATGCATCTGTTCTACAGAATTGTGTATTTTATCTCAGGGATTGTGCGGCTTAGGTCCTGTCGCCGTAATGAAATGGAAAGCATTAAGCTTTAACTAGCTAATAAACGAAAAGCTGGCATTATTTAATGCCGTCTACGAGTGCGATGCAAATTCACGTCGAAGTGCGGCAGTGCCCAGTACTGCGCAGTGTACGCGCCGGGTTATTTGCGAGCGCCAATAAAAGCATTGACTGTTTACTGAGTAATCGGATTAGCTAGTAAGTCGCGAATGGAGCAGAGCGCGGCGTGTACTGCGTGTGCGGCGTTAGCGGCGTGTGTGGCGTGTGCAACGTGTGCAGCTAGCTTTGTGGTATATGCAAACTACAACAATGATTACTACCGGTAATGATGACGTATATTTATTTTCACGTATAATTTGCAACCGACGTTTATGTGTCCAGATGTGTGTGTGCGTACCCCCATGGAATAGCGTGAGAAAAGGCTTACCTTTCCTCGGTACATTTTTGCCGGTGTAATGCGATCGTGGGAAAAGCCTTTAACAAGGACCTGTTGGAAATTATACTCTACTGCTGTTAGCGGAAAAGTTTATCGAATAGCTGCTACGTGTGATGAGCGCGGTAACGATGGCAAACTTCATCACTTTCCCGAGCACTGGCTCGGGAATATGGTTCCATAGTTTTGATTTGTATTATCTTCTCACCATGCCGAACCAACAATCAGCCCTTGGGCTGGATCAGCCAGGTGCTTAGAAGGTCAAATACTATTTATTTTTAAAATTAAATAGCATAGTCTCTGACTACCGAATCAAGTTCGTTAGCAAAGCGTTGGCTAGACAAGACAGACACGTGTCATATTGGTAACTCACCTGCCGCTGACAGCCCTGTCGTGCGGTATTAAGCTCCCAGAGTGCGATGCGTACACGATATGAGCTAGTGTTACCGAACCCGTCCGTGCCCGTCCGGGCCGCGCCAGACATCGGACCGCGATGTCCGGACACGTTAACCTCTCGGCGTTGTGTTACTTATTAAGATAGAGGAGTGTTCTCCGGGTCGTGCGTCACGCGATACTTGCTGTGTTTATGCAAAGAAATATAGAAAAAGAGAGAGATATTAAAGTTTGTCTCATTAAAGCTAAGTATATAAAACTTAATCATTCTGACGGTTAAGTTCACGCAGTGGCTGAACGATTGGCTTCTGCGTGTTGCAATATCGATTCCAGCACGGTAACAAATATTTGTTTGGCCTACAGGTTCCGGGATTCCGGGTCTGGCTGTTTGTGTACGTGTGTTTAAATGTTTGTTTTTGTAAACGAACCCACGATACAGAAGAAGTTCCACGAATGGGGCAACTTAAAATGAATGAGTTGTTCAAAATCTGTACTCTACACTAATATTATAAAGCAGAAGAGTTCGTTTGTTTGGTTGAACGGCTAATCTCAGGAATTACCTGCCCGAATTGTTAAAATATTTTTGCGTTGGATAGTCCATTTATCGAGGAAGGCTATAGGCATATATCATCACGCTATGACCAATAGAAGCGGAGCAACAATAAAACATGTTGCAAGCGGGTAAAATGCTTCCTTAGCGTGCGCTGCGTAAACGGTTAAAATTACGCAAAAATCAAGTATTACCAAAATTATTCCTCTTTAAAAGTTCAAAAAAAAGTGCTCGAGAGCATTCCTTAAGGTTAACTCACTATAACCCTTTATAAGGAAATCAAATTTGTTCTAAAATAATGCATTATTTGCGAAGAAGTTTTTATTAACATGGTATTTAAATACCTTATATAAATACGTTAATCATCACAAGTATTACTTTTTGAACAAATGTTAGATAAAATACTAGAGTAGGTAGTATTATTTGAAGAAGTAGTAGTAGGAGGTTAACATCCCGGTCCATAGAAAAAGTGAAGTTAATATCCTGACTGAACAATTTAATACTGAGGAATGGAAAGTGGAACGAAAGCATATGTACCCAATTCGATATTCTAAGAAAAAGACGCGAGTGGTTCCGCAAATTACTAACTACTTAAGCGCACACGGAAATACATAACGCCTATGCTAGTGAATGAGCTGCCTCCGGAGTTGATGACAGGTGCAAAACACAAGTACCAACTTAAGAAATGACTTAAGAAACATTATCTGTCATTGTGTCCATAAACTTTTTCTTTGGTAGAGGTTGGTAGTTTTTATTAAGTTAGATATATATTATTAACACGCACACATATGTTTGCACACAAATCTTTTAGATATTGTTAAACAGAACGACTGCCGACAAACTGATAAGCAGTTTGGCAGAATTTTTGTAAACATGTTTTGTGTTGATGTATGAATAAAGCAAATTAAAAAAAAAACTTTTTTGCAAAAAAATTAAACCGACTTCAAAAAAAACACTAAACGGTGTAAAATAACTCTAAATTAGGAAGTCTGTGGCTTTGGTGGTTTTGTCTTATTCATGATGGGCCACCGACTTCCTAATTTAGAGTTATTTTACACCGTTTAGTGTTTTTTTTGAAGTCGGTTTAATTTTTTTGCAAAAAAGTTTTTTATTTTTCCATTTTTAGTGGTTCCCATACAAATATTTGCTATATATATTGTTAATTGTAACAGTACATGTCATGATAATAGGGTTATCCACTTATCCCTAATAAATGAAAATTAACATACCTAACTGTCGAAATCTAGGTATATTGTACACATCTGCGTACCCCTCAGAGCATACCAGGCGTGATGATACGTCATGATGTTGTATAAACAATAAACATCCAAGCGATTCCAGCAATCACGACAGATTTGCCGTCTATTTTTGAAGAGTTCCGTTGCATATCTCCGAAGATCAGCACCAGATCTTCACCATATTAAAATGGGACCACCTCGGGAGTATACTCTTTCGAATAAAAAAAGAATTTCGAGAATCGGTCCACAAACGGGGGAGAAATCAGGTAACATACATACATAAAAAAAAAAAAAAAAAAAAAAAAAAAAAAATACATACACACGAACATAGAACCTCCTCCTTTTTTGAAAGTCGGTTAAAAACATGCATAAAGTAGGTACTACGTTGACTTGCCTGCTGATCGAGTTATTAGTGGCCCTGACTGCTATTCCGGAGGTCGAGGGTCCGATTCCCACCCAAGAAAAATGTTTGTATGATGATTACGATCATTTGTTTGGTCTAACCACAAATGGGTTTGTGGGTACCTATGCCCACAGTGCCCGCAACGGTGGATCCGCGCTAGCGTCGCGGCCGTCTGTCTGTCTGCCGATCTGTCCGTCTGTTCGTTCGAGATAAACTCAAAAACCACTACGCCGATGCTGTTTTCACTAATGGATTGAGTGGTTTTCAAGGAACCTCTTAGTATTTATAATTTGTCAAGTTTTTGTGTACACTAACATGCCTGACACCGAGTTGGGCGGGATAACCGACATCCATGTGGGCGAAGCTGCGGGCATCAGCTAGGAGTGGCTAACCTTCTAGAAACGCTAAGGAGTTCAGAACATTTAAAAAAATCTTCTATACTCCTTAGCGTACTTATTATTTAAGAGCCTATTCAACATGGCGCGCCATAAACATTAAAATGGCGTGAAAAAAAATCTGTCTAATCCGAATACTTTTTAAATGTGCTGTGTTCCTAGTGAAGTGCCTCTCCAGTATGTGTAATAATATATTTATACCTCCTAGTCTAGGTACTACCACAACTATAATATTTGTATTATTTTGTAACAAAATACAATGCATACTCATGTTTTCAAGCACAGTCCAAATTTAATTATTAACTTCTTGAGCATAACTCATGTTTTACCTTGAAATTGGAATCTTGTATCTGATCTCAGGACCGGTCCGAAGCTTTATTTATTGGCTCTTAATCAATCAAGTACATCGTGGAGCCCTGAGCATTGCTGGGAGAAGGAATACTTGAGTCCGCACCGTACCGGCGCGCAATAAGCTCTTCATTCATAAATCTCCCCGCCCACCACCCCCGCGCTTCTCAGGTGCGCCTACTAATTGATCCTTTGATTGAGTTCACGGCAGATTCCTGAGAATGTATGTACACCACTAGATACGATATCAATCAGCTCCCAATAGGCTTCACAAGAATGCTAATTAGTCGTGGCTGTAACTAATTGTGGATGGGGCAAGACTGCATATTGTTACGTGGTGAGTGAGATCAGGTATGACTTGGAAATAAAGTAACTATACCTGCAATTATTATTACGTACCTGCATAGATTATGAATAAAACATTATTTATCGTGAGGTTTGTGACTAACTTGGAGTCAAAGTTTTTATGCCACCCGTGGACCACTGACTTGGCTTCAACCGCCATCGAGAGAGCACTCTTTGCTAATAAAATACCATGTGATATATTCAAACTAAATGAAAGAAAATTTAAAACTTATATTAAAAGTACACTTAGTAAACTGGCACATTATAAATTAGAAGATTATATTCAAGATAGGAATGCTTGGAAACATGCTGGTCCTGCTCCATAGGACAATCATTGGAGTCTTCAGAGACAAAATCAACCGGGTTGCTAATCTAATAATGTACCTATGTATTGTTTTCTATTTATTGTTTTATTATTTCACTTTTTAAAATTAAAGTTATTATAAATATGTGAGCACAATGTATCTAGCTGTACCAACTTAATCATGTAATTATCAACTCCATTGCTTATTTTTTATTTTTTTTTTGCTTAAACCTATCTTAGTATAGTTTTTTTTATTCTAGGTGCATCGTCCTCACATATAATCTTATTAATGTATACAAAGTTTTGTAAAATCTATTTTAAAAGAGTAAGTATGGAGTTTCTTGCCCATTCTTCTCCATACAAATCTACTTTTAGGAAGGGGCAACTAGAATCATTTTTTAAAGTTAATTTTTTTCGACGTTCAAAAGTGCCTTATAGGGGCCTAATTGAAATAAATGGTTTGACTTTGACTTTGACTTTGATATTTTCCTTCACCGTCTCTGGAGCAAGCGAAAACGAAAGTTCAGTTACACATATTTCCGCATTCCAGTGGCACCGGCCAGTTTTAATAAATTTAACCAAGTTCTACTCAGATTATTGTCCTCAAATATAACGAAGTGATCCTGACATGATCCTGAGTCAATTCACATTTAAAAAATGCCAGAAGTAGGTACTCGTTTTCATCGACCACACTGGCTATATGAAGCACCTAAAGATTCCTAAGACAATTTTCTTAAATTTAAAAATACAGTTGCTTTGGCTTCATTGCTGATATAAGACATTGCATATTAGGTAAGTTATCTCAAATGAATCCCATTTGAAGATAATAGCCAATTAGAATTTAAGTGAAAAAACGAATTTCTTTTTTATTTTAAATGTGGTTTTAATTATGACTGACTGTTATGGGTCAAACTAATCTTTCTTTGTCTCACCATTAACTTACCACGTGGGTCACAAAATAAAGTGTATTATACTTGTTAAGAGTCAATATCAAAGACCAATAAATCGTAAAATTGAGTGTTCAAAACGACTTTTAACATGACCTTACAAAAAACATAAAAATGCATGTTCCCTACTTCCCTACAGATGAGCGTGTATCAGAGAATGTTGGATGCATCGGCACGCCTGGCACACTCATAAATCGTATTTTGGAGCAATATTTCGTGAGTCTGCGTCACAAAGTCAGGGGCCCGGGTCGCATGCTCGGTATTGAGCACTGAGCGTGACGATATTGAGCGCTTGCCCTATCCGCTCACACGCCTCAACGGACAGCGCGCCGCGGCCGCGTGCTCTCTGCTCGCTAAGCAATCGATCAGAACATTCAGAACACACTGCTCTATGCAATTGTATTAGCCGCGTGCGACTTCACACGCAGAATGTGCCGATAACGTTATTATCACCTAACTACCAATTAAATAGATATAGATGTAAAGTGATACATAGCATCATGCGCCAGGTGTCGCACATCCCACAACCACTGCTGCATAGTGTTCTGTGTACATAGTTATGAGACCACGAAGTGATTCTCGCAGATATTGCGAAATAATTAAGTTGTAACATTTCAGATTTGGTGTAAAACAGGCCTCACTACCCCGCGCCAGGTGCTCGTAAGATCGAAGGAGATTAATCAGGGTTCCGTTTAACGCTAAGCTCCTTTTGTGCCAAGCTTCAATACCCGTACCTAATATCCACTACACAGTGCACAGAATATAATATAACTCTAACCTAATGGCGTTGGAATCTGAATGCTGAGTAGGTATGCCTGATTAATGTACACAAATATATTGTAAAAAGAAACGATTTTGGAAATAGAAAGTTAGAGTTTCTTTCCTATTCTTCTCCATACAAAACTATTTTTGGAAGAGGTAAATCGAATTATTTTTTTATCTAAAGTTTAACATTCAAAAGTGTCATTTAATGGTTTTTTAAAAAATCCGTGTCATTCAACGTGAGTAATTTTGCATGTATGCATGTCGCGGAGCTGTAACCACACGATTATTGTTTTGCTTAGATCTGCTCCTCTTTCAACAATAGTATACCAATCAAATCATTCCACCGGATTTTTTTCTTGATGGTTGGTGCGTGGCACTTCGGAACATTGCTACATAGTGTATTCTTGTCGATCTGTTATGAGTTATTATGCAACGTCAATATACTTGGTTTTATTGGAGACGCGATGCCTCGGCTTTGCTCGGGTTACAGCCTCACCGGTCACCCCTCCCTTCCGTCGCACCCCCCTCTCGCCCTCACGCTGACCTTTATGTTATACTACACCGTAAAATGTTAGCACTCACCGTTACCTGCGTCATCTGTTACTTTCCTCTAATATTGGTTTCCGTAGGTGTGGACGTGACTTGTATATTGACTATGATTAGTGAATATTCAGCGTGATCTTAAAGACACTAATTGAAGGGTTTAGGATGTTAATGTGACCGGGGTGCGTGTGTAGTTGTACTAGGGCAGTAGGCCGCAATAACTGAATTACCATTGAATGACGTAAAAAAAAAACAACCGACTTCTTAAAAAAAAACTAACAGGTGAAAAATAACTCCAGTTTCGGAAGTCTGTGGCTTTGGTGGTTTTGGTTTGTTCATTATTGGCCACCGACTTCCGAAACTGGAGTTATTTTTCACCTGTTAGTTTTTTTTTAAGAAGTCGGTTGTTTTTTTTGTAAAAAAGTTTTTATTTTGTAATTTTTAGTTTCTTTGTATGTAAAGAAAGTCTTTCAAAACTTGAAAGAATCATTGAAATTGGATAACAATTGTTAAAGAAGTTCTATCTCTAAACATTAATCTGTACATCTCTGCCGGCCCCTTTTAAAATAGAATGGCGTAATGTTATGTTGTAGAAATACAAAAGCTCAGCACAGACATCTGACTATAGCAATCGCGAATAATTTGCTGTTATGCGTTGAAGAGTTCCGTTGCCTGTCTTCTTCATCAGTTTTTCTTCACCAAATGATACTTTCTAAATGAAAATGCTTGATTTGTTACTAAAAATGTTGAAATCAGTGCATGTGTGCGTATGTTTTTTGAGGAGTTCCCTCAATTCCTCGAAGATCCCTCATCAGGTATGAGTTTTGATACAAATGGGACCAATCTGTTTAAATGACGGAGTACTGAGGTAACAAACCCTAAAAAAAAAAAAAAAAATATACAACCGAATTGAGAACCTCCTCCTTTTTTTGAAGTCGGTTAAAAAGCGCGGCACTGTGCTTTAGTACCCAGCATATTATTATTATCGATAGCAAGCAGAGGGTGCATTAAGCAGAGGGTATACAAACAAAGGTGATAACCAGAAATTATGAACCCTTGAGTATTATTTCCCGCGGACTATTGACATTCATATGTCCAATTGTAGATTCGACAGATCGATGATCGATGATCGACAGATCGATTTTTTTTATTTTTATTTTAAGTATTAACTTCATGATTATTACTTTTTTTTTTTAATAATCAACTTTGGATTAAATATTATGTAAATATGTGAGCACCATGTATCTTTCAATACGCTCATACTATTACCAGCCGCGTTGCTTATTTTATATCACCTATCTCAGGATAGCTGTTTTTTTTTTCTCATGGTACATCGTCCTCACATATAATCTGATTATGTATACAATTATTGTAAAATCTATTTTTAACCCCCGACGCAAAAAGAGGGGTGTTATAAGTTTCACCGCTATGTGTGTGTGTCTGTCTGTCTGTCTGTCTGTCTGTCTGTCTGTCTGTCTGTCTGTCTGTCTGTCTGTCTGTCTGTCTGTCTGTGGCACCGTAGCGCCCAAACGGGTGAACCGATTTAGATGCGGTTTTTTTTATAAGAAAGCAGGGTTTCTTGCGATGGTTCTTAGACATAATTCATCAAAATCGGTTCAGCCATTTCAAGGTTATCAGCTCTTTTGTGTTAGCTACCGTTGCTATTTTAGACGTCTATGGGTATTAACTTTACTTAAAAGCATATTTGTGTCTTAAAATTTCAAACACCCATGTGTGTAATAAACAACATTATGGTGTATTTGGTCTGATGAAGCCAGGATATCTAGCGGACTAATACACTCTTGGGAAAATTATAGCAGATATGTCGTGTTTGGATTCATTTTAACCAGCGTTTGATTCTGCACACAATGCACTGATGGCAACAGGATGAGCTGATGCTGCAGCCAGGCTATCCAGCACACCAGTAGGTAGACTCTTGACAAATTAATAGCAGATATGTCGTGTTTGGATTCATTTTAACCAGCATTTGGTTCTGCACACTATGCTCTGATGGCAACAGAATGAGCTGATGCTGCAGCCAGGCTATCCAGCACACCAGTAGGTAGACTCTTGACAAAATAATAGCAGACATGTCGTGTTTGGATTCATTTTAACCAGCATTTGATTCTGCACACAATACCCTGATGGCAACAGGATGAGCTGATGCTGCAGCCAGGCTATCCAGCACACCAGTAGGTAGACTCTTGACAAAATAATAGCAGATAGTGTTTGGATTCGGTTTAACCAGCATTTGACTCTACATACAATGCACTGAAAAATTCTCCTAACTGTATACTCTATAAAACAAAATTAATGCGTTTAAAAATTTTAAAATAAAAATTAAATTAAAAATTTAAAAAACCCCCACCGCAAAAAAGTAAAACATTTAAAAAGTTAAAAATAACACTTTAGTCATGAAATTTTACGTAACGTCGGGGTACCGTTAAAATAAGTACCTACTTACCTACAAGTACTAGGAGCATTCCTTACTTAAGCGGTACCCCGACGTGAAGTAAAATTTCATGACTAAAGTGTTATTTTTAACTTTTTAAATGTTTTACTTTTTTGCGGTGGGGGTTTTTTAAATTTTTAATTTAATTTTTAAAAGAGTAAGTATGGAGTTTCTTGCACATTCTTCTCCATACAAAACTACCTTTTGGAATGTGCAACTAGAATCATATTAATTTAATTTATTTGTAAGTATAACGTGCAAAAGTGCCTGTTTTCAGGCCTAATTGAAATAAATGATTTGATTTTGACTTTGACTTTGATGCACTTAAATGCAAACTATGCGAAAGAGACGAGAGTTTCACACAACACAGTAATGCATGCATGCAGTGTGCCGGCACGAATACTTGACGTAACTATATCGACAACTTGAAAAAATAAATTAGATACTAATATTGCTTGATATTATTTAAGACTTACTTTAAGTTCAGGTGTGAAACTGTTTGTGTTTGTCTTAAATGAAATCCTGTTATACATATATTATTTTGCTTTTCGATATTCGTATTATGCTTTTTTAAATTATTCTAATTCAAATTACGTTTACGACAAGCATTCGTGCTAGGCACGCAGATTCCAGGACAACGTTACGTATAACTGTCAACAACATTGTTATTGACAGTTATACGTAATTTTGAAGTCAAAGCATTTGGCCGTCACAAAAAACAACCGTCTCTCAGTCGATATAGTGACATTTTTCTCGGAAACGATTTTCGCTCGTGCGAAGGAAAATGCTTTTAGATCACATTCAACATCAGACGTGAACTGAAATCACAACTGGGACTTGTTGTATGCAGATATTTTTAACCGACTTTCAAAAAGGAGGAGGTTCTATGTTCGTGTGTATGTATTTTTTTTTTTTTTTATGTATGTTACCTGATTTCTCCCCCATTTGTGGACCGATTCTCAAAATTCTTTTTTTGTTTGAAAGAGTATACTCCTGAGGTGGTCCCATTTTAATTTGGTGAAGATCTGGTGCTGGTCTTCGGAGATATACAATGGAACTCTTCAAAAATAGACGCCAAATCTGTCGTGATTGCTGGAATCGCTTGGATATTTATTGTTTATACAACATCATGACGTATCATCACGCCTGTATGCTCTGAGGGGTACGCAGGTGGGTACAATATACCTAGATTTCGTCAGTTAGGTATGTTAATTTTAATTTATTAGGGATTAGTGGAAAACCCTATTATCATGACATGTATTGTTAACAATTAAGAATATAAAATAAATTCATGGCAAATATTTTTATGGCAACAACTAAAAATGGAAAAATAAAAAAATAAAAACTTTTTTGCAAAAAATAAACCGACTTCAAAAAAAAACACTAAACGGTGTAAAATAACTCTAAATTCGGAATTCTGTGGCTTTGGTGGGTTTGTCTTACTCATGATGGGCCACCGACTTCCGAATTTAGAGTTATTTTACACCGTTCAGTGTTTTTTTTGAAGTCGGTTTATTTTTTGCAAAAAAGTTTTTAATGTTTACAATTTCAGTACCTACATTATAATAAAGCTGCATTTTATTTTACTTTTGATATCTTTTTTGATAGTTTAATACTATTCTAAACAAAAGTAAAAGTTATGGTTCTAAGACTTCTACTTACATGATGGTGATGATGTTTGTTTGTTAACTTATTCATACTAATTACCAGAATTGTATAACAAGTAGTCTTAGCTATCGCATTAGGTTTCAAAACCTGTAATGATAGAATAAGAGTTTTAAATAAAAACATAACTTGATAAAATAACCGAAACAATCATATTTACTTACTAAGAGGTTTATGGACGTCGTAACTAAAAATTACTATAGGGCGCGCGTCTAACGCGCGGTGGCAGGACGCGGGGCGCAGAGAGCGGGACAGCGGCGCACTTAATAAGCTCACACCTCAAGAGTGCGTATTAACAGAAACATAACGCGCACTCGGGCACAGCCACGATGCCGTAAAACAAATATAATATTTTAAGCACACAAATGTACAGAGGCAGACTTGATGCCATTGGCATTTTCTACAAGTCAACTTTTGGGATATATGTTATGCATGTAGTTCCAACATGAATCATCACAACATGCAAGGAAAAGTGACTTCGCTCTCGGAATAAAAACGTACTATTTTTTTTGTACGTCTTCATCGTAATTAGAAATTTTCCGCCCAGTCGTTACTAGTTTTGTCTGAAGCACATGGGTTTTGGTTCAAAAAGTGTTGATTCTCAGCTTACTTAATTTAAATAAATGAGTTTTGAGTCGGTACCCAACACTTGACTATCGGGTCACTTAATTTCTTCCGGCTTCTTACATTGTATCTATTTCTCAATAAAATATATTGGGTGACTGGTAATTAGTGACCGATACTTAAACACGTGATCGTGACACGTGTCCTCATGAATACGAATAACTTTCCCAAAGAAACTTTTTTTTATACATAAAAAATTATAACACATTAAACAACAAAAACGCTGTTTAAATCATGAATATAATCACGAGTTTAAGTATCGGTCACTAATTACCAGTCACCTTATATACAGAAATAATATTACATAACCGCTTTAATCGTACCACAAAAAAGTATCGTTTGGCTCGGACGAGCCCAGTTTCATAAAACCCTTTTGAAATTAGCGGTCACATTATGATCATTTCATGTCGGATCAATTTTTTTTTCTTACGAAATATTGTACGTACTTGTAGAATTTAAATGGCATACCCTAAGGCCGATATTATTCTGCCAACGCCAACGAAAATATTAATAAAAATAAAAAGTCGCGTACAAAGCGAACGTTTACGGTGCGCGGTGGAGTTACACGAGCGAACGGCAACATGCCCGCAACCTGAACTTCTTTGATGTGAAAAAACATCGTTCCCAAATACTTGTAGAAATGTGTTAGTGGAATGTGTTTGTATGACCCAATGGCACAAACGTGAAGAATCATAATATACCGGGTAAAACGGGGTGGATAGAAACTCAAGGGTGAATAGAAACAAAACTTTGAGGAGAATATTCGCGTAAGTTTAAAGTTGTTTGTTACATACGAGGATTCTAATACTTTTAAATAATTTAGATAATTAGTTTCGACACCTTGTTAGTATCAAACAATATTAAACTAGCGTAAAAATCCTCCTCAAAGTTTTGTTTCTATTCACCCTTGAGTTTCTATCCACCCCGTTTTACGGTACGTTTTAAGATGGTATAAAGATTTATGTGCGAGGGAACTGCCAGTCATTAGTTGCCAATTTTCATTTACTAGAAATAGTAATCTTTGGGACAAAAACTTTTTTACAAAAAATACAACAGACTTCAAAAAACACTAACCGGTATAAAATAACTCTAAATTAGGAAGTCTGTGGCTTTGGTGGTTTTGTCTCATTCATGATTGGCCACCGACTTCCGAATTTAGAGTTATTTTATACCGGTTAGTGTTTTTACAACCAATACAACCGACTTCAAAAAACACTAACCGGTATCAACGGACTCGGGGACGCCCGCGAAGGGAGTTTAACACCTCACTCTCCACGCTGACTTAGTGAGGCCCGTGGGGCCGGCACCAGTCGGGGGTCGCGGAAGTATCTTCTGTTCCTGTGACCCCCGGTGCAGGTGTGAGAAGGAACACGGGGTGGTTTTTAGTCAGTAAGAGTCTGACAGACCCTTCCGCCCTCCTATTAAATGGGTGTTATTCAATGATAAGTCACGGATAGCCAAAGATAATGGTTTGTTAAATATAATTATTTCCTATCAAGTAAATAATGTTATATGAATGTTGAATGTACGTTCATACATAATATACAACATTCATATAGCACTAGTACACAGTCATTTGTGCAAAACGAAGAAAAACTGCACGGCTGACAAAAGGTAAATTGTATTATTTGATTGATTTAATGTGTGTGAGGAACTTTATAACAATAATATCGAAAGTTCAGATACGATTTTTCGTAATTAGGGACGCCGGGCGGTCTTCCTCAATGGAACCAGTCAGGAAGAAGGGCCTCGTGTTCGGTCCATAAATCTGATCGAGTTTGTTCAGTTGAGCGATTGACTGCGTGCGCTCAGGCCACAAATTAGTAGCACACTAATTAACTGGGCAGTGCGAAGTGGCAGTCCATGTAGAATGCTACTAACTGTGCTAATGCTACTGCAGTGCGCAGTGTTGTGCTTCCGTGGTCCTACGACGTATTGTCGTGTACGTAATGCAAGCAAGTTATTTGAATGAATAATAGAAAGAAAGAAAATACATTAATTCGCAACAGCTGGAAATACGCACAGTAAAAAACATAATAACAAAAAAAAGAGACACAAAAAATGCCATGTCTCACGGCTGCGCCAATAGGTGAGACAAATGGGTGGGGGAATGAAGATACATTTAATGATGACAAAACAGGCAATAAGCTGGTCGTATTAGCGATCGGAAGATTCAGGAAGTTGTTTTATGCTAACTACTAAAATCGTGTCCTGGTGGGAGAATTTGGTTTAACTTATCTATAGTAGTTTAGGTAATCTTTACGTAAACTTCTATAAATATCATTTATCGTGAAAAGTTCAGTTATAGGATAGGGCAAGTATTATCGTAGTTATAATGTATGAAATATCCTAATTTAGGCATCATTGTATTAGTACTTCATTGAGGCACAGATCTCCAATGCGAGTCGGAGTCGCGCACGAAGTGTTTCGTAGCGCCCGTTGCTAAACACGAAAAAAATATCGTCTGTTGTATGGGAGCCCGACTTACAAAATTATTTGTTGTTACGGCAACAAAATTTCATCATCTGTAAAAATGTCAACTGATAATGAGATATAGCCTGGTGACAGATAGACAGACAAACCAAAACACACGGATAGAGGAGTCTTAGTAATTGGGTTCCGTTTTTACCCTTTGGGTTAGAAACTAAAAATGGAAAAGTTAACCTAAGTATAAAATCAGAGGTTTTTAAATAGGTAGGAAAAGGCTTTTATTTATACAGCAGCCCGAGCACGGTTAAACACCCCTCAGTGATCTGGACAAGACGAGACTGGTCGTTTTAATATAGAATCTATTTGCGTCTAAACGTCGCATGTGTTACGTTGAATAAAATTAATATACCAAATAAATAAATATTTCACAACTTTCACTATCTAACCCCAAGCTAAGCAGAGCTTGTGCTATGGGTGCTAAACAGGTGATAAACATAATGATATATTTATAAATACGTACATAATTATAGATAAATTACGGGTGTAATTTATGACAGAACAAATTAATGATCGTGCTCATCACACAAACATTTGCCCTGGGTGGGAATCGAACCCACGACCTCCGGCATAGCAGTCAAGGGGACTAATTACTAGACCGAAAGGCGCCAGTGAATGAACTAATATCACTTACTGTGACATGACATGCTTGTTGTGTACGCGACTACAATGTTGAGTAACAATTTGCTGTTCCAACCAGATGCAAGTGAAGCACTAGAGCGACTTGACATCGATACGTACGTAGGTATATAGCACAGTTCGCGAGATGTTAGTGAAGCCTCAGAGGTGGCTCGTTGCTATATTGTTAGCGTGTCCTGTTCCCGGTTACCGAGATATCTTCATCGATTATTGGCAGTAGGCGAGCCTCCCCGGCGTATCGAGTAGCAGCTAGGTCGGCAAGGATTTCAATATAATTGGCTCAGTAAACTCCGCTCTAACATGTTATTAAGAGAGATAAGACTGACCTATCAATAGCTTGGTTACTTCAATGTTTACTTTAAACTACTGTTTGGAAGGGAAAACTGTTAAAGAATCATCTTCTTATTTTATTTAACTTACTAGCAGACGTCACACGGTTTCAACCGCGTTTTCTCTTTCCCGTGGGAATACAGGGATAAAAAGTAGCCTATTTCACTTGGGGATAGTGTAGTTTCCCAACAATTTTTCAAATCGGTTCAGTCGTTTCGGAGCCTTTTCAATGCAAACAAACAATCAAATCTTACCTCTTCGTAATAATAGTATAATTATCTATACTAATATTATAAAGAGGAAATGTCATCATCGTTTTATTCAACATTGTGAAAAAACCTGGACTAATAGTTAATAGAAGTTTGAAATCGCCAATCCCCTTGAGTAAGCGTGGTGATTAATGTGTGTGCCTTCTCTGTATGGGAAGAGGGCTTTGCGCTGCAGTGGGAACAGTAAACAGTGGTATTATTTTGATAAGTCTGCCGATCAAAAGTGCCATTTAAAATTCTTATTGTAAAAAGTAAAATAACATAATAAATAATAAGCGGCAATAGCCCAATGGATAAGGCGTCGACTTGGCGATCGAGTGGTCGTGAGATCGATCCACAGCCATTGCACTATAATTGACGTGAACCCACTCCAGACAAAAGTTTATTTAGCTTAGGTGGATGGGTTGGGCTTAAAGAATCTTTATTTATTTTTGGCCACCGACTTCAGAAACTAGAGTTATTTTACTCCTATTTGTGTTTTTTATTGAAGTCGTGAAGTTTTATTTAACAATTTTTAGTTTCTTCGTATGTAGCCTTAAAGAAAAGTCTTTACTAGTTTTAGTTCTATTTTTAGCCCTATTAAATAAAAACACACAACTTCATTAAAATAAGTCCAGCCGTTTCGGAGGAGTTTTGTAACAAACACTGTGACAAGAAAATTTTAAATATGAGATGGAGATATATCCAGGTTTCTGGTCCATGTTTTTTTTTCACTAACGTCAGTGATGTCAAAATGTACACATTTGTACTTGTTTAGATTATAAATATGAAAAGCGAGACCAAGAAAGAAGCATTAAAATTTTATCATAGCTGATAATGTCTCGATATTGTAGTAAGATCTAAATCACATTTGGTACTCGATACATAAGCGGGTTGCACACAGCCTGTTTGGCACAGTTCAATACCCGCCATTATATGCAAGAAGTGTACTTATTATCTAAAACTATATCTAACATTATCATTATTATTATAGCGTAATATCGTACAGGAAGTCTGCTCCAGGTACTATAAAGTGAGCACAGATAATGACATCACCCCAGTGTCGCCACAGGAAGTGGATATTGTGTATAGTGTGCACAATATAAAGTGTTCAATTTGGTGATCATAATGAGTTAATTGATGCAAAATCAAATATGTATGTCCTGACTTCATGTAAATAGTTAGTACTTTAAACTCGCTCTCCAAATACGTGCAAAATAAATGGCTTCAAATGTTTAGTATACGCGACATGGATGTGGGACACTCGTAATGTGTAATTATGTTTGAAACGTATCTTAGGACAAATGAAATAGAGTATAAACAGTGCGCGGGTGAGTGTGAACTATCGCCAGGGTCCGGCGCGCGGCGCTCGCCCGTAAATAAATCATGTTGGATCAGGCGCTACACGTATCTGATTGGGTTGCCGCACCCTTTGATAGATCCAATTGAGAGCCACACGGTCGGTAAATAGTATCCTCACACACACTCACACGCATGTCCCACTACACACACACATACTCGTAGGTTGTACGAGAACCTAATCAACCCACATCCACTCAGCGTCGTCGACAGACTAGTGTTCTCACAGCCTCCTCACACGACGGCAGTGTGCTGTGATGACAACACGCAATCAATTAAGGGATGACTTGATATACGTAAACTAGTATCTCTTGCACTTCACTGTGTCTTTTTAATCCATTTTCAGCTCAATGGCGTCAGAGAATCGGATTGGCGAACATCTGATATTTCCCACGCAAACTGTGTTTATAGGATCTTACCGCGTTGAGTGATAGGATTTACTTGTATTTGCCGACGCCGGACGTGATCAGTGTGTGCGGATCGCATGGAGATAAATTCCTTGTCACAGGTGTGTGTCGTACGCCAGTACCACAGACCATGGAATCGACTCGTATGGGCAACGTATTTTGCTGTAATACGTACGTTGAACCCACACCTTCTGCCTATTTAACCTTATCATTTGCATTTTCCTTCCATTCATTTGTACCATAGTATAGTTAAGCCCCTTGGTGTGTATGGAAGAAAAGTTTAGAAACACCTCTAGTAGGTGTGGTCAGTACTGTGTGATTTAACGGTAAGTCCGCTGATCCTTTGAGGCGTTTTACGGCTGACCGCACGTGGTCAATGGATGCGGGGAGGAACGTAACGGGAGGGGGAGGAGAGGTGGAGTGTAGCAGGTATCTACTAAATACCAGCATGTTTGACAACTCTTTGGATAGAACTTTATATTATGTCTTAGGATTTGTCAGGGTCTCAGGGAGCGTTAACAGTGATGTTTAAAAATCTTATCTTATGTGACCTGGAGTCACCAGGTTACCTGGTGACTCAGCCAGTGGTGAACTGGGACCTCTCATTAGCCAGAGGTCCCAGTTCATCACTGGCGGAGTCACCAGGTTATTCCAGGTCACATCAGAGACGTTTCACTTCTCTGTATCCGAGAAACACTTCTTACCGTAGCAATTAGCAATTATAAAAATACATAAACCGCTCAAGGCAATGGTAAGCTCATATTAGGCACCAAATAAATAAACTACATGAACTTCCTTAGTATTGTAGTTAAAAGGCTGCGGCCGCCCCTCGCTTCAACAATTTAGATTACGATTAAAAGTTGTGTTGTTGGAATGTGGCGCTCAACGACGCGGCGACGACTTGAATTCATTGCAGACGAGTAAATTTTTTGTTGGAACCCGGGACACTTACGTTTGCCGTTTCAACATTTTTAGGGTTCCGTTCCTCCTAAGGAAAAAAAGAAGCCCTTATAAGATCACTTGTTGTCCGCCTGTCTGTCTCTCTCAAGACTCTTTATTTTAGTAATGCGTAGAGGTATCAAGTTGAAATTTCAACCATATACTTAAGTATACGGTCCCATGAAGTTTTGAAAAAAACTAAACTTCTAAGTTTACGCAAAAAAAGATACGGTCGTTTATTCGGCAAATAACACTTATTTTGACACTCTCAAGAGAATCAAAAGTCATAGGGTACTTTTCGTTAGCTTTGAACGACGCAATTTGGCAAGTAACGCCGTTTTAAACCACAAATATAAGAAAACATCTAAAAACTATACATTATCCATTACTTTACTCAGGAAAAGCTCGTAAAAAACTGCGCGATTAAATCCCTGAACTATTTACATTGGTCCTACGTATGGAACCCTGCTCGGTGGCCGAGTCCAACTCGCATTTTCCGGTTTTTAGGGAAACGGAACTAAATCTATAATGCCTAATGCATTCGGCTGTCTACCTATATTTCGTAAACTATCTTAATAATGTATCTCGATCCTATTTTGCGCACATTCTTCATAAGAAATTAACTTGATAAGTTAAAAGGTTTCAGAAATAAAATAGTAATATGATTTATACTAGGTTGGAAAACCTTATATTAAACTAGCTGCCCCGGCAAACTTCGTTGTGCCTTAGAGTCAATTTATTGCTCTTATCATTTTTTTTTTATATTAGATATACATACGTTTAATAAGACGATACCAAATAAATTCAAACCAATAATAACTACTTCTACTTTTTATGTAGCGAGTCTGTACTGTGATCTTATTTAAACATTTTTTTTAATTAAAATTACAACACGTATATATAACCTAACCTAACTGACCATACTTATCCTATAGCTAACCTAACTACCTAACCTAACTACCTTACTAAAATGCATTGATTTAAAAAATACTACATTCATAATTTTAATCTGAACTATTGCCTCTATGTTACACACAATTTATACTTATAGTTTTCCCGGTCTACTTTAATTAAAGTCTTAACAATGAAATAAGTTCTTCTATTTGCAAAGAATTATTAAAGTTCGTCTCTGTCGTCATTGTTAATTACGTAAATTGATTTCTGAAATATAAGACTTTTTTATGCTACATAAAACCTCTATGTTTAGTAACAAAATAAATTTCAGAACGTAGGTACGTATAAATTGACAACCTTACCTTCTTAGGTTTAGCTTGTCAATGTCAAATTGTCACCTGATGAAGTTTGACTCCTGTCATGTCATCCAAGATGGCGCTGCGTTTGAAAAATGTTTGAGACAACGAATATTCTTGATATTTATTTTTTCGAGGACTTTTCATGTTTTTTATTTATTACTAGCTTCTGCCCGCGACTTCGTACGCGGATCCTGTTGCTTATGCCAGCGACAACGGGGTCGTCAAAATCGAAGATCTGAAACGTCTGACGTCGAATTGTAAACCGTTACCGGGTAGGCAACCATGTAACAAAGATAAATAGAAAAGGAAATTAAACACTCCAATAACATAAGCCCGAAGGCATATTTATACGATAAATAAAAATGGAAGTTTTGGCCAGTAAAGTCTAATTTTCAATGATATACCATCGTCATCGAAAATCAGCCCTGAACTGTTCCCGCCTTCACCGCGTGGAGGTACTTATGTTATTTTATAAATATGCAATGAAATTAGTGATAGCTTTAATTTCTATATCAAATGTATCTGATCTTCGATTTTTATAAGTCAACAGGAAATGCCTATCAGACCGAACAACTTTTGCTAAGATGTCATTCCTATGTGAGTTATGGTGTAGCTGGGCTCTTGGAGTTCCACAACAGGTGTTCCAGATCTTCGATATTTATACGTCAACAGCGAGTGCTCATAAGGCTGAACAACTCTTGCTAAGACGTCATTCCTATATATGTTATAGTGTAGCTGGGCACTTGAAGTTCCACATCAGGTGTTCCGGATCTTCAAATTTATTGTCTCAGCAGAAAATGCTCATCACGTGGAACAATTTTTGCTATGGTACCATTTTTGTATCTCCTATAGTTTAGCTGGTCTGTTGCGGTTCTGCATCAGGTGTTCCAGTTTCCAGGATAAATTATAGCCTATGTGTTGCCCAGACTTAATATCTATACAACAACAAAAAAATCATTCAAATCCGTCTAGTAGTTCCGAAGATTAGCGTGTGCAAACAAACAGACAAACAGACAAACAGACAAACAGACAGACTTTTTTTTTGGATTCGTGCTCTATTACTGTTTCTAAACCCCCCTCAATTATTATATTTTAAATATATTCAATGTACAGACACAGTTTTTTACAGTCTTATTATATGGATATAGATTATGCTATTCCGGACAAAGACAAAAAGTCAAAAAGACCAAAATCATTCAAATTGATCCAGCCGTTCTTGAGTTATAAGTGGTGCAACTAACACGACTTTCTTTTATATATATAGATTGGTTTCAAATTTTAGCACTGAGTAGTGAGCACCTCAAAAATAACCTTATTTTGTCAACAAAAATAAAAATAAGTACAGACGCCAGCACGTCAAGTTACCCCAATGTGTCAAATGTCTTTAATCGTTTTTCAACTTTATGTCAAACAGAAAAAGGTTCATATTCAATTGGGAAAATATGACACATTGGGGAAACTTGATGTGCTGGCGTCTGTACCTTTAACTTCTGTGACTAAGAGACAACGGAGTTGTATTTTATGACTTATTTTCTTAAGAAAAAAATATAGTCTTACCAAAACAACATTACCTAGTGCAAAAGAAAATCAAAAGTATAATCTGATAATATGAAATTGAATATTATAATGTGTAATATTATTTTCTGTTTTTTTCTGTGTATTTTGATGCCAGAATCTCGATCAAACTGCTTGAAAAGTGATCTTAATTAAGTTTTAAGAATGAACTATGCTATAAGGTTTTTAAATTACAATATTTTTTTTAAATTTCGAAATTTTTAACCTTCTTCTGATATAGTCGGATAAACAGGCTTTATTTTGTGTGACTTTAACCCGCGCGCGTGAAGGTATTTTTTAATATTGTCCGTAACTCTTTATTACGCGTTCGCACAATATTACGCAAGCCGCGTAATTTACGCGATTGCGTGCGATCTACGGCGACGCAGTAAGATCCGTCATCGTTAGTGCGATTATAAAATAAATAATGTCGGCGATTCAACGCAATTTATCGCTGTGAGAATATTGTATGTAAGAAACGGCCACGTGTGGTAGCACTTAAGATTATGTGAAGTTAATAAAAAAATAGACGTTATTTTAAACTACCTGTTACCCCTATGATTAAATGAAAACTTTGTATAGTGAAATTATATTCTTTAGTAAGTGTAAGTGCACTCGTAGGAGGCAGTGCCGTTGCCGCACAACAAACAGAACAAACATGTCTGAACTTTTTTTTTGTTGTAATATCTTGCATGCAAGTTTCTATTTTTGTATGTGTACAATAAATATATCTTATTTTATCTTATCTTACCGCACACACCTACTCTCGCTGAACAACAGTTCATTTGTGCGTCTTGAGAGTGTGCTTACTGTACTAGCTTGTCTCCTAGCTCGGTTCAATCACTCTTCTCTTCGGTGGAGTCGCCACTCTCACCTCACTCGTTCTAGCTCGATGTGACCACGACCACTTATTAGAGAGGATAAAACAACCTTGGCTTAATAGGTCCTAGATAGATTGATAGATAGCACATCTTCTCGAAGAATGTATGGCACCTACTCGATCTTATTTTGCTACACTCTGGTTTTATCAATTAACATAACCTTTGATTTTGTTTCAATTGTTTGTAAATTTAATAACCCAATAATTGCACCTCTGTATTATTGGACAACGTACTAAAATTCATGGATGTGCGTCAGTTGTGGTCGATTGCAACGATATCGTGGTTTTAATTACGTGGATGTGTGTCCGGAATGCAAGCACAACAAGTACATACGAGTACATACACGTGAGCAATGTGTCGGTTAAGAGTGATTACAAAATAAATGATATCAGACGCGGTCCACTCTTGGCATGCTGACATTCATCTATCAACATAAAATTATACAAGTAAATCAGTTACTCAAAACGGCATCATATATCGTGTTTTGGTTATTTTATGTGATTTTATTAGAATTAAGATGAAAAAAGATGTAATTAGAATTAAGAACGGTACCTACTCATAGTACAGAAATTGAGTGTAGGATAGAAAGTTGTAGAACAGTTGATTCAAGCAATTTAGTTTACTTACATAAATAAATATCTTAAAGGCAATAAAATTAAATGTGCGTGTCAGCCGCCTAACACCCCGTACTCTTGTAGATGTCAAGTCAGGTCGATTTATGGCGCCTTTGGAAAGTGTCGGTGTAATGTTTAATTAATACTTATTACGGTCTGAGTTGTACATAAAGAATGTTGTATACTTATTTTAACACTACAAATATCTAAAGTGTCTACAGCACGGTGGGAGACTGTGAAGACGAACTATTATAATTATGACAATTATGAGAAAAGACACCTATACGAACGAACATACCGGGATAATTTCTGGGTACTTACGGGTATGATCGCAGAATTTTCCAGTTGATCACCCATAAGGCTAAAATTGTTAAACATTTATTTCGGGTAACTGGGCCCATAGAAGTATGTCAAATGTGCAAGGTTTGAGTTTACCTACTCTTGACGGCGCGTATCCGCGTCCGAGTGCCGGATTTGCCCTCACTTGGCTGTCGCCACTGCTAGAGCACTTCTACTAATTATAAATAAACAAACCATTTTAATTGCTACAAATATATTAGGTACCTACTTCTAGTTCAATGCTGTTTGTAAAATCTCTTGTAGTGATGTTTGATATGCTAAAAATTTCTATATCCTCTAATATAACTTTATTTTAGTTTTTATCAGTTTACATCCTATTCTTAACCCTACTGAATATACACATAATTTCATAAAAATCGGTCCAGCCACTTTGGAAGAGTTTTGTTACAAACACTGTGACACGAATTTTTTATAGATTAAATGCATACTTATAATTAGATGACAGCAAATAGATCCAAAACAATAATATCAATTTTTCATTTAGCGGGTCTATAACGTGCTCTTATTTAAACATTTTGTGTTAGACAGAATTAGAATGACAACATTATATATATAACCTAACCTAACTTACCATACATATCCTATAGCTAACCTAACTACCTAACCTAACTACCTTACTGAAGCATTTCAGTAAGGTAGTTAGGTTAGGTAGTTAGGTTAGGCATTGATTTTCAAAGATACAAAATACATGATTTTTAAATGAGCTAGCTACTGCGCTGCGTGTCTCTATGTTACATACAATTTACTTAATTTTCCTGGTCTACTCTCAAGTCCACACAGAATAATTATATACTTATTTGATAAGAATGATTGAAGTTCGTCTCTCGGCTTTATAAGTCACGTAAATGACGTCTGAGTTGTTTTAAGGTATTTCGTTAATTTTGCCTTTTCCACTAAACACGGACCTGTTACTAAGCAATCAGAAAATTTGTTTATAACATTAAATACAAAAATAGGGTCCAGCGAATGTAAATCAGAACCGACAAAAGTACTCTTGAAGTTCTGTGGAACTTGTCCACTGCACAACCAACTTGATACAATACAATCATATCCAATCAACGATGTGCTGAAAACAATTGTACGACGAGGTCGCATTGCTCTCGCGTTCATACACTTATTAGCACAATCCGCACGCAACGCACGGTGTCACTGCCGGACGCACGACGCTCTGCCCGAGACGTGTGCCCGGCTTGTGCCCGGCCGTATGTGCGCTGCCCGATCGCACCCGGAGGCCGCCCGGCGCTGATCGGTTTATTCGTTGTTTGTTCTATACATCAATGTTTGTATTGGAGCGCCGGCACACGACACCCGGCTATCGTTTGACAATCCCAAAGGATGACAACGCTTTAATTGGGTGTGATCTGCAATACATCGCTCCTCCAGAGACACAGTTATTAAATATCTGGTAGCTCAGTATCGCAAGGTAGGCAATTTACTGTCATGGACTGCGGCAATAAAATAATAAAAAATCTCTATAGACTGTACATATTACGGAACGTGGGCCAATAATACGTTCAGGGTAGTGCTTAAAATAGAAGTAAATTTAAAGTAAGTTTCAATTAAGATTTAATGTAATTATTTTCTAACGTATGGAAATGAATGTTGGGCGTGGCAAAAGAGGCATGAAAGTAGAATAAATGCTGTAGAAATGCGTTCCTTGCGAAGTATGTGTGGTGTAACAATTAATGACAGATTGAGGAATGATGTGATAAAGCAACGTTGTGGTTTAAAAGAAGATGTAGTAACAAAAATTGAAGAGAGTATGCTTAGATGGTTTGGTCACGTTGAAAGGATGGATGACAGGCGACTAACGAAAGGTATTTACAAGGCAGATGTAAGTGGGAACGCTGGGAGGGGACGCCCTAGAAGGACATACATAGACCTTATTGGTGAGGTTCTTCAGAAAGGTCAGGTGCGTAGTACTCGCAACCGGCGTGTGTGTATGACAACATGTATGAATGCAAACGAAGCAAAAGAAGTATGTAAGAATCGTAGCATATGGCGCTCTGTAGTTTCTGCCTACCCCCATGGGAAAAAGGCGTGAGTTTATGTATGTATGTATGTATGTGTGTTATTATTTTTAAGTGCAAGCTGTTTGTGTAAACAATTGTTGGTAGACCAAATAAATAAATAATTCAATGAATAAAGTACATAATATTCCTGTCAATTAATATATATAATGTAAGTAAACCCCATAAAATACGAAGTTGTAACTGCGTTACGTGAAATATTAATCCATACCAGATTCTTATAGCCCCGTTCTACGGGCAAACGCTCGTAGCACTGCACCGTAGCAGTTGCTACGAAGTCACTATACTCTCTTTAGACTGTAGAGATAACAAAACTTGATCAATATACAAAGTAAAGTTGAGCGTAATATTATGGCAGAAAGATATGAATAGGTTGATTTTAAATGCAGATTATACAGTAAAAAAAAATAAAAGAAAAACCTATTAGCACGAAATTGTAACTTTGTTACATAGCTTACAACTTCCATATCTTCACATACCTTCACATTCACATACCCTCTGTACCTTATTTACGCAAATAAATGACTTATTATTATTATTATTTATTACTATTATTATTATTATATTTTAAATAAATAAATAAATAAAACAAATTATAGAACAATTTTTGAATTTTGAATTTGAATGGAACATAAATTCGTAACTAATACTTAAAAACCCGTAGCAAATGCTCTTAGCTCCGTAGCAGTTGCTTCGTAGCAGCGTGAAATTTCTGAAGTGAACATTCGTACAAAACAAAAAGGTTCTATCTAGTGTAGTGAAGGCTAACAGGATAAGTCATCTACCTCACAGGGACAGGGTTGTGGTCCAAATTAGGGCTGTGACAATGCGACTTTTTTAATTCATATTATTATGTACTTTTTACTTTATCTCATACTAGCAGACATCCCGCGGTTTCACCCGCGTAGGTCCCGTTCCCGTGGGAATACAGAGATAAAAAGTAGCCTAGGTCACCCGGGGAAAGTGTAGCTTCCCAACGGTAAAGGAATTTTTCAAATCAGTCCAGTAGTTTCGGAGTCTATTCAATGCAAACAACAAATCAAACATTTTCTTTTTATATATTATATTATATTATACTCTTTATGTATGATATTAATAAAAGGAAATATCGTAAAGAAACCAGGACTTGCAGTTAAATAAGTTTAAAATCACCAATCAAATTAGCAAGCGTGGTGATTAATGCTTGTGTGTTTTGAAAAGATTTTTAGAAGATTTGATTGTTCTTCTTTGTAAGAGAAGAGGCCATTGCTCTGCAGTGTGCACTGTTCATACTCGTATTATCATTATTTAACTATGGTGTTAGTTTAATTAATTTATCGTCACCCACTCTCCACGATCGCTGAATCTCACAAAGTTCAAATAATTTCGCATATATTAGAGACTGTATTCACAGTTCATAGCGTTGATGAAATCATTGAGACATTGAGTGTGAGGTGCGGTTTAATATTGTACGCGAGTGTGTGTGGTTGTGTGGCTGGTTGGATGGTATTATGCAATATGTTTACGAAGCAGTTTCAAAATTACTTATCGTGTTTGGCAACTCTGCGGGCTGCCCTCTATCTCGTAGAGGGCGTGGTGCACGTCATGAGCGGCCGCGGGTTTATATTTTCTTTAAACAATTTAACTGCCTTTTTATGATCACTCTGGAGCTTATAGTTTTATACTGTAATACTAGCGAGTAGATAATATATAATATGATATATTTAGTGCAATTCAATTAGATGATACTGAACGCTTTTTAATTATTATATACTAGTGCTTGATTGCAATCCCAATCGATGGTAAGCAATGATGCGTGTGATTTATTACCAGTTAATATTACTATTATTCGAACATAAGGGTTGGTTATACTTACTTTTAATTAGCGTAACTAAGTACTATTTTAAACCGAACTGTAAGCGTTAGAATTAGGTTAAAAACCTGTATCCTGATAATCGCATCCAAGATTTTCTCCTTTATAGTTTGGCTACAAATGTATGAGCCATACCTAATTAATTTTATTGACACGCAAATACTAAAACAACAGCCTCACATAGTTCTTGACTCGTGCCGCGATATAATCTAGTAATCGCCTATCGATATTGCATAGCGAGTGTCCAGATTGAATGCAGTGTCTCCTGCAATACATTGCTGGTTGATATCGCAGCAATATACTCCAAACATTCTATAAGCCAGACATGTATAGCCATTCTGTGACGTATGGCTCATAATCGCTTGCAGCCACATAATAGACGCGCTGTATTACCGCTAGTTGATTTATACCGCGAGACTGATTGCAAATTATGCAGGCAGATTAGATGTCATAGGCACATATTAGGATTACATACTGTAACGGTATTTGATTGTTATCACAATACGTACTATATTATATTAAACTTAATTACTGTCTTATCAGAAGCCACTATACATTAATGTTGTCATAATTTAGTGATTGCTCCTCTTAACAGTCCGTCTAAGACAAACATGTAAAGTATTTGATAGCTCAAACGGAATCTCAAGCAGAGTCACAGAACACACTATTGATATCTGCTCCATCGTGGACACACAGACAGACAAATACTCAGAGGAGTCGACAGCGCACGGAGCTGCGGGGCATGTCGCTTCGGTGCATTATAAAGATTAAAAAATGAAGGCTAACGCGGTAATATGTATCAGACTGACGGTTGGGGGCTTCAAAAATTCATCCTTCTACTTGCAGAGTAACTAAACTGTGAGTGTGTTACATTTCGTTTATAAATAAATGAAGATTAATAGGATGTACAGTTTGAAATCGCACGGTCGCACTTCTTATTTCTGACCTTTTTGTTGTTTTTTACAAGTATCTAATAGCAATTTGGAAATTATGTCCAAGAGCATGAGAATCTTCATTCTAAATACAGTATAATTTAATATAATTTCTTTCGTTTTAGTGCCATAATAGTTTGAATTTCGGCTTAAGAGGGAAAATAGTTGATCGCGATATACGAGTGAGTTGACGTCACAGAGAAATTAAATTCTGGTATAAAAATTTAAATAGTTTTATACATTCACATATTAATCCGGAAGAATGATAAAATATGATTTACAAAGTAGCTTATTTAAAAAAAATGCCCATGCGCACAAGTAAAGCTGGGTGTTTGAGATAGTGTTACAGAGACGGACGGGCGACATAAACACGATGGCAGTATAATAATCGTACAAAGCGCTGAGCAAAATACACTCGTGTAGAATACGTTGTCCACCGCATTGTCGATGGTCCTCAACCGGACACAAACAGTAATCAAATTGGCACGGCTCTGTGCTCGCAACTGACGGAGATTGTAGGCTAATCTACTTTTATAGGTTATCTAGTACTCCGCTGAGGAAATATCAGATAAAATGAGAATATTCGTCGTTCCATCGCAGAGGGCGTAAAAGTTGATAATATATTAGATAGAACAATGACTAAGGATACAGTGACCTGAAAACTTCAAGAGTTTTGTTACATTATTTCTTAGATTTTTTGGTAAGTAATGTAGAAGTGGAAGAAAAACGGAAGAAACTAAGTCTTTCACAGTGCACAAAATAATCCCTCTACGTTTTGCATCGTCGCTGTCCGCGTGCTGTGGAGCGGGTGCCGCCATTAGCAAATTGCTCGGAAAAAAGTCACCTTTTGAACGGCGCCCTCTAGCGAGTGAATTGTTAACACCTCGTGACGTCACCCGGCGCCGATATCGCACACATCGGGAGCGCTTCACATTCATATTAATTAGTGAAAGTGAACCTGCAACGCGCCGACTGCAAATAAATACCTCACTGTGCTGGCGCACTAGTATTCAGTAAAAAACGTTTGTGTTTTTCGTTCGTGTACAGGATCCTGTTACAAAAGACCACTGATACAGTGTTCGGTTGACACAAAAGCGAGTGGAATGTACTGAGGATTTTATTTTTGTGGAACGTCAAACGTAGTTAAAGCTACGACAACACACATTGACTACATTATGCTAGTAGCGGGTGTAGCTAAGCTATTCCTAAAAAATATTGTTTAGAGTTAGCTAGTTGTAAGCTATTCATCTTTAAATGTGTATGTATTTAGAAATATAAAAGTATGTTTATCAGTTATTTAGTACCCATAATACAAGCTCTGCTTTGCTTAGGACTAGATGGCGTTGTGTGGAAGTTGTGGAATATTACATTTTATTATTGGAAATCGTTTCATTTGACTTAGTCATGTGTGAGTGAAGTCACTACAGTGAGCACAACTCCCTGCAGACGAATACTGCGCGCACTCGCAGAGATATCAACGTAACGCTTGGCACGAACTTCGTTCACCGATATTTACTGATATCGTGTTATTACAACACATAGATCAGGTTTATCAGAAATAGATTGTTTTGATTCAGCCAATCTATTTTAATAAATGAAAAAAAAACAGGTAAAGGAAAATATTAGAAGAAAAAGAACGAACAGTGTGCCAATATTTAATAAAAGAAAAACAGAACAAATAAAGTCTATCACACTGAACAACAACCAACTTCTTAAAAAAAATAAACAGGTGAAAAATAACTCCTGTTTCGGAAGTCTGTGGCTTTGGTGGTTTTGTTTTGTTCATTATTGGCCACCGACTTCCGTAACAGGAGTTATTTTTCACCTGTTAGTTTTTTTTTAAGAAGTCGGTTGTTTTTTTTGTAAAAAAGTTTTTATTTTGTAATTTTTAGTTTCTTTGTGTGTAAAGAAAGTCTTTCAAAACTTGAAAGAATCATTGAAATTGGATAACAATTGCTAAAGAAGTTCTATCTAAACATTAATCTGTACATCTCTGCCGGCCCCTTTTCAAATAGAATGGCGTAATGTTATGTTGTGGAAATAAAAAAGCTCAGCATAGGCATCTGACTATAGCAATCGCGAATAATTTGCAGTTATGCATTGAAGAGTTCCGTTACCTGTCTTCTACATCAGTTTTTCTTCACCAAATGATACTTTCTAAATAAAAATGCTTGATTTGTTACTAAAAATGTTAAAATCGGTGCGTGTGTGCCTATATTTTTTTAGGAGTTCCCTCAATTCCTCGAAGATCCCTCATCAGATATGAGTTTTGATACAAATGGGACCAATCTGCTACTATACCCTATCAAACAAAAAAAGAATTTTGAAAATCGGTCCATATATGACGGAGTACTGAGGTAACAAACCCTAAAAAAAAAAAATACAACCGAATTGAGAACCTCCTCCTTTTTTTGAAGTCGGTTAAAAATAAACAATAACTGAATAAATAAATAAATAATAAATGAAACAAACCAATTATTAACGATTATACAGTGTGCGGTCATATGAGGTTGCAGTTATAATACACGTAGTATCACTATAATTATTATCCATGTGATATTCTTCTCGTTATGACGCGGCCTGTTTCCTCGCGTTTTAGTAATTAATCTTAACGCCATTAAAGTAATGAGTACAAAGAGAGCGTCTCATTAGCTCGCCCGAGCTCTGGCGCTAATTGTTCTAATAAACACACCACTACGTAATTAATTTTAGACACTATTGTTATAATAAGTGATGGGTGGTAATATGAACATTTATTTAAAAGTAAATTGTAGTTTCACTAAAATTCTGTCTTCAACTTCGTAATGAAACAGACTTGTCCATCAACGAGAATAAACCTCCTACCCAGCCAGTGCTCAAGCACCAGTCGGACCGCCTAGGGGGTGACGAGGCGGTAGGGCGTAGAAGCCTGTCCTGACATTCCACCACCAGAACCACGCGAAGCTGCGACCAACGCAACTCCATGTGTCGCTACATCTGCCGCGCGCTACGAGCCCTCATTTCCTCGTGCCTATGGTACAGTGACGCGCCTACTCTCGATGATTGGGATTCGACCAGTACTCCAGCCATGCAATATCCTCTGATGACTTGGCAGGACTTTGATACTACCGATAGTCATCCATACAGACAACCTAAACTAAGGGATTCAATTTAATTTAAATAGATTTAAAAATCCCCATGGAGTGGGGGTTGACGGAGATCCCCGGGTCCTTCGCACCAAAAACTTTTTAAGGAGGCTGGAAGAGGGCCATGGCCGCTATCCGCCTGCGACCGGTGCAGCTGCTGCGGGTGAGTGGAAAAAATGTCCCTCTCCCTTTCCGGAGGCTCCTTCTGTGAGACGACCATTTCGCAGAAGGACACAACCGCGTCCCGGGAAACCGGTGCAATCCTGACCTTAGCAAACCTAAGCGAACCGACATATTATTTATTCTTCAGGTAAAGTATAAGATAAAGGATAGATTTCATAATCTTTTAATTTTAATTTCTAAGACCAAATGATTATTAGAAAGACTTGATTTTGAACAATAATCCTATCGATTAGTGGGATGAAAAAGTGTTTATTTTTTAATTTTTACCTGATTCGATTATCGCATGCTTGTCGAAACATTCATAAATGCAGTATTATTGCATATTAATGCAAGAAAAAATCAAACGGCTGAGCTCTTGCAACACCCCTTCTCAACATGCGCTGGGAGGAGTACACCCCCGGGAGCTTGCTCTGCGTCCGGCGCGCGGCGGTTGCGTTCCACTCAACGAGCCTGTTATGAACGCGTCGCTCTATTAGCTTCTTCATTCTAGTCCGCTGCACATATTTATTTCCATTACGATATTAAAAAACAAGAGACACAAAAGGAATTTCTGACACCGTTTCTTTATTTTCTACAATTTTGAAATTAAACGTGAAATCCAATGTTCTCGTGAAATGTGAGAAGCAGACAGACAGTACCGTACAACAGTGGGGTACGGAGAATCCGTGAAAAACGAAGCTTTAGAAGCGATTTTTCATTTATTTTGTATATTTTAGAAAGATTTTACTGGATGAAAATAATTTCATGAATTATTTTGTATACTTTTATAAATTAGATGGTTAGAAATGCAGAATCTAGTTTTCCCCTTTCAAAAGTTTTGTATGGAGAAGAATGAACTAAAACCCAATATAATAATACCCTTTTAAAAAAGTTTTTTAATAACATTTTGTATATTTATCACACAAGCGATTTAAATGTATTTTCACACTGAATTAAATAATACAAACCATTGTCAAGAGCATTTGGAGTACTGGTCTTGCTCAAGTTATAAAATGAATGTAGACCGTTGTGCTAGTTTCAACTGTGTACATGTTCCCATTAGACAGTCATTGTCCTGCAAGGGCCTCGCGGAACACAGACGAGCCACTGTGCGCGTAGAAGGAATGTGCAATTGTGCACGTAAATATACCGCACCATTTGCTTGTGCCTCACTATTGAAAGATGTTCGAGCGATGTCAGTCGTTGCACTCAGAAGTCTCTCCTCATAAAATCTGTATTAAGTATATATCCGCGTAATGCTCTGTGTGCTCTAAACACGGCCACGCACGATGAGTACGCGCCACTCCCGCCGAGTGGCGCCACTAGTCGCGCTATTACTGCGCAGATTAGAACGCGGTCGGCATCAAGTGGAAGGCTGTGTTATCTCTGGAGCGAAGGGGTTTATTACTACTGCTAAAGCTTGAAACCCTCATTAAAGCATAATAAAACATAAAGGAACTATACCGCGTACATTATGTTGGTTGTTGATATCTCTCTCCTGACGTGGAGGCAGTGTCGATACCCACACAGTAGGTAGGTACTGATAAAGTCTTAGGGTACGGTTTTCGCTATGGATCTTCTTATCGTGTGGTGAGTAACTAACCTGCAGGCCTAGCCATATTACAAATTCTATTTATATTCTATTTCTAGTAAAAAAATAAAATGGCATATATGGAGTCAGCTGCTTGTTAACTGTCAAGTGTATTTCATTTTCAGCCATGTAAAAAATTGTACTAGTTAACACTTGACAGTCGACAAACAGCCATTTTCTTTCTATTGTCGCCTTAACGATTACGATAATAGAAATAGAATTTGTAATAGGGCTAGGCCTGCTGGTGTCAGAGTTTTGATGCCAACCGTGCGCCTCTGACCTGGTATCACATGCCTTCGAAGAATTTTTCTTAGGCACCGTTTTTCTCACGATGTTCTTCTTCACGGTTTTTGAAGCAAGTGATAATGATTACAATAGGCACATGAGTTAAAAAAATCAGTGGTGCGGCAGTCCACTGCTTACACCACCACTACGCTATCACTGTTGATATTATGAGTTGATACATCGCAATAGTGATGCACACAACCCAGCACTTAATTTATTCAAAACTGGATCGCAGTTAAGTTATGTGTACTCATGTCACAAGTTTGGTTTGCACCAGAAAATATTAGGAACATTTGGCTGTTATGTAGCGGATACATGCAAGGTACGCGGTTTGGTTTAATTTCAAATGATGAGCATCGACGTCACAGTGAAGTTATCCCGGGAAACCTGGAACATTGTTGTAGCTATTAGCACTTTAACTGTAAACTCTTTCTGTTATTGTACGCAAGTTTCACGGCAAAACATCGCTGTGTATACGAATATAAAATAACTAAAACCCCAAACTAATTATTGTTTATCCGGGATTACAAGTTTTATGAGAGTGTATAACGCGTATATTCCTGAACAAACATAGTCAGTTACCTGTGAACATGTTCGAGTAGTTTCCTAATCCGCTATTCAGAAAGATAAACAAACGAGGCACGTATGAACGTATCGAAAGAACCGGTTACCGTCCCGAACTCTAACTACATCACGAGAAGCCATCCCTTACGGACTCGATACATTTAGATGAAACCAAACGGACGTGTATTATGTCACCTTACATTATTACAAATATCTGCTCTTCTAGAACCAAGCTGCAATTTCTAGAACCTAGTAATATTGCTTGGTTCTAGAAATTGACTTGCTCATATTAGTCATAGTTGTACCAGTAAGCTAGTTAAAATATTGTTCTGAGGTAGCGTCTTTGATGAACATCGTGTACAAGTATACGGAGTCCTTAACAAAACTCGAGAGTAACGTCCCTAACTGAAACTAAACAAGTTCCGGAGCACCCCGACTGGATTAACTGGCATCCTAATAAACTTTATATTTTATCCTGTACCCTGCCGCTCATACAATACCATAAGAGAGTTTGGTCCAAAAATGCACTAAAATACATAAGTAAGTATCATCACGAGCGAGTCACATTGTTTGCTGTCTTGTTGTTGTTTAAGATAACATTTTTATCATGATCTGCATTACTTGTTTCCTTTCTGCCTCTTCTGCTCTGTGGTTGATATAGTTTTTTATTCCATCTGGTGGATGTATTACATTAGAGTACCTTCCGAGGGATGGTTTCGGTAATAGGTTGTAAAGTTTAAGTGCAGCCTCGCTTTCATTACGCGCGGTATTCGCGTATTCGCCGCGTTATCATCATTCCGGAGTTATTGCGTAGACAGATGGCAGTCAGGTCGCCGACACATACGTACGTCATTACATTGAGAGGTGAAATTCTTACTCACACACACTGAAGTACCCACTTCAACACACATACAACATCGAGGTATCTGTGAGGGCTCCGAACATAACAATAAAATAACTGTTTAGTAGTTAATAATTTTTCGAGCAAGAACACCAAATGGAAAACTTGAAAGACTGAAAAGTGCTCCCGTATTTGAATGAATATAAAAGGTATCCATTAGGGAAACTTTGTAATACTTTTCATTATCGACTTTGTTTCAGTTTACTAATCCTGGATTCTCTTGAGATTGTCCTCCCAACTTATTATCATTTATTTTTTGTGTGGCTTTAGGAGCATTTTTCAAGTACAATTCAATAACTTTTACTAAAGACAAAATTATACTTGCTAATATTGTATCCTTAGAAACTCATATTTTATTCGTCTTCATTTCAATACTTTATTCGCTCCCGTGTCACATTTGAATGTATATCGTTCACAGTAGAGAGACACGCGAACGTAATATCCGAATGTAAATACGAGCTTGTGGAAGAATTCTCCTCATTACATGGAGTGATCCTTCCCCTCTCGCTCGCGTTAAGTTGGAGTGCAATTAATTACACGTCGAGAGCGCGACTCATTTCAGATGAAACGAGAAAGAATATAATAGTGTCGACTGTACGCCGAGAGGCGAATGTGCCATTGTGAGCGCTGAGCGCACAGGGGGCGCGCCACAGGCGGCGTCGTCGCTCAGCGCGCGCACACAGACATCGCGCCAGCTTACACGACACGCTTAGGACGACACAGGAGTGTGTCCTCTTTTAGTCCCTGGCAAATACCAGTAAACCCCTCATGAGAAAGTGTGCGTGCGTTTGCGAAGGACATAAGAAGTAAAGTGTTTGGCTAGTTTGTAATCTGTGGCGTTATAACATTGTTTATGTGGCTCGGCGAGTTTATGTAGCTCGTGGAGACACCGAGATGGTACACAAGCTAGACAATACGCTTTGATTGCTGATATAAAGCGAATTGCTTTCTGTACTGGTGACATTAATCCATGAAACGTACGTTGAAATTGAATATAACCTTTTATGTGCGCTACGTAAACAGAATATGTATGTGATTGCTGAATAATGTCCATATATACCGCCCACAACGAGCAGGCTACGCATCACGTGATCCTCAAATTAATGCGAAGCTTCAAATGGGGCTCGATGAATGGATTGGGATCAGTAGGGAGCTTGGGTAGACTAAATGCAGAAGCTGACTGAGTATCACGAATATGATAACGCCTTTGCCGCCATATATAAATGTCAATCTCCTTCCGAAATTCAGTTACTTTGCGTAAGTCTCTTCATCATATAAAATGAATCAGTTCATGAATCTGTGCTTCAATTATTTATCATTCAATCCATATAAGCTCTACTACGCGTTCTTCCATAAGACTTACAAAAGATTGCGTATTGCACGAGATGATAATAAAACAAGTGAACTTTGTAACTTTTCCGTTTCGTAACGACTTGTATAAAATACAACAATGAGTCGGGCCTCTGGGGACGGAGTCGGGACTAAAGTACTGTAAACCTAAACTAAGTCTCTTCTTTATCGCGTCATTTCTACTGCCGCATGCCGTCGAGACGAATAAAGTCTAAACTCATTCAAATAATGTAAGTCACTAAGTATAAAAACATACTTTAGTGCACATCTTTGTGAGTACTTCATACTTAACTAAATCATGTAAACCATTGTTACGACTTCAATCTGTTTAGTCGACCGCATAATTGTTTTATACCCCTCCCTATTGATTTTTAATCAGTCTAAGATTAACATGACAGATAGTTTCTACCTTGGTGAAGATCTACATAGTCGAATGGTTAAGCGCGGTCAACTTTAAGAACAGATATATTAGCAGCAACGCAACGGGAACAAACAGATCAGCGTTATTATTTTCGAAGACATGTGACATTTACCAATTCGCGCTGAGCCCGCGTGGTAGATTATGGCCCATACGCAAAATACGCGCTTTGACGTGGAGTTGCGGATACCAGCCCGGTATCTTTATCTTTTTTATTATTTTGCTAATCAGCCTGTCTTTCTGTAAAAATCTCCCCACGTAAGGTGAAGTAAACTGTCAATTGCTGCTATTATTATTAATTAATGTAAATTTCGCCTTCTCTTACCTTTTAACAGGGAGATTATCTAGTTATCTTATCTCTTATCTAGCTCTGCTGTTCAAAGAACAGTGCAGCTTTCAATATCAATACGTAAGAGTATTAACGTAAAATCTGGGAGGTAGGAGTATAATATAATGACTTAAACATTGACAGCGTAAAAAAAACGCAAACACTTATATAATTATAAAGTTCGTTCTTTCCTCAAAGTTGTAAGTTGGTCTGAAGTCAGCCACGAGCGGGCGCCGGCGCAACTTGTTCACTTGTGCGCTCACTGAGCGGCACGTTTTTCCAGAAGTTTCGAGCATTAGAAATTAAATAAGGCGTGCGGCACGTGACGTGGTTACCGCGGCGCTGAAAGCGCGCGGCGCAACGCGGCACGTACGCGCGTGTGCAACTCGCCTAACCGCTGTAATTGTTGTAGCCATCAGCTGTGCCACTAACAGACGCTTCGGTGTGATCATTGGTGTAGCTAAATAAGAATCAATAATCTTTATAAAAGTTTCACACCTTAAGCATAGGAATGTGAGTTTATTCCATTCCTAGTAGACGCGCATCGCGGTGCAAAACTCTTCTTTTTTTTTTTATCTAAACCTATCAGGACGTTTTTTTTTTATCTAAATAACATGCTTTGCAACTTAGTTTTTGTACTGCTTACTCATGTTTTGACAAATAAACTATCTTTATCTTTTTATCTTTATCTTCATTCGCCGCCGCATTTATTTCTGTAAATAGGTTCGTACAAAAACTTTTAGATGAAGGTATTCTTTTAAGTGGAAGGTGAGTCCGGTGTTTCACTATCTGACTGCTCTGAAAAGAAACACCGAAAGAAACTCAGAGGTCTCTCTTAAAGTCCATATATTATCTTGATCAGAATAGGTTCTAGAACTCAAAGTTTATTAAAAGACTGTGTTAGTGTGTGTCAAATCTATGTATGATGAGCGAAAAGGAGTAAAAAAAGTAATACTTGTTAATTCAACGTACACAACTATTTAATCCCGTGAGTAGCTTCAATGTCTGCGTGTGGTGTAAGTGAGTTATAAACTATCGACGAATGAAAACCCAGCTTTATTGACAAACGTAAAGTTCAACATTACCCCACTGTTACTCAGGCTCAGCGCTTTGATAGCGTGTTGCGAGCAGTTGATTGAGTCCACATGAGACCCGCGAGTGTGTGTGTGTGAGTGCGCAGCGTGTCGGTCGGCACTAATAAGTTCCGCCGACAGTTTGTCTTGCACTAACTTCTATTGCTTGTTTAGTTATTCGAGTTAATAGTTGCAAACTGTCAGTGTATTGTATTTTGAATAGGTATTTATAGTTATATCGGCGCTTAACATTAGTCTAGAAAGTAAGATCGCCCAACTTGCAAACCCTAAGCATTTTACAGCGCATATAACTTAGTTTGAAAGAATATTTTAACACTCGATAGCTTTGACATAATGTTTCAAACTACGCTGTATGAGCTGTCTGTGTCCGCACACTACTAGCGTGTAGTGACCACGCTGGACAAGTTAATTACTCACGTTCAACCTTCGTTACTTTACGGCAGCTATACCTAGTTAATTGCACAAAACATAAATAAACTCGGTGTAAACCTGCGCTGTCTCACAGACGCCGACGTTAAAGTTAAAGTAAATAGTTTTCATTCAATTACATTACAAGCGGTTTTAATTCACCACTGCGCGGATGAACCTTACCTTAATTACTCTCCGTAACTCAACACCACCGAGCAAGCAATCGCAGAAGGAACGCTACTCTCTACGTAATTGCTAGAAATGTACGAAAACAAAGAAAACTATACTTTAATCGCACATTAATATTTAGGATACCTACTGGCTATTTAATTCTTCTTATCCAGGTTTATTTGTTTTTTTTTAAACGGTGACAAAAATAACGTGAGGAATGCCTGAACGATATTTCTTGACGGCATATAAAGCCAAGTCAGTGACCCATGGTTTGCATGAAAACTCTTCCCTAAACACATGATAAAAAACAGATTTTGAAACAAAACATTATTTAAATTAATGATCGCTAGGTAACATTTTCGATTCACACTAAAAGAGGTTTAAAGTCGCAATGTTAAGTCACAGGACATTAAGACTCTCAAAGAACTTTGAGATACAGGAGCATCTTAGTTTGAAGGACAGGGGTTTTACTTATTTGTAAATATAGCCTACTCAATAATTATAGACTAATGAGAACACTGATGTTACATAAGCTAATCTTTTTTTGTAAATAAATTATCACATATTTTTTCGGAGAAATAGACTTTAATTTATTATTATATTTATAAGTTACCGGCACGTAATTTGGCAAAGATTTTCGTAGTGGGGGCCGTTCGTGCACGTAAAACCGTATGAAATTGTGCGTGCGCGTACGTCCCCCACTAAAGAATCCTTTGTCAACTTACATGCCGTACCGTTTACATATGTGTGGAGTGGTAATTCTGTTCCCACTGGGACATAATGAGGTCGTAGCTGCAGAAATTCTTAGAGAGACACAGTTTTAGAGCCATCCGAGCGAAATGATCATCAACAAGCAGACTTTCAACGCAGAATTATAAGATTCGACGTCTTTTGTTCTAACATTTACTTTTAATAATACTGTAAAAAAGCAGTGATAGTGATAGTGGTGTGACAGGCAGATTGCAAAATCATAGGTTATTAAGTTCGAACCCAAGGCACCAAACCTATGACTTTTCGGATTCATGTGCGCAAGATTGTATAATTATAATTTGCTTCAAAAACGGTGAAGAAAAACATCGTGAGGAAACCGGCATGCCGGAGAGATATTTCTTGAAGTCGTGTAAAGCCAGTTCTAGCAACAAAAGGAATGATAGCACTTCACCTTCAGCAATCAAAATCAAAACATTTATAATTTTCAGTCAACTTATTAATAGTGATCGGAACACTGATAATTATGCAATGTTTATTTTAGTAGGTATATCTGTTTAATGTGTATAACATTGCGTTTATTTATGTATTATTTTTTGTCTTTGCCTTTGCTCCGTGTCATAAGTGCCTAACTTGGTATCTGAGTGTATTAGTGCTTATTGTATATTTTCTTATTCCTTTTCTTTCTGTTATTTATCGTGCTTGTTAGTGAACCTAAGATTTCTGTTTCTACACGTGAGAACCTGTAATTGGCTTTGTGTTGCTTATTTAATTGTTAACAATTTTTATAACTGTTAGTTCTCCCATCTATAAATATATAAACATAGTGAGTAGTGTATTCGTTACTTCCATTTTGAGTGTCCCTCATTACAAAATTAGGCACTTTGAAGGTCAAATTAAAGTAACGTTAAATACAAAAAATATATTCTGGTTTCCTCGTCCAAAAGTATTTTTTGTAGCAAATGTATTTTATTGACATGCTTTAGGTAATTGAAATAACCTGACATTGCTTGAAGCATTTATTGCCTGATATTAACCAATTGAGCACTGAATTTTTATATTTTTTTTTGTTTTTAATATTGTATCCTATAGATTAATTTCATTAAACGGTGAAATTAAATGCATATTAGTACGCCGAACGGCCATACATAGAGAAACTATTACATAATATATGTATGACAATAATTAAAACACTGTTGTCACCTATGTTCACAAATAAAGACTATTGATTGATTGATAGTGTGATTGAAAAGTATTTTTGCATGGAGATTAATGGAATAGGCAATCAACACCATATTTACTCTTTAAATTGCTTACAAAATATTAATTTAATTTAATATTCTTGCATACCGTTTAGATTCTTTAAATGATATACCTAGTGCTCGGCTAGGGGTAACCGATCCGGTTAGTGATCCGGAATGCTTTGAAAGAATGTAATTTACATTTTATTATTTTATTGTTAAGGGAAAATATCGGCTTGTGCACAGCTCGGTACTGATTCTAGTAAGCTGATGTTGAACATTACCATTACTAGTAAAACAAGACAAATTAAATATTTGTCTTCCGGTAATATTCAATTTTATGTATTTTTTTAATAAGATTATAGAAGGTATTGTAAATATTTTATGTTGGTACTGTAGTATATAAAAGCATACCAAAACAAATATTATAAATGTTTGAAATGTGATAGTTGGTTGATTTATTCAGCGCAATATCACTGGGACCAATGTCCGACAAAACAATAAATCACTCTCATATCAATTACCATTGTTGAAATTACTATGTGTCTGCCACAACATGCAGGGTAATAATGTAAAATGACGTCACGTTGGCCTCGAGGTAAAATAGCGGCACTCCACTGAGAAGCTCCGACTCATAATTAAATTAAGCTTTTATTAAGTCGCGGTTTGCAACGCGACAAAGCACTTACACTTGGCCAAATAAAACTTGGCCCAACCAAAGTTGGCCCAACAAAACGCTACGATCGCGCCGTCGAGGAGCTCTAATTGAATCCAATAACATTTCAAGATAGTTAAACGGAGAAATGATGTAATTTTATTCGGCAATAAAGGAAATTCATTCAAACTCTATAGACTGCTTCAACAAAAACAATCCGTTGAAATCTTTAATTATTTTTTCAAGCGCAATGTTTTTAATAGTGTGTTAATCATATGCTGTTAGGTGACAAGTGGCTTACTGCTGTTTTATACCGCAATGTGGTTTTGTTTAAAAATTATTTAATGAAGCAGTTAATTAGCGCAGGCTTACTAACATTTATAAGGGCGCCAGCGAGATAACGTGAGAGTGTCGGTCACCTGACCGTGATGGTCGGTACTTTACATATTATGCAAGTCTTGGAAAGGTAGCGCTAACTTTTAAAACTTTTATCCTCAAACAGTAAAAGTTTAAACTTTTTTCAAAGAGAACGCCATCTTGTGCACGTAGAGACCAATCCAGTTTGAACAAAAACGTATTAGCCGTAAGTATTATTCAGTTGATCGGATATTGGAACCCGGCGAAATACAACGCCAGAGGAAAAGTGAAACCACCGTAACAAGTGAACATCGTTATGGATATTACGCTCCTAAAGTCTACAGACTTAATTAGCGAGTACGTAATTTGTGTGATTAACGCGCAGCCAACCGCAGCTAACAATCTATTACCAACATAATGAAACGGAGTCCAGCACTTGCACCCGGCGCCGGCACCACTCGGCTCGCCAGCATTAGCACGTTAGCTTATGTGAACCGCCAGTTCTATAAGCTACATTTAAAATAATAATATCTTCTTCTCCAAGTTTTGATAGGAAACATAGATCGAACAAACACGGCTTTGTAAACTTTTGTTTGTGGTCAACTAGGACAACACCAACTGCTGACGCAGTCGTTAGGTCCTCACGTATCCAGGTGAGGCAGGGCACGCAACAACAACTAAGAGGTGGGTCATGGTCTACAAAAAGGTATCGACGAGGTACCATCTGCGAAACCCAAACTATTGGATTTTTTTTGTGCAATACTTGGGTGCGGAGTCTATAAAGTTTTATAAGTTGTTATAAGCATTTGACTAAAAAAAACGACGAATAGTTTGTAATCGAACCTGGGACCTCTTGATCAGCAGTAGCGCTTGCGACTACTTGATCACCGAGGCAGTCTGTCGAGGTGTGAAATAGTTCGTAATTTTTCAATTCTAAATACATACATATAGATACATTACAGAACAAATGATCGTGCTCATCACACAAACGTTTGTACGGGGTGGGAATCGAACCCACGACCTCCGGCATAGCAGTCAGGGGGACTAACTACTAGACCAAAAAGCCAGTCGCCATTATTTAATAATCAAATATAAAACTAATTCAACAGACAAACAAACCAGTTGTACTCTGTTCGACAAGGTGCCCGTTTTACACAAGTTTAGTAAGAAACAGTGGAGCAATACTAATGTGAGGTAATTTATTCCAGCGGTAGTCATGTGCAAAAAGGGTTGAGTTTTTCCTCGTTAGACAAATAGTACGAGCTCGCTTGTACCTACGTCATCCACTTTAGGTAGGACTTACTATTTACACGGGGCAAGGCTTTGTATTAAAAATCAAATATTAACGAGTCTGTATGTATTGTATAATGTGAAAGGTATTTGGTTTGTCTTAATTAGGTATTAGACTACTATTGAAAAAAAAAAAATTCAAAATTAAAAAACCCCCACCGCAAGAAAGTAAAACATTTAAAAAGTTAAAAATAACACTTTCCTATCGTTGAGCCATGAAATTTTACTTCACGTCAGGGTACACACATAGCGGCATTATAACACCCCTCTTTTTGCGTCGGGGGTAAAAACGTGATTTCAGAAATTATTGTCAGATATCTGGAGATCTAACGATGATCATGATACTTAGGGATGATTCAATAATTTCGCCGACTTCCTGTCGCGGGAGTGCTCTGCAACTCAAAAACTGTATTGTGCGATGTCAGGATACTTGAGAATAAAAGTGAACATAGCCTGGAGCCAGGTTCTTACTCCACATATTATACAACTTTTCTAAGTCACATGAATATAAACAGTATGCTTTTTCGCAGGTCACTCTCAAATTAGAAAATGAAATTGCTTGTTTCACAAGAGGTGGTCACTCTTATGAAACAACCAATTTCATTTTCTAATTACTCTCAAACCTCTCCCTTACTTGTGGATGCTTTTCAGCAGACTAACTAAACCATTTGCATGATAATTATTTATTAACATTTTCGAAAGGTTCCCATACTTTTTTAGATATCCTAATAATTAAAATACGTTGACGCCACAGGGGGAGCTATCCAATAAACGCTCCAACGTTTTTCATTTAAATTATTTACGTCACCGAGAGGACCGACGCGCGCCCTAATCACCACAACAGGACCCCGTCGCGTCGAACCCTTCAGAATAGACACCTGAAATGTGTCACCTGATAACATTACTACAGGTAACATTGTGCCTAAAACATTTATCTTCGTAAGTAACCTTAAAAATGGTTTTTTAACTGAGTTATGAGACGGCAACGACTATGGCATTTCGTAATAACTACCAGACAGATTTGAACACACAACTTAGCAATTTAGCATCGTCTTCACTATTGAACGATTACGAGATGCAGCATAGACTACGAAAAGTAGTATCAACTACGAGATGTAGTATTGTCTACGAGACGTAGCATCGACTACGAGACACAGTGTCAACTACGACACGTAGCATTAACTACGAGACGCATCATCAACTGAGTCGTAGCATCAACTACAAGACATAGTATCAACTATGAGACGAAGCTTCAACTGCGAAAAGTAAACATCTACTACGAGACGCAGCAACGAAATGTCCATTACAGGTTATTAGTTTGGTAACAAGATGTACGTAGTTACGATTACGCCAGCTACGAAAAACACTTCTTGAAAATAATAGAAGATTGCCACAATAAGGTAATACACAAAAACATTCCTATCATCTAACTATTACAACTGTTTTGCATGTTGTATTCGAGAAGTAAAAAGCAATGAAAATCCCGTAGCAGTAAAGGCGATTGCACACAGATAAGTTACCGCTCGCCTCGCTAGCCGCGAGCGGGTGTGCGCGGGGTGCGGGGCGCGGGGCGCGGAGCGCGGGGCGCACGCTCGGACTCACAAACCATCTAAGTTGTATTTGCCGCAGGATCGCTGACCGCAGCCGCCACCTCGTATATCTCGTATATTTAGACGTTGACTCGCTTTATTTATTACGTGATGGTTTATCTTGATGGAGGAACTGCTCGCTCGCTCTGATTGTTTCTTCGAGTACATTACTGTGCGAGAATGAGGGATAGTTTGCTCTATTTGGGAGCGGAAAATATTTATGTTAAGAATATTACCTTTGCAGAAGAGACTTGTTTTATCCGTAACTATTTATTATGTTCCCTGTCAGCCATGTAATGTGAATGTAACACGACTTGGGAAGACGTACCCAACGATGTAAGTTTCCTAAATATTGCTTAAAATATTACACAAGGAAATAAACGTAACACAAGAACTTATATTTACTTAAGGTGTAAAGTACTTATGAAGGATCTACTTTAATTGAATGAAACTTTAGTATCCAGTAGTTATTTTATTTGCACAGTTTTGAGTTACTATCTGAACACTATTAATAACATACATACATAAACTCAGGCTTTTGGAAGTAGGCAGAACCTACAAATTCCATCTGCTACGTGTTTTGGTTTTTCTACTTCATTTCCAAATTCATTTTAAAAAACGCCTGTCTGTTGTGATACCTACGCACCTGACCTTTCTGAAGAAAAAAAAATGTCTGTGTATTGTTTCGCGTTTCCATTTAATACCTCATAAATACCTTTTGAGACAAATCTGAATCTAAGCATACTACCTATATCGATTTTATCACATCTTCTTTTAAACGACAACGTTGTTTTATCACATCATAATTCTTAATCTAATAAGTAACTGTGGATAGCATTACCCGTTGAATTTAATTAAAATAGCTCGTAAACTGTTTAAAATCGTATTTCTAACATGCAAATTGAGTTACCAAGTAGCAGCCATTGATTAATTATTTTCTGGGGCGCGCCAATTGAATTAGAGATTAACGTTAAGCTCGCGTAGCCTCCAGCGATTAGATCACTATGTCAACAGATTATTATTATATGCTCCTGGCTTTAAATCTCGTTACTTCAAACACTTTCGTATAGATAAACAAAAGTTCAAATATAAATAGCCTTCAATAACTGATAAATGATAAAATGATAATTATTTCTGTAAATAGGTTCATTCAAACACTTTTACACGTTACTTCTTAGCTAGGTGAGGTCGGTGTTTCACTGTCTGACGACTCTGAGAAGAAACACCGGAAGAAACTCAGAGGTCACAGTCTCTTTTAAAGTCCAGAAATTATCTTGATCAGATCATGTAAAAACCATGTTGATTGGTCTTTTGAGGAAAGAACCACACAGATATAAGGGGACCAGATCAGTCAGTTAAAGCATTTGTCAGTAATCATGAATTCAACTCAGAACTCGAGGAGCTCCACGTGCTGACGAACAATACCAAAAAAAGAGCATTTCTGTTGAATGCAATGATAATATTTATTCATTTATTATTTACTTATTTATTTTATTCACACCTTTACACCTTTTTACTTATAACATCATTGGTTGAATGAGATGATAAATGAAGATGAATGAATGATCAAACAGTAATGTAACTGACCGTATAGTTTAATATTTGAGAGGGCCGCTTTTTATTAAAAAAAGCTTCACGCAACAAGAGTATGTAACAACACAAGCGAACAATTATGTAAGTGATGCATCACGCGAGCGTCGTCTAGTTTAATTTTAATTACGAGCGCTCGGACCGCTCGCTCCGGCCGCTCGCTCCGTTTCTAGCCGCGCGCTAATGACGTACCGTATGTACTTGAGCTAACAATCATCTGTTGTAATTCCACTACGTGTTTGCATCGCATTAATATGATCGCCGTGCGCGTAATGCTCGCTACGTTGCTAATGTACGAGTAACGCTCACACGTACAACTTATCAGGCAATGGAATAAATGTAACCGGCCCCTGCCCGGTCACTGTGACCGGCTACTTTAATTGAACCCGAAACTTTGGTCGTACATAAAATAGTGCTATTTGGTAAACCACGCGGTGGTGTCGGGGGGTGTCGCGCGACACGCATTACACGCTGAAACAAAGCGCGTATAAATGAAAATTAGCTGAAAAGCGTTCCGGTGTTCGTCACCTGCGCGAAGTGCGTTCGAGTGGAGAAATTAATATCCGGCCGGGAGCCGCATCGTTTCCGGGTCAGCGCGCCTGTCTCCCCCCGACCCCTGCCTCCCTCCCCTGTCACCCCGCCCCCCCTCCCGGGGGGAGAGCGGTCGCTGAAGGAGGATAATTAAACTGTTTCATTATGTCGGAGAGGCGGCGAGATAAGGCGATCGGATGCAAATTTTTTAAGTTTAGTTTTACTACACTCTCTCTCTATTATAGTCTGTGCTATTTCATAGCGGACTTTAACAAGGGTGAAATTGTAATGATCACATATTTCTGAATAATGTTGTTGGAGTTATTGTAATTTTCAGTTTTACTCTTGTTTGTTTCTTGCTTGTCGGAATAAGCACGGAATCGCACGAACTTTTGGTACAAATATGCACTAAAACTATTTGTAGTTGACACGCCTTATATATTCAGGTTTGTGGGCCAGCGACTAGGCAATAACTTTCAATTCCTTCAAAAGGCAAAGAGTTCTTTGGAGGGCCTGATGATACAAAAGTGTTCTGAAACATAAATTTACATGCCAAGCTTCAGTGGGACCCACACATAGATCATTTTGACGGAAAAATAGACGAGTTTCTTTGTATATTTTCATAATTTCACGCACGTTGCACGTCGAATGGCATTCAACAGTGAGAGAGTGCCGACAATATCGCTGTTTTGCCAAAATAAAGTATTTGTTCATAAATAACTACCAGCCCCGGCAAACCTCATTCCGCCTTAGACTCATTATTTTTTACTTTAATTTAGTTTATTCTCAGACCAACTGAATATACACACGAAAATTCATAAAAATCAGTCAAGCCGTTTCAGAGCAACTTCGGTACAAGTACTGTGACACAACAATTTCATGTGTTAGAAATACATACGTTTAATAAGATGACAACAAATGGATCCAAAACAAGAATATCTACTACTGCTTTTTAATTAGCGAGTCAATAATGTGCTCTTATTTAAACATGTCGTGTGAAACAGAACAATAATAACAGCATATATATATTATTGTATATAACCTAACCTAACTTACCAAACCTATCATATAGCTAACCTAACTACCTAACCTAACTACCTTACTGAAATTAATTAATTTTGAAAGATACAAAATACCATAATTTTCAACTGAACACGCAGCGCAGTGCTGCGTGTCTATGTTATCCACAATTTACTTAGTTTTCCCGGTCTAGTTTACAACCCAGACGGTATATATACCTATTTGCAAAGAATTATTAAAGTTTGTCTGTAGTCATTAATAATGATTAAATTAATTTCTGAAATATAAGACATTTTTGTTGAGCTTATATTAATCTCTTTCTAAATTTAGTAGTCAAATTAATTTCAGGACGTACGCATACTATAAAATTGTCAGTCATAAGTTAAATTTAGTAGGTCTTTGATACCATAATGTACATTTTATTAGCTTACTCTCCTTCTTTGAATTTTGTTTCAAGCGACAGATTTGAGTGCACTAAGCCCGTGCTTGTAGAAAACGGTCACATTTCAGCATACATACAAAAAAGCGAAAACGGCTAAACATTTCTCTTCATTTAGACTTCACGTAATCGGGTAAAAATTTATGGCTGATTTAGATGTCCATCTCCACAGTCCGAAACCAATCACACTGCTAATGCTAGACATTAGCGGACCAATATTGGTTCTGTGCTGTTTACTGAAACAAAAAAAAAGATCACCATGAACAGCAATATCAGCATCGTGCGACAGCGGCCACAAGTAATTAGTTCAGAGTGGCTAATGGCTCGTACGTGGGTACAGGCGCTGTCGACACAAGTAATGTTTTTTAAATCAATACAGCAAAGCAATAAGCAATACAGCTAAAAAGTTACTTCAATCCTAAGATTGAAGTAACTTTTAAGTAAATTATCGCGTTTAATCTAAGATTAAACGCGATAATTTTATTTTGCACTATACTTAAAGAACAAGCAGATAGTAAGTCAGAAAGTTTTTTCTTACGCGCATAGATCAAAATAAATAATTATAGTAATTTCCACATCATGTGGAATAAAATTCCCAACGAGAGCCCATCCTCATGTTATAGTACAAATCATTTTCTAAATGTTGTGCTAGTCATTAGCATGTTTAAAATAAATTACAATTGGATTGAAATGAATGGGAAACTCGTTATGATTTGTCGAGGAAGTTATAATAATTATAATGTTTCATGTTTTGTTGTAAGTAAGGACACCACAAATAACATCTCCTTTCGGCTGTCAATAATGCCCTAGGGAGGGATTACAGCCAACCAAACATTCTACTTGAGAGGAAATTGTTCATAAGAGCTACTAGATAATAACATTGCAAGTACAGGACAGAGCCGTTAGGGACCGGGGAAATACCTGGATGGATAATAGACAATCTCCTGTCACAGACTTGAATGTAAGTAAAGCTACAGGGTGATGCTGAGATCACTGCGCCGAATGTGATTGTGGCATCCAATCATGAGCGTGGTTACTATCTACCTGCATTGATAATAATTCTTTATTCACATAAAGCACGGTAATTTAATGCAGATAGTTAGATTATTGTCAACGTACATGTTTTGCCGAAGATTGGCAAACAAATGTCAACATTATTGGATTCTACTCGTATCAGTTTCCATTAAGTGCATACATGGATCTAAAAAAAACATACCGTCGAATTGAGAACCTTCTCCTTTTTGGGAAGTCGGTTAAAAAACAAACTATAACAAAAAATCTTTTTATTTTATATTAATAATGTTGATTTTTAAATAAAAAAGTACCTCTGAATTTCAGCAAATGGTTCGACGTTCTTATATATTATGTGTAAAAAAAGACGTAGACTATGATTGTATTTTGCCTTAGGTACCGCTCAGGATTGGAGTTAGATTTTTCCAGTCCACGTCGTTTTTAAAAACTATGCTCGGAATTCGGCTCCAACCCATACTTCCAACGAATTGTATTTGAGTCAAAGCCAACTGCACCACAGTCACTGACGAAGGTACGTACATTGAGCTATCGGGTACAAGGAGCAAGAACAGGGGACTTAGGCTTCCTATTTGGTCAGAAAAATTGACGGCGTTTACAATTTAAATCTCATAATTATAGCGTGGCGAACAGTTTATTTTTTTATACTGGTCGGAAATAAGCAGATAAAACACGAAAAACTTAAATCCATATGCGACCAAATTGTGTCCAAGTACATCCTATAGATGGTTCCGTGTATATTAGTAGACTCATTGCACAAAAGATAGATAGGTAGGTACCTCAACGTTCGCTGGGTTGCAGAGTAAGGGGGTGGACACACTGCCAGGCGCATAGTGTGCGCATTTGTGGCGCACGTTTCATTTTTCACGTGCGGGTGATAAAGTGCCTGTTACGTGGCGGGAAGCGCGGGCGCGGGCACGGGTGCGTACGCGGGCGAGAACTACTCCACGCGGTCAGTTCGGTGAACCGCTTGAAGTGACTTCATTTGAGTCATCGCTGGTATGAAAATGTCGAGTGAAAAACATCTCAGTTTTGTTCCGAATAGAAAACATTATTCATGGCAATTCTAATGTAAGTTTGTTTTTAATTATATAAAGGCTATGTCTTAGCTAAAGTTGATTGTTACTTTTGTAGAAAAAGTACTTTTAGTTTAAACAATAACGTCACTGGTATATTTAATCAAAAACAATTTGTAGTATTTTTCAATTTTCAATTCCCAACACAACATAACTTAGAGTTGCACTGCGTTGTTGTAAGCGGTGCACAGAGTGGAGTCCTCTCCAACAATTTATTCAATTCAGTCGCAGCGGAACAATGTATCGACACGAGTGCTATCCGATGCTCCAAGGAGCCGCTTACAATAATTATTTTCAGTCTGTGGCCGCATTGTTCGGGACACAATAACGGAGATATTGAATATTCTACGACTTCTGCGCCCCTGGTACCGACAGTCGAGAGCTCGGGATCCTTGCACGTCTACCTCATAGCAGCTAAATTGTTGTTCCTTTTCAATGAAATGATTTGCTTTTCTATTTTCTCGAAATGGTTAAGCGCACGCAGTACATGCAGAGTTTCAATGATAAATTATATTTATTTCCGTATATATGGTTTTATAAACACTTTTACATGTCAAACTAGTAAAACCTGTTTAAGACTGGTGGGGTATTTCATTACTTAACTGAGAAGAAACACCGAAACAAACTTTCAGGTCTCTTATAAAGTCCAGATATTATCTTAGTCAGACCATGTGAGGAGGAAGTAGATTATTATATTATATGATTTCAAGTTGAAAGAACCACACAGATTAGTAGATCTGCTCCGTCAAAGCACGTATTAATTTTATGTCAAAATATAATTATCATAATTTTAAATCACCTTACACCGATTAAATCAGATTTAATTATGCCGATAAAAGTTTAAGTTTTGGGCAAAATTGTAATAGTAAAACTTTTTTACAAAAAAAACAAGCGACTTCTTAAAAAAAAAAACTAACAGGTGAAAAATAACTCCAGTTTCGGAAGTCTGTGGCTTTGGTGGTTTTGTTTTGTTCATTATTTGCCACCGACTTCCGAAACTGGAGTTATTTTTCACCTGTTAGTTTTTTTTAAGAAGTCGGTTGTTTTTTTTGTAAAAAAGTTTTTATTTTGTAATTTTTAGTTTCTTTGTGTGTATAGAAAGTCTTTCAAAACTTGAAAGAATCATTGAAATTGGATAACAATTGCTAAAGAAGTTCTATCTCTAAACATTAATCTGTACATCTCTGCCGGCCCTTTTTAACATAGAATGGCGTAATGTTATGTTGTGGAAATACAAAAGCTCAGCATAGACATCTGACTATAGCAATTGCGAATAATTTGCTGTTATGCGTTGAAGAGTTCCGTTGCCTGTCTTCTTCATCAGTTTTTCTTCACCAAATGATACTTTCTAAATGAAAATGCTTGATTTGTTACTAAAAATGTTGAAATCGGTGCATGTGTGCCTATATTTTTTGAGGAGTTCCTTCAATTCCTCGAAGATCCCTAATCAGGTATGAGTTTTGATACAAATGGGACCAATCTGTTAGTATACCCTATCAAACAAAAAAAGAATTTTGAAAATCGGTCCATAAATGACGGAGTACTGAGGTAACAAAGCCTGAAAAAAAGAAAAAAAAAAAAAATACAACCGAATTGACAACCTCCTCCTTTTTTTGAAGTCGGTTAAAAATAGAATTGTGTCAATGTACCTAAACTCAATGTAATTGAACCCTCAAGCCTTATGAAAACTAACGAATACTTTTTATGCGGTCTCAATTTTAATCGTTGCTATACGTTATGCTTATGAATTCATCAATTTAATCAGATTGCGAGAAAACATGTGAGAATAATATAAGATCGAGATAATCATGCATTGACTTTAATTTTGGTTGAACCTAAATTTTCGAACCTTACATTCTAAACATCCCTTTAAAACGCCATATAACTATGATCATCGGCGTATAAAGCGAAATTCTGAGTAAAACGTGAATTTCAACCATGCATTTTTTCCAACGTTCAAAACGCCCAGCTAAATTCAAAATCCAGCAATCGCAGCGAGGTCGTGGGACGCAGTAAACTCTCTTGTTCAATAACTGGTTTGTGCAGCGCTGCGAATGATAAACCGAGCCATAACTCAGCGGACCAGCGCGGCGGGCTACCAGCGCGCCGGGCGCCGGGCGGCAGAGAGCGGCGCCCGGCGCGGCACCCTCGCACACGATTAACTCATTAGATTAGTTACTTCATGCTCCGCTGCGCGGGAATTGGATCGGCTTTCTCCGGAATCTGAATTTAGTTGAGACGTTCATAATATTCTCGGGTCTGTTATGAAGTTGGCTCTTTGTCAGACTTAGGATTGTGCCGAAGTTCGGGATTACAATTGTGCGGGTCATATTATGTCTGTTCAAATCTAGGGAATACATCTTTCGCAACTTAATATGGGCTTTAACTTAATATGGGTTTAGACGTAGCTATGGAAGTGGAAGTCGAGTTCTTTGCTATATGTCTGCCATTAGTCGCTCTCAGCACAAGTGAATAAATGCAAAACACACTCGCATTACTGGCGCTTCCTCGCTCCGTACGACTATACGTATGACGCGCGCGTTAAGTATTCATGATCTCGAAAACATGAGCATTATGAATGGAGATACTCACTGTTGTGTCGACTGAGAGTGAACTCCATAATGCAGCATCCATTATTCGTGCGCCATTTTTAATATAAAGAAACAACTGCTGCAACTGACATTTCAATAATGTAGTTCCCGACGGCTCCATGTCGTGTAGCCCTCAATATAGAACTCTCTCTGGTCTTTCATATTGGTTGCTTTGTATTTATGCATTTTTTCATCGTGATATTAATATTTCAACGTTTAACAAGACGTTCCCCCTCCAGGACCATGCGACACATTGGATATGTTGAACTATCTTACTTTTCTAATTATTTGAATTTATTTATTTACTTATTACTTCAAGTACACAAATGTAGAGACGCGGACTTGTTGCCTTTGGCATAGAATTTCTCTTGGAGTGGCTTCTCATAGCGTATTGTGAGCTCAAAATCAAAATCAAAATCAAAAGTCTTTATTCAAACTAGGCTGAGAATCAGCACTTTTTGAACGTCAAAAAAATACATAAAGACAGTCCCCCAAAAACGGCCCACCCTTCGCCACTTCCTAGTGTTTTTGCTGGGAAGAAGAAGTGGCGGAACAAACTCCCCAGCAACACATCTGTCTGATTCGTTTGAAGAACTAGGTATACAAAGAAACTATACAATGAAATGCTCAATAAATAGCACTAATTTCTATACACATTGTAAAACATTACATTTCAGAATGATTGTCACGAGCTGACCGGGTAATGGGCTTGGACATTAGAAAAAATAAAAATGAGTAAAATGAAAAAGAAAATTTGGTAAAAGTGGCATGTTGTCTATTTATGCTCGTAGTATGATTGGTGTGTGGGGTCGGTGTGTTCACGTGTGTGCGCGTGTGCTGATGATGTTAAGTTTCTAGTTTATTAAGTTTTTCGGTTTCATCCCAAACCATCGCTTTCAGCTAATCAAATAAATTCATTTATTTATTTATTTTGTGAACATAGGTTAAAATTATTTTAGATCTTACAGAAAAATGGTCCATGCGTCCATGCTATGTCCCGCCAAAAGGCATACAAAATTATCGAAATCAATAATAAAAATAAATTCAATAGGTAGTTAGGTTAGATGTTACAATTTCATACAATATAAGTACTTCTCATAAGGTATATTTTAATTTCCTTATTCAATTTACTTTAAAGTTTAGAGCTAATGCGACCAAAGCTGTGTACATTATAAACGTCATAAGCGCATAGAACACCTGGATAGCATATTGATCTAACGAGTATGCTGTGCTATTCTATCCCCCGTATGGTTCATGTACGTCAGGTTCGTCCACGTACTCTGTTCGCACTGAATTCTTGTCGAACGAACTCTGGCTTACGGTGCCCTATTCATAGAATGTTGGAATCCTATAATTCTAATTTCATTGATATTGACATATTTGCATGCTCGAAAAATCAATTTAAATCTAATATTATAAAATTATTATCGTAATTATTATTCTACAAATAGTTTTATCTTTTTATTTATTGTATAACTTAAGTGTAGGTAAATGAAATTTATTGTTTTAGATTATTATTCTTTTTTTTTACTGTATAATTTAATTTGTAATTTAATTTATTATTTTTGATTTAATCTGATCTGATTTTGTAGCTATAGCTCTATAGTAACTTGTCACTTATTTATTTATCCCTAATTTTTAATTGTGGTAGTGTTGTCTAGTGGCTACCACTGTTCCTTGAACATGAATATCTGCGGATAATGCAGTTGACTGCAACATCATTACTCAAAATTGTTAACCTCCTGCATTATATATATGTTGTAGTTGTTTGTTATCCCTCAATAAATAAAATAAAATAAAATAGCAGAGTGTGCGGCGTCCGGCCGGTGACCGCACCGCGCGTGTCGCACTCGCCGGCGGGCGCGGGGCGGTCGTGCCAATCGGCGACCGCAAATCAAAGCGCGGCCAAAGCAACAATTACGCGCTGTCAAACAGAACCGTTTGAACTGAAATACTAACACAAAGCGATCCGGATCCTGCGGCTTGTGGTGCCTGGTATAATGGGCGGCACACGGAAAGATGAGTAAATTATTATTTCCAGTAACGGTAGAAAACCATACCTATATACGAAGGAATGGCATCGTCATCTGCCTTACCTGTGAGCGAGCTTATTACCTAACCGGCTGCAGTAGAATAGCAGTATAAAACATGGTATGTGGTATGCCTATAAAGCATATTATTATCGAGAAGTAACATGAGTAAATATACAATACATTGTCTGAGCGTTCCAACCTTATTTTCTACATACTCATTATAAACACAATCAGTGTACCTCCATCTTGTTTCCATAATACCGTCGACATTTAGTTCCCGGGAGGACGATCTAGGCACAAAGGAAGACGCACTTTAAATGGTAATTGATTACTTAACTCAGATAGGCATCACCCCAATCTTCTGGCCTTCAGTGAGTACGTCCTCAGACGAGATCTCAATTAAGTATCCTTCACAATAGCTGTATAAGGAGCGTCCTTTTTAACCCCCGACGCAAAAAGAGGGGTGTTATAAGTTTCACCGCTATGTGTGTGTGTCTGTCTGTCTGTCTGTCTGTCTGTCTGTGGCACCGTAGGGCCCAAACGGGTGAACCGATTTAGATGCGGTTTTTTAAAACAAAACGTTCGTAATATAATTCGTGCCATACTGAAGGGAATGCATTTCAAAAGACTTTATGAATATTATCTGACTGGCACCTTTTGTTCTGAAGCAAATTGAATTCAGTTGTGAAATGAGTCCACATTCCTTGCTTGTCGAGTACAGTCGGACCCTGCAGCGCTGCTGAGGTATTCCAAGTGTTTTTATGAAAGAGCTACCTTTGTCTGCAGCCACTTTGTAGGGTGTGCAGTTAACGTCGGCGTCATGCGGGCTGCGGCGGCGGATGAGTTCCGTCTGTTTTCAGTACAGTATGATGACGCGCTAGTGCCTAATTCATCGATTACGTACTTAATCGTCTGTAATCTCCTGAATAGAGCTTCGCTTTGACACGCCCACAGTTCATTGATATAATGCCCCTTGTGAATTGTGCAAGCTTATCGAACTCGTCAATCATTATAATTAGTATTAATGCGTATTACTGTAGAGCTGTGTGATGTTAATAATCAGTGTCCAGGAAATACTTAGAACATGAAAGTAAACACGATGCAAAATCTAGTTGTGACAGAATATTTAATAATAATTATTCTACTTGTCTAAAAACTTTTGTTTTATATAAAAGAAACTCACATATACAAAAGGCAACATGGTGATAAATCAGAGATACAAACTTCAATAAAGCGGCATAAAGATAAAATATGAAGAGTTAAAAGCCAAATGAAATAGAAATAACAAACATAGAAGATAACAAAGCAGCAACGTGTTACGTGGAGGTGCGTGTGCCGATGTAACGCAATTGAACACAATATTGTAAGGCAATTGAACATAATGTTCATACGTGAACAGATTGAAATAGAACCAACTCTACGGGTTATTTGCTTTATATTCATTTCTAAATGTTAACACGTGACATAAAACTGCTGCTTATTACATGCTCCTACTAATTTCATAGGTTCAATTTGTAGCTGACGATGGGAATTTGTACTGAAATAGATGAAGCTATAATTAAAGTAGGTACCTAAGTACTATATTTTAAATTATAATGGAAGTAGGTACTAGCAACTCCGGTAAACTTAGTTCCGCCTTAGAATCGATTAATTAGTTTTCTTTAGTTTTTATTAATTAACTACCTATTCTCCAACTTACTGAATATTATACACACAAAATTTCATAAGAATCAGTCAAGCCGTTTCGGAAGAGTTTTGTTATAAAAACTTTTTTGCAAAAAATAAAACCGACTTCAAAAAAACACTAAACGGTGTAAAATAACTCTAAATTCGGAAGTCTGTGGCTTTGGTGGGTTTGTCTTACTCATGATGGGCCACCGACTTCCGAATTTAGAGTTATTTTACACCGTTTAGTGTTTTTTTGAAGTCGGTTTTATTTTTTGCAAAAAAGTTTTTTATTTTTCCATTTTTAGTTGTTACCATAAAAACATTTGCCATGAATTTATTTTATATTGTTAATTGTTAACAATACATGTCATCATAATAGGGTTTTCCACTAATCACTAATAAATTAAAATTAACATACCTAACTGACGAAATCTAGGTATATTGTACCCACCTGCGTACCCCTCAGAGCATACAGGCGTGATGATATCACGCCTGTATGCTCTGAGGTCTCGTCATTATGTTGTATAAACAATAAACATCCAAGCGATTCCAGCAATCACGACAGATTTGCCGTTCATTTTTGAAGAGTTCCGTTGTATATCTCCGAAGATCAGCACCAGATCTTCACCAAATTAAAATGGGACCACCTCAGGAGTATACTCTTTCAAACAAAAAAAGAACTTTGAGAATCGGTCCACAAATGGGGGAGAAATCAGGTAACATACATAAAAAAAAAAAAAAAAAAAAAAAAAAAAAAAAATACATACACACGAACATAGAACCTCCTCCTTTTTTGAAAGTCGGTTAAAAACTGTGACAAAACTCTTCCGACAATCATTTTTTTTTCATACAAAACAATATTAACTATTACTACTTTTTTATTTAGCGAGTCTCTAATACCTAAGAATTAGAATGACAAAAAAATTATAGAATAGGTATATATGTATAACCTAACCTAACATACCATACGTATTCTATAGCTAACCTAACTACCTAACCTAACCACCTTAATGAACAAAATGCAAGATTCTAAACAGAACTACTGCGCTGCGTCTCTATGTTACATACAATGTACTTAGTTATGTACTTAGTATAGAAGTTTGTCTCTGTTGTCATTATTAATTACGTAAATTCATTTGTGAAATATTACTAATAAAATATATTAAGACCTAAATCAGCCAAATCAGTCCAGCCATTTATGAGCTTTAGTGACTAACAAATGTAAATCCATTATATATAATTATATGTGAATAGATTGCTCTCTGACACTACATGTAAGCCTATGAGATATATGTATCGAACACGACGGTTGTTTTAAACTAAATTAGATATGCCAGTACGTCTGTGCAGTTTACATTCCTTGCAACATTACGAACGTGCAAGTCATCGGAATATACACACTGGTGTATGTTGTGATGGTGTATTCGTAAGTTGGCGCTAGTGAACACGCACTGGGTCAAAGGAACAACCACAGTGGACGACAATCAGCTGGCGAGGGAATTATGTGCGTGTGTGTGAGCCATGTGCGTGTGTGAGAGCCATGTGCGTGTGTGCGAGCCATGTGCGTGTGTGTGAGCCATGTGCTGCCCGCGGTCGGTGCAATCAGACCCTGTTTGTGTACCGGAGGCAATGAGCACGCCCTGCACTGCTTACATACAGACGGCTCACTGCACACGTATTTAGGTCAATTTCACTTAAACATCATTATTGAAATCTTTCATTTTAACCGTATTTATTAGATAATACTGTACTCTACTAAATACATAAAACAACGTGTAACCAGAAACAAAACTCACTTCCATTTTTTAAAGATACCAGGTTTATGTATTCTGTTTGACTGCACTAATAACGCAATGAACAAATTTGTTGAATTTACAAACTACGTACAAAGAATGTTCTTCCGAGTGTTGCTAAATCAGGTTATAGTTCCCACATCGAGAATATCAAAAGTAGTGAGCTACAATATTGCTGTTAAGCCGCTTGGAATAAAAGCGAGCTCTGCAAAGTACAAAGGAACCGCAACCCGTATTAACTTGAACCGTGAACACATCGCCTGAAGCCGCATCCACAAACAAAGAATCGGGTTTAAAGAGTGTAATATCGCGCAAGTGAGAGCTCAAGCACCCCCGCAGGCATCACGGAACCCTGACCCTCGACACAGCTCGCGATTTGCAAATACAAGCAGAATCACGTCTCCACTCTGAACTGCTCTATAAAACTATATAGTAGTCCAAGCGTGTGGTTTGTTATGCGACAGATATCCGTGTAGGCGGCGGAGTGTGCACGAGCGCCGATGTAGTCTAATATTGATGCGGCTATCAATTCACACGAGCGCGGTCAACACAAACTGCGTGTATTTATGTTTCTTCGGGGTTGAGACTATGCGGTGGTGAGCGGTTACGAACGCAAGACAAAACACATAAGCAGAAAGTCCACACAGATGTTGTATACCCAGTGAAGAGAATGTATTATGTTGTAATATTTATATTAAAGCTAAGCAAAACATAATCCTAGTTGAACATGAAAAAACCTTCTTCTGGCCCAATCTCGAGCCCCGGACTTATAGTTTTCAGAAGGGTTATTACTCGTTGTTGAAAACAATACTAGAGCCTCAATCCACATAACCAACATCAAGTGATACGCGTCTACTCAGTTCTGGTAAACAAGCGTTGTGTTAGGCAGTTCGCACGTCTTGCGTTGGTCGACCTTCTGTAGCGACATAGTCAGTGGCAGACGTAATATCCGCGCACATCCGTCGGTGCGGATATTAATATCCGGACGGACCGCATCAATTTCGGCGCCACACCGGCCCCGGCACTACGGACCATTTCAATGATATACTTTTTGATACACCGGCACTTTCCACTTCATATGTTAATCACGGATGTAAGGAAACGATAGCTATAAATAACCGCAGATAAATTGAAAGAAACCACACAAATTTATGGGTCGTTTAACCTGTACCTAATTCACGAACGACAGGTCATAGTGGTCGTAAGTAAACTGAAAGGTTATTTATGAAGAAAAACCGTACCTACATTGTTTAGAAAATAAAATGAGAATAATAAACTTAAGAGTAATATTCAATTCTAACAGTGAAGCGAAACCTATACATATCTGATGTGTGTCGATACATAAACATGAATTTACACGCGGAGATTCTTGCGAGGGGCATTTCTTCACATCATTGATTCAGTGGAGGCCTACCGTGCGGAGCCGGACGAACAAACAAATCGTCATATAAGCACAAATCACTCAGTTTACATTATAATCGCGGTGAGCGCACACTAGCGGTATCGCCTGCTCATGTGGCTTGCTTGAGTTGTGAGCTGAACCGAAATATGTTCGTTAATGTAATACATGGAATTTTTTATTAAATATGTTTCGTTTTATTTACTGTGCATATACAAGTGGTTGGCCAGATCAGAGTATAGCTCACACACATGCTTACAAGCTCTGCTACTGTGATACATATTATAGTTCTTCTGTGTGGGAAAGAGAGAAGACTGTATTATACAATCCACGCAGACGGGCCCAATGCCGGAGTGTTTGGTTCTTCTAGGACTTCAAAATCCTTTCGAAAAAAGTATCGTGTTGTCAACAGTATAACTTGTAAAAGCTTTGTTCTCAGTACCATATTCGTGTAAAGGTTACGATGTCGTCCAGTTAGGTTCACGTTGCACTTACGATGAGTACCTGAAACATTTACTGTCCAACATTTTACAATAAAATGTATGATGAGCTTGCTTCTCTACGTATTAGTAAATGGATGTGGGCCATCACTGCGAGATGTCACGTAGAGCCATCGGACTGGCGACGATATAATAATGGCACTAAAGTCCCTGGCACCAGTCCAGCGCGCGCCGCCGGACTCGAACCTAAACCACCGACCGCCGCAACATTGAAACAATCCGCGCGACCAGTCATGCTGAAAATAACGTTTGAAAACGAAATGGCTTTTAGAGACCAAGCGAAACTGTGTGATTTTTCATTTGTAAGTCGAATTACATCGCTTTGGTACAATAAAATATATACGGTGAGTAGGTACTAGTGTATCTTCCAGAGGAATTGATATTCGCGTGTGGACCTTTGCTACAAAAGCGGAGGTTAATTAAATTAATACAATCAAATTACACGGACGCCCGTCATAAAATCTATTCATTAACATTAAGTATCAAGTGGGTCGTTCGTTGTAAACGTTCAGTTCTAAGTAGCATTTTGCTCAACACAGCGGCAGTTTGTTCCGCCACTCCAGCTCCGCTCCGTTATTAAACTTTCAATAGAGACAAAACGTTAATTAAAACCGTAATCCGCGTCCAAACGAAGCTCATATTTGTGACGATGCGGGTATATTAAGCGGCAATTACACGCGACCGCAGCACTCCGCGCCGCGCCATGCGGCGGCGTGCGGCGGAGTGCGGCGCGTGTGGTCCCACGCCGAGTCGTGCGGAGCCGCGCGTAATGACGTAACGTGTGTTATGGGTATGAGTCGAAACGCGTTATTGTTCTACTGACGCGGTTTGTGGTTACGAGCGACGATGCCGCACTCTCAAGCACTCCTTGATATTTGCACTTAATGGAGCGAATGAACAAAGAATATTTAAGAAGGAGTTTAATAACAGTAGATACAGTTCAGGTTGTAGACCATTTGCAAATTATAACTTTGTTTAAGCAGCACTGTGCGTGCAGTTTCGGCTAGAAAATAACAATTTAACTTGTATAGTAGTTGCAGTTTTGTTCTTATTTACAGAAAACCAAAGACATTCAATAAACTATAGACCGGACATCACGAACAAAATTTTCATCCGTAACTTCTGTCCGAACGGACAGATGACACATAGTCTTACGTAGGACATCTGCCTGTCAAGACGCATTTGTGTCAACTTTGCGGAAAGTTGAAAAATATTATTTTCCACGAAAACATGCATGATTGCGCCTTACGTTATTGCAAATCCCGTTACGACAAAAATAATGGACGTCGCTACGCTTTTGTTTCGTAGGTATTCTTTGTATTTATTTAGTAATTAGAATTAAATCATTTTCATAGATTGTTCTAGAACATTTGGCAATTCTATATTTAACGCCCTCTTGTGTTGAGTAGCTTAAGTACTGTTTTGTAGAGATGGGATAAAGTTCATAGATTCTGTTATCGATAAACGTCAAAATAATAATAAATAGATAACTCAACAAAATATTACAATATTAAATTAAATTGATTAAAATATTATACTGTATGAACATTTCAAATAGGTTTCTGTTATTTAAGGTTTCCTAAAGAAAATTGTTGTGAACACGAGACTTGGATACGGTTTTTTGTGTGAATTAATATGCATAATTTAACATTTCTCATCATCTTTTACATATCGTATTAAATATTTTTACATATCTCTTGCTCTGTAAGTACACCCTTACACCCCTGAATGCCGGGGTGTATGACTATCATTACAGCATAGGTTTTGGAATTTGAAAAAAGAACTGTCATACTCATACTGCACGAAGAATATTTTTAAAAAGTTATTTTTTTTTTCTCGGTATCGATTAATTACTCGAATCGGAATCTAGACAATTTATTTTATAAAGATTTTATTTTAAATATGGAACTATTTGTTTCCACATCGTATGTTAGATGGAATCGATTTAAAAATCAAACTGGCCAGCAAGATTTGACGCGCTTGCGTGCGTGAAAAAAAAAAGGCAGTCTACTAGTAGGCGCGAAAGCATCGCGAAAATAATACACATTTTTTTCTTCTTAATAAATGTTCATTGAAACCTGCTGTCTTGTTGTTTACTTACCTCACAATCGATATGTAAAGCAGAGTATTTATCTCGGGCGTAAGCATCAATTGCATACTCGGGTTAATTAGCGCCTTCGCTTCGCTCAGGCGCCAAAAACCTCGTATGCAATTGATGTCATACAGCCCTTGGTTAATAATCTACTATAACAGTATTGCTAAGCCAGACTAGGATTCATTTCACCTCAAAAAATTAAAAGATAAAAGATATTTGTTTCCAGATAGATTGTACAGTTCCACTTACAGACTAATAATAATATAATCTATTAAATTTATTTAACTCAAATTTGTAAAAAGTATAATGAACTCTGGTACCCAAGGTAAGATTTAACTTGTGTTATGGATACCAGTGCTCTCTCATGGTTTGCACAGAGTTACATTAAATATTAGATGGAGGACGTGGTTTTGATGTAATTAGTAGAAGGCAGTAAGTATTTTTATACATAACAGTCTACACACAAATTTTAATAACTAACAACAAAGATTCATAGGCACCACTTACTTTAGCGGCAAGAAAATTGCAGTCCGGAGCTTCATTAGATTTTTTATTTATTTATTTATTTAGTACATGGAGGACTTACAGCTAATAAAAACAAAAAAAAAAGAAACCATAGTCACCAGAGATTTCATTTTTTCTGTGTTCTTATTTCTATGCATTAATTTTAGTAAAGATACGAGTTTTGCGTATGTTTCAATATGCACGTTATGTTTTATTTTTAAAGTAGCTTTCAAAAATTGGGTAAATACTCCACATTGCAGATGATCGCCTCGTCTGTGATAAATCTAAAAAATAAGATAGCAACACAGTCTCCTAAAAACTGCTTGCACCCTTTGTAAGTCTCCATTCATTGAAGACATGGTCTATGCTTTCAGATATTTCTCAGGTAGGAAACTTAATTCTGCATTAATAACTTGTTGTTTCAACTCTTCCGGTGTTATAATACTGTTCTCGTCGCTAGTTTCACTTATATTTACGATTATTTTAATATTTTTTAATTTATTCAACTCTTTTCGCCAGCCAAGAAAGTTTATTCCCGCTCTTTTATTTAAATTAAGACGTGTTTGGAAATAGCACCCATGATATTTTATTAAGTACTCAAAATATATTACGTAACATTATTGAAACTAGAAATAAATATTTACATGTTAAATATCAGTTTTATTTGCATTAGATACTTATTTTCGCTTAAATACAACAATAAGTTAATAATTCTATAAATTACATTACAAGACATAATTATCTTTTTGCAAAATTTCTTTAGTTAGTACGAAATCGAACGTGTTTGTCTTTGAGGTCGAATTCAAAATCAGAACTTCGAAAGGGCTGGTCTTTGTCTCTCTCTCTCTCTCTCTTTCTAATGGCGGGAAAGAGATAGAGTGTGAATGTTTCAAATAGTATGATTAACCCGAGGCTGATTAAGATATTTGCGGCTCTAAAACAAAAATTAAAAAGTTACTTGGTCTCACTGATTTCAGGCAGCAAAACCTACATGTTTGAGCTACTGAAGTGAAAAAAATATTATAACTTTTATCAATATTATCGATACCTTAATCTAGATGGTAACATCCCTATACCAAGTTTCTACTTTCTACTCTAGGCACGTGGTACTGCCAGACTTACGATTTATCCGTTTATCTACGTATTTTCGACCTTGCTTCTAGAGATGAGATATACCTGCCATTCTCCATACCCGGCCTTTAAGGTATGGGTATCACTAAATACCTGGTACAAATACCAGGTATCAAAATACTTCTAAGTATTTGGGTGTGGTAGGATTTCGATAAGTTAACGTATGCGATAAGTATGGTATGACTCCAATATAATGTAGGCACGACGTTTCAAGTACCTATACGTAATTATATTATTATTATTATTTACCATTAATAATTTAGAATACTTAACCTAAGTACTATCCAACTAATATTTACACTTTCTTGAATATATTTACACCACAAAGTTGTTACACATAAATAAAAGCTATTATTATTGAATAATTATACGTGTCTACTATACACTTGTCTAGATAATTATATTATTATTAACAAACAGGTGTAACGAAATCGCAATCACCCAACATATATTTCCTAACATAAACAAACTAAGGAACACTTTCATGTCGTGACAAAAAATGTAATTATGCTATTATGTTCCTTATGGACGTAAAAATAAGTACCCATTTTGTCTAACTAAATTAAATCAACCGAATGTTCATAAAGCACGAATGACGTTTCGGGTCCCTTCGTAAGCTGTCGGGTAGCTTCGGGTTGCTTCGGCGTACCGAAATACCTATAAAACTGGGCACTACCTTGTGGTAGCGGTTCGTATCGTACAGTCAACAGCAAAAGTAGATGATCAAAATCAGAAAATCAATACTAATGAACGGAGTTCACGCCAGAACTGTGTGGCGTCGAAGTGATTCAAAAGTATGTGATCGTAAATTGTACCAAACATTTACTACCAGTACAGCTGCCATATGTTTGCGATCAGTTTTGACTCCAAAAGTTATAAACTCAATTCGCATCAGAACTAAGAAGTGAAAAAAAAATTCAAAACTAGTGAACAGCTAAAATCAAAATTTAAATGATGAAACAGGCCACGTAATCGTGAAGCAAATAATTCATCCATACGTATTTTTTTATTAACCCAGTAATTTAATTTGTTATGTTTAAAACAGCTGAATTTGATAAAAAAAAATGCATATTTAATATATGCCAAATTTCATCCAATTGAAACCCTAAAAAAGCACAATGTTCATTAATAAAAACTTATTTACAAAAAAAACAACCAACTTCCAAAAAAACACTACAAAGTGAAAAATATTAAAGTTGTTTTTCACTTTGAAATGTTTTTTTGGAAGTAGGTTGTTTTTTTTTGTAAAAATGTTTTAATTTTTCACTTTTAGTGGGTCAATTTGTAATTTATCTAAGTTACAATAGCCCAATGACAACTGCTCATCACCTCTTACAACATATTGCTTTTCTCGATACAGGGACGTTAGTTGTTGAGGAGTTCTCCTAGTAAGATCCAGGAGAACTGGAGCTCCATGGTGAAGGCATCATCACCACTATGCATTTTGACAAGCTTAAATTACTTAGCAACTACATTAAAGTACCTAATCGAATCGCAACCCGTGAAATACTTAGGTATAATTCAGTAGTTCCGATGCCCATCTGTGGTCTTCATCATCAGTTCCACTTTAGCAAACGGTGCTTTCCGAGAGCGAATGCACGAGTTACTATACAAAATACCCAAATCACTATAGGTGTTCCTATAAAATTTGAGGTTTTTCCTCGATTTCCATAGGATCCCTTCATCAGATTCTGACTTGGTGACAATGAGACCACAGCGAGAGTATACCCTTTCATACAAAAAAATAATTTTGTGAAAAAAACGAAGTTATGCCCAAACATACATAAAAAATATACATATAGACATCCGAATTGATAACCTCCTCCTTTTTCAGAAGTCGGTTAAAAAAAATATAATTCAAAAACTTTAGTATTTAAACTGGTTTTTTTTTTGTTACTTCTGTCAAATGTTTAAAAGTAGCTGATGTGACACAAAACGATAATTCAATAAATAATAATAATAATAATAATAATGTATTTATTGTTTCACAAACCATACATAACATGCTTAGTACAAATTTATATGCAAGAATGAACAGATGATGTACTGGTACTTAAAAAAGGAAACCCTGAGCTATAAGTACCAGCTGCCCTTAAGTGACACAGTGAAAGCAGTTCGTGATTTTACATGCAAACATGTTAGATGAAGTTGCCGAGACAAGAGAATATATTTAATTCTTAATACTTCTATTAATATGGAAAACAAAATTTAAAGAGTAAAATCGCTGAAACTAGTAGTAGTAAACTAAGCTTGTGGTAGTGGGAGAGTGGTTATTTGTGTGTATGAGTGTTGCGTGTGTTTAAGTTTGTATATGTGTATGTGTGCGTGTGTATGTGTTTGTTACATTTGTTATCTAACTGGATGAAGGAGATTCTCTGTCTCATCATAGCTTAGTTTCAGAAGCCAATCAAACACAGCTTTTTTACAGTCATGCTTATGTTTAGGATTAATATTTAATAACTTGTTTGCTTTGGCATACAAAAATCGTCCGAGGAAACAGAAAAATCTCTGACTGAAGGAAGTCCTGAGAGTGACACCCAAAGGAAGTTTAAGCCTACGAGTGGAGTAATTTTGGAAGTTCATAGAAACATGGTCGCCCTTTGTGTTTAATGAATGCTGCCTTAGAATAATTTGAAGAATAAAGAGTTGACGCACCGTTAAAACCTCACAGTACTCATAGAGTTCCTTGGTAGGGTAACGAAAAGGTTTAAAGGTACATACTTTTAACACTGCTCTCTGCGCGCGTTCAAGAATTAATAAATTAGTTTTACAGGCACCGCCCCATGAGGAAATACAATAACCAATCAAAGATTGGCACAAGGCATAGTAAACCATCTTTAAAATCTTAGGGTCCGCGACGTGTCTTAGATGTTTGAAAATGTAGATTAGTTTACGGATTCTCCCTGTCAATAGTTTAATATGCGGTACAAAACTTAATCTTTCGTCTAGAATCACTCCTAGATATTTGATAGTAGGAGCATTTTGAAGTTTTGGGCAGTTGCATATAACTGTAGTATTTGCTGTGTGATTATGAGCGGTAATGTAAAATTTACTTTTGTCGAATTTTTGTGGTTTCTTAATGTTGAATACTAGGTACTGGGTTTTATCTACATTAAGAGACAGGGTATTATCGGATAACCATCCAGTTATTTTATCAAATCCCACTTGCGCTGCGTTAAAAACTAAAGGCTAAAAGGTACACCAAGAAGAGAGTAGGTCCAAGGATGCTCCCCTGCGGAACGCCGTACTGTATGGGAAGATCCTTACTTATATGCTCTCCGATTTTAACGCTCTGAGTTCGATCGGTCAGATAACTTTGAAACAGCTTCAGCTGTTTATCTCTGATACCAATCTTCTCTAATTTTAGAATGAGTCTGGGGATGGAAACCGTGTCAAAGGCCTTGGCCAAATCGAGGAATATTGCCAAACATTTGCTGCTCCTGTCCAAGGCTTTAGCAATATAGTCAGAGAGATCATGAACTGCGTCATTTGTAGATGTATTTTTCCTAAAGCCATATTGGCTTTTTGAAAGAATATTGTGAGCTTCAAGGTATTTGTTTAGGCGATTGTTCATAATTTTCTCCAAGATCTTCGACAGGGACAATGTAAAATATCAATCTACCTTCCGGTTTTAATATATTGTAGCCGACTGGGCAAAAGTAATCATTGAGTTATGATTTTTATCGCATCAGCTACTTTTGAACATTGACATAAATTCGAAACATGCAAAGATAATAATATTTATCGAATTATCGTTTTGTATCACATCAGTTACTTTTGAACATTGACACAAAATTCAAAAACATGCAAAGATATTAATATTTATTGAATTATCGTTTTGTATCACATCAGCTACTTTTGAACATTGACATAAATTCGAAACATGCAAAGATAATAATATTTATCGAATTATCGTTTTGTATCACATCAGTTACTTTTGAACATTGACACAAAATTCAAAAACATGCAAAGATATTAATATTCATTGAATTATCGTTTTGTATCACATCAGCTACTTTTGAACATTGACATAAATTCACAAACATGCAAAGATGATAATATTTATTCAATCATTTTGTATCACATCAGTTACTTTTGAACATTGACACAAAATTCAAAAACATGCAAAGATATTAATATTCATTGAATTATCGTTTTGTATCACATCAGCTACTTTTGAACATTGACATAAATTCACAAACATGCAAAGATGATAATATTTATTCAATTATCGTTTTGTATCACATCAGTTACTTTTGAACATTGACACAAAATTCAAAAACATGCAAAGATATTAATATTCATTGAATTATCGTTTTGTATCACATCAGCTACTTTTGAACATTGACATAAATTCACAAACATGCAAAGATGATAATATTTATTCAATTATCGTTTTGTATCACATCAGCTACTTTTGAACATTGACACAAAATTTAAAAACATGCAAAGATATTAATATTCATTGAATTATCGTTTTGTATCACATCAGCTACTTTTAAACATTGCCAGAAGTAACAAAAAAAAACCAGTTTAAATACTAAAGATTTTGAATTATATTATTTTTAACCGACTTCTGAAAAAGGAGGAGGTTATCAATTCGGTATTTCACGGGTTGCGATTCGATTAAGTACTTTAATATAGTTGCTAAGTAATTTAAGCTTGTCAAAATGCATAGTGGTGATGATGCCTTCACCATGGAGCTCCAGATCTCCTGGATCTATCTAGGAGAACTCCTCAACAATTAACGTCCCTGTATCGAGAAAAACAATATGTTGTAAGAGGTGATGAGCAGTTGTCATTGGGCTATTGTAACTTAGATAAATTACAAACTGACCCACTAAAAGTGAAAAAAAAAACATTTTTACAAAAAAAAACAACCTACTTCCAAACAAACATTTCAAAGTGAAACAAGTGCTTTTTTTAGGGGTTTAATTGGATGAAATATATTTAATATGCATTTTTTAATCAAATTCAGCTGTTTTAAACATAACTAATTAAATTACTGGGTTAATAAAAAAATACGTATGGATGAATTATTTGCTTCATGATTACGTGGCCTCAGTTTCATCATTTAATTTTTGATTTTAGCTGTTCACTAGTTTTGATTTTTTTTTTCACTTCTTAGTTCTGATGCGAATTGAGTTTATAACTTTTGGAGTCAAAACTGATTACAAACATATGGCAGCTGTACTGGTAGTAAATGTTTGGTATAATTTACAATCACATACTTTTGAATCACTTCGACGCCACATAGTTCTGGCGCGAACTCCGTTCATTAGTATTGAATTTCTGATTTTGATCATCTACTTTTGCTGTTGACTGTACTATGCGTCTGACGTCATACCTTCAAGGTATTTACCCAGTATTTCGGTCCGTACCCGGTCTGTGTACTGGGAAGCACATACTTGGTATATATACCTCTACCAGTATATACGTCTCATCTCTACTTGCTTCGGATATATCATAAACGTATACGTATAAGATTCATAATTTATATTTTCTTGGTTTATTTTTTAATAGAACATACGTAAGGAATACTGCGCTATTAAGTAGGAAGTTTTAATAATTTTCTACAATATACGGCGCCAGCGCTGAACCAAACACAAGGTCGTAATAGTGAGCGGACCATATTAATTATTATAAGCATAATAATGAAACTGGATTTATTTTCTAAGTCAATAGTTTTGTAATTGGTACCTAAGGTAAGACGATAATCACTTTCTCATTACGGTCCTCTTTTAATTTCAGTTACAAATGTGTTTCTTTTTTTATGCCTGGCTTAATTTGTTTAGTTTTAATACCTATTTATTTAACTGATTTGAAATATTTTTTATTTTTCCGGCATTTTCCTTTGATCTGACAACACTAAAATTTAATTCGGCTATAGCTCGCTTGGTGGCCACCAACCAGAATTATTATTTTAGTCAATTTCATTCTTGAGTTTGCCGTTGCCGTTCTAATATCGCTATTTAATGCTAGATGGCGTTACTGAGAGATGGGATCACAGTTTTTGTATGACATTTCTTCGCATGCCCCCTCTATAGTTTTTAAATCTCTTTGCAGAAAACGCAACAAGATTATTTACATTGTAATGTTGTCTTTACATTGTGATTTTACTTACATTTTTGTGCATTGTTTAACCTGAAATTTTAAAGCATTCACCCTCCCTAGGTAGCTACATGCTCATTACTTGGAGGCAAAGCATACCTTTTGTCTTATATTATCATATTTATTATTTAAGTTTTTCTATAAATTATGTTTGTTTACATTCGTAATGTCTGCTAGTGACAGGTCTAGTTTTATTTTTAATTTGTCTGGAGCTAGTTGTAGGTCGTATATGTAAACCACATCGACCTCATTATTTTTCTTTTACTTTGCTTTGTATTGTGTTCTAAAACCTTTCAAAATTCAATCATCTGTCATTCTGTCTATTTACCTTGGAGCCAGGTGGAATTTGGCAGTCTTCGTTTGGATCTGAAAGGCTTAGCAAGTCATATTAGCTGCGGGTCTAATACTTATGGCCTCACTGTCCTCCGGCCCTCTAAACTGACGTCCTCCGCCTCCTCTGCAGAAGTCTGAAGCCTAACGTCCCTCGGCCATTACTAGAGCCGAGAGGACCACCTCTGACGGCCTCCTCCTCCGCTGCTGAAGACTTAAGCCTGACGTCCCTCGGCCATTACTAGAGCCGAGAGGACCTCCTCTGACGGACTCCTTCTCCTGACGGCCTCCTCCTGCGCTGCTGAAGACTGAAGCCTGACGTCCCTCGACTATTCTACAGCAGAGAGAGACACCTTTGACGGCCTCCGCCTCCTCTACTGAAGACCGAAGCCTGATCCCCCTCAGCCACTACTACTGCTGAGAGAGGGCCACCTCTTCTACATTTCATCCATCATCTTTCATTCATCAGTTTTCCTCTCTTCTTTACCCTAGCTCCACTAGGTAGGCCTGGTATTAATAAATTCTTATTTATTCCCTCTAATCTTTTCCTACAACAGTGCTCTCCTCCTAGGTAGGTAGGTACTGTTACGTTACAACATGCTCCAGAGTATTCAAAGTTTAACACAATTGTGATAAAGTTCAGTTTCAACAAACACAAAAATTGCTTCAGACGTTTTTGATTATTTCTGTCATTATTTAATCAACTTTGTCATTCACTAAAACTTGATTTACGAGTAATAGACAAGCATACATTTTTCCAAAATCTTTAGTCGTACTACAAGGTAACTTAAACTTTGCAATCAATGGCGACAAATAAACAGAAATGAAAGAGCTCGCTCTGCTTTGTCCAACCCACATGCTTGAGGGCTGTGATCGTTTAAAACACATTGAATCAACAGTAATCTGAGCTCCACTAGGCGGGTTAATGTTTGAGTAATTGGTATTAGTAGTTTCTTTTAACCACCCGAATTTAGACCTGCGCCTACTCCGACTGTTTTCGCACAGGTATGGCCAGAATCCTGCAGCAGCACCACATTTTAAATAAATCTTGAAACAAACACGCGCTTTCAACATAACTACAGGTTTCCGAAGCATACAAGAAGATGTAGAAGACAACAGCAAGCATGAGTCGTATACTGATGACCTTATCTTCACAAATTCTATAATAATATATCAGTGTAAATGTATGGCTTATCTGTTTCGTTACTTACTTCAGAAACTAAATATTCGCATCACCTGCACGACGGTAGGGAAACGACGAAGCCACTGATATGTAGAATTTGTGAAGTTAGGGTCGGTAGAGTTAGGCTGTGTAGATTCAGAAGCTTGGCTCTACATGAGATATGATATATTTTTCACAGGGCAAACCTTATGTGGTCATCTTGGTAACAATTTACATGAAATGTTTTTGGTGGGATATTGTTTCAGTATTACTATTCTATAACAATACACTATATTCTATAACTCTTTGTAGATTCAAAGCATTTAGCTTAATGGCAAATAAAATCCACACGAGTGTTTGTGCATAGCTAATTCAATTGCAAAACAATATGAGAGAGGATCGAGCGCCAAATGATCGCACCGCAAACTGATCCGGCGAATTACGAGGCGATGCGAATCAGTGCGCGCTGCCGACGCGTGTGGCCGCGGGTGTGCTGCACACGCCGCGACACGTCGCCGAATACATCGCGAGGAGGATATAGAACGATGTGAATAACTAGCTCAATCATACATCATGAGCAATTCGTAAAGCACACAGTTGTCTGGTCGCGTCTGGCGCAAAGAATATTTTATTTACAGAATACGTTTATTTGCTTATTCAGTGTATCGCAGTTCAGGACTACAAAACGAGAAATACTGTTCGATTGGATTAGTGAACACGAAGCGTAGACATTGAAGATGCTGCCTGTCAGCTCTTCTCTGCTATAGACTTTCTTTTAACAGAATAGTAGTACAGTCAGAAAGCTTTAGATAAATATGGTGACAGTGGGCTTGGTGTGCGTCCTCACTAGCGCGTTCATTTGGTGCGGTCGGGTGATGTGGCTCGCGCAATCAGCCAATCAGTGCTCTAAACATTTTATATTAGCCAACGGGTGGGATCAGCAGCGCCAGTCGCGGTCACGCTGATTTATTCAACCGGTAATAGTGACCACCGTGTCCATGCGAGGCAATCGTTTAGATAATTTAATAGGCGGGAGAGCTTTTAGTCCATTGTTATAAACATTTTTGGTTTTGACAATTATGCTCTGTTTGAATAAAGATTTGTACAAAAAAAACAACCGTCATTCATTGTTGGCCACCTACTTCCGAAACTAGTGTTATTTTACACCTATTAGTGTTTTTTTTTCTTTGTAAATGGGTTTTTATTTCACAATTTTTAGTTTCTTTGTAGTCCTAAAGATAGTATTTCAAAAGTTGAAAGAATTATTTAAAATCCGTTAACAAATTGCTAAAGAAGTTCTTTTTAAACATGAAACTATACATCTCTGCCGGGCCCCTTTTAAAATAGACAGGCGTAATGTTTTGTTACGGAAATACATTGATTGATTTGTGACTAAAAATTCAAAAATCGGTACTTGTGTGTTCCCTCAACTCCTCGAGGATTCCATCATCAGATCGGGGTTTTGTTGCAAATAGGACCAAAGTATATAGTATAGGTACTCTATTAAATAAAAAAATAGTTTTGATAATTGGTCCATTAATGGCGGAGTAATCGTGTAACAAACATACAAAAAAAAACATACAGTCGAATAGAGAACCTCCTCCTTTTTTTGAAGTCGGTTAAAATCAAAACAACATATTAACTCTCTAGTCACATTACAAGTGAACGTGTGAGTACAATTTTGTACCTACTTATGAGTGCTAACTACCAACGCAGGCTAGATGTAGGTACTTGAAACTGCAAAACTCGTTTGTTTCATTTGTTGAACTACTCGGAGCATTCCAAAATAGACTAATTTCACTGCTCCAGATGCGTTCTCCCAAGACAAGCAACAAATGGAGTAATTCACTAAACTGCACAGATGCAACACACATCTCCGTAATCCGACCAGATATGCAAGCAATTAATTTTAAAATACGAGTATCCACACGATTCGATGATCAATCAAGGGAGTCGCACGACACCGCAAGATGCCGCACGATGTTGCCCGATGTCGGCCGATGCTGAACGATGCCGAGACAACTGTATTAATGGCGGACGGATCTAGACTTATGAGCCAGACAGAATAATAGATTAGTTTCATCCATCAGGAAGCCAGTCCACGACAAAGGCTTGGCACTGGTTGCCTTTAAAACTATCCCACTACAACCACAAGGGATTTTAGACCTTGTGTGTTATGGATAGAGGCTGAATTGGCATGGGTAACAATCTGTTAAGCGTTTGGTCTAAAATTAAAAATCAATCATGGAAGCTGTCTGTGAATTTCATTTTTTTATAAAGAGTTATTTTGCCTACTTTTTCTAATTAGTATTGTACAAGTTTGGTCAAAAACTGATCTAACTCTATTTTATAGAAATAAAGATCGTCGTGGCAGGCCGCGAAGCAAATTGCGGGACGAACTTTAAGTATATTAAATGAATATGTTGAACTTAGTAAAAGAAGGCCTAGGACTGGAATAGTGTACTCGTAAGATCAGGATAAATAAAGTCAAAGTCAAGTAAATCGAATATATAAATCGTATTTTTAAGGTAACTACAACAAACAGATTCCATAACCACTCATAGATTTTACAATGAAACAGAAAGCAGTCGCTGTCTGCTCACAGTTTAATCCATACTCTCTGTCGGACAGCAATCACGTGAGTAATTAGAGCGACCGATACGTGCGCGGAATGCGACACACGACCGCCGTGTTTGTGCTGCGGCCACCGAGCACAAACAGCGCGCCCGTGGCCGCCCGCTTTTATAACCCAACTCCAAAGGTCACAGCGCTTGATTAAATTTATATCCTTAATGAAGGTCCCGTTTTGTCAAGTGTCTCATTTTTACTCGACAGTGAAAGGTTTTTCACGCTCCTTAATTTTACAATCCACGGCCCAAACGGTTAATTGAATTACGTGGAGTATCGCGGGACGCCCGCCGTGCTGTCGCAGTGTCGCGCCCGAAAGTGCTGAACACGATTGGTGTGATGTGGGTCATTCTATTTTCATCGGGCACTGTCCTTTTTTACAAAAGGGGCTGCGTAAATATAATGTGTATTGATGATATAATCGTTATAATATATACATATAAAAAAAAAGATAATTATTCGACAAGAGCCCTTGTCACACCAATGGAGAGTTTATTAACTTTTTTCAGAATAATGAAAGTCTGCAAAAAGCTAATAAACTCGGAATAGAGCCGCTCAATACGTTTAAACCTCTTAGTACGAGATGAAGTGCCAGGCGTTCGGAAGGATATTGCACGACTCGGTTCAGTCCAGTCGTGCAAACATTTCTCGCTCCCACTGCTCCCAGCGCTCTGCTCGCTTACGCTCGCCTATTGGTACAGAATAGATAATTGTGTATTCCTAAAATGTTTGAACTTAAAGCTTCCGATACTCACGAATTGATGTCTTTTTATATCGGTAGCTTTTCACTACGAACCGTTTTGAAGAGCTATAATATTTTCAAGTAGGTATGTATTTTTATGTTTTTTTTCTGAGCAGCACACTGTAACTTGGCGGAAATCGACGTATACCCATGACACTACTAAGTATAGGTAAATTTCAGGTTTGATTCTCTGTGATGAAGAGAATGTGGAAGCTATAGCATGAACGTTAAAAACTTTATTCAATGAACATACTAGTAAAGCAAATAAATCGTACTGGAAGATTAACTCTACGAGGGGAAGTGTCGGCGTTAAATGTAAGGGATCAGTAAGTTTCACAGTTCTAATTGGTGAACATCAACAAAATGAATTTACACCGAGAAGTAACTCAATTGTGAACTCAAACTCAATTGCGTGGGTCTGAAGACGGTCAGCAGGGTCCTCGCACAATTAGCCCGATTGCTCGGATGACCAGGCGCGTTCGTTACTTGACTCTTAAACTTTCAACCAGCAGCGGCGCTTGATACGGAGATAAGATAAACGTTAAAAACTTTATAAAAAGTCTTTCTAACCAACTTATAACTTGAGGAAATTTAACTGAACTTTTAAATTAAATACTACAAAACGTTCTCAAAACAGTTTGGAGTTTTACTTGCTAACATAAAAATAACAAAAATTATAAGTTACTCCGACCTTTTGTTGAGAAGGACACATTTAGATACTTTCCTCAGACAACGTGAGTGTCATAGTCCGCAAACTGCACCTGAGCAAAGTGTGCTATTATCCGAGTACTTCCTCTATATCGGCAATCCGATTACCGTCAAAACTAAATGTATAGGATTCCTGGAACACGGTTATTGCTGCAAGTTCTGAGTCGCAATAACTTCTCAACTTAATATCACTGCAGTCGCCGCGACCCCCGAGACTAACTGCGCCGCTTTACTAGCTACTACTTTATTTTATTACCCAACTTTATACTCAAGTCTGGAATGTATTTATTTATATTCTTATTTTTATGCCGGAGATAGGCTGGCGTTTGGCAAGTCCGTGGAGAACAATAATAAAGTTCTGGCGAAATAAAAGTTTTCAAGAATATAAACAGAAGTTAGACTCTAAATAGGATTTCTTTTAGAATTTACGGATCCCCAAAAAGCTAAAGTAACTAGCGAATATAACACAACCCATTTGTAATGAATAAAACGCTTCACAACTATGTAAATATGCCGTGTACCTGTTGGAGCTGCCATTAAATTTATTTACAGTGTTCGTTTCAAAGGGGAAGCGCTTTTAACAAAGTTGCGAATATGAAAAAGGAGTTCTATAGCTTCGTGTATATATTTATTATGTTGGAGAGAGTATTATTGTGCTGATATCCGCGGCATGCGGCGCGTCGCGCGCCGGCTGCCTGCGAGCTTTCTGCATTCTTGTTTCGTGCACTACAACTGTTACATTTGTTGTTCAACTTCCCCATGTCCATTGTAATGCGTGCAGTAGATAAAACTTGTACAACATTGCAACTCGTACGTTTGCACTCTAAGCAAAATGAATTTTATTTCTGTTAAATAAAATAGTCGGTGGAGAAACATTTTGAATATTATACTACGTTTAACCGTTTCAATTGTATATTTACCTATATTGTCTACACTGTACTTGGTAAAAATAATATGTAAATAATGGTACACAAAGTAAATACATCATTAAATTAAAACACTTAAAAGCCCGTAGCTCCTCACTCCTATAGCTAATCGAGATTCTGTAGTGAGCCGGGTGGTAGAGGTTCTTGTCAAGTTAGAAATAATACTTCAACGTCAAGTAAATTGAATTTGTTGCCGGATAGTTAAGTTAATTCCAGTTAATAGACTCTCTCCGACGGTAACACTTACATTGTAGCATGTACAGAAGGACCAATCAAAAATAAAATCCTCAGTGTTGTATCGTAAAAAGCGACAAGACTCGACGTAATGCCAAACAATAAGTGTCCTACCCGCAACACTAAAACACTGAATTTTAAATTTAAATAAGTATACAACTTATAAAACTACGACTATTAAACGGTAGCTACTGCATACATTTTCACAACAATTCGATTCAATCACCATAATCATGGAGTGTTTCTGCTGAACGCACTTTACTTGATATCTTGTCGAACGGTTGTGACGTTTTCAAAGAGATAAGTTTGTATGATTTCTTAAGTTCAAGTGATTGGTTCTTCTGTACCTAGGTTGTATGCGTACTTTATTAAAGCAACTTTTATCATTACGACCCTCCTTTATTGTATGACGCTTTGTTCACCCTCGCCTCTGAAGTAATTAGGGCACTGAAAGATATCTACGAAATGCCGCTTTGGATAACAATGGCCAATTGTCTGGAAATCGAATACTCTATAACAGAAACTTCTGACGAGTTTAGACGATCTTGTTTAAACTATTTCCAGTTCCAATTATTACGTCTATCGTTTTGATTCAAAATTAATGGATTTGGTGACAGAAGTAATATTTTAGGCATTGAAAATGGTCTCTACTTGCCTATCAGCTTGATAAATTTTATTTTATATATAAAATACGATAATAAGGAAGAAGAATAAGGGTTTTGGTAAACAGACCAAATTTTTCCAAAGAAAATATTTTAGGAGGCATTAATATTAAACAGTACCTTCCACTCGATGGCGTGTGTTCCTTTCTTTCTCCATTTTCATACAAAAATAAACAGTCTATCGAATATTTTTTTTACATTTTCCGTTACAAACAGAAACTCTCTTTGTTTTATGAAGGCAGTTACTTCACGGAGCCGTTCAATTACGACGTCTTTAAGGCTGTTTGTAAATAAACGCAGTAAAAATAAAACGCTTGTTGTTTCGCATTGTAGTCTGCTTCTGTATTCATGAGGCGGCGGGAGCTGTTCTGTCGTGGACGCGAGCGCCAACACAGGACGAGGACAAAAGGACCACTCAACACAATAATCAAAATAGGTATACCTGCTAAAATAACACCTAAAGAAATCTTTTTAATCAAACTGAAGACATTTTACACAATAAAATGTTTTTAACCATGCGTTCCACTTAAGTAGAGATTCGCGCGGGCAACATTAAGAGTCGTGTCAAAACAGAGCTTTTGAAAATAAGATTGACCAAAAATTAAATTAAAAATTTAAAAAACCCCCATCGCAAAAAAGTAAAACATTTAAAAAGTTAAAAATAACACTTTAGCCATGAAATTTTACTTCACGTCGGGGTACCGCTTAAGTAAGGAATGCTCCTAGTACTTGTAGGTATGTAGGTACTTATTTTAACGGTACCCCGACGTTACGTAAAATTTCATGGCTAAAGTGTTATTTTTAACTTTTTAAATGTTTTACTTTTTTGCGATGGGGGTTTTTTAAATTTTTAATTTAATTTTTATTTTAAAATTTTTAAACGCATTAATTTTGTTTTATAGAGTTTACAGTTAGGAGAATTTTTCAGTGTATTGTATGTAGAGTCAAATGCTGGTTAAAACGAATCCAAACACGGCATATCTGCTATTATTTGTCAAGGGTCTACCTTCTGGTGTGCTGGATAGCCTGGCTGCAGCATCAGCTCATCCTTTTGCCATCAGTGCATTGTGTTTAGAATCAAATGCTGGTTGAAATGAATCCAAACACGACATATCTGCTATTATTTTGTCAAGAGTCTACCTGCTGGTGCGCTGGATAGCCTGGCTGCAGCGTCAGCTAACCCAGTTGCCATCAGTGCATTGTGTGCAGAATCAAATGCTGGTTCAAATGAATCCAAACACGACATATCTGCTATTATTTTGTCAAGAGTCCACCTGCTGGTGTGCTGGATAGGCTGGCTGCAGCATCAGCTCACCCAGTTGCCATCAGTGCATTGTGTGCAGAATCAAATGCAGGTTAAAATGAATCCAAACACGACATATCTGCTGTTATGTTTCCAAGAGTGTATTAGTCTGCTAGATATCCTGGCTGCATCAGACCAAATACACCACAATGTTGCTTATTAATATTACACACATGGGTGTTTGAAATTTTAAGACACACATGTTTGTAAGCAAAGTTAATACCCATAGACGTCTAAAATAGCAACGGAAGCTAACACAAAAGAGCTGATAATCTTGAAACGGCTGAACCGATTTTGATGAAATATGTCTAAGAACCATCGCAAAAAACCCTGCTTTCAAATAAAAAAAGCCGCATCTAAATCGGTTCACCCGTTTGGGCGCTACAGTGCCACAGACAGACAGACAGACAGACAGACAGACAGACAGACAGACAGACAGACACACACACATAGCGGTGAAACTTATAACACCCCTCTTTTTGCGTCGGGGGTTAAAAAGGAGTGTAGCAAATAAGCATACAACAAAATCAAATTAATTTAGAAACTATTTGCTTATTTTTTTATAAATTTTTCACTGGTCATTTTGGTGGTCATTTTATAAGTTGCGATTAGGTTACACATAATTTGTAGGTTATATCCGTGTATGTTTAACTATTTCAAAACTCGGGTATTTATGGTAAAATAAACACTTTTATTTAATAGTTTATAAAGCGTAGTCTATAACAAAGAAAGATTTATTGTGTTTCAACTTAAATCGGACTTAATACATCGTCGGTCATGTTCGTTTTCAATGTCCTATGAACGTGAGCCTTCTATTGTTGTACTCACCATTATTTGATACGCGAGGTCTATTACGTAGTAACTTCTATTTCCAAAAGACACATATTGATGCAGAATACGCCTAAGCGTACCGTGGGGAGTTACCGTGGAAATATAAAAGTAATAAACAGACTTACTTATTGGATGGCTGTACGTTTTCAAAGCTGAACAAATATTTGGTCGGTTAACATATTGGCAAAGAGCTCTCGAGTAATACTCCGGATTGGCTGGCGCAGTGACGCGGAACAAATGTCTTGTATACGTTCATAATTGTTATTGCGAGTATTTTGTGTCTAATATAACAGAGCGCTGAGTTTTTCATTAGTTAGCGAGCTTGTAAATATTGAGCGCTCGATGAAAAACAAAATATTAATCAAATACATTTAACTGCATCTGTTTCGCTTGCATGTTTACAATATTGAGTTCCCTTACGGAAAAGCATTTCTACAAGTTTGTTCAAGTGAATCATAATTTTCGTCCGGTGCACTCGCGTAATTGATTCGCACTTCTATGTTTATTGTGTTGTTATATTTATTTCACGATATTAGCGTAGCCTTGTAGTCTTCTCACCTACTAGGATTTCATGTTTCACAAGAGCTAACATTAAGTTATGTATGCGATAACTAATAAAATGGTTTGTTAGACGCAACGAACTTCGAGCATATTTCATTGTATTTAGCTTTAGACTAATTACTATATAGGTTTCTTGTTAGCCCCGACACGTTACAGACTACTTGTGATGAGCTTTTAACTAGTCACGACTGGTTTACAGAATTTGGGATGTTATTGTTTCTTTCTCCTAGATAAAGAACCAACCCGCCAGTTTCGTATCAGTAGCTCAGCTTAATTAATTTAATACCAAAAGTTTGCTGTTTATGTAACAGTATATGTACTTAGTTAATAATTTCTCTACTTTCGTTTGTATGTCAGGGTGAGATATGATCGGAAAGAAATGGTATCATTAATATTAAGTCCGTCAGGTGGCCGGGAGGTCGCTCGAGTGACCGCGTCGCAATCTCACGGGAGCAGGATGCGGAGCCACTACCCGTAGGAAACGCAGAAGTCACACTGCAGCACTTATGTATGGAAACACTACATAAATAAAAATAAAACTAAACGAGTGCCTTGTTGCGTGTTTCTAAAATTACACACTGTTCTGTTTTTTGTTTTTCTTTTTAGTATTTTTTTTAAATAATAAATTCATTTTCTGCATGCCTTTTCACAACTATTTCGGGGTCAGCCTCCAGTTTAACCGGATGCAGCTGAATACCAGTGTTGTTTACGTGGAGCGACTGCCTGTCTGACTTTCACAACCCAGTTACTGGGTAACACGATATCCCTTAGCTAAACTGGTTGCCAGATTTTCGGGCTTCTGACTACCTGTACCGACTGTCATAGATCGACAAATGACAGCCGGGACCAACGGCTTTACGTGGTTTCCGAGGCACGGAGGAGTCTTGGTATGTAACAAATGAACTACAATCCACCGATCAACCTCGTGAAGCGTAGCTTAACCTTCGATCGGCCCGTAAGGCTGTTATTATTTAGCCACAAGCTCCTCAGGTGACTACTAATTAAATAGTCTATACAGAACAATAAGTAACATCTTCCAATACCTACTAGTTTTATATTAAGCGTGTCTCTAATGTGACCTTATATAAGCCTTTTGTGTTAGATAAAATGACGATATATGTATGTCGTGGCGAATGATATTCAGAAATAAAAAGTTGTGAAGTTGATTACACTAGTAGATTACATTACATTACATTACATTAGTACAGAGTCTATGGTAAACGCCGTGACGTCAACTGTCATCGCAAATGGCGCGAACGATGTCACGTGGATAGAGTCGTGTTGGGAAGTGGAAGCTAGGCACAGCTGAGTTGGATTTAAGACACCAGCGACGACACTAGTTCAGTGCGAAACTGTCTGTTTACCTATCTGAGTTATGTTATGTGATTTATTTTATTAAAGTGAGGTTATTACTGCAATTAAGATTGTTATTCAACGTTATGTACCTGGTAACACGAAACCCCTGATGTCGACCCATACCGCTCAGCCATCGCTGACGCCGACATATATATATAACCTAACCTAACTCATCATACCTGTTCTATAGCGAACCTAACTACCTAACCTAACTACCTTACTGAAATGGTTTGATTTTGAAAAATACTTATTACATAATTTTGAACTGACTTACTGCGCTGCGTGTCTCTATCGTACTTACAATAGGTATTAGTATTGAAATAATTGATTTAAGTTTGACTATGACTTTGAATTTCTTTTGCAACCAAAATGTTTTTAATGATCTAAATACTGTCACGCACATCTGTTTCATCGATAAACGTATTATTTAGGCTGTTATAGCTTTACAATTTTGTGCAAACTTGTTTGTCGTAGTCATTGTCATGACCTCGGGACTGACTTCTTCTTCCCAGCAAAACACTAGGAAGTGGTGAAGGGTGGGCATTTTGGGGACTGTCACATGTTTTTTTTTTTATTTTTTGAAGTGCTGATATTAGTTGTTGGAATTAAGACTTTATTTTATTTTGATGACATAGAACATGTAGTGAGGAGTGGATCTTCTGGAGAAGCCGCGTTTCAGGTGAGAGCCTCCATCGTCGGTGTCCGTCCAGCCGTGCGCCCGCCTGTGAACGTAATATTATGTTGTGTAATGATCCGACCGCGTTTCTATTACACATACATCGCTCAACAAGGGTTTCGGCTTTAAGAAATACATAAAAAACAATTTTAACGATATTTTACGTAGCCTTCTTTTCTGTTAGAAGATTAAAATAAATAAGGCCGTGTGTATCGAATTCTAAGTATTACACTGTCATACAATGATTTTCGAAGACCGTTCACAGCTTTATAATATACAACAATCAGTACCAAAATCTATTTGTAATGCTCAAAGTTCTAAACATTACAAATTCAAATAGCTTCTGCTACGGCGTAGCTATCATCAGTTAAAGCGTAGCTGACATTTGCTACGCCGTAGCAGTCGTCTGCTTAAGCGTAGCTAGAGTCGGAATTATTTTCTGACGAACGAAATACAGTGTGATGAAGTAGTGCTAGTACAAAGGTTACTATTTAATTGTTAAACATTTTTTTAGTTTAAGTTAAAACATAAGTTTTGAAAATGTTCCAACATTTGAGGAGGAGCTGTATCCTTTCTAAATTTATAGACCTTCACCGGCCGTCACGTGCTTTATTGTGTAAATTAAAACCATGAGTACCCCAAGGTGTACCCCCCTTAAAACCAACTTAATAAAGTTGGAACCGTAGATTTTCCAACTTTATTATATTATAACTTACTGTAGGCTACTTCACGAGAAAGGGAGATTTAATAAATTAAAAATAGAAACGAACGCGATTCGAACCAAAACGTGGGCAACGTTAGCATTTAACATGTTCGGTCTTATTAACAGCTTATCTTCCAATGCTACAGGCACTATCTACACATCCATTTAAAATGCATTTCGTTAAATGAAAGGAAGTAATCATACATTACGTTTTTCTAAGGGGTTATGCGATCTTAAAAGGAAAATCTTGTGTTTGGTGTGTAAAAGCTTGAAAAGAAACCATTGAGAGTGGTTAAAGATCAAAGAGCCTGTTATGCAATATCCACATCTCGAGCACATAGCGTTCAGTAAATAGATCGGGCAAGTCGGAGTCCAATCTCGCGGCGGACGGCTGCCCAGCCGGCGCGCGGCGCGATTTCGATCCCGGCGCACTCGACCGAGAAGCAGATAGCGCCCGGTTCAACCTAGCATTCTGCTGTAAAACTAGATTTTTCTACAAATCTCTAAAAAAGATATGATAACAATTTAGTTATTTTAAATTATGAAAAGCTTAATTATTGAATTAAATCATGTGGGATCATTAGGTATACAAATAATACTTCTTCTTGTAAAAGTCGCGAGATATCTTTTTAATGTGTAACTAAAAGTTTTTCACAGTGATAATATACCAAATTTGGAAGAAAGATAATTTTTGAATTCATTACCAACTACTAATTTATTTTCTTCAAAATTGGTACTAGTTATTTTTTAGGGATTGGAATGGATAAAAATGCGTCATTAGTAAAAACAGTACCCAGCTCAATTTAAGTGCCCATTGCGAGAGAGGTCGATCAAGAGATCCAATTTTTTCAGCATGGTTTGAATCTGAACCCTATTGGGGCTAACGGCATTCACAACGATACAGTTTGGCTTGGATTTCGCCAAACCGAGTGTTTTAACGTTTTGGGGAGTAAAAGAGGGACAAACATGCAAACGAATTGTTTTGTATAACATCCACTATTATTATTACTGACTGGCCTGTTGGTCTAGTGGCTAGTAACCCTGACTGCTATGCCGGAGGTCGTGGGTTCGATTCCCACCTAGGACAAATTTTTGTGTGATGAGAACGATCATTTGTTCTGTGTCTGGGTGTAATTATCTATAATATTTATGTATTTAGAAATATATAAGTATGTTTATATAAGTATGTTTATCAGCTGTTTAGTACCCATAACACAAGCTCTTAGCTTAACTTGGGACTAAATGGCGATGTGTAAAAAAGTAGTGAATATTTATTTATTTATTAAAATACCGCCAAGCCTTTTTTACTTTTATAAGTATGCACAATGTGCACATCGTTAAGTAGGCTAAATAAGCTGTAATAGTCAAGTGTTTGCGCATAAAATTTGACTATTACAAGTACAGCATTACAAAACATAATGCAAAAAATTATTACCTTGCTACTGCTTACCGCAAGAGGTGAAAGTCGTTCAGAACTTCTAACCATATGATTGTTACAACGTCCTTAGCAGGCTCAGTTTCATTTATTTACCACACACACCTACATACGTAATCTCCACATCACCAAAACATTTTAATTAAGTTCTCTCTTGGCCTGTTCCCCTGCTCTCACTACTGCGCTTCACAGTAAGGAGTTTGCACAAATACATTCCTTATCTTCGAGCTCAGTTCAGTTTTTATTCACAATTAATTGCATCTAATAAATACTTTCCTGCAATTACCTACCGAGAGCTCTTTAAGCCGGAATCTGGAATTTATTGGCTTAGTAGGATCGCGGGCAGTAGCCGTCTAGAGGATTAAGCTGGAGGCACACGCCTACCGAACTATGATCACCTAGTACATGCTGAAGAATATCTGTATTTAATGACGCATCACACTCATATTAATTGGTCAGGTATATTTAAGTCCCATGTAATTGAGGGCAACAGGAGGAGGGCTAGAGACATGAAACATAATAGTTCTAAAAAGATATGAAGAGTGAGAACTGATGTTGATATGATCTACAAACGTGGTCCTCAGATGCATTAATTAGCACTGTGAGGGACAGTCACCGAACAACTCTTTTGGTCATGAGAACCATATTGGGATACTTATAAACGCTAGAGCTGAAACCGTTGGACAGTAATTACAAACCTGCCGGCTGCAACTGTACCATAGTTTAAGTAATATTTTTCGATAAATAGAATATAATAAGATAACGTAACCTAACATGAATACTACATTTCTCTCGTGTGAACCCCCCCCCCATTATTTCGTTGCTTTGAAAGTTTTAATATTAGTTCAGTTTCATAATTGATTTTGTAATAGAAACAGTGTTCCATTTTTGGAATAAATTTGATTCTTTTCTATATTATATGTGTTTTGCATATGCAAAGTTTTATTCTGATGTCAGGGAGTAACCTCTCTTATGAATCCGTACACAAAACAATTTAATGAAAACGGAATGACATGCATAAGTGGCACAACACACGAGCGAGCGCGTCGACTTAACCAAGTTAATCTGTCGCCGCTTCAGGCGCTTCAAGCGCTCTGGGCGTTCCGGGCGCTTCGGGCGCTTCCGACGCATCTCAATCCGCTCTCCACTACAAAAGACTACTTATTTAGTATAATGCTCCCGCGGCTGCGGCGCGGTGCAGGATGCGGTGCGGGGCAGTGCGGGGTGCAAGTAAATCTGTTGAGGCATTAACTCGCGTTATTCAAAATTCCGTGATAAGTGATCTCATGATACTTAAAAAAAGTCATGCAAGATTAAATTAAATCTTGATGCCTGCTATCTTAAATTTAGAAGCTGTACTCCTCGAGTTGAGGCAAACTAATGACTGCTAATATGTACATTTATTTTCGCAGTCCGTCGTTTTGGACATAAAAGAATGCATGTGCACGCTATAGTGAGCTCGGGCCGGTGATTACGGCGTAGTTGGCAGAGCGAAGCAACGCGATACATCTTGTAAATTATGCTAATCTCTGCTCCACATACGTTTGTAGCACACTTATTCTCAAGAATATGCTTCATAATGACCTCGTAAGAGTTTGCTTCGTTTTCAAAAGCGAATAATAAACATGTCACTACAGCAGTTTCAGTCGCGTCATTTATTAAGGACGGCTATGAAATAATACATTTTTAGTTTTTTCTTTGTATTTGGTTAAAGATACTCTGTTCAAAATAGAATCGGAGTATTTGATTAATACAGACATAATCATACGAGTATTTGTGGAGAGATGTAGAAACTAGAACTATTTCACTCGCTACATCAAAGATTGCGGTTAGCCACAGTCTTGCCTGACGCTACTAAACCTCAAGTCTGGAGCCAAAGAAAGTTGCGACGCTGAAGTGAAGAAATTGCACGCGGAATAAAACTTGTGTGTATTTAAAAAAAAAGCAATTCATAAATACACACCGCGTTGTCTCCGCGAGTGCCGCGAGTGCCATTAGCTGGTGTATGTATCAAAATAAGTAATTTATCCTCATTCTGCTTGCGGAGGTGGCACAAAAGAAACCCATTAGGCGACCGGTAAACACCTGAAGGCAATTCTCACCAAAATTACCTTCCGCACGTTTGGATGAGACAATAGACCCCCCCCCCCTGACCCCCCTCGCCCAAGGCCCGCAGGGTAACACTTTCTTTAAGATCGGTGATAGTAATTAAGAATGGAATTGTGAAAGATGGCTTTGGTCCAAGAACTGGTCCAGTACCTACTGATTCTTAATGAATATTTATTTGATGCGAGTTATGCTGTTCTATGAGAAAACATTTTATTATAATGTCTTACCAAATAACTATGATTTGTTAACGACGTAATTTAAAACAAGCTTATGTTACTACAAGAGACTCAAAACTGTCAGTGTGGCTGCCACCAGCATCTTCGCCTTCTCTCAAATAGAAGATGTAAAAGCAACACGTAGCGAACTCATTATAATGAAAAATCGTTCTCTGTAACGACAAACGCTCTGCGCCCGTAATATTATTAGAAACAAGGTATCGCTCGCAGTGTTGATTAGTTAAATAGAAAATTTCATAAAAGGTGAATGTTTCATGAACAAATTTTGTTCAGTTTAATTAAGGCTGGGGTGGTGGGGCCGTGGGGGCAGGCCCCTTGTCAACTGTCGCAAGACCACCGCTGGCATGGCGGCGGCGGCGACTTACAAAAGCAAAATATTTTACAAAGAGCCTTTTAACAGAGTACACTTGTTCAAAATACGGGTAAATACTAGAGCCGTGTTAGTAGCACACAGTGTAGGAGTTACGCATGACATGTAATAGCACTCTCTTTACGAGCTATTTGCAACGTGTGGGTGAGGTAGTGTTAATTACAAAAGGTGTGACCAAAGATTAAATGACAACTCAAATCTATGTTATTACATGCGTATATACATGTCGGCGTCAGCGATGGCTGAGCGATGAGCTGACACCGATGGGGGTTTTGTGGTACAGAGTTCATAACGTAGAATAGCAATCTTCATTGCAGTAATAACCTCACTTAACAATCTTAATCACAAAACAACTCAAATCTAGGTAACTGACAGTTTCGTGCTGGATGTGTGTCTTGGTCGGTGTCTCAAATCAAACTGAGCTCTGCCCAGCTCCCACGCACCAGCACGACTCTGTCCACGTGACATTACCGAAAACACATTCGCGCCATTTTCAAATGACAAGTAACGTCACGCTGGTCACCATAGACTCTGTACTAAGTTAATCAACTTCACAACTTATTATTCAAGAATATCGTTTTCCACGACACGGCCATCATGACCATCACACGTCCTCGTGTCTACTAAAAATAAACACACACACACACACAGAACACGTATACGCACGCACGCTCGTATTGGTCACATACTTCAAAACACACGCACGCACGCATTTTTCACATACTTCAAAACTCGGTCATTCTGACCACAACTAAATTTCCAAGGGTGTATGTCAAACCTTGACACCTCTAATCGAAACAAATCCAGGCAGAATGAATCGTCACTAAGACCGATAACATTACTAGAACTGAAAGTGTACTAAGATAGTGCTATGCAAATGCACGACATAGTAGGTATTACATAGACTTTCACATACCACACAGGCTAAAGCTAACAGGTACCACACAGGCTCACGAGTGCCACACATAGGTACTCACAGGTGCCACGCAGGCTTACTGGTGCCACGCAGGCTCACGGGTGCTACACAGGCTCACAAGTGCCACAATGGCTCACGGGTGTCACACAGGATCACAGTTGCCACACAGGCTCGTCGTTGCCACACAGGCTCGTCGTTGCCACACAGGCTTGTCACTGCCACACAGGCTCGTCACTGCCACACAGGCTCGTCACTGCCACACAGGCTCGTCACTGCCACACAGGCTCGTCACTGCCACACAGGCTCGTCATTGCCACACAGGCTAGTCATTGCCACACAGGCTAGTCATTGCCACACAGGCCATCGGCTTGTGATCCAACCCCAGAAGCTAACCATCTCAGCCGCGTAAGTGCTACCCCTCGGAAAGGATATCCTGCGCATAAAAAGCAGACCACGCGCACCTCTTACATGCTCCGGCGCAACTGGATCGGTCACCAAACCCTTACACTTAATCCATAGAGTATACGTTAAGTAAGATGAAATGTATTCCAAAACTTTACAGATAATCATTACCTAGTAATGACTACTCAGTACTCACAATAACTAAACGAACTTTAACTAAGCCATTTTTAGAACTTAAACACGGAAAGTTCATAATTATCAAAATTCAAAAATAAACACACTACTCATGGCCCTGCCATAGCTATTGACAATTCGGTACTGCCACCCATATCGTTATCACCTCAGAGTCCGCGACCCTCAAGTCATTACATGACCGTACAAAAATAGTCTCTTTCAAGGCCCAGGTCCCCGCTAGACCACAAGCCGCTCATCACGCCCTGAACGACAACGTATGCAGTTGCGATTGCATCTTATGGATGCGGATTTACCGGAAAGCCAACAAGCGTATCATAGGTCTGTTGAGGTTCTTTTGCCCTCAGAAACATTGTTTTCTTCTTCTAACTCGTTTGAACTTCACAGGTTGGCATCTTACGACTTGACTTTACAACATACTGGTCGCCCGCAAGCGTTTAAAAGAACCTTCACTTCGGTTCAAGCTTAGTAAATTAAGCTAGGCTTTTCATTTTTAATGTAAACCAAGTTACTAACACTTAAGTTTCATTTTAGTAGGTACTATCAAAACGGTACTTAGAGAAATATTTTTCATTACCATTGTCCTAAGAAGTTTGATCTCTTTACTCTTTACGGTAGTGGGAATTTACCCAAAGTACCTACTATCTAAATTTGACTGTCAATCATCTACTGACATACGCACGAAACCATCACGCTTTTCGAGAAGAAGAAACAGGTTAGAAAAGCGGGAACTACTCTGTCGGATAGTCGTACGATACTATCTCTACTTCGCGAAGATCGAGTTGGTAAGGACAGCGATAAACAACACGAGTACGAGTTGGAACTTTTGTAAGTTACCAGAGTGAATGGTAAACCACCCATTAGTCGCGATTGTAATTTAGTTAATAGACGCTCACGACTATCTTGGACAGTCGCCTAGTCGGTGAAACATCGGTTTAAGTTTATTCAAATGAATTTCTGTCATTAATTAACGAGATAATAACCTGTTGGTACTTCACATGTCTAAGCACAGTATTGAACTCTGCTAATAACTACACTACTAATAACTGCACTGCGCACTACATTACCTAGTCATTAGAAAAGGTCCGACCAATAAGTTACAACACAGTAATTCTAACAGTTCTGTTACTCTTTATCATCATTTATAAAAATGCATACTCAACTCATTAAAATCTGTGCACCAACACAGACAGACATCGCACCAACGATTCCTTATAGACCCATTGCCACATGTTACTCATGAGGTGCGGTCCGAAGCTTCGAGTACGAGTATACAAGCTATTCTTAACCAGATGTGGTTTCACTACCACTGTCATCAACTATGTTATTCAATTCTCAAGGAACCAAGTTCCTTCGGGGATCGGGGAGAGATCGGGGCAATCATACTTGAATCTAATTTAGTTTGACTTCTGTCCTCCTTTTTTTTTATTAAAACACAATCATTAAGCTAATTTAAAAACCTGGTCCTAATATTGTGGTCAAACCGATTTTAAGCTTTGCTCAAATTAAATTTAGGCTAACAACCAGCTTTCTGATACCGTGGTGATATCAACAAGGTTTCCATACGATTTACAAAATAAAGGGAATAGCGCCGCACTTGCATCAGTTTGAATTTCAATCTCATTTAAATTAAGAGTTCATAATAAGAAAATAATCAACCAGGTATAGTCGGTAAAATTGAAATTATTTGTTATCTTATCTGTCAGTGGCCCAATTTCCAATTATATGGACCAAATTGTTTACTAGTCATCAATAAAAACAGTGAGGGTAAATTAAAAAAACGAAAACCTATACGAAAAACCTATGAACCGCCTAACATGGTGAATGTTATCAAAAAAGGCAGTTTAACTAAGCTTCAGCTCACCTTTGCTATGATATCATAGCCTAGAAACTTTACATAACGCTTCACAAATGAACACTTCGAAATGTTCAAGGAAAATCCGGCTTTAGTCGGCGTTTATTATACACCCAGCAGCCTTTCAACCCTTGCTAAAGTAGCAGGTTTTAGAAACAGGGCTTAACTAGGGCAAATAACAGTACCTCACAATAGTTTTTTTGAACTGAGTACCTATCACACTACTTTCCTTTCGTCCGACTTAGTCTGTAAGGTTGACGTCAGAGGTTAAGGTTCAGGTTTTGAAGCCTTTTTCTCGGTTCGGTTCGGTCTATTTACTTACTGAGTTTTAAATGTCACAACTTCGATCGCTGTTGTATAACAACGTAACAAAATATGGCTACGTAAACAGACCCCAGGCAAAACGCTAAACAATATCTCGATCGCATTATTGTCAATTTAACGCATTAAAATAGCCCTTTGCTAATTTAACTTCAAGTAGCCTATCTATTAGATGCTTTGTTAAAAGAATAGCTTTCTTAATAGGGGACTGACACGGACGCATGCCGTAAGCATCCAATAGTTCCTGGACCTTTGACCTTTGACACTATTTATTGCCTTTTGTCTAGGCTGAGTTTTTAAGCTTGCCTATAGACGATAAGGTTTGAGTTTGAAGCCTAATTCTCAATTCACAAGGGGTACTCAACCCCTGCACGATAAACCATTACCTAATTAAAATTATGGCAATATTCATAACGTAAAGTAATCATATAGAATCTCTGTACATACCCGCGGTATCGACACTTTTAAAACAAAGAACTGATTGGGTAAACACCCATAATCCACCACACATTTTTGTTTCGAATTAACCAACAAACATTTTGTTGATTGCGATACCCTCCTTAAAACATTTCTCGAACGATCATTACCATCACACACCTATTTGAAATGATTAATTATCTTTTTTACGCGCTACCCGCATATAAAATAAACTATTGCCACTATTTAAAACTTCGTAAATAATTCGTTCGGTACTAGGTCTATGTTTGTAGGTACTACTAGGTACTACCTAGGTATGCCCTTTACACAAACGTTCGCATTGACCTCTAAAATTGCGACTATAGTACAACTTAGCAAGACAACATCCGGTACCTACCGAAATCAAAACAAAAATTACACGACTCACCGGATTGTTGTTACTACCAGAAAATACCAGTTATTTCGTGCACAACTGTAGTTGCGCCACGCTGCACCGCCGCGCTGCCGCCCGCGCGCCGCCGCGCTGCCAACCCGCGCTGCAGGAGCCTCGCATCTTGCACCTCGCATACTCTCTTGATGGAGCCCGATGTAGCAAGCAGACTTCGATCACTGCATCTTGTTCTTCTGGTGCATCACGACGAAGATCTCATCACATCTCGGTGAAGCTCGCCAGTAAAGTTGGAAGCAGGTTCTTTATGCCACTTCTGATGTCGGCGTCAGCGATGGCTGAGCGATGAGCTGACACCGATGGGGGTTTTGTGGTACAGAGTTCATAACGTAGAATAGCAATCTTCATTGCAGTAATAACCTCACTTAACAATCTTAATCACAAAACAACTCAAATCTAGGTAACTGACAGTTTCGTGCTGGATGTGTGTCTTGGTCGGTGTCTCAAATCAAACTGAGCTCTGCCCAGCTCCCACGCACCAGCACGACTCTGTCCACGTGACATTACCGAAAACACATTCGCGCCATTTTCAAATGACAAGTAACGTCACGCTGGTCACCATAGACTCTGTACTAAGTTAATCAACTTCACAACTTATTATTCAAGAATATCGTTTTCCACGACATACATAAAATTTACATACATAAACTCACGCCCTTTGCCCATATGGGTAATCAGAAACTACAGAGCGCCAACTGCAACGATTCTGTCATACTTCTTTTGCTTTGTTTTGTATCTACGTAATTCATTCATTTATGAAATCCATAAAAAAACTGACGTGACTTTAGTCCAACAAAAATATTTCGCCCGTTTTCCTTCAGCCTCCTCCCACTTTAACGAAAGATATATTAACACCTTCACAGTCATATTTCTAGGCCATATTCCGACATGTCAAGTCCACTCAATGACCTGGAGCGTCGCGTCCGGCACAGACACAGGGTGTAGGTCGTCACTACTTACGTCTTCTGGGTACCTAGACAATTTATAGTTGCGTGTGGGTAAGTACTCCTTAAAAACCAGACCGCCAGAGACTAAATAGAGAACCATTGAATGTGTATAATTTAAACCACATAAGGTTTGCCCTGTGAAAAAGATATCAGATGCGCTTCGATTGGCTCGTCTTGGCGGGGCACTACCGTGCCCACAGATTGTGTCAATTTTTGACCGACTACAAAAAAGGAGAAGGTTTCTAATTCGGTTGTGTATTTTTTCAGGGTAAAAAAGAGGAAGCGCACACGGACAGTCGGCTGTAATGATAATTAATATTTTTATTGTGGGTACAAAACAATGGTCCAACATCTTGGTCACTACTTCACCGTCGTGCTGCCCCGCGGCTAGTTACAAGGTGAACTCGGGAAAAATGCCGGTGGTTGGAAACACAACAACTGTTACTAATTATATTATTGACCAGTGTGCACGGTACGTGTATCACTCATTTGCTCACATTGTACCACTTCCCCTTGAATATTTTCAGTGGACACAAAGAGCAAATTGGTTTATTAATATTAAACAAAACCTACTCCTTTTAAAGTGACCATATAACACCGCTAACTATGTTGGTGGTCGATACATGACGCAGTGTATGCATAAAGGTAATTTAATGTACATTTCAATAATATCTGTTACACACAAATATACGTGGACGTTTTTACTAAACAACAACACATACTGGGTATTATAAAACATCGTCGCGGTGCTAATCCTGTACACCACAACAAAGACGCTACCTCTGTTTGACGGATTAGTAACTCGCTAAACGGGATTCACACAGGAGCTACAATACGATCAGTAGTGGTCAGTAAATAAGTATTGTGAAGAGATAAATTTTGTAAACCAGACCACGCATCGAACAGATGAACCAGTAATTGCCTCATACTTAACCAAACAGTCGCGAAGCACACACGTTGTAAAATAGCAAATCCCCGAGTACGTGCGTACTGCGACGGTAATGTTGCTACTTACACTCATGTTGCTTTCAGCTTCAAAACTACGCTCCATAAAAGAAAGATACCATTACCAATATAAGGTGTGTTTACCCGCTCGAAGCAAGAAACAATAATGTACAGGGATTGCAAAGTGCATATACATTCCAACTTTCCCGGACAACTCCGATTGCATGAGAAAATAAACATCAGATAGGTACGTTTTGTTGGTCGTTGTTCTCTCTCTGAAGTAACTCCATTCAGCTTATTACGAAGAACTCAACAATCCCCACGACACCGAGAATTGGTCCGAAAATTGAATTCCAATAATTGTGTTTGGGACGGGCAAAACCTCGAATGTTAACGTTTTTTTTCTACTCGAACAAAGAATAGGAGAACAAAACTAATAATCGTGAAATAATTCAAAAGATACTTGCAGCGAGCTGCGGGCGCTCGGGGCAGCGCGGGGCAGCGTGGGGGAGGGGGCCGTCTCTGCGAAGCTTGCTTGTCTTGCAAGTGTGTGTAGCAGAATTATGCGGACAATTTTCTCAGTTTGTTTGTTCAGCTTTCAAGTAAAACTATGAAAGCAATCTGTTAAATTTAGAGCACAATTTTCCTCACTTAGTCTTGTAATGTTTCAGTGTGGCGTCTTCTTCTTCTGCAAGTGGAAGTTGAAGTGAGAAATTTCAAAATAATAATAATAACTGAGAAATGTATGTTATGTCTAAAAAAGTATAATATTCATTAGTTGGTGTGCCACATTTCTTTGCAGCGTTGCCGTATAAAAATCGCTATAAGCATGCTTTTGTAAATAATAGAGTACCTACTCGCTACCCGAGCTTAACAATCATCGATATCTGTTTGAATATTTAATTAGGCACCTACAGGCTCCGATTCGTTTAACAAAGACATGAAACGATACGCACATAATCTATATTCACTGAATGAATACGTTTAATAAAAATGCAATTCTGAAGCTTATATATAGGGTGACTGGTAATTAGTGACCGATACTTATACACGTGATTGTACTCATGAGTACGAACAACTTTCCCAAAGAAACTTTTTTTGATACTCATTAACTTTCAATTAATTCAATTACGTCAGTACTGCACAACGGGAGCGGCGGGGATGGCGGGGGAGAGTGTGACGATACTACTACGTAGATTTTGCCTTCCGAGCTCAGACTATCAGCTGATCGATCAAAGGCGCGCGTGGGAATTTCTAACAGCGTTTTTGTTATTTTTTTGTGTTATAAGTTATTGTGTATAAAAAAAAGTTTCTTGGGGAAAGTTTATTGAAATCATGTATACAATCACGTGTTTAAGTACCGGGTAAAACGGGGTGGATAGAAACTCAAGGGTGAATAGAAACAAAACTTTGAGGAGGATATGCACATAAGTTAAAAGTTGTTTGTTACATACGAGGACTGTAATGCTTTTAAATAATTGAGATAAATAGTTTCGACACTTTATTAGTATCAAACAATATTAAACTAGCGTAAAAATCCTCCTCAAAGTTTTGTTTCTATTCACCCTTGAGTTTCTATCCACCCCGTTTTACGGTATCTATCACTCATTACCAGTCACCCTACATATAGCATTGTTTGAATTCCCTGCCAGCGTACCTAGCTCAAGCTTAACTGAAATTGCTCGTTTAACATAGTTACATAAGCGCAGCATCCGAGTTACATGCAATAAAAATTAATGTTCGCAATCACACAACGCAAATGATATTTGTGTTGTAACGAGCACGAGATTGGCACAACCGAGCACTTTCTGTTCTTATTTGCTGGCTAGGAGGCGCCTCTGAATATGAGAAAATGTCGCTAGACCTAAATAAGTTTTCTACGTAAAAGTAATCTAACATGGGTTACTAGCCCACGAAGTTACTCGCATGTAAAAGCCAACTGAAGCATACAGCTAGACTTGACTTATACATGATTTCATGTAAAAAACGGACGCGTACACCGTAGGTACAATAAGGTGAGTGTTTTGCTTCGCTATGAAACAGCAGCACAGTATGAGCGAAATATAATCAAGTTAATGGTATGCGTCCCACCGCATAAGATAATGCCGCAGCGCTCAGGCGGAGTATTATCCGTCCCAGGAAATGTCTCGACTACACGGAGCGGCCGAGTACCCGACACTCCGCGCGCCGCCTGCCGAGCTCCGCATTCCTAGCTAAACTCTCGGGAGAGGCCGGCGAGCATGTCGTGATATTTAAAACATTTTGAGAGGAAATTATGGACACAATGTAGGTACCTGTAATATACTCGTAGAAGGTAAGGCAGTGCCAAGTTAAACTCCTGCTACTCGTGGCTAAGCCCGGATATGATTTTAAGAATTTTCGACGTGAAAACGTATTTTCGCTCGGTGTACCGGTGGTAAGCTTAATATTCCTGAACCAGAAAATGTTGTAAAATGCAAGCAAGACAGCACAAACTATCACCACATACATAAGAGACATAACCTGTATTGTGTATATACATGCACAAATTCGATGTTGGGTTCAATTTCCTAGTCACGCCCTCTATTTTTCAAGTGGCCATAATTAAAATGAGCTGGTGGCTGGTGTCATTGACAAGAGTTAACATAGCTACTAACTACAGCTACCGAAGCTGGGTTTGTTCGACTTGTTCGTCTTAGGACGGTAGGGATCACTCGGTTTGCGACTTTTCTCGTGTGAACGCGCTCTTAGTTCATTTATAGCACGGGTGAATTCCTTTCTGTCCCTCGAGATTTAATAGAATAGAATGATCTTTATTAAACAACATAAAACTTTCAAAGAATAACGACCTACTATGGTGATGCGATGGGTCGCCTTGTCGCTAAAAGCGATCACAAATAGGTTGCCTTTGGATGGACATGTTATAGAAGGTGAAAAATACGTAAGTAAATAATGGTGTATTATTTTGGTGTAAGTCAATAATTGTGTATTATTTACTTAAATACAGGTTGGTAAAAAAACCAATGGGTCCTGATGGTATCCCACTTGAAATCCTTAAGATATATTATTAGTCCAAGGAGAATATGCTAAAAAAAACTAAACTGCATTAAATTTTTTTTTACTAGGTTAGATAAACCGAAATTCGAGCCGAGTCCCATTGATAGAAATAGAAATCATTTATTTGCCAATAAAGCCGGTATACATATATGATGGCAGTTTTTCGATTTATTCCAACTTGTCCTACAATATATTTCAATTTGGAAGATTACAATAATAAGGAAAAACGCTTGTTCTCTTGACTTTACTAACTTGATCAAAACTATCAAAGAATTAAAATACACACCTTTTGGGATTAAACAAGAGTGCGTGTTAAGTGTTGTCAAAGAAAAATGTGTAATGTGCCTGCACATTACACATTTTTAATAAATAATAATAAGTAATAATCTACTACCAATCTTAAACTAATTAATAATAATAAGATTTTAAGGAATCTTCTTGGTAGGCAAAGCTTGGTTCTAACCAAGAGTAACCCTTAGAACCCTTAGTAGACTTAAGTAGAAAGTTCAAACTAATTCCCACAGTTCATGTATTTCTCCACCTCCCAGAACAAGGCATTACAATTCAAAGAGCAAATAAGTTCCCACACAAAGCAACTTATTTGAAGTGCTGTTCGAATGCGTGCGAACAAAGAGTTGCATACAAACAGCGCATCGGTAATAGTATCCGTGTTAGCGTAGACTTAAGACTTTTAGACGCAACTGAACGCGACTAAACGTTATAGTACGCAACTATCTGCTGTGCAATCAGTCCGTTTGTCACAATATTATTGCGCACCACGCTGCGCTTTAATGCCACACTATTTTATTAAAACATACCGCATAAGGTACCGATATAGTAAAGTTGTTGCTGTGCTAAATGGATGTGTAACAACTCATTATCCATTGATAATGAGTTGTTACACATCCATTGCCCCATTGGGCAAAGACTCCTGAATTTAACTAAAGCCAGCCTGACATTTTGACATCAATATCACATAAAACAGTCCCCCAAAAAGCCCACCCTTCGCCACTTCCTTGTGTTTTTGCTGGGAAGAAGATGGCGGTATAAACTCTCCAGCAATGAAAAATGAAGTTCATTTGCTTTTTTAATCCAAGCACAATTCAAAATAGACGCTCCTAGCTGGAAATAGCTGTTTCCTACAAATACATAACACTTTTCCTTATCATTCGTGGTGATCTGATTCTGTGGGTATATCTGTTATAAGCTCCCCATCATAATGGACCGCAAAATCCACTGGTGTAAATAGATTTAATACACAATATCATCTCCGGCTTATAGCTACGACATGTTTAATAAAGTACGTCCCACGGTTGACGGGAGGATAAATGACGCACCTGTTGTTATATCACAAAGGAAAAATTATGAGCTCTGAGACGCATTGTTCGCGACGAATAATGAGAGCTAATGTTTACTGTGTCGTGTCCTTGCGAGACCGGCGACAAGCCGCGCGCCGCCTGCCACGGAACACGACTCGACTTTCGTCTTAAATTCTCCTTACAGTAGGGAAACAGAATATGTTGGCTCTGAAGTTAATTGAATGAGAACACGGATTACTGTTGTATAAGTAATGTAATGAGTTTTCAGAACGAATGAATATAAGAAAAACTCTTATCCAAGACCGAGGACCATTGTGTTCGCCAGATCTCGTACATAAAATAACGCAATGTATAAGACATCACATTAAATTACCACTTTTCAGTATAAGCCGCTGCTTCTTTATGAATACCTGGTACAGTGGTACTCCATACACGGAAATACGAGGGGGATAAACCTCTTCCCGATTTGTAACGAGGCCGAGTTCTTGGAAACTCCTTATTATAATATCAAACGAGCGCACTTGAACGTTCGGATGTTGGAATTAAAAAGGAAATACTTTTTGCTTCTTAATAATTTTACATGAATGTGTCGGAGATTTATACGAAAGATGATATTATTGATGTTGACTGTTGTAACATTGTTATCATTAGAAGTTATTAATACGCCAAGTTTTAACGACGCGCGACGTTCGCCCTTTGATGATTTGAAGGAGAGGAAAAGTAGCTCAAAGTTATTATACCGTCATGATTACGTATATTCCTGTATTGAGTAAACCATGACACAGATATTTACATAGTTTTATCTATGAAACTTAACTCTGTTAGGTACATAACAGACCAGAAACATTTTACGATAAAGCCCCTCGGAATCTTGCAGAGCTGGGCATAACACGATATCAATTAGCAGCGTGTTGCAATATATCCTGACGTACCTACAGACTCTTTTCAACATGATTTATGAAACCTTGCTAAAAATAAGTGAGTTTCATATATATTCGCGCGAGTTTGTTCGCGCGCTCACCGTCGCGGACGCAATCCGATTAGGTCGGGCGCCGAGTGCCGCCCGCGCCGCGCCGCGTCGCCGAGCGCGGTAATCTTAGCTGTAATTACGCTCGTCGCATTAACTGTACTGACGAGATAATATCGTAATGTTGTAATAGCATTAAGTGTGTCTAGCTCACAGAATATTGGCTGATGGAGATGGGTCTTATACTCGTTTCATGGTTTTGAATTTCTGTCTATATATATATCACGCTTGTATAACTAGATTTTTATTTTAATAAAACGTGTTTTATTAAACGATTTGTTTCTGCGTACAAAACAATACGACAACCAAAGTAATAAAAGAACATGACAGCATCCTTTTCATATCCTGAACACATTTAATTTTTATTCACGTCAAAGGTATTTCGCAATCTAAAACGGTATAATTTATTTTCGCAATAATCCGCCCACGCACGAAGATAAAATCTTTATAATATTAACACGGCTTCATTGTTTAAAATGTATATCTGTAAACCGTTAATGACACAAAAGCCCTTATCAAAGGCCCTTGCTAACTTGTTTAATTTGTTTATTAACTTGGGACTTACAGCGCCACGAAGTTACAGCTGTGCGCTACACACCCGCCACATGCAGAAGGTTCACTTCATTTATCAATGAACATAATTATCACTTACTTAACAAGTTTATTTATGTACAAACATTTACACAGATGTAGCTTAAGAAGAGATAGAGGAATTGTTGATTGTTTGGTTTGCTAAAGGAAAGGCTCATGATAGTAAATTACAAAATAGACAAATGAGTTTCGATACCCGATATTAACAAAGACACTTATGGCCACCGAGATACTGAGTGAGATATTCATAAGGTAAACTGACGAACCATTTGAAATCAGTAAGCTGTTCGAACTTCCTAGGCGGTTAACTTAAATACACTAATCTTTGGATCTGGTCGATTTTCTTCATCTTTGTATATTACGGAATTGTATGGAATAGAGCTTCTGTATGTAGTGATTGTGTTCTAAGTGTCAGTATCGTACTAGAGCCGGCACTTGTGACGTCACAGATCCCGACCTTGTGAGATTTAATCGCGAGTTTTTAATTTTTGTTGTTAACGAGTTTGAAGAGAATTACTCACGGCTTGTTGAAGAAGTTTCAAATTCACTTTGATGTTGTAGCTGTTACAAGGGTAATTACTCTTCTACATTAATATTCATACCTTCATTACGACGAAAATGCTCAGTGGCTATCGACTTATGAAGATCCCACGCTATTATTACTTGAGATCACTAGATGTTTACAAGTTTGGCTAAACAAAGTCCTCACAATCCATAGTTTTAGATTCTTAAAATGTTTATACTATTTACGAGTATGTGTATATTACTGTTGAAAACAAAAACACTGACCGTGAACAATCGTTGTGTTTCGTAGGTTCTGCAGTAAAATATTTCCGTCAGTAATCCGAGGCTTAAATCATCAAGCCGCGCCGCGCCGGTGGCAATAAGCCTTGTATTATTCATCCGCGGAATATCGACACTGATAAAAATGATGGGATAATCGTCGCGCTGTCAACAGCGACAGTCAACATACAATTATTGAAGACAGCCACGGCATCCATAATGGATTCAGTGATTGTTGGTCTGAGGTCCAACTCAATTGGTTCTGTGCTTTCAGAAATTATAGGACGTCGTCGTCCTATATGAAGTCTTCACATATAATCTGATTAAAGTACAAAGTATTGTAAACTTATTTTAAAAGAATAAGTATGAAGTTTCTTGCCCATTCTTCTCCATACATTAAAACTACCTTTCAAGGAAGTGGCAACTAGAATAATTCTCTTATTTTTTTGTACTTTTAAGTATGCCGCTCAAAAGTGCCTTTTAACGGTCTAATTGAAATAGATGATTTTTGACTTTGACTTTGACTTTAAAGTAGTTTAATATGCTATGGGTGTTCTGTAAGTATATCTCTGCCTAACCCTTCGGGGACTACTGGCTTGAAATTATATTTTGCTTATAAGGGGGTGCCATAATATACGTCCCGCTATCACGTAGGTACTTGGTCTTTGAAATGTTATTACGTTTGAAGTAAATGAACGTTTATGCTATTTACTGAGCATTTTTTTTGTTAAGATTTAAGTTCTTCGAACGAATCAGACGTGTTCTTGGAAAATTTCTTCCACTACTTCTTCCCAGAAAAAAAACACTAGGAAGGGGTGAAGGGTGGGCGTTAAGAGTGACTATCTTTCGTATTTTTTACGTTCAAAAAGTGCTGATTCTCAGCTTAATTTTAATAAATGAGAATGATTTCGAAATTCCCCTTTAAACTGTATTTCATAATTATTTATCTGGATTTTTATTGGAAATATAATATTATCCTTCACAATATCCACAGATTTATCAGGAATACTGTGAATACAAGCTTACGAAAAACTGCGTCATTAAATTAAGTAATGTTATGTACAGACGCCAGCACGTCAAGTTACCCCAATGTGTCAAATTTCTTTGATCGTTTTTCAACTTTATGTCAAGCAGAATAAGGTTCATATTCAATTGGGAAAATTTGACACATTGGAGTAACTTGATGTGCTGGCGTCTGTACATTACTTAATTTAATGTAAACATAGTAGGTACTTATAACATTATTATCAGTTATTCAGCAAAGGAAAATCTATTTATTAGGAATCCATTTCATTTCGTAACGAGCCTTATTTGTTGAGCCTTATAAAAAAATATAATATTTTGTATAAGCAATTACCAGTAATTGCTTATACAAATATTATAATTTTTCTTTATGAAAACATTCTTTGTCAGTGTTTTCCCTTAGGATCTAATTTATTCGCTAATGTGTGTTCATTACTGCTAGTCTAAGTTCCCAGGGCCGCCAAACCACACCTATGGATTTTTTCTAACGAACGAAATTACAGTACTTATATAATGAAGTAGTTTTAGTACTATTGTCTCATGCCTACCTGCTATCTTGTCAACGGGACCATTTTCTACTATGTATATCTTAACCATTTCTTACATTTTCGTTTTAATACTTACATTAACTCCTAATTGTCTTCACACCAGGACACTAAACCCGCCTCCATTATTTATCCTAAACTGCTAGAATGTTCAGGGTTGTCGTGTACGAAGTGGGGCGGCTCATGCGTCCGCGCACTAAATAACTGCACACTAGATAACTGTACAAAGGTATTAGTGGCGCTTGCACTCGGGATCCGGGCGGTAGGTGGACGAGTCAGGAGCGTGGAGCGGGGACGTATACCTAAAACATCGTGTGCAGTTTGTCATGATAATTAATTAAATAACTGAGCCGAAAAATACCTTAGGTATTTTCGTGATTAAAATTACAGTAAATAGAACATTGCTCTAAATATGTTTCATTGTGTGCAAAAAATATGAAAGCACCACGATTTTTAGTTAGCTCTAAAAATAATAAGATAAAGCATAACCTTGTTCTTACTAGTGTCAGAAATGTAAACAAAACGCTGCTTTCTATGATTTGAACCATGGACAACATTTTGGAGTTGCAACGAATTCAATTAAAGCGGGATGCGACGCGAGGCACACGCTAGCGCGCTCCCCCGCGCCCCGCGCCTCCGGCGTTGTCCTGGAGCGTGTATTGCCATCCGACGTCTTACAACAATACAAGGGACACAAAAGCACCACTCTAGCAGATCTCCGAACTGCACAGCACGTGGAACAGCCCCAAAACCATTATGCAATCAGCTGGATGCAGGAAGGCGGTTCGTTCTGGTCATGCTCGGTATTTTTAATTATTGATATATGCCCAGCACTGGATGTTTATTCGTCTAAATGCTGAACGATAAGCAGGAACTAAACGTGTTTCAGTTATGATCAATAACTTGAACACGTTTAGTTTCTGATTTCCAGACACGACGAGCATCAAATGTCACGTCAAATTTGTTGACTTGAATTAATAATGTTGTAATAATTTTTGCTTACAGGTGTGTTTAGAGACCGTCGCTGTAAAATCATCTAGAACAATAATAATAACAATAATTGGTGCAAAAACATGGTGAGGAAACGCCTGAGAGATTTTTCTTGAGGGCATGTGCCAATTCAGAGGCCAATGGGTGGCATTACATAATAAATTAAAACTCTGACACCAGTTAGTCAGTAACCGTACGATAAAAAGAAGGATGGTATTTATGGTCATTTGTTTATTCGGCGCTTTCTGTACTGCATATAAAACTTGATCTTCTGATATTCTACACGAGTAGTAAGTGTGTGCTTCCTGGCTTACGATCATAGCCAGATGATACTGCACTGTAATGCCAGAATTCTCTGATTGCGCCATTGTAGTGTAGCGTGCACCAGCAAGGAATACTGTGTGCTTCTTCCAGACATTCCTTGACACTAACACGATTTATTTTTCAGATCTAATACAATTTAATCTCAGCGTAGGTATTTTCTTTTAATTGTTCTTCATATTGTAGTTTAAAAGAGTTTATGATTTAGATATAAGTTGATACATTTTGCATTCAATATTGTGTTTTGTTGCTCAAACTTAAAAACATTATGTCACAAATAAATAAAATAAACAAAAGCTAAGTTAAATAAAACGTTGTGCATTTGATCGCGCTGCTCCATAAAAAGCGACTATTTCATTTTCAGTGGGAGCACCAGCCAGTGTATCTCCTGAATTTTACGATTCAAGATTTTAGTTACAAACAATAATGTTAGGAAAAACGTAAAACCGTGTTATTTTACGAGACAGAGCATCTGCAGTAAATAATACTGAACGCAGTAAAGGGAACTTTACAACCGCGCGCCCGTCAGAGCTGTGTGTTGTGCTTCCTTTGGACGTATACACGAGTGAGATGCGGGTGTTGGGAGTTCACTTGTAATGAATTAATGTAGCAAACATGAAAACGTTCCCCGCTTAGATAAACTCAGCTCAACACTTAAATATTCGTAAATTATATTCTGCGGCATACTTTTCGAAGAAAAACGAAATTGAAAAGTTAATTATTTTCATTTGTTGAGTTCTGAATTTATTTAGGTTAATTATGGAACGTTTTGGACCTTGTTATTACCCCTTTCACAGTTTTACATTAAGCATTAGTACGAAAAAACCACAATTTAGGAAATATTGCCACTCCGAATTACAATGATTGATAAACGGATTGATCACAATTTATTAAAGTTAATCAAGTAGAACCACTCAGTTCGAATGATATCAGATTAACAATATGTTATCTGGTAAAAGTCTTCGATTGCCACCAACAAAGACCCATATAGATACCTTAACTTAAATATACATACTGTCACTACAAGATTTGTGTAAATATTCGAAACTTAAAACTATGTTAGAAACACTTCATTTGCTTGATGTTTTTGTGCGTTCGTGTGGAGTTCCAGATCCTGCGGCCAATTTTTAACACGGTAACACGTACCTAAAATTAATATTAAACACTAATAATAAATGTTATTTTATATTGTAACTGCACTCTTGTGATTAACCTTGTTGTCCTTTTAGAGTGTGCAATAAAGTGTGTGAAAGATACCTAGGTATATCTATAACGCTATCATACACAAAGGATGCTCTTGTGTCTGTCAATAACATCACCGCAAGTTAGTAGTTCCTACACAAAGGCATATCACTAGCAGATATCAAATTGCAATTCAATGTACAACAATAAGTGATAACGTCCCAATAGCAGGCCTCTCATTACAGAGCGCTCTCGAGTCCGGAGGCAGCAAGAAGCACAAAACATTTCATTTCCAATCTCGGCTCATTGTCGCCGCGAATCATTCAACGAGTTCCGCAATAAACTGCGGCACGGAATCGGAACGGCCTCGACGCGGCATTGGCTCGGCATCGACGCGGCTCTGGCACGGCACCGTCACGATGCCGGCGCGGCACGGACGCTAATATCGCGCTGGAGAACAATGTAATTGGATTCCGTCGCCGGCATCCCGCTTGGGTGCTGTTAGGGCTATTGCACTCATGATACTTTTCACATTATTGGCGATTTTGCGATTGCATTTATGAGTAGGTATGGTATTGTGGTTGATGCACAGTATATTAAAAGTAGCATACCCAGTTTTATTTACGTAGATGCAAGCTGCTAAGTTGCTAGAACGTTCCTTACTGCGTAAGAGACATTTAACATTGATATTTTACACTAAATGAGGAAATACTAAAATCTCTGTTCGCTTATACGTCCGCGTGCGACAGTCCTTAGCAGAAGCGCGCTTCGGGACGCCGCCGCACCACGCCACCGTCAAGTGACTTGCACGTAATGTCTTCACAAATGCGTTTAGCCCACATCCCGCAAATGCATTATACGATGCACTTTCAGCTGATGGGATTGTCTACCAAGGAATAATAGACGACAGAAATCACGAGACAAGAACACCTCAGGCAACTTAAGTCACCCATTTACTCATTTTTCTAATAACATTTTAAGCTAGGTGCCTCGGCAAAGAGGCTTATTCAAACAGACCACACAGGCTATAAAGCAAAAGAAAATTAAATGTTTGCTCTCGGAGAATACAAATTCCGCACGTGTGACTCTTTACATAGGATCAAAGATAGTTTGATCAAGTAAAGTGGATCCCGAATATTTGAGGCAAGGAAGCAATTCGCAGCAAATAGTCAAACCAACCATGGATAATACCTGTTTCATGAATACATTTTGCAAATATTGCTTTAGAGCGTACAAATTAATTAAATGGGAGTCCTCGCGACTCGCTGGTGTTTGCATAAATATTTCCCGCAGGAGATCCTGATTTCACAAGTGTTTGCTAAACTAATATCACTGTGGGTACGTTACGTGTAGATCCAGTTGTTATCGATACAACCCTCGCAGATAGAGGGGCTGTTGACGTTACACTGTGAGCTCTCAATACAGAAATGTTTCAAGGGTTCCGTAGTCAAGGAGACCCCTATAATTTCGTTATGTCCACCCGTCCGCCACTGTAATGTATCCCTTTTCCTCTAACTTTTTGAATTCATTCCAAGGATTACTGAATCATTCGGTATTTGTTTTATATATAAGAGAGTAAACTCATACTCTCGTACTTTCTTCATTCAATTATGGTTTAGGCATATCATACGGTTAGTTCTACGGTACCCTAGTGACATAATCATCAGGAGCACTTGGCCTTTCTATTGTCTGTTGATCAGAGATACACGTAGGGGGCGAGCTTGGTGACAGATGGGGGCACGGGGGCCAGGATGTCGCATGACAGGCGAGTGGCTCGATGGCTGCGAATAATTTCCGTTTGATTTCCGGACGAGGCGCTCCGTGGACACAACGATGAGATGTGTCAAGAGATCCTTCACAGAGCTTGTCCAGAAAACAGAATTTATATTTGTTGCTTTTTAATCTGACAAAGGACTACTTTGTCAAATGTGATATTTAATAGCTTTATTAAATTACGGTTCAGTGCATCTGAATGAAAACACAGGGTATATTATAGAATCACTCGTGCGTAGACACAAACACACGAGTGATCCTATGTCTGGGTTTAAAATAATAATTATGGTAAATCTATAAACTTGGTGAGTAGATACTTATTGTATGGGATTAAGTCGATGTTTTCCTACTATACTGTTAAGTTTGTTTGTTAATCAAAAATATCATTACAAACAGCATATTCATCGTATGGAACCTGCTTTACGTGGGTTAAAGTAGATTTTGTCCAGTTTTATTTTCTTTGAGAAAGGGAAAAGTTGAGTAAGGGAAATATTTAACATTGTCAAGATTCTAGTGCAGTATGACGACTTATGCAAACACATTAACTAGAACATTATGTACTCATACATAATATACAGAACAACTATTTGTATCTTAAAGCGTGAATCATCGGCGCATCCTGCATACATGCATAATAATCACGCATTAATTACCAACACAATAACAACAAAAGCGTTCACACAACTGACAATACATATCTGCTCACATAGCAGTATACACACATTTACTTAGACGTAGAGTGCTGAACCTTTTCGAAGTAACAACGAAGTTAAAAACTTGACGTAGGTACTCTGTAAACAACAATAGTAGGCAGCTCGACGACTTCGAAGTTCAAACTCGCCCCGCGCCGTCCCTCGGCCGGAATGAGTCCTCTGTGATCGGCTATATTTGGAAGATGGCCGCCGGCAGTGAAAATCTTGTCGTTGAACGGAAAAGTGTACGATATAATATCTTTCATTTTAATTTTACATTTGTATGATCCACCCACCACAGTTTCGCACGCGTTCAAACATTTTTGAAATTGAAATTTATATACAAAGCTTTCGTTCAAAGTTCCGATTTTTCTGGTGTATTTAAAATCTCTATTTACAATAAGGTTACTAATTTGAAATGATGCGTGGAAAAACATTTTGGCTATTGGTTTTTTATTTATTTAAAAAATATGAGTAGGAAAGTTTCTTTTTACTATTCTACACCATTATAGAGGTAGCATCTGGCCACCAAAACTATCTTTTATACGAGCGCTATAGAATGTTACTTTTATTTTAAACGGTAGGAGTTTTATTTTCAAAACCCCCAGTTTCCTCCTCCCAGTTTTGAAAATAAATATAGACTCTTAAATATTGTAGCTTTCAATTGTTAAAACAATTTTAAAAATTATTTCAGTAGAACCAGAGATTAACCCTGCAACCTCACAAACTTTGCCTCTTCATAATATAAAGTTAATAAATAAAATAAATGCTGCAGATGTCTATATAATTTATACGTCTACGTGTCAAAACGCCTAACAAAATCTATACTAATATTATAAAGAGGTAAAATTTGTAAGTTTGTAAGTTTGTAAATTTGTATGTAGGGAGTAATCTCTGGAACTCATAATCCAATTCTAAAATTTTTTTAACTGGCAGAAAGCTACATTATTCCTGAGTGCTATAGGCTATAAATTGTTTCTATAACATGTATATTAACCGAGCTATCACAACTTTTGTCTAGCAAGTCGGAAAAAAAACCTAATAAAACAGAATTATTTGCGTGCGCTGCCTAAACAGTTGCTTAAAATTAAAAACAATGTATGGCTACCTGGTTCGTCTTAATTATTTCTGCAAAAAGGTCCGCGATACCATATCTCTATCTTTTATATTTTGTCTTTTATACTTCTTTTATTGCATTAAAAAAATTTTTTTTCGGCATACTTATGTTTGGTTGATTATTTGAGCAACAAAATATTAATTCTTATGACAATAAATTATTTCAGTATCACAAGAACATCATACAGATAAGATTTGCCATTTACAGTATATCAATTGGTCATACAGTTTCGGAGATAATATAAAATTACTAAAACGCAAAATGCCCCTAGCATAACTTTCATTGTGCAGACGCTTTACCTATTTGCCCATAGACGGCGTTCTGCAATTACGTCATTTTTCTGAATCGCGGTGTTAAGACTTTTCGTGGATTGATGACCCTCTCGAATTATTTGTTTTGGAAGATGGAGTTCGAGTTCAAAATATTACAGTTATGTTAGTTCCTTATTGGTTTCGGTTGTTTCGTTCGTATGGTTGTTGTTGTAGATAGATTTAGGTACCTCATCATCGAAAATATCGTAATATCGTTGTACGTTTGTTTTGAATGTTCGTAGTGACGTAGTTTCGATATTACGATTGTTTTGTTTTGTAAAGGCAGACGACTGACGAGACGGTGTTCGAGTCGCTCTCCCTTTGTTAATAATTGTTTTCAAGTCTATGCGTAGTTTGTTGAGAGCGTGCCTAAAAGGAAATCTCAACTGTCTCGGCAGACATCACAGACAAGAGCCGCTCGAGTACGCCGTACGGAAGAATCTGCCCCTGAAAATGAGCAGCGCTTCTCGAGAAATAGAGAATATATTTCGCAAGCACGCGCTAGAGAATCTAGCACCGAGCGCTCACAGCGCCTCGCTAGCCAAAATGTGAGGACGTCGCGGGCCCGTGCTAGAGAAACTAGCGCTGAACGTGCGCACCGTCTATCTGACTTAAGGCAGCATGTCTCTGAGACAAGGGATAAGGAGACTAACGCTGAGCGCTCGCAGCGGCTTGGTAGGCAAAATGCAATAACATCACAGGCCCGTGCTCGGGAATCTAGCGCTGAACGTGCGCACTTGCGCAGCGTCTATCTCATTTAAGGCAGCATGTCTCTGAAACAAGGGATAAGGAGACTAGCGCTGAGCACTCGCAGCGCCTCGCTAGGCAAAATGCCTTAACATCGCAGGCCCGTGCTCAGGAATCTAGCGCTGAACGTGCGCAGCGTCTATCTGATTTAAGGCAGCATGTCTCTGAAACAAGGGATAGGGAGACTAGCGCTGAGCGCTCGCAGCAGCTCGCTAGGCAAAATGCCGTAACATTCGGTAATCTTTGAAGTTACTGATCTGATTAATACCAATCGAGTGTAATCTTATGTTAAAACAAGAAAGTTTCCGCGGACGAAGTCGCGGGCAGAAGCTAGTAGTTTATATTTTGTTCCTTTAAATGTAACTCTCAACAAATCCTAACTGCCAAAAGTTTTGAAAGCCATAACTAGCGGTTACAGTTTTCAAAACTCCCGCAGGTACTTTGTACACAGCGACGCGACGTTAGACAGTGGCTGAGAAACTTGCGCCTCGGTCAGCGCTGCCTGTGTCCCGACTCCCACCGCGTGTCCTGTGGCCGGGCAGGTAGAACTGCCGCGGGCCACGCCGGATACCCGCTTTGAGGACACGTTCCGTCGATATTGCGTTTACCTATACCATAGATATATAGGTAAGCGATTTGTATTGTTCTCCTAGTAATTATGTTGTGGCAAGCTATACAATATTATTATTACGTGGGCTGTAAGACGTTTGTACCTAAACCACATTAGGTACCGCTTGTAGGGATATTAATTATTGTTTCTGATTTCTATCAATATTAGACTGAATACGGTTAAGATTTAGAATATTAGCCAAAAAAAAATCTTATGGGACTAAATATTCAAACAATGATCGGTGTTATTCTGATTTCATCTATCAACGGATCAGTCAATTAGCCTAGTCACATGACCCGCGGATTGACAAGTCTTATTAGCTCTTAAGTTCGGACCTAAGGCATGTATAGCGCTGACTTTTACGATTTAATATGTATGTATGTGCGTATTGGTTAATAAATATCACTTGCTTCAAAAACAGAGAAGGAAAGCATTGTGTGGAAATAAGTTACTCTAAGAGATATTTCTTGACGGCATGCGTAGCCAAGCCCAGTTTTCAGCCCAGTTTCTATGTAACACATTATGTACAGGGACTATAATAGACACTACAGATTTTGTACTCATACCAATGTGTAGACTTCTGGCGATTAAGGCCAGTGTCTGTGAAATTCAAACTTAAGAAACCAAAACCCCAACATGTTCATCACAAGTGGTGGTGGACAGCAATAGAGAAGTTATAAAACAACAAAAAGGACAAAGTTAATCAAAAAGCAGTACAAATTTGTAAATGTTTAAATACATTTCAGCTCATTTGGTGCCGACCCATGAAGCCACTAAATATTGCATGGTATCAGAATCATACCGGGCAGATGTCTACCTTGTTTCTTGTTACCTATCACTTATAACTACATCCTACTTTGTAGCTGACGCATTTACTTTCACTCGATAGATGACAAAGGTATCTATTTCAGAATTGGCTTTATCATGTTCCCTTTATAATCTGTCAAGTGTGTCTGTGGGGTAAAACACGGACTTGCTTTGTCATCAAAAATTCACAACTTACTCCGATATTATTACTAACCACTTCGAGTCACTATAAAAAATCATAGACTTGCAAGAAGCTGGAGATATCTTACCTAAAAAAACGTCATCTATACTATAATTATAAAGAGATTGATTGTTTGTATGTTTGTTTGCATTGAATAGGCTCTGAAACTGCTTGCCTGATTAGAAAAATTCTTTCACCGTTGGGAAGCTACACTGTCCCCGGGTAACATAGGCTACTTTATATCCCTATATTACCATGGGAACGGGAACTACGTGGGTGAAACTCTGCTAGTCTATAATACACGTAGTAACCATAACCCTTTAAACTTGCAGATGACTGACTTGATTCAGTTTGTAACAACAAAAGCATAATTATTATCTTGAAACCAGAACTAGTGTTTAGTTGTAGCTGAGTTACGAAGTAAAGAAAGCTGACAATAACTAAGTTTAAGCACTACAGCGCTGCAAAGTGCAGTAATTGCTAAGAACGCTGCTGCCGTGCAGCACAACAGCGCCGCAGTAGTGCAGTGTCAGCTCTCATTATCTAACTAAGTTTGTGTCGAGACTGTGCTCGCACTAACCTAATGCAACTAAACAGGAGACACAATGTACGAACATTCCCCACTGTGCTATATAGTGTTGTGTAGCTATCTGTTGCATAAACTATTCCACGCTTTGTCAGTTGAACCTAAGATGAGTGCACATTGAGCTTTAGAAACCCGAAACTAATTGAATTACGATCGATCATCAACAACCTAATGACCATCGATCGACCTAATGTTACACTATGGAACGCAATAAAGTATTGAGTATTGAGTATTGAGTATCAGTGTTTCGAATTATAGGCAGAAAACCTGACTGAACCCTTTGGTCTGCCTGGTCTTCTATGTGTAATGTTATATTTATGATTGTGTGTATGACAACATGTATGAATGTAAACAAAGCAAAAGAAGTATGTAAGAATCGTAGCATATGGCGCTCTGTAGTTTCTGCCTACCCCCATGGGAAAAAGGCGTGACTTTACGTATATATGTTATTATGGTTACAAAAACAAAATACTCTATTAAATGATGGCTGGTTTTGGTTTTGATATTTATTCATTTATTTATTTTCGGACAACAATGATTAAATCTTCATAAAAGCCTCAAACGTCTAGCCGACAATTCTGTAAAATAAGAATAACGCATGTACAACACGGACCTAGTAGTATATAACAAGTACATAATATCTGTATATGTTTGAAGTCGCGAGCAGTCTTCGATGGCTTCTCTCGCTTGGCTGGACATCAGACGACACAGATGCTTCTGAGTCGTTATCCCGAGTGGTAACTGATGTACTGAGTATAGCGAGACGCGAGAAATACTCCATTTTATTCGAGAATCCGCTCTGAAGTTAATACTACAGTCGTAGGACACAGCACTGCACTCTATGTAAAGTTTCGAGTGAAATTGGAATATACACAAGACTTTGTAGCACTTTAGGCTGCGCTTATATAAAGTCATAAATATTTACGAGTACAAAAATTTCCCTCGAGAATGTTGTTTCTACAAGCAGTAGCAAAATGGCACATAAGTTATAGTTTTAAGAATAACTGTAAATTTCATTAGTACCAGGTGTTTTTTTAATGCGTGTTGGAATAATTAGGAACTCTCTACAGAATTTTAACACACCTTAGTTTATTTATTTAGGGGATCTCCAAATGCACAAATAATATTTAAATCCCCAAACGTGTACTTTTTTGTTTACAGGAGACCACAACATGCACGTAAGTATAACTAAGGATAAACAAAATAAAAATAAACGATATGAAGAAGAAATGAAGAACAACTTTAGAAATAAAGAAACGTCTAAGGTTGACAATAAAATTATTATTACTCAGTTAATTTGCTGTGGTTAAAATATTTTTGTATTCTGAAAGTGGGAGAGTTTAGTAAAGTCGTCGTGTATTTAGTTGAAAAAATACACGAGTAATTAATAATAGTAAGTTGAGAAGAGTTAGTTTTTAAAAGATACCTACACTTATTTCCATTTTTTTTGCGAAAGTGCTGTAAGATTAGCTCCTATTTGATTAAATTCTACCCCTCTGCAATTGCGTTTTATTTGTTTACCATTCATTGATACATTTAAGTAAGTCATTAATATCTTAAGGAAACGATAACTTTCATAAAAGATATTATGTCGTTTTAACAGTAAAAGAGTAAAAGATATTATCATAAAAGATATTATGTCGTTTTAACAGTAAATGAAAATATATAAGAAGTCATTAACGACTAGGAATTTCTTAATCACGAAAGAGGGCCATCTATTTATACATCACAGTAACAATTTCACTCATTTTACTCTAAGAGTTGTTTGCCTCACACAGTTCACCACAAATAATTTACAAATCTTTAGAAACCTTAAAGCGCCACCTACATACAGTTACATGAAACTTTATGTAAAGAGGAGAGAGATTCTATGCGTTGCGACTAACCCCTCGAGAGATGGCGCTAGTATTGTTGTGTTCAACGGCCAAACTGAGAGACGCAGATAATCAACCCTTCAGTAACTTTGCAAAAACTTGTTAGATGGCGCTATGATAAATAATAGCTAATTAAAAAAGCTATGAGCAAGACCGTGATGCATGAAACCTGAGTAATTAGGTAAGTAATGTAAATAATTAAGTAGTTATGTCGAAGAAAAGTACGTCAGCATTTTACCTATTTTCAAGTCCTGCAGCTGAATCCTGTCGTCATTTGCCTGGTTTTTCCAATCATTTTGGGTCGGCTTCCAGTTTACACCTAGATGCTGCTGAATTACAGTGTTTACATGAAGCGAATGCCTATCTGACCTCCATACTCTGTGACTAAGTTGAACACACCTCGGTTAAACTGGTTACCAGACTTTCAAAGATCTACATAATGACTATGGGGATCAACGGCTTAATGTGTTTTCTGAGGCATCGAGAGAGGAATCTAGAAATGCAATGAATGGCCTTTCATCCCCGGGCCAACCTCGTCAAACTTTGCTTAACTTTCGATTGACCCGTACGGTTGTTGTTACTTAGCCACTAGCCCCCTTTAATCTTTAGCCTGTAGAATTATTAAAATTAACCTGCAGTCGCAGCCGCAGCATTATGTACCTATACATACTATACATATACATAACTCATTCAGGTGGCAAATGTTAGAACAAAAATCGTATTATTTTGTATGAGCACTTGCACCTATCAGACGTTGTCCTCTGATCGCAGCGCTACCTACCGGGTCCAATTGTGAATTTAAACCATTCTCGAATGCACTTGAACCCACGCCAAAAAACATTAAAATCGGTCCAGCCGTTTAGGACTTTACAAATACACGTACAGAAGGTTGAATTAGTCGGTTGATTCACGTCACAAGAACTCTGTTAAGAGTCACTATATTGAATATCGTGCTTTGGATTTACGATAAATTACAGTTAATCCGACTGCAGTAGTTGCGACTGCCAACTACGGCAGTTCTCACACTGGCAATTTTATAAAGTCGGCCGTTGTGTGCGCGAGTAGAAAACGAATAGAAATTTAAAATGCTTTTGTTGTACGTGTGTGATCTGTGTTCAGGTAGAATAATTGAAAAGCGTGGAATAGCCTGCGGCGGTGGCCGGCCAGGCTATGTCAGCCCGGTCCGTGTGTCCGGCGGCGTATTCCCCTGCAGTAGCCCGGCATCATTCGCACACACGTTTCAAATTAAAATGGGTTGTAAAATTCACGTGATCAGTATTATATTATAACATACAATCCAAGTCAATTACTTTTTACAATCTATTAAACCATGTTCACAGCGACAATAACGATACCGAGCACAATATAGTAACATTATATCAAGCAATCGATTATATTTCCTTCAAAAGCCTTCGAATTGTGATTGAAGGTGATTAACGCAATTGGGATGCCGATTGTATTTAATTAGTGCAATACCTACGTTTGACCGAATTCAAATTACGTGGTACTCTAATAATTCAACTAATTGGATACTAGATAGAAATGTATGGGCTTTCAAATGGCGTATTACTCTGTCAGATTGGCTCGCGCATTTTACTAGATGGTTTATTACTTAGTATTACACGGGTAGGTACTTAGTTCATTCATTTCAAAGTTTAAAGTCATGTACTAGCGGGCAGGAACAAACCGTCTCACCTCTACTGCTATATATCAGATAAGTAAAACGTGTGGAACAGACTCTCCTATAACTTCACTAGTTTTATCGTAGTGACCTCACATAAAGCTTCCGAAGCGTAGTATGAAAAAGTTAAGTTAAACGCTCTGGTGTGAAATGAATGAATTTTAATTAAAGCGCGTCCGGTTTGACAGCGACGCTGACAAACGAGCGCTGCATGGGGAGCGCTGCACGCAGCCGCTGGACGCTCGTGACGCAATTGAATCCTCTATTTTGTTGCTTGTGACAAAATATCAAGATTTTAACTGCGTTTTAATAGACTCTAAGCTTGTTTGCCACCGTCTTGGTATAAAAAAAATAAAAAGACTCTGACTCCGTACTCAGTAAAAGATGAGTGTAAAAACTTAAATGGCCGTTAAAATAATGTTTCTTTTTCCACGTATTTCAATATAGTGCTACAGAAACCTAATTATGCCATGACCATAGTTATAAGTAAGTGGACTCATGTTTGAATAAAAAAAAGCATACATACATTAAAAACTACTGCCCCAAAGAAACGTGGAAATATTGAGGATTTATAATTCAGTTTAAGGTAGAACGTCAACTTGCATTCCGTGGAAATGTTGCTGCGCTGCAGTTCCACATAATGCAAGTGGTGCTTTGGTTCCAATCTTATGTCTCAGTCAGCATTCCAGTTTGTGTCGAAACCTTCTGTTTTCCATTCCCCAACACTTTCAGCTGCACACATCACACGTGCTGCTGTTTGAGCGACTTATTCTTTTATTTAGGTCACAGGAATAGAAGAGTAACTTCGTGGGTTATTTTTCATTTGACTATGAGTGCTGGAACTAAATGTTTATTTTGTCTTTATTTTTTTTATTCTTAAAAGATTACTGGAAATGTGGGTTGGATATTACTAGTACCAGGTCATGTATCCTCTTACGATATCTCTTGGAATGAGTTAACGTTAATAGTGCAATGGATGGGGATCAAACTCACTACCACACATCAACAGAGGGCGACACCATTGAGCTATCGAAGCTTACTATTCTGAACAGATAGAACAAATAAAACATGTGTTTTAAAAGCCCAAAAACAATGCACAGGATCTCATTAAAAGTTTTAACGAAGAGCGACAAACATACATATTAGAAACAGTCTTTCATGTATTAAAAAAAATCCTGATGTAAAATGTTGGGTCCACATCAGTATCTCATTATACCGCACGAGCGGCTGTGGGTACCGGCTGACAGCCGCGAGGTCTGTCAGTGACAGTGGGGCCGCTGTCGTGCCGACTCCGAATGACCCTAAGTGTCTCCGACTGACCACTAAAGCCCTGATGCTAGAATTGGATATGTAATAGAATTCATGAAAGCAAGACCTAGATTTTGAGTTGGTGGAGTTGGCGATGTTTAGCGAAGACTAGAATATATATTTTAGTTATTTTATGATTAAAGAAGAGCAAGGGAGAGAATTATTTTTGCGACTTTAAAATCCAACTAACATTATAAATGAGAAAGTTTGTAAAGATGTGTAGTTGTTTTGATGTTTACTGAATCACGAGTAAACCGTTGAGCGGTTTTGAATGAAAATTGACACTTAGATAAACCCTGGATTACCACAAAGGATAGGTACCGTTTATCTCGGTGATTTATTTATTCCCTTGAAATATTAGTTCATCGAGAATGTTATTGTAACAATTTTTTAATGTTTATGGTACAGTCTTGTTAGCAAATCTTTTACTTAATTAAGAATAATTCGTTGGAAACATTAAATTTTGGGAAAGGTATGTTTTACGTGAGTGAAGTCGCGGGCAGAAGTTAGTGTAAAATAAATTTCTCATCTGATCTCTTCACATTCCCTAAGGTGCAGATAACTTGTGTTAGCTTTAGCGCAGTTACAAACTAGTAGCGAAGCAGCATTGTCAAGTAGTTCGAGATTTGAGCGAGCTATGGGCTGTTTGCTCAGGTGGCTGGGTGAGAAGTTCACGTGGTTCACGTCCGGGGCGAGCTGCAATCAGCCATGTAGGACGTAGGTACTTCGCAATTCTAAGCGAAGTCATTGTGAGACACAGGGGAGGTTACAACTCAATTATTGGAGAAGTCAATTGAGTATCGATCTACTGAGCGAAACGACTTGTAGTTTTGTTCAAAGAAAATAGGTTAGGCTAATATTTTAATATTTAATCTGAGTTTTTATACACGAGTCGGCAGGCCAACGGTAGAAGCAACTAGAGCTAAAGTGAAATGTCAATGAAATTGGATTGTCGACGACTGCCGCCAACGTGTGTCGCTACGCGTGTAAGAGCTCTTATGTCACATAAAGTAGTGGAGAAATCACAATTGGGAACAAACAAACCCTACTAAATCTAAAGTCCAAGCCACAAAACCAATCGCAGAAATAACGTGAGCCCTACAAAAACTTGAGAGATTTCAACAGAGTTCCTACTTGTGAACGGCTCTTGTCCTAACTTCGCAGTCTTTTAATCATTTCCCTCACGATTGATCGCTAAAGTCCGAGTCTTAGATTAAGGTCGACTAAGTTCTGCGGGTGTTAGAGGAATGCCCCATACTTGGATTTGATCTGTCGTTGTTAAAGAATTCGGGTTTTTTGAACAAGTTTAAATAATATTTAAGTATTTCTGTAAATTTGTTTAAACCAACACTTTTATACGTCAATCAAGCAAAATATAGTTTTAGACTGCGGTCGGTGATCTTTGAAGTTATAATTTAAATGTCTTGTACGGTGGCATAGCTAATGCCACCGTACAAGACAAACTAATCACAAACACCTTTCCAATTCAATAGAAGGGCTGGCGTCTTGGGGGACTGCCTTATGTAGTTTTTGACGTTCAAAATGTTCTTATCCTCAGCATAATTGTAACAAAATGACTTTTGATTTTGAGTGATAAATAATTGACGTGGTAAATTATTAGGTCACTTGGCACTGCTACTAATCTAAAGTAAGCAAACGGTTCCTAGACACGACCCGGAAAGCTGCCTCGTGAATTTCATCATTGTTGTGGCAATTTAGGTTACGCCATGTTAAGCATATGATTAGTTCCATCAACGAATATCAAATAGATCGGGACCTAATTAACAATATGACGCGTTCGAGATCCACCGCCGATATAATTAGTGAATACATTACGATTTGATACCGGCACTCCGACTCTCATATCCAATTTGCAAATGGGATTCATTAGGAATACATGTTTTTACTTCAATTTGAATATGATTACGGTTCGGCGCCGGATTACAAGTGTGCCACATCGGAATAATCCGTGCGTGCCGCTAAAGTTATTTCAAAATGTATGTAGGAGTAGTCAGCGAATTTTACTTGGAATTTACACAGTTTGGAAGAACACTCGCACATTTTACAAATAATGAGAAATAAAATAATAATAATAAAATACGTATTTTCAAAAGTACATAATTTTTGGAAGAAGATACAAGTTCTATCCGTTAAAATTACTTACTCTGCATCTAACTCCTGTTTGGCACTCGACTGCACTTACACGTTGAAGTATGATGTCAAAAGCATTATCTGTGGTACCTAGCGTGTGAGCTTTAGGTAGTCTGTGTAGAGTAAAAATATGTTTGTCTCTGATCTCGTGCTCTATGTGCTCATGTCTGCTTTAGCTCTGAAACTACTATAATTTTATTATTAAAATAATTAGCTAAGTACATAAAGTTGTGTTAATTAATTAATAACCATCACACATAAAACATGGCGCAGTCGACAAGGAATCACTAAGTGTAAAGTGTACGAAACATCATGGAAAGTAACCAAGTTAAGTTACCGCCAAATTTTGACATTAGATCACAATCGGCATCTACGGAGTGGAAATTTTGGAAATGTCTATTTGAAGACTATTTAGTGGCGATTAGTAAAGATGACGCCTCTGATAAGATCAAGTTATCTCTGTTAAGAAATATGATGGGACCGGAGTCTACAAAAGTAATACAAAGTTTCAAACTGTCTGAAAAGAATTCTCAAGTGTACGAGATAGTTTTGGCGGCTATTGAGAAATATGTAAACCCGAAATTTAACGAGGTCTTTGAGAGGTTCAAGTTTAATGAACGGAGACAAGAACCAAATGAGAATTTTGAAAATTTTTATACGAATTTGAGACAACTTATCTCCAGATGTAATTATAACAGTACTAAGGAAATTTTAGAGGATCAGCTCCTAAGGGACCGAATTGTTCAGGGACTCCAAGATAAAGGACTCCAGGAAAGTCTGTTAAGGATGGATGATCTGACACTAGACAAAGTGGCAAACATATGTAGAGCAAGTGAAGTAAGTCGTTCCCAAGCTAAGGAAATGAACCCAACAATAGAAATTGATGAAGCTAGGGTTAGTCGCAGCAAAAACAACTACACTTTAAAGAAAAGGAAGGGTCAAGGAAATGATCATAAGTTTGAGTGTCGGCGATGTCAGAAATTTCATGGTCCAAGGGAATGTCCCGCATTTGGCAAGAAGTGTACCAAATGTGGTATTTTAAATCATTTTGCAGTAAGTTGTAAGGTCAAAAAAGTTCAGGAAGTCAATAAGCGTTCAGATTCAGAGTCTAGTGAAAGTCTTTTTTGTGGTGAAGTGAAAAATTCAGGTGAGAACAATACAGATTGGATTGAAAATATTTTGATTGAAGATCAATATATTAAATGTAAGCTAGATACTGGTGCAGACATTAGTGTGATGCCAAAAAAAGTTTTTGATAAATTAAACATAAATTTAGGTATAAAGTTAAAAGAAACAAGTATTAAAATTGAATCATTTGCGGGAAATATCGTAAAACCTATAGGGATTGTAAATTTAATGTGTAAATATAAGGAAAATATGTGTCATGAAAATTTTGTTGTGGTTGATTCTAGCACTATGTTGTTAGGTCTGCCAGCATGTGTCTCACTAAACCTAATTAAGAGGGTACATACACTTGTTGTTGATAATGATAAGGAAAAGTTTATAAAAAGAAATATTCAAGTTTTTGAAGGAATAGGTAGATTGCCTGGATATGTAGAAATTCCAACTATGCCCACAGCGGTACAAATTTGTCACCCTTCTCCAAGACTACCTTCATGTCTACTGGAACCGTTGAAATTAGAACTTCAAAGATTAGAAGCTAGGAAGGCTATTATTAAGATTACAAATATCAATAGTAATGCATTTGTTAATAGAATTGTGATTGTTGAGAAACCAAATGGAAAAGTAAGATTATGTCTGGACCCATTAGATTTAAACAAAGTCATTGTAAAAAAACCGAAAATGTTACCTACATTAGATGATTTAAGTTTTAAACTACAAGGAAAGAAATATTTCTCAGTTCTTGATTTAACTGAAGGATTTCATCATTTACTCCTTTCTGAAGAGGCATCTTGGAAATGTTGCTTTGCAACACCCTTTGGTGTATATAGATATTCAGTTTTACCATATGGTTTAATGAATGCACCGGAATTGTTTCAGGAGGTGCTTGAAAATCACTTCGGAAACATGCCAAATGTTATAGTTTGGGCTGATGACATATTAGTAATGGGAGATACTGCTTTAGAACATGATAAAGTTCTAGAAAGTGTTATAAGTAAGGCTAAGAAATTAGGAATTGTTTTTAATAAAAGTAAATTTCAATATAAACAAACTGAAGTAAAGTATGTTGGGCAGGTGTTTAACAAAAATGGGATGTCTCTAGATAAAGATAGAGTTGAGTCTTTGTTAAGTTTAAAAGAGCCAACAAATCAAAATGAATTAAGACAAATTATAGGTTCATTTAACTATGTACGTAGATATGTACCTGATATGGCAAATATAATGGCCCCACTCCTTAAATTACTTAAAAAGAATGTTGATTTTATTTGGTTACCAGCTCATAGATTAGCCTTTGCTGAGCTAAAAAGAAATATATGTAAAACACCATCACTTACACCGTTCGACTCTCAAAGGAAAATTATTTTACAATGTGATGCATCTAAAAATGGTATTGGCTGCTGTTTGTTCCAAGAATATGCTAATAAAAATTTAATGAAACTAGTAGCATGTGCATCACGAACTATGAATGAGACAGAGGAAAATTATAGCCAGACTGAGAAAGAGTTCTTGGCCATTACTTTTGCAGTCAAAAAATTTCATAGGTATATTTATGGCTCTAGTATTGATGTACAAACTGATCACAAACCAATTGTAGCTATTATGTCAAAACCCATTTCAAAAATTGGGTCTCCTAGGTTAAGGCGTTTGAGACTGAAACTATTAATGTATAACTTAAATGTATATTATTTACCAGGTAAACTTTTGCATTTTGCAGATATGCTTTCTAGAAATCAATTAAATTACACTGAAAATGATAAACAAATGTTGCAAATGGTCCATACAATAACTACACACTTACCCATGTCTCCAGATAGAAAACAGAATTTTGAAAAAGAAACTCAAAATGATCCAATTTTAAGACAATTAAATTTGTATTGTTTAAACGGGTGGCCTGCTAAACAAAAAGTTTTAAATAACTGTGAGCATTTTTTTAAACTAAAAGACAATATATATTTTCAATCAGGTTTGGCATTTTATGAAGATAAAATAATTGTACCCTTGTCTTTAAAAAAATATGTTCTAAATTTAGTTCATGAAGGTCACCCTGGAATTTGTAAAAGCATAAAGAAGGCCAGACAATTGTTTTATTGGCCTGGACTGACTAAGGATATTCAGGATTATATAATGAGATGTCGAACTTGTGAAAAATTTAGGATGGCTAATCCTCATGACAGTTTAATAAGCCATAAAATACCAAATCGAAGATTTGCTAAAGTTGCTACTGATATATTAGATTTTATGGGAAAGTCTTATCTTGTAATTGTAGACTATTTTTCTCATTGGCTCGAAATGTTGCCCTTAAATGACAAAACTTCTAGTTCAGTTTTGAATGCATTTCAAGAAGTGTTCATGAGGTTTGGATATCCTGAAGAAATTATAGCAGACAATAACCCATTTAATTCATATGAGTGTCATAAATATTATAAGAGCAAGGATATAACCTTAACAACAAGCAGCCCACACTATCCTCGAAGCAATGGTATGGCCGAAAAAGCTGTACATATAAGTAAAGTTGTATTGAGAAAAGCTTATGAGGATAGAGTTGATTACAGGGACTTTTTATTAAGTTATAATAATACACCTTTAACAGGACTAGAATATTCTCCCTCACAAATTTTAAACAGTAGAAGGGTCCGTACTCTTATTCCTATAAATTCAAAGCTTCTTGATGCAAAAGTTGTACCAAATATTCATAAGCTGTTATTATTAAAACAGTCACTTTCTCAGCAGAAAAATATTGTGAGGAAGAAAGAGATTGAATATAAAATAGGTGATAAGATAGTACATAGAACTGATAAGGATATGTTTTGGAGAAAAGGAACTATAGTAGGAAAATGTAAAGAACCAAGATCGTATTGGATTAAAAAGGATGGAGAAGAGGGTAAATTGAGGAGAAATATAAAGCATTTAAAAAAATCCTTTACTGAGAGTAGCCATGATAGCCACATTTATTTAAATAATTCTTTAAAAAATGATTATTTGAACAATAGTAAAGATAATGTGAGAGAGGATAATGTTAGAGAGGAAGTAAGTTCTCTCTCAAAACCAAATGTTATTAGAACTAGATGTGGCAGAATTGTTAAGCCGATAAATAGGTTAAATTTGTAATGTTATTAATTGATTACTGTAAGTGTATTCGTCTAAAAAGGGAAGGTGAAGTATGATGTCAAAAGCATTATCTGTGGTACCTAGCGTGTGAGCTTTAGGTAGTCTGTGTAGAGTAAAAATATGTTTGTCTCTGATCTCGTGCTCTATGTGCTCATGTCTGCTTTAGCTCTGAAACTACTATAATTTTATTATTAAAATAATTAGCTAAGTACATAAAGTTGTGTTAATTAATTAATAACCATCACACATAAAACACACGTAACATGTCTTACCTCACAGCAGGTTAGTTACTCCCAGAGTGATGCAGTACAACTACATGTTCAGTTCAAGGGTCCTACTAGTTCACTAGTACTCGACTGGGTTCTGCCTCTCAACGGTAAGTATCCGCACAAGTTGTACCTCTACGGGACCGTGAGTGGTAAGCTCGCATGAATACTTAAATACCCACTACAGAATTTGTATCGCGCTGTTTATCTTTTACGTTTTTTGCTTAACTTTCAACATTAAAATATTAATGAATATAAATCTAGACGTTCATAATTCCTTTGTCGTGTAAAAGCTCTGAGCTTTTAAAAATATTAGACATGTTGGATTGGATAGCTTTGTCACAATGAAGCGGTCCGACGGGACTCCTTAGACACAAATGCTAACAAGTTTGTTCAGATAAAAACTGCAAGTAGAATGTAATCTGTATATTCTACCTTATTTAATTTCTAAAGTTTATCTAAATAACCTAAGTAGGTACGTGGCGTTCCTTCAGTAGAAGCTATCAGCGGAGGCTTCTTATTAGTATTCAGTGCGCGATCCTGTCACATAATCAAAAAGAAATATTTTGCTACATTATGTGCGTTTGAAGATTACCAACACGGAGGATTTGACGAAACAAGAAGATGTGCAGAAGTTGCAGACGGACTATTTAATGATGAATGAGGTATTATACACACGTGCCTTTATCTGAGAAATAGCAGTGCAACGTGTCAACTGAATATCAGGTAGATTATAATACTTAACACACTTGTTAGTACCTACTATAAGTATTACTTAACTAGTGTGTTGCCACCAGAAATAATGTGTTACATGATGCATGACATAATAATTATCACGACATACTAGCTACTTACCTACATTAATGATAACAATGTTACTTTCAATAGTGATGAAAGGAGCTTTATACTCTATGAGTCATCTCATTTATTAACTGCTGCAAATTGAATGAAGTTTAGCACTGCAACTGTAATAAAATCAGCAGTGGTGTGTCAGCGGCTGTACCGGTACGCAACTATGAGTTGTTTTCAGATTAATGCGCGTATTGTATAATTATTTATCCATTACTTGCTTTTAAAACTGTGAAAGAAAACATCGTGCCTAAAATATGTTTCTTCATAGCATGTGAAGTCAAGTCAAAGACTCATGGAAGGCATAAAAACTTTGACACTATTATAGGTACACACACACATTTTATTATGACACCTAGTTTGTGGTCCTTCGTTTATATTTCGGCACAAGAATGGTTCGCGCTTATCGGGTTGTATTAAACAACGTAATATGTAATTTCAATACGAATGCCAACGAAATTTGTGAACAAGAAAATTGGATTTGATTTTCTTTTGGGGTTATGTAAACCGATAACGAGTTGCTTGTGTCTTGCCTAGAGATTGTTTAGCGGTTTAGCATTGTTTTTTTTAAGTTGTAAGCAAAATTATTGACTGTATTTACTTAAATAACATAAACATTTTTCACATGCATACACACATAAACTCACGCCTTTATCCCATGGGGTAGACAGAACTTCAACTGCTACATCTGCTTTGCCTTCATTTACGTACATTTTTCAACGCACACCATCGGTTGCGAGTACTTCGCACCTGACCTTTCTGAAGAACATCACCCATAAAGTCATTATTGTCTTCTATGAACGTTTTGTCATGATAAATAGTGATGCCATTCAAAGGAATAAAGTAATAATAAATCATGTAAAGACATTGGACATCGGATTTTTGTCGTCACGAATTCATTTTTACGACTATTTAGTTATAGGAAATAATATAACCATAGACGTAGCCGTGTTGCAAAGGATTCTGTGTAGTAGAGACGCCAGGACATCAACCTACCCCAAACTGTCAAATTTTCCCAATTGAACATGAACCTTATTGTGATTAGAATAAAGTTGAAAACCTATAAAAAAAAATTGACACATTGGGGTAGGTGGATGTGCTGGCGTCTATACATTGTTCTGATTACTAACAATAACAAATGCTTTGTTATGTAGGTGAAATCATATAAAATTATACAATCAACCATATTAAATGCACTTGACCAATTACTGTAAACCGTTATCAGTTATCGGTTCCAGAAAATAAATAATTAAAATAGTAATATCCTGAAATTAACGACACGTGATGTTACACAAAGATACTGAAGCATAGGTATTTTTTATTTGGCAGTTTGTATTGCCGCTGAGTTTTATGCATTATGTGACCTCCTGACCGTCATAACTCCTGGAGTAACCGAGTTTTCTAAACGCGGAACATATGGTGGAAGCAGCATTATATCACGTGAACCAAATATACGCCCAAAGAGGCCGCGTCATGATTTCAATTTTTCGCTTTACTAAGCCAAAGGTCGCCTGAATTGGAGCGAAAATAATACTGATATATTACGAATAGTTACAGGTACAAAATCTAGAGAAAACCATGGTTCATACAAATAAGATATATGACAGACATTTCCTCCGATCCCATACAGGAAATGGCATGGGCGTCGGTCCAGTGATTTCATAGATATCGAGCATAAACGAGTGGTGGGCAATATTTACGGGGGATATGATCCGGAATGATTCGCACTGAGCGCCAGACAATTACGCGGCTCGCTTGTCAAAGCCGCCACGATGTAATTACATACTAATAAATATATACGTATCTACATATTATGTAAAGCGTTACAATGCTATGCTACGCATGCAGTACTAGTATGTACATGGAATTCTGGGGCAGTAGCTCAACAATGATCGGCAAATCGTAAATTTAAGCTCAGCTTGTTGCAAAATGGGAACGTGAAGCCACACTAATCGTTCAATCACAGGAATCAAACAGAAGTCAGTGACAAGGGTTTACCCATTGTGTATCTAGTCATTGGTCGAGTTAAAATAGTGGTTACATTGGGCAGCGTTTGGTACAAGTCAGGCAGCTTAGAGGAGTTTAAGTCCAGCTGAGTGATAAGAAAGGCTATAGAAGTAGCAAACCTTCATGATGCGGAACAGGTAAAAAGAAAATGAAAGTCATTTTTTAGCCAAGTAAAACAGAAATATTCAAACTCAAAGTCAAATAATTAATTTCAATTAGACTCATAACAGGCACTTTTGAACGTTATACTTAGAAATTAAATAAATTAAGAGAATAACTTTAGTTGCATTCCAAATGGTAGTTGCGTATTAAGAAGAATGTGCAAGAAACTCCATACTTACAATTTATTTTGTCTACATAATCAGATTAGGTATAGGTGAGGACGATGTACCTTGAGTAAAAACTACTACCTATCCTGACTGAGATAGGTACAAGGTGATATTAAGCAACGCGGCTGGTAATTTGATTAGTGTATTTATAGATACATGGTGCTCATATATTTACTTATATTAAAATCATATATATCGGCGCAAATGCTTATCATTTATCTAATTAATTATAAAGAATGGCTAAGATTACTTATTTATTTATTTATTTATTTATTTATTAAAATCTCCCTTACAGCTATCATTACAGGTATGTACCTAATGCGATAGTGCGGCCTTAAAATTAACTTATTTACAAAAGAGAATTAGAAGAAGATATACTCTACACTTAAAATATAAAAAAAACAATCTTATAGCCTATTCTAATCTACATTATTATAGCATAAATTAAACAATAATGCTTTGGCGAATTCACTCGAGTAACAAGCAAACACATCGATCCTTACTTGAAGATCGTTAATAACCCGAATTGCGCGAGCCAATGGTGTTTTGGCGAGAAGGTTGGTCCTGGCCACCGGCACGGCCAGCAGCGGCGGACGGCGCCGCTTCCACACATAGCGGTCAGGGACACAGAGACTCAGGCGCTGCAGTACTCCTGGGTTATGCTCAATGCCTCGAAGCAACCTCACCAGATATGAAACCAGCGCGAATTCCCGTCTCACGCTCAATTGGTTGTACCCGACCATACCGAGAACAAACAGAGTGGGGTACATCAACGGGTAAAACGGATATACCCCATATAATTTGTTGTACAAGAAGCGAGCGAACTTGTTCTGTACGCGTTCCAGCATTAGCGAGTACTTGGACTCATGCGGAGCCCATATGACAGCACTATGTTCCAGATGACTTCTGACAAGTGCGTCATACAGGACCCTGACTGTAGCGATGTTAGTGAAGTGCTTCGTCTGCCTCAGAACAAATCCCAAATTTCTAAAAGCCTTTTTACAGATCTTCGTAATATGATTGCGAAACGACAAGTCAGGAGTGACAGCAACTCCTAAATCCCGCACCTCAGAGACTCGTTGCATAGGCGTGGCGCCCATTACGTATTCGTGGACTAGAGGGACACGCGCGCGTGTAAAACTCATCACCGAGCACTTCGACACGTTGAAATAAAGCTTGTTGTCCCGACTCCATTCCCCTACCCTATCTATATCCTCCTGCAAACGTTCGCAATCGGATTGACTACTAACCTCCAGCAGCAACTTAAGGTCATCCGCAAATAATAAACAGGTGCCATTACGTAAGTAATTATAGTTATTTAAACGTTTAGATTGATTTATGTAATAAAATAAGGAGTTACTTTTGTTATGCAAAACTTTGTAAACAACAGCTGCGTGGTTGCACGTGCGCGCTTGCTGTTGTAACGACGATGAGTCATGATTAGTATGAATTGAGGCAACGAGCCGATGTAAGACACACTTTTACTTGAGCCGTCGGTCGTGCTGTTCGGATCTCTGAGTATTTCTAAATAAATGAGTAAAACACTTACTTTGGGTTTCACTGTTACTATGGACAAGCTACCCCAAATGGATAACCAGTCTGGGGAAGAATGTGACGTCAGCACTGCTGACGTCACTATTTTTAAAAACAACACCGCTCGAGACTCTTCGATATATATGATTATTTCAAAAAAGTAATAATCATGAAATTAATAAAATAAAAATTAAAAAAAGACGAATAAATATTATAGAACAACTTCAGTGTGAAACATGTGTGAAAAAGATACGCCATACTCAGAAGAAAGACAAAATAATACGTTTGCAGACAACCGCACCTATAACTTAGGCCTGCCCGCAGCATACATAACTGTGCCATCAGCCAGAGGATAGATAGATGGTCTTAAGTAATTTGCAATGTTCCTAACGACCATCCTAACGCAATCGATATGGGCTTGGATTTGTTAGCCTAAGACTATGAGATGAACTATCTTTTTGAGATAGATAAAACAAAACAAAGCTAAGAATGATGATTCATCTTCTTTATCCTTTAGAAGAAAGAAAGAAGAAAGGGAATTATTTATTTTGAACACCTAGGTGTGCTGAATACAAATAATGGCGCAGCGACTGAGCGACTTTGAGCCGCAAGCCTCATAATAAGTTCCAGCGACCCCGGCCCAGGAGTGAGTCGGAACATCGATTTACCACCTCGCACCAAAAAAATATAAAAAATTTCGTCACCGAGCGATTGGCTGCTAAGGTGCGGCTCGCGGTTTCGATTTCCGAACGGCACAAATATTTAAACGGGTTACAGGCCCCGGGGTGGTTGTTTCAATAAAAAAAGAGGTTTTAGATAACACCATTTCGGTCGAAGATATCCTAAGATAGCTCCAAATATGTAAGGACTTAGCAATGCTCAAAAACAAACCGTACTGTACTATAACTTAATTAAAATTGTATGGTTTGCTAGATACTCGACCCGTGCTCGAGCCACAGAACTGAGTGACACACAAACAAAGTCTTCACTGGGCCATCAGCCCGGTTCCTTTGGCCCACGCTTTAAGATAGTGTGTGCGCCGCATATTGTTCCACATACGTGCGAGGCACGTCATTATGTTCGTATGGTGCGCCCAAACTGCATGTACGGTGACCACATCACCTACGACACCTCCTATGATATTATTTAAATAGTAATTTACATTTGTAGTTCTTTAGCTACAGCTTGTGATTGTGATCAAAGGTTAAGCTACGCGTAATCGTGGATGGGTGACTATTCATTTCATATCAAGACTCCTCCGTGCTTCGGAAAGTACGTTAAGGCGCTGGTCCCGGCTGTCATTTCCCAATCATTCATTCATTTTCCAGTCATTTGCTTAGCTTGGGACTAGATGGCGTTGTGTAAAAAAAAAAAAAAAGTTGTGGAATCGTTTCCAGTGGTTACGGGAAGTCAAATGCCCGAAAATCTGACGACCAGTTTAACCAAGGGGTATAACGTTACCCAGTAATTGAATAGTAAATGTCAGACAAGAAGTTACTCCATGTAACGACGATAATTAGCTGTATTCGGTTAAACTGGATGCCAACCTCAACATAGCTGGGAAAGGCTGAGGAGATGATGTTGTTGACTTTTTAAAGTAAAAAGGAAACTTTAAATACTTGTGCCCTGTCCGTATGTCCGTTTGGCTGCATGTAATTGTAATTGTCTCTATGTTATTTAGTTTAATTGGCGTTGTACCCTATTCAGTAACTAAAAATAAATAAATAATAATAATAGGATACATTTAGCGTACCCGTTTTACTCGAAAACTTATTCGCTATCATTTTATGTAGAAAATTGCTTTGCTTACTTACATTTTACTCAATCTTACCTTTTATTTTTATTAACTAGATAAAGATTTTTTAAAGGAAATACCTACTCAATTCCAATATATATTCTTACTTTTTGAAGACTTTGAAATAAGTTATGGAAGAGAAAAATAAAGCTATTATTAAGCTTCCAAAAATACTTACTCAATGAGACAAAATTGGTTTACGTGAGTAGGTACGTACATTGTTATTTAATAAGAATTTACACTGATATTTTAGGAGCCTAACAACATTCCAGTAAACTTATTAGGAGAATGAGCACATGTGTTTATCCATGTTTAAGATTACCTACTTGATTGGCATCAAAGTTAAAAACTTACTACTGAATTTTTAACCATCTCGAGAGTCAAACACACAAAAGTGTTGCTCATTTTATTCCTCTAGCAAGACCAACTGGACATAAACTTTTAAAGTCAAGAAAAGCCTTAGAGCCAGATTCCAGTCTCTCACCAAGCAATCGCGTGGCTGCAGCACCGCACATAACTATGTACATACATGAATAATTGGATGCGAGTGGATCGATGACGCCGACATGACGTGAGCCTCCACACGCACACACACGCCAACTGCACGTACACATACATGGCATGAGTACTGCAGGGGAATGTACAGTAGACTCAATCAGATGACGAAAACAGAGACGGTTTTGGATGGTTTTCTTGAAGTACTTGTAATAGAATTCAATACGCTTTTAGGGCAGGTCATCATCATCTGCTTAGCCTTTTCCAATTATGTTTAGGTCGCCTTCCAGTTTACTCAGATGTGGCTGAATATCAGTGTTTTACATGTAGCGGTAGCCAGTCTGACCTTCACAACCCAGTTACTGGGTAACATGCTAAACTGGTTGTCAGATTTTCAGGCTTGTGACTACTCGCTACGACTTTTCAAAAATATACTTACGAGCTTTTATGGCCGGTGTAGGTACCACGAAAAATGTTCTTAAATTTTGGATTACATTAACAAACCACTAAAATGTCGTGATGGCCCAGAGGTTAAGGCGCCTACCTCTCATGCACGAGGTTGCGGTTCAAATCCGGGCAAGTAGCAATGTGACTTTTTCAATTCATATGTACTTTCTAAGTTTATCTTAGACATCAGTGACATCAGTGAAGAAAAACATCGTGAGGAAACCTGGATATATAGTATCGTGTTATCCTATCACTGGGTTGTGGAGGTCGAATAGGCTGTCACTCCATGTAAAATTGACATTGATTGGCATTGTTGGATTTTGACATTATTAGTTTTTGACACTTTCTGATTTTGACATTATTATTGCTGATTGTTTTGACATTATTAGTAATTGGTCTGTATTTCGGTGAGTGTGCTCTAGAGCTCCACGAGCTCATTCCACCATCTCCTTTCTTCCATCGGGAATCCAGACGTACTGCAGGTTATCACCCATTCCTTGTAGATGTTCCACACATTCGCACGAAGCGCTTTGCCTGTTCCTTCATTATGCGCACAGCCAAGGAGTGGAATTCCCTGCCTGCATCAGTGTTCCCGAGTTCATATGACCCCAATCTGTTTAAGTCGCGAGTTAATAGGCTTCTTATGGGTAAGCTTGTTCCATCGTCGACCTCATCTCTGACCGCAGGACAAGATTGAGGTCAAGAGTAGACCCATTATATATATAAAAAAAAAAAAAAAAAATTACTAGCTGCCCCGGCAAACTTCGTTGTGCCTGAGAGTCAATTTATTGCTCTTATCATTTTTTTTGTATTAGATATACATACGTTTCATAAGACTACAACAAATAGATCCAAACCAATAATAACTACTACTACTTTTTAAGTAGCAAGTCTCTACTGTGATCTTATTTCAACATTTTGTGTTCGATAGAATTAAAATTACAACATGTATATATAACCTAACCTAACTGACCATACCTATCCTATAGCTAACCCAACTATCTAACCTAACTACCTTACTAAAATGCATTGATTTAAAAAATACTAAATTCATCATTTTAATCTTAACTATTGCCTCTATGTTACATACAATTTATACCTATAGTTTTCCCGGTCTACTTTAATTAAAGTCCTAACAGTAAAATAAGTTCTATTTGCAAAGAATTATTAAAGTTCGTCTCTGTCGTCATTGTTAATTACGTAAATTGATTTTTGAAATACTTATAAGATTTTTTTATGTTACATAAAACCTCTTAGTTTAGTAACAAAATAAATTTCAGAACGTAGGTGCGTATTATAAATTGACAACCTTACCTTCTTGGGTTTAGCTTAAGACTTGTCAATTTCAAATTGTCACCTGTTAATGAACTGGGAAGTTTGACTCCTGTCATGTCATCCAAGATGGCGCTGCGTTTGAAAAATGTTTGAGACAACCGATATTCTTGATATTTATTTTTTCGAGGACTTTTCATGTTTTTTATTAATTACTATGCTATATGCTATTCCGGACAAAGACAAATCCAAAAAGACCAAAATCATTCACATTGATCCAGCCGTTCTTGAGTTATAAATGGTGTAACTAACACGACTTTCTTTTATATATGTATATAGATTAACAATATTCTCCAAATGTATGTGCCTACTAATATTAGTGCTTAATTGTGAACTCATTACTAACAAATTGGATTGTATGATCTGTTTAATAAATTATTATTATTAAAATACCAGTAGGTACTCCGGTAAAGCTGGAAGCCGACCCTAACATAGTTGAGAAAAATTTACCAAGCATTTGAATTACAGAATTTTGCTCATCTAAAGGTGTTTTGAGTCTTATAACAGTGGCTCACTGAGATGCATACAGCCCTCACAACGTAAACTTTCAACGTGTCTCATAGAATATTCTTGCAATCACTTATTTTGTATAAGTTTCATGATCATGTGGTGTCAAATGAGTACAATTGTAGGCAAAAATAGCTGTAGTTTGAGTGTTATAATGCTTGCTACAAGCGAAAGTAGGTGTGCTTTGTCCCTACTACATATTATTATTACTCAGTAAAAAAAGCGGAGGTTGTGACCTATTTGACTATTGTACACTATAGTGTTGAATACCTACGAATAAATGAAAACAACAAGTAATCATGGATACGTGGAATTATTATTATTTATCCTGCATGTTTGCTCGCCGCGGGATTACGCTATAAGCTAGTGTGGTACAAAAATAGACGAATCAAAATCTTCACAACTAATATTTTATTGGTAAAATATTTCCCTTAAAAACAACTTCTTAATTATCCTTTGACGTGAGTCTGCAATAATAATGATCCCGCTTACAGCCACAACAAACAGTTACATGCAGACGTTTGAATTGCTTGTCAAGCCTAAGTGTGATGTTAATGACATCACACTTAGGCTTGACAAGCAATTCACTAAACGTAAGTATTCCCATCGTGTCTGTCTGTAGGTATTATAAACTAGCCTTTAATCGCAACTCAGTCCACTTTCTGTTCTTCAAACCCGCATGTTTTTTTTTTAAATACATACGCCACCGGCCGTTATTTTAACCAACTTCTACTGTCCGTATTGTTTTCTTCCAGTAAAAAAAATGTCTTTACATAAAATTGTATCGATCCCCACAAAATATAGCACTTTACTAGTTTTGTGGGCTTCTAACCAAAATCCGATATGTTTGATTGTTTATAAAAAATGTGAAGAACCTTCTTTTATCCAGTTTGTTTATGAATAAATTTTTCAATTTTTTGAAAACGCATTTATATACCGCAAAATGCATGACATCGCACCTCTTTTCGTAAACCGCGTTATAACTCGATACATTAATATTAACGCAGGCGCTTATTATCAGACCAATGCAAATAACGTTATATGGAATTAATGCTTCGTGCCGATACCAGCTTTCAAACGAATGTGTATTTATTTGTTTAGACTAAATAAATTAATACACCGGTGTGTTTTTACTGCCAATATTCAATATTTCGAACCTGTTCGAACAAATACGTGATTGCCATCATTCGATGAGTTTGAAGAAGTTGATTCTGTTTGTCAATTAAAAATGTTGGCAGTTTGGGACCATACATACGAGTATAATCATGTTCATGGCATGTTTTGTTATATCGACAAATATTTCTCGTTTTTCTAACTAGTAATGGATTGATGCTATGGCGTGGCTGTGTAATAACTAATAACAGATGCACAAGTCGGACTTTTAAGTTTACCAAGGTTGATTATGGGTTACCAATGTTACAATACATTACTTAACGAGATCTCTACTAGTGCCTCGGGAAAACACGTTGATACCACTACCAGTAACTATTGTTGGGAAACCCGAAAATCTGGCAACCTGTCTTAAGGTGCATCAATATCCAGTAACGTGAAGGTTTAGCATGAAAACGACTGAGGCTTGAAAACGACCACAACATACTTGACCCTAAAGATAAGATGTATGTAACACTTTGACTGCCAGACTTACAAATACAGTAGAAATTTTATTGTTCGTGGCTCACCGGTGACCGGCGTGGGGTTTAATGTCTATGCTTGACCCCAACTACTAAGGTAAGTAAGGTCTCGACAATAATAATGATGGATTTACATCACACAGTTCTACTTCCAGGCAATGCTTGCAGTTTGTTCTAGGTACTTACATTGTTAAAAAAAAGCGGAATTCAAGGTCAGTACAACATAAAATAATTATACTGAAGGCGTGTACATCTACCGCACAACATAAATACCTAGGAAACACAAAATTAAATCATAAATCGTCCCTTAGCTCAAACGTTTCGCTAACAATATTTCCGTAGGGTCCACAAACAAGGTGTATCTGAGAAAACTGTAAGATGTTCCGTAACACGATAACCGAAGGTGTATTCGTTCAAAGGCTCGCCTGCAGCAAACTGTATTAAAATAGCCAAATTGGTTTAGTGCCGCGACGACGACGTCGGCTTGCGAGACCGGGTACAAACCTTGTTAAGATTACACCACCATAATATTCGATAGGACACTGAAGGTATAGGTGCTGATAGATAGACGGTGAAGAGATGAATGATGATGAAAGAACAACATCGTTAGCAAAAATAATTGTGTGACCGTTAACACAATAATCCTTGCAGCCGATACAGTGTGAAAGCAATTGCAGATTTAACTGTCAGTGAAAAAAAAAAGAAAAAACACCTTTTAGTCTCGCGTAAGTATGACACTTATCATCATATGCCTAGACTTTTTCCAACTAAGTTGGGGTCGGCTTCCAGTTTAAGCGGATGCAACTGAATACCATGTTTTACATTGAGCGACTGCCTGTTGGACAACCCAGTTACTGGGTAACCCGATACGGTAAGTAAGTATCACACTAAAGAAACCAGTTACTGGGTAACCCGATACGGTAAGTAAGTATCACACTAAAGAGAAAAATAACACAAAAACCACTAGTAGTCCCGCGTAATAGACTAAAGTTATGCGACAAAAATTGTTATACCATGGCCATAAAAATATATAATCACTTAGCTGAAAAATTTAGATCATCTACAGATTTAGAATTTAGTAAAAAGATATACAACTGGTTGTGTGAGAGATGCTTTTATTCCATTAATGAGTATTTCGAGTATAAAATGTAAAACTTGTTTGTTATGACTTTGAGATTTATAGATAACATTTATAATATTGAAATCTTTTTAATAATAATCTATTCTTATAATTTTTATTAGCATGACATCATAACAATTAGTGTTTGTGACTTTTAATATAAATATTATTTTTATTTATTTTTAAATTAATAGAATTATATTTAATTTTAACTTATTTATTGCATTGTTATCTGATTTTTATTATTACAAAATGTACCTATGCATGCTATTAGTTAGTAGTTTTTTAATATTTGTACGGCCGAAATGCCGAATATAGTGAAACCCGTTGAACATAACATCATATGTACCTATATTCTTGCAAATAAATAAATCATTCATTCATAAATCATTCATTCATTCATTCATTCACTTATATCAAATCAAAAACAAGTGGACGAACATACGCATCACCACCGCGCGTCAGCTTAAGTTATTACGTTTTACCGCGAATGCTGCCTATAAAACCTTGCCCATTAGATAGATATTTTGCGTGAACTCGATGTAATATTAAATAAAAAACTAATAAGAGGATTTATTTTTCATTTAACACCTACATGTCCTACATCAAGAACACTATTTAATTGTACAGAGGTGGATTGCCGCGTTGCACTTTTGTGTAGTGGTCACAAGTGCCATTACTAAACATAAGATCATGGGTTGTGTGTATGTGCTAATACAGTATTTCCCTTTTAAAATTCTCAGGCAATCTGGATTTATGCCCGGTTAGTGGCAATAGGCTCGCCCTCAACATGAGTCTAAAACATAACTAGTGTTGAATCACACTGAGTTGTAAAAACACTGGCCAAGTTGACTTACTGACTTAGTCTCGACATCTACTAATCCCCGCGCGGGGAATATCGCAGTGATTGCTCCGTATCACGAGTGCTATGAGTGTGCAGTACAAACCTAATCATAATATCGTCGCTGATCACATTACACCGCCTAGCTTCCACGGAGATACGAAGTAAACGATTAGTTAGAACATGGGATATGAAAACAAGTGTTCAAATATAGCTATTAATATTATAAATGTCAACGTTTGTGAGGATGGATGTGGTGAATATGGATTTTTGTTACTCGTTCACGCAAAAATACTACTGAAAAGTTTTAACTCGTAGTTTTAGTTTTAACTTATCAGTTATGTAGCTCATGCGTAAAAGCAATTATTTTATATAGGTATTGTGTAAATTTGTCAAAATATAACAGTAAATGTCAAATAAGTCAGATAAAACAAAGCCACCTGCGAGACATTTCAGCAAGTGCTGCGAAAACCGTAATGGTAAGTTTAGACTACGACAAAAAATCCCACATTAATGTCAGACATTAATTTCTATACTGTTCACTAAATACTTTAACACCACATATTCACACAGCGGCTGATGCGACACTAATTATTATCGTTCACAATAAATTTCGCAATTAGAGACACCCCCTTTTATACAGAGACACGCTGTCTACCAGATCTGCCCCGGCCCTAAGAGTTATACACTTTATCTAAATTCATTAGAAAAAATGTTTGTGCATTTAGGTGGCAAAACTCTGTGTAAAATGCCGTAATACACAATTACACCAATAACCTAAGATAGCATTTCTGGGTTGGTCTTGAATTGAGGGATGCTCATCATATAAAATGCAAGTGTAATACTCACTTTTGCCATGTAAAAGTATCTGAGAAGATCTACTTACAGAAATAAATATCGTTTCATTTCATCATTTCATTTCACGTCTGGATGTAATGTATAGTTGTTATGATTTAACACAAAAGTAACTGGCCGGACCGGGAGCAATATTTAACGAAAATAATATTTTGTGACTAAAATGACATTTGACAGTCGATCGATGCCTTGAGTGTTGCCAAAACAAAAGTAAGTATTTGAAACTGTTAATCCTACAATAAATAGTTCGATATATGGATAAGAAAGCATAAAATAGTAATAATGATGTATTAGCTTTTAGGATACGCTAAGTTATAATATTTAACACTTCAGGCCAGGCATGTGCTTAGATAGTTTTACCCTGTTTTGTTCTTTGTTAATATTATATGGCAATGTTGAGGGTACTTTCAAGTGAAATAAAAATAAAGATAATTATGACTTTTTTGCCGCGGCTGTCGGTTAGTCGTCCCTGTTAAAAGTGGACGCTGTAGTTTGACACCATTAATTAAAAAGTGCTAATAAACTATTATTTTGCTTTTTCGGTGCGATATTTGGACAAAACCTGGACCCCTAGTGTTTGTGTGCACAGTGTGTTACTTTATAAACATCAGAGGATAAAGGATCCATGCACTGAAAGTGAGTTTTTTTTTTAATTTACTTAGGAAGTGATTTTTCACAGACTCAAATAGTTTTTAACGCAAATTAACCCATTAGAATTCATTTAACTTTCATAAAAAATATTTTCGTCTACCAGTATGTGGTTTGAATGGTGTGGATGCTGTCTATAACAAATAAAATTTAACTTTGACACTGGTAGACACCCCAATATTTTGGTGCCAAAATATTATCTTAGTGTTTTCTAACTTTTTCAGCCTTAAAGTAGATGCAAGTTACACCGCCGCCGCCGCTGTACCAATACAGATAATAATGCTAATATTTACTATCAGACAGTGTTGTGTGTTTTCGTGGACAGTGTAGTAGTGAGGAGCCTCAGATCCGCGGACAGGCTCGCCGCACACGAACCAATTTACGTAAGATTAGGCAGCGGCCAGCCTGAGGGCGCGGCGGGTTGTGGGGATACTATAAGTACATAAAAAGCGTCATGTTTGTTAAGGATTTTAATGCAAGTTACAAGTTGATTTGCGTTTATTTGCTACAAGTACTATTTCGTAAAACTATACAAATATAATCAATTAATCAAAAATGTTTATTTGTTAGAACATGGTACAATATAGAGATGGTTACAGAGGTAGTTCGGCATGTTCTGCTGTACTATGGCGTACAAATATTTAATTTTAAACACAACAAGATTAGAGAATAATATAATATTCAATAAGTAAATATAGAAATTGTATTGCTGTAATAATAATTGATAGATTAAGGGGCCGTGCATAAAATTCGCTCGCTGGAGTTTAGGTAACATCAATGCGATGCTATATTTGTGTGTACCGTACACGAACACACGCGTAAAGCTCCAGCGTAGTGATTGCTTAAACTGTTTTAATATTATACATCATAATTTGAGTTTCTAAGTAAATTAAGACGGTTGAGGAATAAATCTCCGAATTTGTTGTGTATACATATTTGTTTACTATGTTGGTTCTTGTGTTAAAGTACACAAGTTAAAAAATAGTACGAATATATAAGAAACTGAAGATTAATATGTTACTTTCAAAATTTCTTAAAAGTGATTCAAACAATAGAAAAAAAATACTAATTAGTCTTGAAATTTCCGGAAAGTAACGACATTGAATATTTTTTTTTCCGTATGTTGTAGTAAAAATTAAAAAAGTGGTTCCCTCACGTGCAAGTAGACTATATACTGGTATTGGTAAGATTTTTTAATTTTCAAAATCTATTTCAGTTTCTTGTAACTAAACGATCAAACGTCAGTCTCGCGTCATTTTTTGGAAAACATGTGGGTGAATTTTAGTGATTTTCCATGAATACGTAATTTATTTCCAAAATTTAATTTCTCAACATGCAAAGCATGGAACTCGTCTTTTCAAATCACTAATAGGATTGTATAAATTCTTCTTCTCTTTCTCACAAATAATGATTAAAGTTGATCAAAATCAGTCGATTTCAGGCACGACCCCTTAATTAATTAATTTGCAATTGTTGCTTGTGGTGGACTTAAGTATATTCTTATACTGCGGTGTCGTGCATGGTACCTATGAGACGTGGGTGGGTGGTGATTTTTCGATAAGTAATCATAATAGTTTTTACACTCTCTGCTCATTAATGTCAAATTATGTCATGTAAACTTATCTTAAGGTAAGTCATTGTAACGCTCAGTTTAGTGTGTCGGTGTTCAACTTCCATCCCAAGTAAACTGGCATCCATTTTGATTGTGCAGCACTGGTTTGAATTTGGTACCTCATCTAGTTCGTATTAATTAGGTAATTATTTGTTTAACTATTTTCCGAATTTCGAATAGGTATCCTATACTTTATAATTCACTCCTAGATGGACAGTAGTAGACGAATCTTACTTATTTACCCGGATCACCCGGTTGTGTGAGGCGCCACATTGTGCCCTCCCCCCCTTCACTACTACCCTTTCACCCCGCCTTTGGACACCAAGCGGCCGAGCGTTTGTGGAGCACAGGAACTTACGTTATTCAAAGAAGTTAACTTTGGAGCTTAGACTATGTGAATTCTGGATGAGAATCTTAGATACGAAGTGAGATTAATCTCAATGCTATGTAATCTTATTTATTACTAGCTGCTGCCCGCGACGTCGTCTGCGTGAAGGTTCTACAGCACCAAATATACCTACCTAAGATTCCAGTGTCGCTATAGCATTATAAGTTAACAACTTTTAAAATAGCATTAAAACTCTCTTCATGTAACTTATGTTACATGAAGAGAGTTTTTTTGTATTTTTTTTTTTATTTTGCAATTTTTAGTTTCTTTGTATGTAAAGAAAGTCTTTCAAAACTTGAAAGAATCATTGAAATCGGTTAACAATTGCAAAAGAAGTTCTTTCTAAACCTTTTAAAATAGACAGGCGTAATGTTATGGGAAATACATAAACCATGCACAGACATGTGACTGTAGCTATTGCGAGTAATTTGTTGTTATGCATTGAAGAGTTCCATCGCCTGTCTTCTTCATCAGTTTTTCTTCACAAAATGATACTTGCTAAATGTAAATGCTTGATTCGTCACCAAAAAAAAATGTAAAAATTGGTACATGTTTTCCTATATTATTTGAGGAGTTCCCTCAATTCCTCGATGATCCCTCATCAGATCTGAGGTTCAATACTAATGGGACCAACCTGGTAGTATACCCTATCAAATAAAAAAACGATTTTTGAAAATCGGTCCATGAATGGCGGAGTAATCGCGTAACAAACACACAAAAAAAAAACACCGTCCAATTGAGAACCTCCTCTTTTTTTTAAGTCGGTTAAAAATACGTTCAAAGGTATATACCTTATAACACTTCCCTATAAACTACCTACGTTGATAATTATACTGCCAGGAGCCAAAATGTAAAGATAGTCAGGACTGGTGGCGCGGGAGCAAGCGACATACAGGTGCCCGTGTGAGAAGCAACTCGTCCTGAGATCTACACCCGCTGCTCTGAGTATCGGCTCCTGCGATTTATTGATTGTCATCACTAAGCAAACACTCACGGGGAACTGTACACGCTCGAACTGGATCGGGAAGCTGAAGTATAAGGGGAATGCGTTGTATAAATACTGCCTTGCCGACGCCACAACCCGTAATAATTTCCACCTCAATGGTGTCTGTGGAGAGAGATGACTTTAAGACACCACCCGTTACACAACTTTGGAGGAGATTTGTTCCTAAAAAGCATAATCGGGACGCCGACCTTCATTCAGCTTGATGGTATGCGCTGGAAGTCAACTTGCTGACAGGAAGTTCAAAAATTCCACGGGATAATGTGTGGCGTCATCTTGCTCGACGACAGTGCTTATCGACGTATAGACCACTTCATTCCCCTCAATGTCCGAGAGAATGCATTCGTTAATTGCTGCAGCATGATCATTTTTGGGCGCCAAAATGGCCCTCTCACACGAATTCTGCTGGTGCGTTATACGACTGATGTCCACGTACACACAGCGAATGAGTTCTTCGAAGCTGGATACCACTCTACCGAGAGACTCTGAAAGCACCGCCTGTCCACTTCTCTCTTCTGGTAGAGTGCCTTTGCCAAGACTTAGAAGGACATCGGAGAATTCTTGAGCGCGTGCAATGCCGCCGAGCCGAGCTCTTATATTAATGGTCAAGCGCAGCGTACGAACTTATGACCACAACGAAGATCGTTTCACCGAAGCATTCATCTCGTCAGCCCTCGATCCCCGCGTCAACTCGGGAAGCGTTTGCCTGAAATCGCCACTGAGCAGAACTGCGACACTACCCATCAAATGTTCATTCCTGCAGATGCCCTGCAGGGTTCTGTCCACGGCCTCAACTGCCTTCCTTTTGAAAATCGTACACTGATACGATCCCATGTGATACGATCCGAACTCTGCTCAAGATTTTGAAGGTTTTGTTGGAACTTCAATTTGTCAAAACGAATAATTATACGATACAACTTTTATGAAAAAAATGCACAATGCCATCTATGAATTTTAAGAATAACTAACTACTAACCTCATCAACACGATCAAAATTGAAATTAATTTTCAAAAAGTGTTTATGTGTTACTTGATTTGATTTTTATACATTCTCATAGATGGCGCTGATTCCAAATTGTCTTTATGCTACAAACATTCATTAAACTTTGTTTCTCTGCCAAAGTTACTTAAATGGTGTAGTTTTTATAGTGTAAAGCTGGATAATAGCATAGCTTACTTAAAACCAACATTTAAATATGCGTCCTTTGATTACACGCTTCCACAGAATGAGTTAGAAGAATAAAGATTCACTGCTCCTCCCCCGTAGGTGATAGCAAACAGACAAACAGACAAAAATTCCAAAAAGTCACTTTTTGTCACCAGTTACGTTTTTCTAACAAAACCCACTTATATTTTCTTGAAAATTCTCAATGTACTGTTTTTCTTTCGTTACTGTTTTATTATATGTAGATGAAAAAAATGCACAATGCCATCTATGAATTTAAAGAATAACTAACTACTAACCTCACCAACACGATCAAAATTTAAATTAATTTTCAAAAAGTGTTCATGTGTTACTTGATTTGATTTTTATACATTCTCATAGATGGCGCTGATTCCAAATTGTCTTTATACTACTAACATTCATTAAACTATGTTTCTCGGCCAAAGTTACTTAAATGGCGAAGTTTTTATAGTGTAAAGCTAGATAATAGCATAGCTTACACAAAACCAACATTTAAATATGCGTCCTTTGATTACACGCTTCCACAGAATGAGTAAGAAGAATAAAGATTCACTGCTCCTCCCCCGTAGGTGATAGCGTGATAATATATAGCCTATGTGTTGACCCGACCTCTTAGTAATATTCATGCAAAATTTGAAGTAAATCCATGCAGTACTTTTTGAGTTCACCCCGCCCATACATACAGACAAACAGACAAACAGACAAACAGACAAACAGACAAACAGACAAAAATTCTAAAAAGTCACTTTTTGTCACCAGTTACGTTTTTCTAACAAAACCCACTTATTTTTTCTTGAAAATTCTCAATGTACAGTTTTTCTGTCGTTACTGTTTTATTATATGTATAGATCTTTATCTCTTAGTTATAAAAATTGACCATGGAACTCTTTAAAATAAACCTGTATTTAAAACACTACAAAAAGCCAAATATTAAAACTAAAAATAATTGCATAAAATTTTTATTCATTTGCTTATCAATTACCTTACAATCTAAGATTTTATACCAAACGTTTACAAGTATCTCATGAAATCGAAAAGTACCTTGCATTGTGAAAATCGACGCAAATTATCTGTGAAGCTGCAGATGTACAGTCAGTAAGCTACGTTACCTGATCCTGATCTTAGAAAAAAATAGTTGGGGAAGATGGGTGAGGCAACGTAACTCATTGGCTGTACTATCAATAAACAACACATTAAAGCACATAAACGACAATCAAACTATGTAGGTTACTAGTACGACCGCAGCTACTAAAAGTAGTAATGAAGAAAATCTACTTAAATTCTACACCGATTTCACAATTTGAGTCCTAAACTTTTCTTCAACTAATCGCTCATCAGTATGCAGCGACGCCTCATAAGCAGTCTCATTAGTGTGGGTAAGTATATAATACCATCCTGCATAGAATATAAAAGATCAATTGACCATACGAGTGTTGTGTCTAGTGTGCTACTGTCAGATAATGGTTTTTTTTAATATTTCAAGAATACGGATAAATTGATTGCGCGATGTAGGAACTGCGTGCCGTCAGACTGTTGTAGTTCCCACGTGGCGATATAGATGTCGCCACAGAGCTCATCAAAATGCAACGACTAGACGTGGCTCGTCACAGCTCACAGCTGCACTGAGCTATCTCGCATCACTCCGCCAAGACTGCAGCCTGTCTGTCTGTTTTCACAGAAAATACTATCGCAAGAACACTCCGACGTACTCGGAGCTTCCAAAGTGGTCTAATTTGTGAAACTAGGTTAAATTAACATACGCGGGGGAGAAGGTATGCGGGGAAAGGGGTTGAGGAAGGGAGGTATTGTTTACTCATCGAGTGGCAGTTAGCTGGAATTAACAAGTTTGTTAATAAGACAAGGCTTGTTTGAAGAGATGTGTCGCGTCGTGAGGATTATTAGGAGCTGCGACTTGTGGATGGATTAAACTGAGTGAAATTAAGGGAGGTCACGGTCTGAAGTTGACTTTACGAAGACAAATGGAAACCTTGAGAAATTAATTTGTCGTAACTTTTTCCAGTGGCTGCCCAGATTAAAATAAACTTCTAAAATAAAAACAGTCCATGAAGCGTGGTGACCAATATGTCATGTAATGTTCGACCCCCTCGTCATGTTTGAGAGCTACGTATTTCATTGCACCAGGGTTAAAATGATGTATTTTTTATAATAATTTCAACAATCATCGAATGGTGCCTCGTTTAATTATTACCTAGTCCATGGTCCTGAAAATGTTAAAGAATATTTTTAGCGATAGTGACCTATATTCTTTAGGAAGAATAGAACTAATTTTCATAAGTTAACAGAGAGAAATTGCAGCGAGCGCAGTCCAGCTGTCACAAAGGCTTATTCTAACAAACCAGGCTAACCGTTCTACCTCAGAACTATTTTCAGCAACTTTAGTCTTTCCAAACGTTTCATCGTAGCAAGTCAATTGTATAAATGGTACAACAAAGAGATCACAGTTAGCGAAGCTCCCGACAACAGGCTGCGCCTTTACGTATGAAAGAATACTGAATGGAATGTCTGTATTACAAAGCGTTTGAGATTCTCTTGGTTTCGGCGTGTTTCGGTCTAGCGATATCAAACATTCTGAATGTTTAAGGTCTGCCGAAAATAGGATCAGGGATGGTATCGCTATAAACAGTAAATTTTGTGATAGAGCCGCGTTTTGGTAAAACTTTAATTCTTAATTCATTGTCATTTAGTTGCTAATATGGGTAATTACATAAAGTTGTAAAAACAATAAGTAGCACAGTCCAATCATATTACCACCTTGAGGTATGCTAATCACAAGCTTTATTTATTAACATGATTAAGTTATGACATGACAAGACAGAATGACCCCAAGGCATTATGATTCAACCTTACCAGAAAAAAATAAATACCGCAACGCACTTATTCTGATAGGACCCACTGTGTACGGACGTTATCGTTTACAATATTATCACACATTGGAGATCATTGCACATAACGTTCAACAAATAACTGAATGCTGTTTTCTCTAAAGCAAATGTTGTAGTCCAACGGTGCGAACATTATGTAAATGGCTCGGTTCCAGTCGATCCTAGAGGGGCACTAACGCGCTAAAGAGATCGTAACTGCAAACATTGTAACATGCAGCGAGCTTCAGCACCTAAGCGCATTAAAAACACTGTGTTTCCGTACTAGGTATCATTAAAACCTACCTTAGTATATTGTAGCCAACCATACGCGAAGCAGTGATTGTTTAATTATTTCACATATTTATTCATGCATTTTTACGATTACATTTATTAACACCTACCTATGAATGGGATGTCCATCTTTAATTTAAGTGGACATGCTCTGTGGACATTATTTCATTGAGTTCATCAGTGATCAATCCCACCTCTAGCCAAATGAATGTCTCCATGAAATATCGCCAAGTAGTTTCGTTTCTAGTGATTCGAATTTTACGCACTGTCAGCAAAGGCGCCCCTACACGACGCTTGGTTCCTATGATAATAAACCATTATCCGCCAGAACTTAGGGATGGTGGATTGTACGGGCGAGTAGGTAAATGCTAAATGTGTACACTCGCAAGCTCGTTGAAAACTCTTGTTTACAGAGCACGAGCATGCCGTACCAAATAGCAAAAGGTATAGGATTAACAGTGCCATCACCTTTTTTATTGGGGACCAACTCTGTATTGAACAGCTAGAATGGTATTATGAGGACCAACAGACGAAACGACGTGCTAAGTGCGAATATTACAGTTTGCAGTAACTATAACCGAATGTTATGTCTACTGCTCGCATCGCGTTAATTCTCATTAGGCACTCGTTTATTTAGCGCGTTAATCCCACATTACGTCGCGCACAGACTGAGCGGATTAAGCGCAAACGGCGTGGATTGGACAGCGGATCATCTGCCGGCTGCTGCGTCCACTACGTGTAACGTTCGTTGAATATATTACGACATCAAGGACGATGCCAGCTCTCAAATCTGTTTTCAGAATGTTAGCGTTCAGGGCAGAATTTTGGAAAATTGTTACGGGTACTTGGCTGGAAATCCCTAAAATACACGAATAAACTTGATGCTCGTGAGTCCTTTATAATATTGACGCTTCTTTTGAAAACTAGTAATGATAGATGCATAAAATACTTGAATGCATAATGGGGTCAAATGTTACGATTTGTTCGAATACAATTTTATAAAATGCAACAAATAGATAAGTAATGTATGTAAAACATAACACTGCATCTGTAATCTCTATGATTTAGGCAGAGACGTATCTGTACTAAAACCCGAGTTTCACCAGTCATGCCATCTGAAGAAGAATTTGAAGTTTTTTTATTTTCAGGGTTTATGTTTTATACTCTTTATAGTAAATTAACAATAAACTAGTAGTAGTCTATTACTTAATTAGCCATAGGAAGATGAGAGGCTTGTGGCTAAAAAATAACAGCCGCACAGATCGACACAAGGTTAAGCAACGCTTACCTGGATCGGTACGTTGAGGCCTGGTTTCAGCTTTTATTTGTAGATCTTTGTCAGTCATTTTGAGTAGTCAGACGGAACCCCGAAAGTCACATCCAATTTATTCCAGGGATATGGTGTTACTTTTTACCAAGTCACTGGGTTGTGGATGTCAGATAGGAAAGGACTCCTTGTAAAACTCTGATGTTCAGCTACTTACATGTTGTTAGACTGGAAGCCGAGCTCAACATAGTTGGGAAGAGGCTCAGCAGATGATGACGACGATAAGTAGGGTATTTCACTACTCGTAGCATATCACTATTTATGAACTGTTAGTGAAGTACACACGTAGTTGGTATTATTGCGTATCCGACGGACAAAGGGGTAAAACCCGTGTTCCGTAAAGCTCTATAAGTACGGGTTTAATTGAGGATTTAATTCGCATTGAATGCCCATTCAGTACTCACTTACCTACCTTTATAATACATGTATAAGTACTTGCCTATGAGGGCCACAGAAATAAATTATTGTGAGGTTGAATTACTGCATTGAATGGTATAGTGGAAGTGCGATTTACATTAATTGGTAATTTGGTAACTACTACCTAAAGTGATAAATGACTTTAGTTCAAGAGTGAGTGTCGCTGTCTTTAGCTTATATCCTTATCCAATCTCTTGCCACGGACTTGTGAAACCATATTATTATTATTACTAGCCTGAACTGTCCTACTGCTAAGCAAAGTCCTTTCCCCATCCCTTCCGATTGTACCGATTTTCAGTATTTATTTATTTATTTATAAAGGCTTACCAACTAAGACACATACAGACAATCTTAGAAATAATACAAGTAACAGTTAATGTATGCTCTTAAATTACAGGTAGGCTCAACATTATTTTTAGACACTGCAGTATCTCAGTACCTATCTCCAATTCTTAAGGAATAACCTCCTATTTTGCAGTCAGTAAACTGGTCAAATAACACAAACGCCAAAGATAACAAAACATCGCATCTTAAACACTTGAATTTCTCTAACTACAGGAAGTATAAAAAAACTTCAATTATACTCTGATATTCAGAACATTTTGGTTCGGTTCCCCCTTACTGCAATGTTCAATATTGTGCAGTACCTAACTGTGCAGTTGCTGCCAACGTGCAGCGGTCGCGTCCCAGGTGGGCAGCACTTCGCATCAGTTAGCAAGCGACGCGTTTTTATTTATTTTGCACTTATGCAACCTTGTTCCAACTCCAAGGTCATTTAGTCTACATACTTCTCGCAGATAAGGTCACTGCGGCCCCATTTAATAAACTCTTAAGAATTTAAGAGTCATAAATGACAAGCTGCTAAAGTAACTTTTCCATTTAATACTCTTGTTCGGAAGTCAACTTAAATCATTTAGTTTGAAGTAAATCCTTAGATAAAACACAGCCTTACAAAAGAGGCTAACTCGATATCGGCGAGAGTCGCGACTGTTTGCCTTGCTGTTCACCTCATAACAGCGCTGTTTGTTCGGCAAACTTCGGCTCTTTCCGCTTCTTCCATTACGTCACACCTTAAACAGGTGCAGTTGGGTTTCGGTTAAAATTCTCCTGCAACAGCGAAGTTAGCCGATTATTTCAGAAGATTGTTAACAAGTTTGCGTTGAGATAGAATAAATAGAATTAAAATGAACTTCTAAAGGCGTTGTTAAAGTTATGAGAACAAATATTTTATAAACTGAACTTCTAATTGGAGCGATAACCAGTTAAAATACGAACTCGATTTAGTGTTCAAGTGACTGTTACTAGCGCGATTTTTTCTAGATTAGAATACTCGTAGTTGATAGTGGTAAACTAAGATTATGTCAATAATGACTTCTTTTAAATTCAGTTTATCACTAGCCACAAATTACTATCGTAGAGTTTGTAATCATTCTGTGAGTATTATGAAATTAGTAGTCTCAATTATTCAACATCCTTTATGCTAATGAAATCCACTCGCTCGCTAACATAAACCCAACTGAACCTAAACCAGCAAACTACATTATGTTTAAAACAAAACTTGAAGGTTTTATGTAATGGCGAGTATTAGCCGCGCTGATCCCATTGGAAGAGAAAAATATTGTTTAGGCACCACAACGATCATTTATTTTTTAACTGGTATATTGGCCTAGTGGTTAGTAGCCCTGACTGTTATGCCGGAGGTCGTGGGTTCGATTGTCACCCAAAACAAATGTGTGTGTTCAGTGTCTGGGTGTAATTTATCAATAACTAGCAGACGTCCCGCAGTTTCACCCGCGTAGGTCCCGTTCCCGTGGAATTACAGGGATAAAAAGTAGCCCATGTGTTAATCCAGGGTTTCGACTAACGCCATACCAAATTTTATTAAAATCCATTCAGTAGTTTTTACGTGAAAGAGTAACAAACATCCTCACAAACTTTCGCATTTGTAATATTAGTAGAAAGTAGGATAATGACGTATGTAGGGACTAGATAGCATTGTGTCAAAGTTGTGGAATATTATTATATATCTCCCAGTTGGGTGATTATGCGACACCTATTTATATGAGAGCTGGTTTAGTGCTACAATCAAAAAGTATGACAGTACACAGGTGAGGTCACATTGTTACATGTCTTGCACTTTGCTGCCCTGCAACTTGCACCAAGTATTCATGCTTCTGAGCAACCATAATATGTGTAACGCATGTGTGTTGGTACCCAAAAAGGTTTTGATCATACAGGAGACCACCTAATTCAAAGAAAACTAACAAAGAATTAAAAACTAAAGCAGAGTCGAAGTCATACTAGTAATCTTGGCAACAGACGACCCGCTCCTACCACAGTGGTCTGTGATCAATGGGACAACGATATTATACATTCCAGCTACAAACAGACTGTGTGGCTCAATATTGAGGAGCATGTATAGCACCCGTGAATTATTGACGCCCTGCTTCCCGCAATAGGGATGATAGTTCAAGTTTTTTTTATGACATCTTTTTATTGATTGATTTATATTTTAATTGTAAAAATTGTTTTTCACTTGTCAATTTTTTTCTGAAATTATTATGTACCTACCTTATGAATATTATACACAAAGTGTATTGTTTGAATGAATAAATTAATGAATGACTTGCAATTTTTAGGGTTCCGTAGTCAACTAGGAACCCTTATAGTTTCGCTTAATCTCTGTGACCGTTAGCACTAGAAAGCTGAAATTTGATACCAATATCAATATCAATATCAATCACGCCAACATAGTGGTAAAATAAAAATTGGAAAAAAATGTTTAATTAGGGTAGCCTCCCTATATGTAAAGTGGGAAGTGATTTTTTTTTTATTTCAACCCTAACGTGTGATATATTGTTGGAAAGGTATTTAAAACTGAATAGGGGTTTACTAACATCATTTTTTGATAATTTCAATAATTTCGGAAATAATCGCTACAAAACTAAAAAACAATGTCCCCTCCTCCCCTCTAACTTTTGAACCATAAGTTTAGAAAATATGAAAAAAATCTGAAATGTAGAACTTTATAAGGACTTTCTAGGAAAATTATTTTGAACTTGGATGGAAACAACAGTTTTTGTACAAAAAAGGCAAAAACTTGTATGAAATAATTTCTGGACTAAGTTTGTAGTATAATCGTATATGCAAGCATTTGAACACTTATTGTTACGGAGGGGAAACTACGGAACCCTACACTGAGCGTGGCCCGACACGCTCTTGGCCGGTTTTTTTGTTATTTCTTCAGATGTCATTTCAACGCAATCATTTCAGGGCTATTTATTGATTTACCACAAAACTGTATTAAACAGACAACAAAATCATTAAAAATAGTTTACTTTTCATTAGCCATTAGGTCCTATTTTAAATGGACGGTTTTTGTTATGGCTAGTTTAAAGATATCGATTTCTGCCATTTAAAATGCCAAAAAACAAAACATGACGCACTTGGCCTTTTATTCAAAATCATGCAGTTGTTCATTGTTGTTTATCCGCAGTTCGATTTTTGTAATTTTACTGTAAAAGTGTGTGGATCTATTAATTTCTTTCTCCATAAAAATACCACATGGCTACAATACCTACTCATTGCCACCACTTTTTTACCAAGCGAGTCTCTAAAGTGCTATCTAAGTCTTTTGTGCAAGTTAGAATAAGAAACGATATACATATACGGGTTGTCTCATTCAAATCGGTCAGTATAGGAAAGTCTAAAACTATAAGACATACGAAGATCTGTTCTGAGGAACCATGCCATCGATTTTAATAACAAGAAAAACTGCATTCATACATTTTAAAAAACATCTGTACTCCGTTCGGGAATCAAACCCGGTTATTTTGAAAAATAAAACCTACACTGTATATATAACCTAACCTAACTCATCATACCTTCCTATAGCGAACCTAACTACCTAACCTAACTATCTTAGTGAAATGAATTGATTTTGAAAGATAATAATTACATAATTTTAAAGTGACTTATTGTTCTGCGTGTCTCTATAGTGCTTACAATAATAAATTCTTTAGGTAAGTAGTAGTATTTGAAATAGTAGAAGAAGGAGGTAATTTAATAACTTAACCCGATTGCATATCATCCATACATCAAGATGACTATTTACTTTTATTACTTTGGCATACTTTTGGTATCAGTGTTTTGACTGAAACATGAGTTTAATCATTATTTGCCACTGACTTCCTAAACTGAAATTAATTTCATGATAAATAAATGATAAAATATTTATAACTGTAAATAGGTTTTTACTCTGAGAAGTACTTAATTTCGAAAGAAACTCAGAGGTCATTGTCATTGTGTGATAAGTTGTGGAATATTTACTTATTTTATTTTATTTTACTATATAATCTAGTCACTCTGGTCCTAATTGTCAATTTCGACAATCTTGTCTTGTCTCGAGTCTCGATCCGAAAGTTCCGGGACTCGAGACAACTAAAATTACGAAAAGTCCCGCCATCCAAACCCTAAATATAACGCACGCTGCGTTTGTGGTTCGTTCTTTTCTGTTGTAGTTATGTTGGTCTCAAAAATAAGCCCTTTGGCTGATTGGAGGCAAAAGTTAATAGAGCTTAAATTATTTCATTTTTTGATTTTAATTTATTTTATTTTTGATTTTAATTTTAATCTTACCTACGTGTAATTTTAATTTTGATTTAAATATACCAAAATTTTGTAATATGATCTCGTTGACTAACATCTTTTGACGGAAATTGATCTCAAACCACGTCAGAACTTGCATAAGTCTTCAACCGCGTAAGTGATAAATTATCATAATTGATACTAATTAATATACGTGTAATTAGAAAAATATAATTATATTCTTGACTTTGACTTTGACTTAACGCAACCAAAAGTGGCCTATTATTATGGTTATTCATAAAAACTATCTGACTTGCATGGAAATATTTGAAAAACGCTAGGATATTAGATGATTATTTATTTAGGTTATACTTTAAGCACACAAATATACAGAGGCAGACTAAACACCATAGGTAAATAATGAAAGTATTAAGGGGCCGTGCCTGAAATCGACTGATTTTGATCAACTGTAATCAATATTTTGTGAGAAAGAGAAGGAGAATTTATACAATCCTATTTGTGATTTGAAAAGACGAGTTCCTTGCTTTGCATGTTGAGGAATTAAATTTTGGAAATAAATTACGTATTCATGGAAAATCACTAAAATTCACCCACATGTTTTCCAAAAAATGACGCGAGACTGACGTTTGATCATTTAGTTACAAAAAACTACAATAGATTTTGAAAATTAGAAAATCTTACCAATACCAGTATATAGTCTACTTGCACGTGAGGGAACCACTTTTTTAATTTTTACTACATCATACGGAAAAAGAAACAATGTCGTTACTTCCGGAAATTTCAAGGCAGTCAGTATTTTTTTTTCTATTGTTTGAATAACTTTTAAGAAATTTTTAAAGTAGCATATTAATCTTCAGTTTATTATATATTCGTACTATTTTTATGTCATATCCTATCAAATATGTATACACAAAAATTCCGGAGATTTATTTCTCAACCGTCTTAATTTACTTAGAAACTCAAAATATGATATAAAATATTAAAACAGTTTAAGCGATCACTACGCTCGAGCTTTATGCGTGTGTTCGTGAACCGTACACACAAATATTGCATCGCAATGATGTTAGTTAAACTCCAGCGAGCGAATTTTGTGCACGGCCCCTTAAGTAAATAAGTAGGTGGTACTAGTTAGGTAATATAAGTATTTGTACCCGTGCGCGCCAGCCCTAACATCGCCACAATCGCAATGATGGTTAAATGTTCTCGTTTTAAACAATACGCAAGCGTTGGTTGCGTGATGCCAAGTGAGCGAGTGCTGTATGCTGGTGTGCCGACAATTGTACACGCTGTACAATCGTACATTGAGTACATTGAACACTGATTGTGAATCGACCGAAAAATTCTCTTTAACGAATACAATTTTCGTGAATTCTAACTATGCTTTTATTTGAACTTTGTTGGAATTTTAGAGAGCTTGCAGTGCTTTAACTCAGTTTGTTTTCCGTAAAATTAACGAGAATGCTTCTAAATCACAGCTCTAATACCTACATGATAAAATTAAATAACTAAATATTGACATACTGTACTGGGATTTGGGAAATTGCTATTGCGCCAAATGGTTTATGAATTTCCAACAACATAAATACTGACATTTACTCCACTACTATATATAATATACATGACTGGTTTCTGATAAATCGTGGAAGCGGTCGTTACTGTGACCGCTTCAATTTGTTTCTATACCATGAATTGTGTCGACCGCTTGATCCCAACAACGATACAATAGTGATTAGCACGGTTGTCCAGTGGTCCACAGTGGTCCGCAGTGGTCCAATCACGGTGGATCAGATCAGCTCGGATCGAATATCGGTTAGATTGAATCCCGCGACACGAATCGCCGCGGATTACAACCGCTCGCTCTATTATTCAAACTCCTACCGGAGAGAGCGCGGCGTCAGTGACGGCGGACGCACTATTAGGTTGCTATTTTTATTATTTTACTTTTACGTTAATATTTATAATTTCATAATTATATTCTTTAAGAGTCTAGTACAAATTGCGATATTAATAGGAATAAGCCCATCTTATCAGTCACTGGGGTACCGTAAGCTCAATTTTTGTAATTTAGCGATTAAATAATAAAATAAATAATAAATTCTTTATTTACCAAAGCCATTACAATTACAATAAGTATTCTGAAATACTATCGAAAACACAGGGCTTACTACTAGGTCACAATTTTTTAGATACTCTGACTCCTAAACTAGGTGTAGGCCTGTATCTTAAGAGTCAGGATTAAACTTGGTTGACCTGTACCATTAAGTAATTACTGTGCGTATTCCAATCTGGGGCCAATATACGTTTCTTCTTTCTATCTCATCATCATCATCTGCCTAGCCTTTTCCCAACTATGTTGGGGTCGGCTTCCAGTTTAACCGGATGCAGCTGAATACCAGTGTTTTACATGGAGCGACTGCCTGTCTGACCTCCACAACCCAGTAACTGGGTAACATGATACCCCTTGGTTAAACTGGTTGTCAGACTTTCGGGCTTCTGACTACAAGTAACGACTGTCAAAGATCTACAAATGACAGCCGGGACCAACGGCTTAACGTGCTTTCCGAGGCACGGAGGAGTCTTGGTATGTAATAAATGGTCACCCATCCACGGACCGACCTCGTCAAGCGTAGCTTAACCTTCGATCGACCCATGCGGCTGTTATAATTTAGCCACAAGCTCCTCTTCTTTCTATCTGTATTGGTATTTTGTAATGTACCGGTACTAGGACTTGAGCAATATGTCGTGTTAACCTACAGCATACCGTCAACTGCAGTGACTCAAGACTTATAAACGTCACATCTGTTTTCCATTGAAAAATGTACAGATATGTCAATACCTTTTATGCTACTTTTTTTTTTCTGAAGTTAGTCTTAAACATGACTTGCGCACTCTGCCTACCTTTTGGGGAAGATAGGCGTGATTTATTTATTTCTTATGGCACTTCAACGACTTACTCACTAAAAATATAGGTACATAAACACACATCGCAACAGTTATAAGTATAGTGAATTTGTCACTTACAGAAATGCACAGCACTCAAATGTGCCCATTGCTCACTCACGGTGTAGTAGTGTTAAAGTTGATCTGTACCCAAATTTTGTCGAATAAACTGATGACTATCTTACAAATCTTCAAGACTTGCAGACCAGCTCCCCCGCTGTCACTCGGCGCCACCTGACGGCGTAGCCACAGAACATGAATATTCAGCGTTCACTCAGAGCGGCGCGACGCTGTGTTTGCTCCAACAATACGCGACTCACAATAACATTAGACAAATACGAGGCCGTATGTACCCGCCGGAGAAGGAAGTAGGCGCGAGAATGTACCTACGTACTGTGATCTCTAGATATATGTGGGCCTATGTGTTCAGTTATTTAGGTTAAGAAAATAATTCTCATAAAACCCATTGTCGTTGATACAGAAAAAATTGAACCAATCACATAGTTATTTAACCACTTCCCTGTCCTACATATTATGACTCATGTTGATTGTTTAACTATTGTGTCTACTTTGTGGACAGTTAGTGTATATCTATAATATGTATGTATTTAGAAATATATATGTCGGCGTCAGCGATGGCTGAGCGGTATGGGCCGACATTAGGGGTTTCCTGGTACCAGGTAGGTACATAACGTTGAATAATAATCTTCATTGCAGTAATAACCTTACTTTAATAAAAGTAATCACACAACATAACTCAGATAGGTAAACAGATAGTTTCGCACTGGACTAGTGTCTTCGTTGGTGTCTCAAATCCAACTGAGCTCTGCCTAGCTTCCACTTCCCAACACGACTCCATCCACGTGACATCGCTCGCGCCATTTGCAAATGACAGCCGACGCGACGTCACGGCGTAATCAACTTCACAACTTCTTATTTCTGAATATCGTTCGCCACGACATATAAGTATTTGTATCAGCTGTTTAGTACCCATAACACAAGCTCTTAGCTTAGCTTGGGACTAGACGCTGTGTGAAAAATCGTGGAGTATTTATATATTATTTATTTATTTAGTTAAAGTATTAAGATTGGTTTGGCATTCTGGTCTGTCACCACTAGTTAAAATACAGCTCTGTTGTCTGTATATCAAATGAATACCAGTAAGTACAATGTGCGCACATCCTTACGTGGAGTGCCCCACGTATAAAGTAAATTTGAATGTAGGCACTTTGCCGATTGCGGCTTAGCCCTTAAGCTCACGGCATTTTATTTACGTAGTTACCACCAAAACGTGATTTGATTTGATTCAAGTAGAAAATATGTGTGGGTGGCTTCGATCAATAATAGCACTAGATGTCGGGTCGGCGTCAAAAATCTGTCTCGGTAAATATAAGCTCACTAGAGACGTAGGTTGTTATTTTGTTTAGTTTGCTTGAAACACGGCCAATGTCAACCCGTCCCACAATGCCGCAGTGTGTATTCAACAGTTGCAAAAATAATCCCCGATTCGGCCGGAGTATTTTACTTGCAGTAAGGACATGAAGAATAAGTTATATCTTAAGCTATAAGTTAACAAATAATATCAATTTTTTAACATAATTACCGATTTTAAACCTCCGCTACAAATGTTTGACCATTGCTCGCCAACATTTGCACAAACTTTTGTTTAACTGAACAGCAGATGCATGGAGTAGATTTGTATTGTAATCATTTTAATAATTTTTTACTACTACTTAAAAATTTGTTGGTTAAAATCGGTTAATGCTACTTTAGTTTGTTGGATTCTTATTAGGTACTTGGCTTTTCTTTTTGATTTTAGCTTTCCTAGCAATCCATTTACGTGTGCAGAATGGATCTCGATTGTCGCCAGAGAAAGAAGAGGTTTTGTTTCGTTCATTATTGGCCACCGACTTTCGAAACTGAAGTTATTTTTCACCTGATGGTGTTTTTAAGAAGGTTTATTTTTTTGTAAAAAGTTTTTATTTCGCCATTTTTTATTTCTTCGTGTGTCAAGAAAGTCTTTCAAAACTTCAAAGAATTATTGAAATCGCTTAACAATTGCTAAAGAAGTTCTATCTAAACATTAATCTGTATATCTCTGCCAGGCCCCTTTTAAAATAGACAGGCGTAATGTTATGTTATGGAAATATAAGAACTTTGCATAAACATCTCAATATAGCAATCGCGAACAATTTGCTGTTATGTCTTGAAGAGTTCCGTCTTTTTCATCAGTTTTTTTTCATAAAATGTTACTTGCTATATGAATATGCTTGATTTGTTACTAAAAATGTAAAAATCGGTACGTGTGTACTTATATTTTTTGAAGAGTTCCCTCAATTCCTCAAGGGCCCCTCATTAGATATGAGTTTTTATACAAATGGGACCAGTATACCCTATAAAAAAAGAATTTTGAAAATCGTCTATAGGTAAATGACGGAGTATTGAGGTCACAAAACCAAAAAAAAATACAACCGAATTGATAACCTTCTCCTTTTTTAGAAGTCGGTTAAAATAATTTGATTTCATTCAATGATTTTTAACCAGCTGCGCCCCGTGGTTTAAACCGTGTAAACCAGGAGTAGTTAAAAGCCTTAGCCTATGTGTTAATCCGGGATATAAGCTACTTACATACTAAATTTCATCCAAATCTGTTCAGCCGTTTGAGCTTGAAGAAGTAACAAACATAAAAACACACACACACACTCACACTTAGAAAATTTTGCCTTTATAATATTAGTGTGAAAACTTCTAAATCGCATACAAAAGTAGGCGCATTCATTTTTTTTGCGGGTTGATTATAATGAGCCAACCTGCAGACAATTAATAGCAATGTCTTAATAAAATAACTATTGTACTAATTAAGGCCTACTACTTTTGGTGGAGTTGGAAAGCGGTTTGCTCGAAGGACCTTGGCGGGAAAATAACTTATGCTGAACTGAACCTAATGTTGTCAACACTTATTGAGAATGTGGATAGGCAAGAGGGACTTACTTGGAAGGTGTATGATCGCCTGAACAGGTGATCAATGCGACTGTAGGGCGCCGTGCAGAGGTCTTGCTCGAGGTTTGTCGTGCACTGCACTTGTTTTAATTGTCCCACTGGTGTTGGCCAACACGTTTGACGATTCAGCTTGTCTTGGATGCTGTAGCGGTTATATCTTGCGGCGCGCGCCGCAAGGCAATCAGTAAGAGAGCGAAGCGGTTAGATTGACGGTTGAAGACGAACAGGGTTAGCGGCGCGATGTAGCGCGATGCGCTTAAATATGAAGCGGCGCGGACTGCGGTTACTGCTGCCAATATTGGACAACAGATATAGTACTGCTATAGAAGCGGAGCGGTTTTTCTTATTCTTTAGCGTGTTATCGCTGTCGCGAAAAGTAACGAACAGAACGTTTAACGTGGCTTGATTTCTGTCAAAACCACGGCGGATACGTGCCTTGATTGGTCACGCGCAACGGTGCTCCTTCTCTTTCTGTCGCATGGGAGCGTAGTAGGAAGGAAGGAGATGGATGATTCAAATAAGTAGTTGACAACATTAGAGAAAAAATATACTTAGAGACGTGTTTTGGATACATGGTCCAAACAATATATCACGTTCGGATAATTTATAGAAACTTGCGTAAGCATTCTGCCCGGCTTTGAGGATATGTAGTATTCTCAAAAAGGGGAAGAAAAAGAGAAAGAGAAATATTTAATATAGTAATTACAGCTAAATTATGTTAATAGTTATGCGGTGATATTATTGAGAAGGTAAAGGACATAATTTGACAACGGGTCTCTTGAAAGAGCCACTGCATGTCTTCACCATGGCGACGCGAATTGTCCCATCCCTACCGTGGAAAACCTCTGTGATTATGCCCATTGGCCAACGTAAAGGAGGGACATCATCCTGATGCATGAGAACCACTGTACCAATCCTAATATTGTCTGCGGCATTAAACCAGTTTTGCCTAACTTGTAAGTTATGTAGATATTCTATACTCCATCTTCTCCAAAAGCTGCAAACCATTTGGTCAAGCAGTTTTTTGCGGCAAGTTAGAGAACTCGTTGTTTCGGGAACGTTCACGACAGGCAACGAGGTCAACGGAGAAGCCATTATAAAGTGCGCGGGGGTAAGCGGTTCTGGGTACGGATCCTCATTCAGGACACAGAGCGGTCTGGAATTTAGAACTGCCTCAATTTCAATGAGAACAGTCGAAAGCTCCTCATAAGTAAGAAGTTGAGAACCGATAACACGGTATAAATGAGTTTTTATAGATTTGACATTAGATTCCCACAACCCTCCAAACTGGGGAGCGCGGGGTGGAATCGTTTTCCACTCTATGTGGTAGCGGTTAGCAAGTAGTTCTTGCAATTGAGCCTTGGCTCCAACGATATTTGTTCCGTTGTCGGAATATAAGTAAGAGATAGGTTCTCTGCGGGAAATTAATCTTATAAAAGTGAAAATAAAATTGACATAAACTAATATAATTAAGTTAGACAAAGCAACAGCGGCGTAAAGCTCTAGACGAGCTTGAGATGCGACCTTAAAAGGTGCAACTTTGGATTTAGCACACACCAAATTTACGTAAGTGTTACCATTTGTGTCAGTGACATGTAAATCTATGACGCAGCCATACGCATTTATGCTGGCGTCAGCAAAACCTACTATATTTGTCATGCAACCCATGGTAACGGCTACATGACGCGGCAATTTTAAAGAAGAAAGTAGAGGCAGTTGCTCTTTAAATTTTTGAAAGAGAAGTACAATAGAATCGGGTGGTAAATTATCCCCATCAGAGAAGTTAATAGAAGAGCGATTGGAGTGTGGAATAGCCTCTAGTAGTTCCGAGGAACGACTTGCCCACTTGGTAAGGTTGGAGCCCCCAGCCTTAAATAAGGCGATAAGTTCCGCGGAAAGAATCTTGACTTCCTCCAGAGTAGGAGTCGAGTTAGCCAAATCATCCATGTATAGCTCATGAGAAGCGACAATGGATGCGCGCGGGAAGCGATGTTTTTCATCTTCTGACAGCTGGCGCACAGTGCGCATGGCTAGAAAGGGACTGGGCTTAAGACCAAACGCAACTCGGTTAAATTGAAACTCGCGAACAGGCTGAGTGCTATTAAATCGAAACAATATTTTCTGGTATTTTCGATGCTCATCAATAACAGCAATTCGAAGATACATCTGTTTTATATCAGCTGTAACTGCAATAGGGAATAAGCGGAAATTTAAAAGTAATAAAAATATGTCAGCTTGTAAATTCGGCCCTGTATGTAAAAAGTCGTTTAATGACACGCCATTATGAGACTTGGCGCTCGCGTCTATGACGACACAAACTTTAGTAGTTTGTTTATCATTCTTAATAACAGGGTGATGCAGTATGTAACAACCCTTAGTCTGATCAGCAGCGCTGGGTGTAGTTTCAGTTAAATAATGTTGATCAATATATTCTTGGATTATTTCGTTATAACTAGCGCGCAAAGCAGGGTCACGAAGCTTAGTTTTTTCCAAATTAATTAAGCGTCGATAAGCGACAGCGTATGAATGTCCGAGTGAATCTGGATTCTTACAGAATGGTAACGCAGTACAATACCTACCACAGGAGTCACGTGACACAGTAGAAGCGTACAGCTGTTCACATTCCCGTTCAGCGGGGCTCATAAAAGATTTTGAAGGTATTTCTTCGATATTACAAAACGTATGTAAAGATTCATCTAACGACATAAAACAATGAGAATTGTTGATATTTAACGAGGTAGAAAAATATGAAGCGGTATTTAAATCAGAGGGACTGTTATTGTTTTTGGACAAATTAGCGGGTACCTCACCCATAAGAATATAACCAAACACGGTTTCGATTGCGGAAGGCGCGGTAGGTGAGATAATTTTATTGTTAAGTAATAAATATGGGAACAGCTTTGCCCCTAGAAGCAATTCGACCTCACCGGGCACGTGCCACAGGGGGTCCGCTAGCGGTAATTCAAATAAATGTTGCACTGCAGAGGTGTCAACAAAGTGGGATGGTAACTTATCCGTTATACAATCAACAACTAGAGCGGTTATTTTAAAAGAATTAGTTTTATTTTTAGCAGTAACTGTTATCTCAACGTAACCTATGATAGGCCGTGAAGAGGATCCTACACCCTTTATAAATGAATTTGAAAGCGGTATAATATTTAATTGCAGTTTTTTACAACAAGCTGAGGTAATTATATTGTTTTGTGAAGCGTTATCTATTAAGCATCTCACAGAAACGTATTTATTATGTTTGTTGTCAACGTAGACCTGTGCTGTCGACAAAAGTACAGTAGTGCGCGGTATGTTTGCGCCTAATCGCAAACATGCGCACAGTGCCACTTGTTGTGAATGCGTGGAGCTAGGTACAGCGTCAGTCGATATCGATCGCGGCGACTGCGACTGCGACGAGCTCTGTTCAAGATGTAAAAGAGAATGGTGTTTTTTATTACATGCCCTGCAAGTATGTATCGATTTACACTGTGATGCAGTGTGCGTCGCACTAAGACAATTCACACATCCACGCTTGTTCTTAATAAAGTCCAAACGCGCATTGGCTGAGAGTGACTTAAATGTTGGGCATAAATAAAGCTTCCAATGATCATTTTTATTGCAATGTAAACAAGTTTGATTATCATCACAAGCAACAAAGGTATGAACTGTACTATCACGTGACTGATTACGGTATGAGTTATTTTTGTTTGGATTTACAGGCGAAGTCCGAGAAGAAACAGTTCTGTCTAATATTTTGACTTGAGATTTTATGAACTCAACGAAACCCGTATAAGTAGGAATCTCCTCATCTCTCATATGCATTTCAAATAAATGTGTTGTAGCGGAATCTATTTTTTTCAAAGCTAAATTTAATAATATGAAATCCTTTAAGTCGTTAATTTTTAATTGTTCTAATGCCGAAACAGACGCGTGAAAACTTTCAATGAAGCTATTTAAAGAAGCGGAATTATTAGTTGCGGGTTTAATATTCAATATGTTAGACATGTAATGTGAGCCTAGTGCTCGTTTATCTTGATACTTTTGAACCAAACTGTTCCAAATGGATGCATAATTTTCTCCGGACGGAATAATTCCGGCCGTAATTTGCAATGCGTTTCCTTTTAAGTTGCCTATTAAATACTGCACACGCTGAGAATCTGTAAGATTTATATTACTATGGATATTTGATTTAAATGATTCATAGAAAACAGGCCAGTTTTCAATCCTACCATCAAAGAACGGAATCTGAATTGGTGGTAGTTTGATCGAGCCTTTAAAATGTTTCGCGTTGTCCTGTGACATTGTGTCATCTAATGACCTTGATGACTTCGCGGAGACAAGGGAACGTATTCTCTCGACACGAGTGTAAATGCCGTCAAATGATATTTGACTGTTATAATCGATTCTATAATCAGGATTTAATTGTAAAGAATATGTATTTATTTTATCTAGGTTGTCACTAAATTCCTGACGAGTAACTGAGAGTATTTGTGTGTCTGCCATGAACGTTTCCGCCGAACGCAGTTCAATACTAGTCGTATTTATTTTCTTTGAAATGTCATACAACGACGATAGACGCTCAAAGATTGCTTGATTCTTAGCGTGAAGTAATTTAATTTTCATTTTAAGATCTTCCATAATGGAATATTTTTAGGATAAGTACAATGGATAAAATAATTTAGGTATAGCGGGTAGACGTAGAATAATTATTTTTAATCTAAGTGGGTATAAGTAAAGAATGCGGTTGAGTTTGTGCTATAGGCAAGTTTGCCGAACTAACTCACGATAATTAGCGGTTTTAATATTTACCTATGCTATTTCAATGCAACTGGTGAAATATTACGTTGGTACAATGGCTCTCAATGAATAAGTATGTACCTAGCGGGATGTACGAACGTTAGTACACGTTCAATATGGCGATTTTACGTATTTAGGTATTTGACCTAAATCCTAGGTATGAGACCTATAGGCTGGTTTTATGGATCCGGCTCGAAGGACCAAAAACTTATGGTGGAGTTGGAAAGCGGTTTGCTCGAAGGACCTTGGCGGGAAAATAACTTATGCTGAACTGAACCTAATGTTGTCAACACTTATTGAGAATGTGGATAGGCAAGAGGGACTTACTTGGAAGGTGTATGATCGCCTGAACAGGTGATCAATGCGACTGTAGGGCGCCGTGCAGAGGTCTTGCTCGAGGTTTGTCGTGCACTGCACTTGTTTTAATTGTCCCACTGGTGTTGGCCAACACGTTTGACGATTCAGCTTGTCTTGGATGCTGTAGCGGTTATATCTTGCGGCGCGCGCCGCAAGGCAATCAGTAAGAGAGCGAAGCGGTTAGATTGACGGTTGAAGACGAACAGGGTTAGCGGCGCGATGTAGCGCGATGCGCTTAAATATGAAGCGGCGCGGACTGCGGTTACTGCTGCCAATATTGGACAACAGATATAGTACTGCTATAGAAGCGGAGCGGTTTTTCTTATTCTTTAGCGTGTTATCGCTGTCGCGAAAAGTAACGAACAGAACGTTTAACGTGGCTTGATTTCTGTCAAAACCACGGCGGATACGTGCCTTGATTGGTCACGCGCAACGGTGCTCCTTCTCTTTCTGTCGCATGGGAGCGTAGTAGGAAGGAAGGAGATGGATGATTCAAATAAGTAGTTGACAACATTAGACAAAAAAATATACTTAGAGACGTGTTTTGGATACATGGTCCAAACAATATATCACGTTCGGATAATTTATAGAAACTTGCGTAAGCAACTTTTTTAAAATGGGTCAAATGTAATTATTTGCTACCATATAAAACAAACCTTCGCTCGCATAAGAAATATATTAATAAATATGATTATTCTGCAACTCTACGTCTCAATTCTTACTGTGTTCTGAGCATTGAAATGTCATACCAAGAACTACGTCTAGTTCCAAAATACAGTAAAGACGAAATTGTGAACAAAACGTTTTTAACCTTATTTTTTAAGCCTTAAGTTTCATTTAGAATAAATCATTTTGTACATATTGCTTTTATTTTTAAGTCACATTTCAAATTTATTCCTTTTACTTTACTCCGACGACAGAAGGACTTAGGCATAAATATTTTGCAATTGTAATTAAACTTTATGCTTGAGTGTCAAGGTTTATAATGAACTGAACTTGATAATATTATAAAACATTTTTCTATATTCAAAGTAAGAAATGCAATTGTTTATGCGTGTCTAAACGTGGTCAGTTTAGCGAGGTATTTTTGTTCCTGATCTTGTATCTAGTGCTATTATTGATCGAAGGTGGGTGGGGTAGGTAATCATATCTCATAAGCTCGTTAAAATATCATATAGTATAAGTGTACTGGTACCTAATCACGTAAATGGTATTTCAATTTCAAATTACGATACATTAGATGATTTGTATAAGCAAAAAAAAAACGACGTGGAATCGGCTTCTAGTCCAACCAGCTTAATAGCCGATCGAATATTCTTCTGACTCTGCAGTCTGACAACAAATGTTACCAAGAGGGTCAATACTTGTCAGACTTTCAGGCATCTGACTGTCTGTAACGTTACAAATCAGCATGAACACGTGATTATAGGGGTTTGTAAGCAAAATATAGTTAGCTGCATTAGTGCCAGTATTCGGAGTGCGGGAAAATACGGAAAGGAAGGGGGGCTGAATCGCGCCAAACTTTAAATTGAACATAATTCGCGCTAAGCCGCCAAATGCCGCGCGCCGCGATGTAGCCGCGCGACGCGGCGCCGATTGAGAACCGAGATATAACACTATCATAGGTTCCATTGCAAACGCAAACAATAAACTGACGTATTCTTCTATCTTTGAAACAGCTTTGAAATTAAATTTATCTCGTTCGCCTTTTAAATAAAAAATTCGGTCCTTTAAATTATAATATTTAGAGAAAAAGCTGATATCTGCTCCTCAACTAAGTTCAAAACATCTTTCTTCTATCCTATCTCAAAAACATAAAATTATTTCTCATAAAAATTCAGAATGTCAGCCATTTTAATACAAATACCTCATAATGGATGCAGTTAATCGCTCTACCGGGTCGTCAGTAAGAATGAGCGCGCGAATCCTTCAGTGTATAAAATAAGTGTTGAAAGTTGAAATATCTTTGAATCCGCTCGGTTAGCGCGGTATCTGCGGCCGGCAGGCACTGTCAGACACTGATAAAAACCATCACACAGGAAAATACAGAAGACCCACATAAAAAATAAACTCGAACACAACTCTTTCTAACTTACTGACTCTAACTTTGACAAAAATTGCAAGTCTTGCTATCAAATAGGTATTAAATGTAGTTGTATCTAAAACTGACAGCTTCAAGCAGATTTCAATTTGAATGAGTTTGTTCTTGCATGTGAGATGAAGCAGTCCTTCTGCTTCTTTTTATTTGATATTAAAACTCGGCGAGTCGCTAGTCTACCCGTAGACGGCGCGAGTTAAGCTTGAGTTTACCGGATTTTGTGTTCGAGCTTCAGTGGGGCAGAGTAGTAACCTAAGTTTGTAGTTCATACTTCATGTAGGTACACACTTTAATGTATTTATTATGACAACAAAACTTAATTTATTCCTACGTAGGTAGGAATTGTTGGAATTAAAAGAACCAAGTAAACATTCCATGCAGAAAAAGGTTATAAATACCCAATTTCGGGCAAACAACAGTTGTCATGTTAATGTACACTAGTCCAATATTCACAAAAGAAGGCGACCAGCCATGGAATATACCTAAGCCTATAAGAGGATTACATTCGTTCGGGCTTTGACAAAGCTTACTTACTGTTCATGTAAAATTAATATTTACAATACAAATAGGACCAATTTCAGAATAATGTACAGAGTTAAAAGATCGTGAAAGTTTCACGAGAATTTTGTCGGATCTGCGTAAAAAGTTAACTTAAGGTGAATATGCCAGGGTGACCCGCGAAATTATTTTTTTCTTGAGTTTTTTGCAATTTGCGAGTTTAGTGTCAGGTTGTATGCGGATTATAGCTTATTTGCGACCGTAACGTAGTTATTAATTTGATTTACAATAATAAAAGTAACCAATACAATCCTCTAAGTTAATTTAATTCCATTTAATAACTTTTTCATCTAATACTTATTTAATGGGATCATTTATGAACTTAGATGGTTGTTTTTATGATTTGAATGAGTATCTATAATTCTATAAACACACACGTACTTCGGTCGCAAATCATATTTTGTGTAAGAAACAGCCTGACACTGAATGGCAAATTGCAAATAATCACAAAAAAAATTGAATTTCATGGGCTACTTTGGGACATTCACCTTAAACTCTGAATACTTGGCGGTTCCCGCGGGAGGCTGCGGAGCTCGCGCGGCCGTTAGTCAGATGTCGCTGCGATCGACGATCATCATTTTATTGCGTTCTTTAACTTTGTATAACGAGTTGCCAACTATTGCTGGGACAAAGAAAGTTTTATTGCGTTTGTGAAATTACTTTAAATTACATTCGCACGTGAGAGTTGCTCAGGGTTTGATTTGGCAGAAAACTGACGTTTTTTTTTGCGTGAAGGTATAGAATGAAATATAATATGTTTATAATGTTTTGGTTTATAACTGCTAATATACGTGTTATTAAAAGTAGGGCCAGCCTAAAAAAAGCTTGCAAACTGTAGTGAAACTACATAACAGTTTGCTAGCACGGTTGGCGTACCTAGTGGTTGAGTGACTGTCTACTATGCATATCGCGGGTTCGATTTCCGCACGGTACAATAATTTGCATAGCCTACTGTTCGACGTTTGGAGGTTTGGGAAAATACTAGTCTAAGTCAGTGTTTTGTCTAAAATCTAGTAAAAGTTAAACATTATTAAAGTGCTTGAACCCAATTACAAAGCACCGCTATCAATAACGACCATACCATACAATTTCAAATATATTCTTTCACACAAATTCGTGGACGGTCGCTAGTGAATGATATTCATGAAAGTTGAAGCGCATTCCGTTTGAAAGCTCCCGAATTTTACTTTCAGTTTGATCCAGTTACCGACGATTATGATTCTATTGGATTATAAGTTATCGACGCCAACGACTGCATGAATTTACATTTTAATTCGTTTAAACGTTGTATTTTAAACTACATACATAAATTCACGCCTTTTCCCATGGCTGTAGGCAGAAACTACAGAGTGCCGTCAGCTATGGTTCTTACAAACTTCTTTTTTTAGTATAACAAATAATACTACGTAATTATCTGCGGTGTCAGTACAAAAGTAAAGTGTGTCGCGTGTGTGATACCTAAGTATTTGTATATTGTGCAAGATGATCTAAATTTTTTCATGGTCATTGTTTTGTGTTAGTTATGTCTAACCAAGGGGATAGCCCATTCGGGCGAAGCCAACTATTACGGCGAAGTCCTCCGCCGACTCCAACCCAACCAGTACCAGTTCAACCCAGGGAGCAAACATCACCTCGAGCTCCAACCGTGTCGTCTGATGAGCTTCCGAAAGAAGTTATTTCGACGCCAGAAATCCAGAAATGGATGGGGACAATAGAAGCTATACTTAATGAGGTCTGTACCATAGTTTCGGAAGGAAAAATGAACAGTGATCAAAAGCTCCGTGTCTCCACTCTTTGCCGCAAAGTTACCAATGGGACATCTGAGATGGCCGTCCTCTACCAAGCGTTAAAGCAGAAAACTATCCTAACGCACAACACAGTACTGCACTTAAAGGATCAGCTGGACCTCACGGAATCTGTAAAGGAGATCAAAGAGGCGGTAATTAACAAATTAACACCTTCTGAAATTACCTCTTCTTCTTACGCTAGTATGGTCAAAAAAAGTTCCGAAACCTTCATCCGTCCAGCAAATCTTAGTTCCGTGGCCATTTATCCTTGCGACAAGACTAAAACTAGTGAAGACACAAAGTCACTTGTGCAGAAAATAATATCTCCCGAAGAACTGAAGCTTCATGTCCGTGGCCTAAAGAAAGTTAAAAACGGGGGTGTGCTTATTAGCACCGAAAGTAAAGGTGATATCGACAAACTTAAAAATTCCACAAAGCTGGTATCGTCAGGACTCACTGTAGAAGAAGCTCCTAAACGGCGACCTAGGATTGCTGTCGTTGGAGTTCCAGTAGCATTGTCTGAAAGGGAAGTATTGGACTGCATTTATGAGCAGAACCTTTCAGATAAATTGGCGAACACTAATCGTGAGTCCTTCCTTGCTACTGTTAAATTCAGCCATAAGTCGGGTAAGAAAGGACTTCCTACCTGCAACTATATCTTAGAAGTACCCTCTAGCGTCAGGAAAGTCTTAATAAACCAAGGCCGGATTTTTATAAATTGGACATCATGCCCCGTGAAAGATTTCACTATAGTCACGAGATGCTTCAATTGCCAGCAGTTTGGCCACGCAGCTAAGTTTTGCCGAGAAACCAGTCCTACTTGCAACCACTGTGGAGAGTCTGGTCATTCCCACAAGGAGTGTAGCGCTAAATCTTCTCCACCTCAATGTGCGACGTGCAAGCGTTTCAAGAGGAAGTGTGACCATCAGACCGGTGACGTAGACTGTCCGGCACGTAAATACGCCGAGGTTAATTATATTAATTCAATAGACTATGAAGGCGCCTAAGAGCGCCCACATATAGTTTTTTTTTTTTTAGTAGCACTTAGCACTAAGTTACAGTTACTTAGAGTTAATTTATCTTTTATTATTGGCTGTAATGACCAGTCAGCTAATCGCTGATTTGGATGGATTTTCTGTGTCTGAAGCCATTACCTGTAATGTAGAGGATTGTAAATTTCTTCTTCCTTCTGGGGAAAATACGCTTACACTGCTTACACAAAATATTCGTAGCATTAATCGCAACATGGATGGGTTTGAAGTTTTGTTACAGAGTCTTGACATCAGCTGTGATGTTATTGTCCTTACAGAATGTTGGCTGTCTGCTCAGACAACCAATTTGCCTTCCCTTGACGGCTACTGCACTCACAAAACTAGTTCAAACATTAACCAAAATGATGGTGTTGTGGTTTACATAAAACATAACTTAAAAGCACTTGTTGAAGAGCCCAAAGGTCAAGACAGTAACTGTTTAATTATTAAAATTAGTACGGATACTGCAATTATGGCTGTTTACAGGCCACCATCTCAAAATATAGACAGATTTTTGGATTTTTTTGATGTAACTCTAAAACATCTATCAGCTTTTAAAAATATCGTTGTAATGGGTGACCTTAATATTAATATTGTTTCCGAAAGACTAGATAAGCATGTTCATAACTTCTTAAATATTTGTTCATTTCATGGTCTTTTACCAACTCATTACTACCCCACGCACCAGAGTGGGTCGTGTTTGGATCATTTCATCATAAAAACAAAACACCCAAACAAAACATTGGTAACTAATTCTTCGCTTACGGATCACCAAGCTATTATACTAACAATGCAAAAATCCTCACCTAGAATAAACTGCATGCATAGCTGTAAAAAAATTAATATGACTAATCTAGAACGAGACATTTGCGGTATTGACTTTGACCCTGTTTACAAAACGAATGATGCAAATATTTCTTTACAGTATTTCATACATTCGCTACAACACGCAATAAGTAAAAACACAGTAAATAAAGTAATGTCTAGACGGTATAATTCTATTAAACCGTGGATCACTTCAGGTCTCGTTCGTTGTATACGACATAGGGATAAACTACACCAAAAGTCGAAACTTGCACCTGATAATGAAATACTTTCTATTTCATACAAAAGATATCGAAACTTTTGCAATAATCTTTTAAAAAAAGTAAAAAATAAATATGAGAAGAGCGAACTACAGAAGGCAGGCAAAAACAGTAAACTTATTTGGAAATTTATTAAAACTAATACCTTTCGATCAAAAAATCCTGAACCTCCACTCGAATTACTGTCAACAGAGGTAAACCCAATTGTAGCCGCGAATAAAGTAAACGTTTTTTTTGCTAACGTCGGCAAAACCTTGGCTGAAAAATCCGTAAACGATAACAGTCTTCCCCACCAAACATCGGCTGTGAATACTCTTACGAAAACATCAAAATCTTTTGTTTTATTAGACACTGATGTTAATGAAATTTTAAGAATAATAACAGGGTTGAAGGATAACTGCGCTGTAGGATGGGATAACATTTCTAATAATATACTAAAAAGGTTTAAACACCTTCTCGCCCCTCCATTAACCCATATTTTCCAGTCATGTCTATCTAACGGCATTTTCCCCAAACTGCTTAAGAAAGCAGTAGTTACACCAGTGTTCAAAGGGGGAGATAAAAACTGTGTCAACGATTATAGACCTATTTCAGTACTAACAGGACTCTCAAAGATTTTAGAAAAAATTATAAATAGCAGGTTAATAGATTATCTTGAAGTTAACGGTTTGCTTTCCAATAATCAATTTGGGTTTAGACCTAAAAGATCAACTAACCAAGCGGTTCACAAGCTGTCTGATTACATAAGTACGAGACTAGATAGGGGGATGCACACCATTGGAATCTTTCTAGACCTCGCCAAAGCCTTCGACACAATTTCTTTTTTTATATTACTGCACAAGCTTGAAACACTTGGGATAAGAGGAGTGCAACTTTCATTATTCTCCGATTATCTTAGAGAACGTAAACAATGTGTTAAAATAGGGCAGTACACAAGTTCTGAGACGGAAAACAGTTGTTTCGGAATACCGCAAGGTAGTATTTTGGGCCCTACCTTATTTTTAATTTACATTAATGACCTTTGTAATTTAATTCTTCGTAATGGGCTAATATTATCATACGCGGATGACACGGCTCTTTTGTTTTCTGCTGAATCCCGAGGTGAAGCATATGAACATGCACAAAACGGTTTTAATATTGTCTCTAATTGGCTTCATCAGAATCTCCTGACATTAAACATAGATAAAACTAAATACATTTTATTTTCAATGAGAAATATTACTCTTCCGCTTACTAACCTAAACATATTCGCACATAATTGCAAGCATGCTGACATTGCTTGTACTTGCCCTACATTAGTTAAAGCTGACCACATAAAATACCTGGGTGTTACAATTGACCCAAATCTAAATTTCCGTAAACATATTGATTTACTGTGCATAAGAGTGCGTAAATTAATTTATATTTTTAAGCACCTACGTCACATTGCCGACTATAAGTTAATTAAACAGGTTTATTTGGCTCTGTGTCAATCTGTACTTACCTACTGTATTACTTCATGGGGTGGAACTGCAAAGACTATTTTACTTCCTCTAGAACGCGCTCAAAGAGCAATTCTAAAGGTTGCAACCTTCCGACCTTTTAGATTTCCCACACATGAGTTATACACAGCATGTAAAATACTAACAGTACGTCAACTTTTTATAATGCACGTCACACTTTATCAGCACTCTGAGCTTCCTTTTGACCCAGTACCTTCAACCAGGAGGAGGAAAGACTTGGTTTGCATAAAACCACAAACGAAACATGCATTTGCTCATAGATTTTACGTGTTTTTAGGACCTTTTTTGTACAATAAGTTAAACAAGTTATTAGATATATATAGCGTAAATTATATTAAATGTAGTAAATTAATATCGGAGTATTTATTAAAGCTCAATTACACAGACACAGAGAAACTATTGGAAGTTCTTGTATGATTGTATGTAAGGTTTAGTTCGTAAGTTGTTATTCTATAATTATATAATGTAACATGCACTCGTAATAATTAGTCTTTTTAAGTGATGGCCTGAAACACAGGTTTTATTAACCTAGTTCAGGAAAGTCGCTAATATACATATAATTCTAGGTTTCAAATAAATTTTCCATAAGTCCTGGTTGTTAATATACACATAATGTAGTTATATGTTGAGTACTAGAATAATTATTTTTTAAGATTTATTTTGTGGCCTTTATATCTAACTGGGTATATCGTGTAAATTATTCAATAAATTTGATTTGATTATTCAATAAATTTGAAAATTTGATTTGATTTTGCTTTATTTTCTTTCATACATGTAGTAATACACGCACGCTGGTTAAAAGTACTACGTACCTGCCCTTTCTGAAAAACCTCACCGATAAGGTCTATTTATGTCCTTCTAGAGCGTCCCCTCCCGGTGTCAACTTACATCTGCCTTTTCATACCTTTCGTAGTATTTTATGAAGTTTGAATTTAGTTGTCAGGCATTACTATTATTACCTAGTATTGTGGTGTACCTATTAATTGCTGGCAATGATAATGAAAAATATAACTGACCATTATATTTAATACAAGTTGAGATAAATAATATTATATTTTACCTTTAGTCCTGTAAAATTTTGTAGAGTGTTCAGATGTTAACATAACAAGTTTTTGCTTTAGTTTATCGCGCACAAATTATAATAACTTATACTTACTCAGAGTCTTATTACGAGATGATCAAATTACATGAAAAACATGTGAACGAGATGAACGGAATTCCGGATGATATACAGAATTCAATTAGCAAACAGCGTTTATAAAATATTAACTTTTTTAATCAAAGGTCCACAATGAAAACACTACCGTACTCATTACGGTGCGGCGGTAGTTTTATTCGCGCAATAAATTATTGCTCTTATCGCAATGCAATACGGTTTATAATTCCAAAAACTGCTTATCAAAAGTCTTCAGCAACGATATTCCTGAAACGACCGAAAACTAATTTCAAACATTTCTAAGTACCTACAACCCGGCTGCCTAATTTAATTATTAATCGAAATTCGCACAATAGAAATGAAACAAAGCCACGTTAATCTGTGCAAAACACGGTCTCATATTCAATTATGTCCGAAACAAGCGAATACGAAATGAGGCGCTTACCTATACGAGTGAGCCTGTAAAAGTTTAACTCGTACATTGAGCAGCAGAGAATCAATTGGCCCACTGGTTTATTGGAACATCTGTGGTGTGATTATTTTAGTCTGTGTCGCGTAGCAGCGCGGTGTATGGCGTCTCCCGCCATTCGCGAGTTTGGTGTGTAGGCGCGCGGACCTCTGCTACGGCGTAGGCAGCTACGGCTACGCCATCGGAAAGTATTTCGCGGGTGAACTTTGGTGTTGAATAGTTTATTATGACTGAGTGCTACGGGATGTTAGTTCAGCAGCTTGGACATTGAGTTAGTGGCGCCGATATCTACACGATCGCTGTAAGTGTATTGTTATGTTTTTGCTAACATCTGACCACGCTGTCCATTCTATTTACTTAACTAAACAAGGAAATATAGGTTTTGTAGATATTCCTGTTTCTTCGAGAACATAATGTAGGTATATCTGACAGTATGAAGATGAATTTGACTTGGTTTAATGAGAAATCTACCTTTGCTAACTACGATAATATAATTTATAAGCAACAACAACAAAGTAGCAACCGAAACTTTAAAGTTACATAAACTTTTATACACTTTATTTATAAGCTTCACTATTATATAGAGTTCCTAATTTCTTTTCTTACTTGTTAACATAATCATAGAACCTCCATAAGCATCACGCGTTTATTATTTAAACGAACCAAAACATAAAACAATCCCAACTACACTTTAACAACTTCCTGAAAAAGAAAACAGAAACTATGACCAACAATTAAAAACCAAAACTAAAGCACAAAGGCTTTGGTGTACAAAGTACTTTAGTATTTAAGTCGCAAAGAGTTAACGCGTCCCCTTCCGAGTCGCGGCGGACAAAACAAAAGACCAGAAATAAATTTAAGCGATGTTAGTGCGGTCACTTGCCACGGTCTGTGATGCTGGAGGGACTGGAAGCGTCGCGATCCTTAGGGTCAGGGTTCAAAATGGTGATGATTCATTTAATTATTATGCTGTTTTTGTTGTTAGTGGATGATGTTGAAATCTTTTACAAATGTTAGTTTTAGATTTAACATTTGTCAATTTATTTTAAAACATATTTTAGAAGTTGCTCTACTCTAGTTGTTCTACTTTAAAAGTTTCCCCATTTGTTGATAACTCATAACTTATTATACTTGTTAGTGTACCAGTGTGTTTGTCGCCTAGAGAAGATTTAAGTACCACGATTATAACGGAAAAATCATCTGAACAGGTCTGGTGATTTTTATCTCGTATTGAAAGAATATCCTATTTGAAGCGGATATCGTTTCGAATATTTTAAGAGCGGATTCCAGATTGTATATCGAAAATAAATTAAGTAACCGTAATACTCGTTGCCATCAAAATCTGTTCAGCCGTTTTGTAGATTACAAAATATTTTTTTTGTAACTTCCATATACCCTTTTATGTTAAATATTTTGATATAACAAATAGACACTTCAACTTAATTTATAAAAAAAGAAGCAAAAACAAGATATTAAAGGCACTTAATTACACTTTTACATACCTCTACACAACATTTATCCGTACATAATTGATGTGTTATGTAGGTTGTATTCAGTATACAAGGCAAGCGTGCTTCATCGTCGACCACATGATTGCTTACCATCAGGTGAGGTAGTGGTCAAACGCGTGCCTATCAGTAATAAAAAAATACAAATGCTAAATACTGCCGAATAATTGAATATAATACAAAATCAGAAGTAATTTCTAAGGATAAGTAAGTCTGAGGATCAGCAATTCAGTCCCCCAAAGAGGCTGCCCTTTGCTAGATAATAGATACAATGTTTTAAAATATACTCACTCACATGTATACCTACTTGTAACTCAAAGTTACAAATGATTATATTTCAAGGCGTGTGTGAATTATGACCAACCATCACAAGATAATATTCTCTATCTGAAACTTTTTGTATATTTTTCGATCAAACGTCCTTTAATTTAAACTTTCCAATATCCTAGCTACCTGAATACCCGGTTTTTTGAAATATTGAATTCAAACATAGAGACAGTAAACAAACTACTGCAATATCGCGCGCTAGTTTTTAGGCAGCTAAAACTATGCACGTATCAATCAACGAGCTGTAACGAAACAATAGAACAGAAGCAGTTTGTATCGTGTCACGTAACATGATACGTGGCACTTGACATTTTACACGTTATTCCAGCCTTGACTATGAATACACGTCAGTGATAACTTAACGAGACATTTATTGAAGTTCATTAGATTCGCGCTATGTCGGAGAAGATTAACTTCTAATTACGAGGGTGTCAAATTTTACGCACATCCAGGTTATAAGTAATTTCCGCAGTTTAGGCATTTACATGATCTCAGTGGATATATAATTACGGCTTAACCTGTATAACTTTATTTTGAAATAGATGCCAAATATCATTAAAAATGACCAAAATGGTTGTTCGTTACATTTTAAACTTTTAAAGGCAGTTTAATGATTCAATTGAAAATCATTTTTTTACACATAACTATTTAAACACTTTCAAGAATACCCTCACCAGGCGGATTGGAATGCTAGTGTAACATACGTCAATATTACCTACCTGTAAAATTTATTATTATCTTTGGTTACACAAACAAAAGATATTTTAAATTTTCCGAGCCACTATCGACGAATTACCTTAAAAACCTACAACCATGAGTAAACTTTTTGCTCTTTCTTCTTTACTTAATAATGTTCATATATTATATCTGCTGAACCAATTTAAAAATAATCTTTTACCAATTGAAAACCACATTATTTGTGATGTTGGAGTGGTGTGGAGGGGGTGTTAAAGTCCGAAACGCATACGGACATAGTTGCCAGCCAAGTTCTTTTTTTTATTATTATTTAGCCCGAGTAGTCCCACTGCTGGGCAAAGGCCTCCCTCCATTCCTTCCATCTGATCCATCGCGATTCTGCGCCACCTCTTTCCAATTCTCAAGGAAGACATCCAAGTCATTCCGCCATCTCCTTCCGTGGCAAAGTTCTTAATAAAATAATAACAATACGTATATTTCCGGCGACACAGGCCAAGAGAAAAATACCTTAACCCAAAGTAAATACATAATATTTTAAATTATATTATTAAACTAAAACACCACTATTAACGTACTTATACGTGTTAGTAAATAACACTTCTAAATACCTACGTTAAAAGTACGTAATAGGGTTTCGGGATTCCCGACAATTTCAAAGTCATGGGGCTCGAGACGGCCTACAATCAAAATCCCGGGACTTCGAGACGTTTGAGTTTTTTTTTTTTGTTTTAAAACGTTAAGCCTTGTTAAACATATATATTGAGTTAAAAGTATTAGATAAAATATTTTATTCTAAAAATCAGCATAATATACAGGGTGGCAGGGACATCGACGCACATCCGCTTACCATGGATTCAGTACATGATTCTGGACCCCCCTGCGTTGAAATTTTTCGTCGGCTTTTCCTTAAATTTTACGTTTTTTTTTTGCATTTTTTTTTACTGTAAACTGTATATAAACATTATTTTTACCTATTCCAATGAGATTTTGTAAATTCATTTGTTTCACTTAAACCAGCAATGAAAGTAAAACAGGAAAGGGATACCTGATCAGCTGTTTTTCTAAAGTTCAAATGCGAGGTCAACACTAGCATAGTAGGTGCCTTCGCTTTTCGCTTTCTACCTAATGCCAACATTCTATTGTCGGCCACAAAGGACGCCACCGCACCGGGCGGCGCGCGGTCTAGTCTGTACGATATTTTTTTAACCAGCCATTTCCGAGATGAATGACCTTCGTAATTTCATTTATGGCATCAGGTGCAACCTTTTCACGACGTTTGCGCGTCGATGTCCCTGCCACCCTGTATGTTGTTAAACAAAAAAATAATAATTTAGGAATTGAACTTTAAACTCAGTCGTAATAATCGCTTTGTTTATATCATTCAATCACAGACATATTCACTTTTAAGCAGTTAAATTAAAGAAGAATATTTCATAAATAGTTATATAAGAACTTTTTACATAAAAATACAACCGATATATATATATTATATGTATAACCTAACCTAACTCGCCATACCTATCCTATAGCGAACCTAACTAGCTAACCTAACTACCTTACTGTGAAGCATTGATTTTAAGAGACACTAATTACATAATTTTATAGTGATCTACTGTGCTGCGTATCTCTAAGGTGCTTACAATACTAAAGTAGGTAGAAGTATTTAAAATAGTAGTGGTAGGAGGTAATAATTTAACCCGATTGTATATTATCCATACATGACGAGTACTGCTTATTGTAATAGACTAACATGCTTTTGGCATTTTGTTTTGGCACCGCTTGAGGTTAGCTTAAAAAATTTCCTCGCCTCTCCCCTATCATTTTTGAATCGCTAAAACTGAGAACCCAACAGGCTAAGATGAATTTCATTGCATATGTTGCAAACGAGCACCAGTTTCACCGCCAATTTCGCATAAGATAGGTCGAACATGTTTAATAACTGTATTAATATAGTTTCACTGAGTTGTTATAATTTGTTGGCAGGTTGGCCCCAAGTTCACCCAACATGTGGTCCAATAAGCTCCCTGCGTTGCTTCTGATCGTCGTGGCTGGTAAGTTCTTAAAAAGTTAATAATTTAATTGTATGTTTATTTGATCATTGCGCTGCGGTACTGGGTATTCTCCTACTATACTATCTTAGAAAATAAAAATAAATTATTTAATTCGCTGTTTTCGTGGTACACCAAATTGGAAACTTTTTTTTTTATATACCACGACGGTGGCAAACAAGCTTACGGCCCGCCTGATGGTAAGCGGTTACCGTAGCCTATGGACACTTGTAACACCAGGGGCACCACACGCGCGTTGCCGACCCTTTAAAAACCTATTTACTTCCCTTTTGAAGAACCCCATACTGTAGCCCTCTGAGCAAACCTCGGCAGGGAGCTCATTCCACAATCCAAGTGTACGCGGGAGGAAATTCCTCTGAAACCGCACTGTACGGGACCATTTCGGCTCCAGGGTGTGAGCATGAACTCCCTGTCGAAACTAGGAAAATTTCAACGAACCTCTGAAAGAGTCGAATTTTTGCCAGGATTTGACCCGCCATCTTGTGAGAACTTTGACATTTTATTTCAAAAACTGCAAACGCAGCCCTCAGGGAATAGGCTGTCATTTTGTCCTTTGGTCCTAGAGGACCAGTTAGCAGCGCGCACGCGTCACCGGCCTCATCGGGTACTCTCCACACAATTACTAAATGGGATGAAAGTACGGCGTGTAAGCAGGCTACGGTGCCAACCTCGAGTGGTCTTTGAGTTTAATTGATTAGTTCAGCAGGGGATGGCAATTAAGTGCGGAGCTTAAATTTTGTCGAGCAAACACTTGCGGACGTCAATATTGTCAGGCTTCGTAGCGTGCGCACCTAACTACCCTAATTTTCTAGAAGGTATTTCGTTAGAAGTTATCTTAAGAGGTTTTAATATTACCTGTTGGTAGTTTTCGTGAGATGTAAATAGGTACTACCTATTTGTTTACATGATTTTGTTTTTTTTATCTTTAATATGTATGTATTTAGAAATACATAAGTTTGTATGTTTATCAGCTGTTTAGTACCCATAACACAAGCTCTTAGCTTAGCTTGGGACTAGATGGCGTTGTGTGAAACAACGTGAAACATTTTTTTTTTATCAGAGACTTAGACTGTTATGAGCCAGGATCTAAAGTTGATTTAGTTCCTCTAAGAAATACTTAAATGATGTTTATATTAAAAACTCAAACTTTTTGCAGAAATAACTCATTTTATTTAGGGCTATTTTATTACAACAGCTATTCTAGAGTGAAAAAGTTGATTGTATCACAAAGTATAATGCCTAAAATATCTATTTTTTGCTACGTTTCTTAATTTCGTTTTTTATAATATCCTTACATTTCGCCAATAACTTCTCAGCTTCCATTGTTCTGAAGCGGTCACAAACACATAACATCACATTTCCGTTGCATCCAACGAATTCATTCATCAATCGTGATTTATAGTTGGACACGCTTTACCAAACAAACTTGTACAAAACTGCCTCAAACGGTAATCAACCTTAATGTCAAGCAATAAAAACGAATGCGATAGCATGAAAAGAGTTTGTTGTATTATCGTCACAGAAACAAGAGCTTTACAGGGATGCTGATACGGTTTGATTTGCAGTGTTAGGGCATTATTACGTCCAATAATACAGCGTATTCATATTGAAATAACTTGAAATTGTTTTTGTTAATTCAGTTAGTAATGGACGCGGTGTTAGGCGGAATATTGTCACCGAAGCGATTTACATAACCTTTTGTAATCGCTATCACAATGAGCTGGTCATCCATTTTGAATCACAGTAGATGTTAAAGTTCGAGAGCTGGTTCAGCTTGTTTTTATGATAATTGTAACAAATTATAGTAAACCTTAAATTAAAAGTACCTAGTAAGGTACGTGGTAGGCTATAAACAAGTTCGGTTTTACTGAAATAGACCAAACGTCTCAAAGGATCGATCATCAGTTCAATGTTAAACAAACCCTTTCAAATTAAAATGTCCTTAATTAACAAATTAAAGGAAACAAAATTTTTAATTCTGTATATTAACAGTGACGAGACAAATAAACACTACTACTTATTTCATAAAAGTATCGCGCAGCTGTTAAACACATTATGTACCTATAATACAATATTTCAATAGTTTAACTTACCACGAAAAATAAAATAGCTTAAAAGAAGATAGTACAAAATAGGATTCATAAACTTTCACAACTTCTATTCGAAAGTCACAGAGCAATTTGACATTGTATATCATACATAATGCCATGTACATCAGTGCAGAATCGTGGATACGTGAATAAAAGATGCGGCGGTAATAAATATTGGCATTACAAGCCGTGGGGACAATCTGCATGTGCATTAGTATATAAAGTAGGTGTCGGCGGCGCAAGACTCATGCCGTGTGCGTGATAGTGTGGCAGTGGCCCCAAGTGCACGCGGGAGCGAGAGCGGGAGCGGATCGGCCGGTAGATTACAGAAATGGTGTAAGTCATAAGAGTTAGTAGTTCCTGCATTGGAAGCATTATAAATCAATTCATTATTGAAAACACACTTGGTGTACAGTGTTTTATCATACAAAAAAACGATGCTGCCCGCCTGTTTAATTAATGGTACGGTATATACAGAGGCCAGCACAACATCAAGCTATACCAATAGGACAATTTTTTTAATAGTTTTTCAACTTTATTGCACACAGAATATGGTTCATGTATAATTAAAAAAAAACAGTTTGGGGTAGTTTGATGTAGGTATTGGCGTCGGTAACATGCATTTCAAACTAATTTACGTAACCATGATAACTATGATTGTTATGTTTTTTTTTGTAATGTTTGTGTATGATGCCATGTATTGGCAGCCAATAAATACACATACAGAACAATCATCGCTGAAACGTATGTTTACTGAAAGCGTAGAAACTTCAAAGTATTACATTGTAATCGCTTACCGCTTATACCTTTTAGAAACACTTCTAAACCCGTGTCACAATCGTGTAGTTTGAACGTGTCGCGAGAGAGATCGGTTTTAATATTAAAGGCTTATATCCGCCTCGGAGGCGCTCGGATTGTTCTCCGGTGAACGGAATGCCCCACATGCATTTAGTACAGAGGTACGTACTGTGAAACCACTGAACAGTTTGTGCTAAGATAACACAAATACGCAATAGTAACAGATACACCCAAATAGGTACCCGTATTTGCTGAAACGCAGAGGATTGGAAGTGTATTGATATACCAACTATTACTTACATACATACATACATAAACTCACGCCTTTTTCCCATGGGGGTAGGCAGAAACTACAGAGCGCCATATGCTACGATTCTTACATACTTCTTTTGCTTCGTTTACATTCATACATGTTGTCATACACACACGCCGGTTGCGAGTACTACGCACCTGACCTTTCTAAAGAACCTCACCAATAAGGTCTATGTATGTCCTTCTAGGGCGTCCCCTCCCGGCGTTCCCACTTACATCTGCCTTGTGTTCCAACTATTACTTATATCTTGATATATACCTACTCCGGGTTAATTCTAGGAAATTTCAGAATCACAGGTGCCCAAGTAGCCTCAGAACAAATATTGTGTAATCCCAACAAATATTTTCGCCTGTCTAATTTCCACACATTTATTAAAGTCTACGTCTTATCACACATTACTTCTGCACCACAATAAGATTGGGCGTCCTACCAAAAATACCACGAAATACCACAAGATTCTTAAGGGTATCATCCTGTCTCTAGTAAGTGGTAAGATAACACTATGTTAATGATGAAGTTGGTGATAAAAAAGATGGGACACCACACTTTTTGTTTTTTACTAAAAATAATCCCCACTTCATGGACCATCTCCAGCCGGACGATTCAGTAAAAGCCATGAAAACTTGAGTAGAATGAACTGTCAGTGCCAAACACTAGTGATAGCTCTTTTCTCCTTCATTTCACCTAGATTTTCACGGATTGTTTTTAAAGAAAAACACTGCTGAATTGTGGGTGATTTAACAAACATTTAAACGTACATAATAACTTTTTTTTTCATTGTCTTTAATAGTTAGTGATGAACATAGGCAAAATGTTAACAGAGAGCTTAAGAGAGAGACCTTCGGATCCTATTCAGCCAATTATACTAAAAAAAAATTGCTTTTAAAAAATGTTTCTTTGTCTTTCTATATTAGGTATAATTATTAAAATATGCAAGGATATGAGGTAGTACTTTTATTTGTATGAGCAGAGATAGCATAGAGCAGTTTCATAAGTCACAACATATTACACCTACCTATAGGAATGACCCTCGCTCAAGTAGGTATCGTTTCCAAGAAATATTGCAATTAAGAGATAAGAACTAACTCTGTAGTTAAAGTAATAACAAAGTTTATAAAGAACCACTTAAGACTTCGCTGTAGATAATAAATACGTTAAAACTTAACAATATCACTAAGTACTTATACATTCTACGGACACTTACACATAACACTTTGCTATAAAGTAATGAATAATTGAAAAATGACAAAATAGCGTAACTAACTACTACGAAATATACTTTTTCTGGTAAACCCGGTAGTTTTACTATAAAACTGACACCATTTTCTTAACGTATTTTTCTTAAATGAGGTATCTATGAGTGAACTAGTTTGTTAGCAGGAGAAACCGATATGAATACCAGCAGCACTCATGCGTGTGCTGACACTTGATTAACATAACTGTTGGGTATTGGACGTTAGGATCCTTTTAAAGTACTTTTAATTAAAAATCGCTAAAGGCTCTTGAAAACCCCGTGTGCAATCATGCATCACTTTGTTCAGCTATACATATCCCGGTCTCGTGTAGTCACCCCGTACTGCCATACTGATAAAAAACTACCCGCCATATAGTAAACTTTACGAACTACCAATCGCCAGACGATAATATATAAAAAAGAGAACCACTAATGATTTTTCTCTTACAGAAAAAATGCACGAGATTTTTTTAAATATAAATTTTAATTCCGACATTCCGTCCGTGCATCAACATATCTATCACGGGCAGCCGGCGCGAATATCAAAGCTTCGCGGTTTCATCGACGGAAACCCCACCACCCTGCACACCCTACTTCCACATAACCACCAAAAGTAGAACCCTTCACTCGTCTTAAATAACCGCAGCCAGAGCTCCACTAACACTGGTAACCGTATGTAACATTGCCCCACTTTTTAATTACATGCATCATACCGCCCGACTGCAATTTCAAAAAGGATTTCGAGGTTTTATGCTTTAAACATTGTATTTTTTCTTTCGTTTGGAAATATTTTAAAACGTTTAACATTTATTAATAGCATTCCCAAATTGAATCTGGCAAACTGAAAATCGACGAATTAAACGGTGAGGTCTGAAAATGAACTCTAAAACAACTTCTGGTAAGTTGGGCGTGAAATATATTTTCTAGTAAATCAGTAACAATGCTTTAACTCGTCAACTACCGGAATTCTAGATACAATTAAACTACCTATTGTTCGCGGAAGCCGGCTTTCACTCGGCGTCTGATAAATTAAGCATTTATCATCACGATAGTCAGGTGATACGCAACGTAACCGCTCTCGTCCCTGCGCTGTCAGTTTAAATTACCCGCTCGCACGGACGCCCATCATGGCCGCCGTTTACGCCAAACATCTGGACGCCATATTGGCACTTAATACAAATACAATGGGATGAGGTTGGTTTCAAATCGAAACCGATTGTTGAATAACGCCAGTCTGTTAATTGCTGAACGAAATCCAATTACCTCAGTAAAATACTATTTTATTTTCAAAAAAATCTCGTTTAACATTATTTTGCTTGTTTTTGAGTTAGTTTTATGAGGTATGAAGCTTCATGTGAACAAGATTTACCACTACCATAAATATGGGAACGGCTAGCGGTTATAACTGGCCATAGATAGATTTTCATAGTGATTAAGTAGCATCATTTGGTGCAAAAGGATCGAATAACCAACGTTGGCGCGTCCCGCTAACACTCTGATATTGCCACAACGTGACCCTTTTCATACGACCAAGCAAAAAGGATGCTCATAATATTTCCACACATAACATGCGCGTGTAGTAACATAAATAACATACAAACTCGAATAAACAAACTAAATTGCTGAAATTCCCAAACGTCGTGTTTGGGAATTCCACCTATTTCAACTATACTGAAATAGGTAAACCATTCCGACGCTAAACACTAAAGTTATGCGTATGATGAAAGTACAACTAAATGAAAGTCAAATATTTGTAAGTCAAGAGTTACATATTCCTAAGCGTGAACCTAATCTTCACTGTATTGTTACGACACAGCAATGTTTCTGAATTTTCATGCAAAATGGTAACTCTAAAAATACATAATTATTTATTATATTTGTTCTTATTTGATTAGTCGATTTTCAGAATCCTCAAATTGAATTTCAAAGTTAAATCTCTGCGGGTAGCTCCAGAACGATATTACACGATTGGATATATTTGTATACCATACAATAAGGTTCGCAGCAGTTTCCGCTCTAGTAAAATAGTAGTCTATAAGTTTATATTTGGTCAAATTGGCATTGAGGTTTAACGTTCTATACTGAATTCCTCATTTTGAATAATAGAAAATCAAGTAGGGCACAGTGTGGATTGTTCTGCGCAAGATGCCAGGCATGTTCAATCTATATGCACAGTAATCAGTTCGGGTCAGCGTGATAGATCAGCGAGCGCTGAGGCGACACAGTGACGTGTCACGCTGCTGGCGGGAACTGATCGATGTCGACTGCTGAATAGCTGATAGTACCACACCGAGTTTCTTTCAGTTTTTCTTCTCAGAGTAGTCAGATAGTGAAAGACTGATATCACTAGTGTATTGTTAAAGTGTTTGTATAAACCAATCTATACGAAAAAAAAAATATATCATCCTTTGAATAGCGTAATAATAATTATTCTAAATCAATAAAAAAAAAATGTGTTTATTTCATAATTCAGAAATCAGAACAACAAGTTGATGATTGGAGCCTCTTTTTAAGCAATGTAAAAGCCTGTATTAGGAGACTCCGCTCTTTCACAGCTAGGTTCTAGTTCTAGGCATTCTAAGTTATCATCATTATATTATTTGGGTAACTTGTAGTTTGTATCTACTATGTGTCATCTGCAAACACATCCGTGCAATATAAGTTAATAAGTTTTCATCTTACTTTCGCATTTAAGAGATTGCTCTTTTATTTATATGTGTTTTGAATTCAGGTTTTTTTGATAACCCACCCATGCTGGCATTTCGGTTTAATGGACGTTTTTCATCCATAGTATTATTAAAAGATTAATTTTGCCGACTCATTACGTCCTGGTTACAATGGGGACGTCTACCAGTGCCCAGTTTCAACGGTTACCTAATCTCCAATATAATCGGGAAGCTCGTCATATTCAATCAATGAGAGCAAATATTCGAAGGGTCACCGGCGTGATGGATCTGCGCCGAGGATTGTGACACGACCCCTGACTCGCCTTGATTGATGCCATGACTAACGTTATAACTCTTAAAACATTATAGTAGCAGCACGAGGGTTAAAACAGTTAAAATTTTAATATTATGCTTCAAAACAGAAAGGAAACGGAAACAGAATTATACTTAATAAAATCCCAATAAAATAAATACACACAAACGATCCTAACAATATTCGCAACGCTTCATGAACTTGCCGCTGGCTAGCTATTTTGACAACTGAACAAATATGAAATATTAGTAAAGGCTCAACCGCGCGGAAATCTTTCAGGATTCTAGTGTGCAGAACCTTAACAAAGTTAAAAATAAAATAACAATACCAACCCGTTACTATCCCACTGCAGGGCAAAGGCCTCTTCTCATACAGAAGAGGCACTTATCATCACGCTTGCTTCAAGCGAATTGGCGATTTCAAACTGATTTACTGTAAGTCCAGGTTTCATCACGATGTTTTCCTTCACCAACGTCAATTAATATATCTAAGATAGAGATAGAAAGTACTTACTTGCCCGGGTTTTGAACTACAACCTTGTGCATGAGAGGTAGGCGTTTAAAAATAACTTGCCTAAATGCCTAATGATAATATCACATTTTCATAAACGTGGTGTCAATCGTTCGAGACTGACTAGAGTCTTTTATAGAATGCTGTGTAAGATATTGCCGAACGGTGGAATTTCTCTTCTAGTATTCAATTCCAGCTACCACAAACTGGAAAGTTCTACAATTGGAAGTTGGATATTACGTGAAGCATTGTTCCTCCGATGGAAAGACACGCTATGTGTATCGACACATAGCGTGTCTATCGTGACGGACTTAACGAACTGATTCTCCAATGCTATTTTCTTGGTGCAACGTTGTTAGATAGATATCACACGAGATTCAATTATGTTGCCACCACGTTATAGTATCTATGTTTTAGTTAACTATCTTCTCTCATACTTGGTCCCAACAGTATTTGGTTTACTAAGAAATTCTGAACCAAGTAGATAAACTATTCAAGTATTTAGGTCGATATTGCTTACGAGCAAAACATTGTAACATGGGTCCATAAAGATATAGTATAAACAGAACGGGACATTTCCACCAGTCCGATAATCCAAGCGTTAATGATGAATAGCCACACAAGTGACACAAGCGACGCGTCTACGTACTGCGATATTATCCCCCTGATGGCTACAATGATCGATGACATCGACACTAAGTTGGCACGTCACTATTCGGACACAAGGTTGTGGGGACAATAGAAAAAAATGCGCTGTTATAATGAGTGACTAATTCTCGTAGATACCGAGGCTTTGCTACGCTAATGAGTAACCAGTCAGTGTTTTTGAAATGATTGCTAGGTTATTAATGTCACATTGATGGCTATAGCTAAATAGGAACGTGTAGAAGATGGCCGAGCTGTCAGGTTCAGCGATATGTTCGTGCCTTATGTTAACAGTGATCGATGGGACGGACGCCTGTCGTAACGTCACTACGTCTAAGGCGTATGCCTTAGACGTAGTGACGTGACTTATGATTTCTAATACATCAACAACGGCTAAAATATATGGCCGCAGAGTCATTATTTATGGTTTTATTATTTCTCAAGATTGTACATGGAGAAATAATACCTTATAAAACAAAATGTCATCCAACTACTTTCTTAAAATACACCATTCTGCTCACTATTTTGTAATGGCTCTGCCAATAGTGAACTTTAAAATAAAAAAAGAAAAACTCCATGATACCTACCAATAAATAAATAAATATTCCACAACATTCACACAACGCCATCACCCCCGAACTAAGCAGAGCTAGAAAGTAGATGAAGAGAAGTATGTTTATCAGACTTTATCTAGTTCTCTTAGCACACTAAGAGTACTAGATAACTGATAAACATACTTACACATTTCTAAATACATACATATTACAAATAAATTACACCCAGACAGAACAAATGATCGTGCTGATCATACAAACATTTGCCTTGGGTGGGAATCGAAATGAACCCACGACCTCTGGAATACCAGTAACCACTATAGTACGTTCGCGTTAAGAATGCAGTAAAGTCATCATTCATCCGTCGGCCTAGCCCCGCCCCCTAACCAAGCAAATCTTTTCAAGTTCATTTTTATAAATTCATTAAACTGAATCTTTTAAAATATAATTTGTTTAAATTTAACACCACTGTGGAATACACCTTTATCTTGCAGTTGCACTGCATTTTTACTGAATTCTTAACGCGAACGAACTATAGCCGATTTTTTCCATAAAAATGGAGCCACCATAAACAAGCCCAAAATCTTACCGAAGCACAAGGATAAACGATAAATAAGTGAATTCTTAGTATCAGTGGATTAATTAGAAATTCAGCGAGCCACGTGCCCGGACTGCGAGCTGCCGGCTTTGAGCGCCGGAGCCGGCAGCGACCGGTGGCCGGCTGATACCCGGGGGACGGAAGACCACCCCCGGATTATCATGTTGACAGCGACGCACTTCCACTGTTTGATAATATTATTAATTTTGATTGACTGTCGCCAAGTTCCTGCTTCCCTTGATGATAAGGACGATTTGCATTATACGGTGTGAAACACTCAGCTTGCTCTTTTCTTACAAAGCTATAATAAATGGCTTATGTAAAATTTGGTTTCACCTTGTGGTTGCTACAAGTTAATTACAGGGTTTTAAACATAAATTGTCCATGAATAGTTAAATACTTGCTACGTATTATACTTCGATTTTCTTACTGTGATTTTCAAAGCACTTTTGGATGCTCACACTTTTTTGATATGGCGCGAGAAACACACTTGAAAGAAATAAATTGCGATTCATTGCGCGATTCATGCTAATCCAAATCGAAGTATTTTATTTCTTTCATAATACATACAAAAAGCCCATCAGTCAGTTTTTCCGCACACGCTTACATTTGTTATCTCAGCTAAGAGGCCTTAGCAGGCGGGCGGGCAGGTGGCAGGCAGGCAGGCAGGCGGGCAAGCGGGCGGGCAGGCGGGCAGGCGAACGTATTCCCGCCGCTCTCTGTTTGCTTTTACAATGGAAATTATTCCGGGAAGTGTAACGATGATGCGTCCCAATGGACCACCCTTGATAACACTTAGGGGCATGCTGAGAAGTGGGAGCGGGAGTCACAAGTGACAGCGATTTAGGTGGCCGTATGTTTTAGGATATCGGGTAAAAGGCTGGCACAATGGCCGAGCAATTTACTGCTCCAACGCGATTCGCGGTTTTGGTTCGCACACGGAACAAATATTTGAATGGTCTTTAGGTAGTTGCTTCGAGTCTGGCTGTTCTGTATGCGAAAAAATGTAAATGTAACTTAGCGTTCTGAGATGGTTTTATATTACTTCACAGGACAAAGACATTTTTATAATTAACTTAATGACTTTATGATTTGGCTGCGGTTGGTTTATTTCGTAATGTTCATTGTCTAACATTCAGAAAAAAACTAATAATTGAACATCATCTGCCTCTAGATAATACTAAAACTCAAGTCAACTCCCATTCCTTACCAATTTAACCCATTCAACTGAATCCAAATACACATCGCAACCGTAAATAGATTCACGTACAAGTCCCACAGCACAAAGAACATTAACTTTATGTAAAGCAGCCCGCTGCTAGTACTGTGGGCCCTCCCTTATATTTGACTTGCTGATACCAAGAACAGTTTGATGGGAACTTTACAATATCTGGCCTCGGGAGTGCCGTACGGAGCGATCCGCGCATTAGTACCTCTTCGATCTGAGATAGTTGTCTTATTGAGAGTGTGGCGGGTAAAGTTGCGCAACTCAGGGGTTATGGCGCAGATAGCGCGTTAAGAACTTGTGATGTTGGTAATTGGGACTTGGGTAATCATTGGGTAGGGGCATTTTGTAGATTGTGACTGTATGCTTGAATAGGTTTTCAGATAAAATAACATTAGGATTCAAGGGCTTAAATAGCCTTTCAGGACTCTGAATTAATGTTAATTGAATCTGGGCAGTTTGACAAAGTTTTTATCGAACATGGTGGCTTCTGAAGCCCTTTAGTCACTGTATGTTTCTTGATGCCTTCTGCTGTCTATATTTCTTAAATATGCTAATGGTGGTGTTCTACTACAAGACCATAATAATAATATGTGCAACACTAAAATGCAAAATTTATGTTTTTGCATTCTAAAAGTGGAAACTTCGTTAGTTGTTAAGAGTTGCCAAATAATGTTTTGAGGCATTTATAAGTTAAATAAATTGTTAAGAATCAAAGCAGAAAGTAAATTAAGTGTCAATAGTAAGTGAACTGTTTTCAAATTTTGTTTACACCTCAAGCAGCTAAAAAATTTAATTCTGCGTTTTGTAGTCCCTATTTCATGATTATTTATTTGAGTGCACTGTGCAATGATATTTCATTATTAAAATTTGTAAAACAGCGAAATATTTGACAGCTATTTGCGACGTTGCCAACTTTGAGAATGCACCAGGCGCCTTACTGTTATGCCTTAAGCTTCGATGAGTCAGAACAAGAATTTATGGAAACCTGATAGTCGTTTGAGCTCTATGAAAGTGTATAATTACTGTTATTTTAATGTAAATGAAATGTTCGTGTGTGTATGTATGTAAATGGCGTTGTTGTACAATTGTTGAAAAGGTAAACAGAGCTCACGCAGTACTAACAAGTTGTGTTTATACTTTGTGTTGTTGTGCGGCTGGCAACACTGCCAACATTAATATTGCTGTTTTAGACACTTCTAAGTACAACAATATTGCCTTATTTGTTGCTTTATACGCGTTTGTTACCCTGAATTCTTGGTTCGTGGTAGTCTGCTTTTAATATGATTAAATATTACTAAGATATAATAACATTATGCTCATTTACACTAATACTTGCACTTCAATATAATAAAAAAATTGCTCTTTAATAGTGAAAGCGGCCATTTGTAGTTGTGCCGACCATCTTGAAACACTTTAAGTCAAAACGTAAAATAAATTACAAATAATATATTATTATAATCAATGCGTGGCATAGACACGGTTAGAGGTGACAGAACTCGGAAATTACCGACTTGTTGCAAAATTTTAAAACATTTTATTGCATTTCTAAAGCTAACAAAGATGTTCAGCAAAAGTATTTCGTTCTAACTACTATCTACTTTCTCACGAATACTTTAAGGCCAAAAACCCCTAATCAACCTCCTCGCAAGAAGAATGTTCCATAAGCTAGCATCCTCATTCCTCCATATTGACTCCGCCCTGCAATAAAAAACGCTGGCCCGCCAATATTAATGAGCGATGGAACGATCCCGCCGCAATCAAACCCGGATTAGAGCCGTGCTGACAAAAGTGCTCACTCTTGTTCAACCCCACTTGCATTGTGACTGCACTCACTAACATCTACATTGATTCCACTTACCTACTAGAGATTATGTATAAGGAAATTATTTAAATAGAAGATGATTGATGTTCCAAGGTTGCAGACAAAAATACCACTTATCTTTTTCCAAGTACCAAATACCTACTTGGGATTTTAATAATCAATTTACGATGTTTCGGAATGAATAATTGAGGTCCTGCTTCCAAAATTTGCCTTTTTAATACATAGAATGTATAATATAATAATAATATAATATTATAAAGAGGAAAGATTTGAATGTTTGTTTGTTTGTTTGTTTGCATTGAATAGGCTCCGAAACTACTGAACCGATTTGAAAGATTCTTTCACCGTTGGGAAGTTACAATATTCCCGGGTGACATTGGCTACTTTTTATCCCTGTATTCCCATAAGAACGGAAGCTACGCGAGTGAAACCGCGTGACGTCTACTAGTATGAACTATATTTGTTTTCATGTTACAAGAAACAATTCCTTCATAAAGATCCATGTTATAAGTCCCACTAATCTTCCCTTCGCCATGTAAACCCACGAGTTTTATACTCTTCAGGCAAACAGAGTGCAGACCTTGCCTAAAATGACTATGTTGGCAAGGACAATGGTTCGTGGCAACAATGACAGCTCGCAGCGTGCAGTTGCTCGTGTATACAATGCCTTAGCCGAAGAGTATCGGGCTTGTACGCGGTACTATTTTCAGTGTGCATTGTGGATGTAAATGTGTGTTCGTGGGTTAATAGAATACTAATTTAAAAAGGAAACCCTTGGTAGGCTTCGAGCATTTGTTTTTGTCAAACAACATTGTTTATAAAATCTTCGTTTAGTGGGTTCAGATATGAAAATACGTCATCAGTTTTTCTAACTATCAAAATCAAAATCAAAATCAAAAGTCATTTATTCAAATTAGGCTGAGGATCAGCACTTTTTGAACGTCAAAAATTACATAAGACAGTCCCCCAAAACGCCCGCCCTTCGCCACTTCCTAGTGTTTTTGCTGGGAAGAAGAAGTGGCGGAACAAACTCCCCAGCAACACGTCTGTCTGATATGTTAGAAGAACAGTTTAAACATCATTGGAAATTAATAAACTTAATCATTTAAATTAAATAATTTGCTACATGCTAGCTAGCACACACCAATATACAAGACAGTAGTAATAAGAATAGTACCTAAGTACCGACGTTGACAACTAAACTCATGCAAAAAATAAAATATAACTAACTGAATAAATATAAGCCTTCAAGTAAAAAGGGCGTGCCCGCTTACATGTACAAAACTGGAATACATGACTAGGTCTACGTTATTACATCAAAAATAAATAAAAAAAACGATACAATAAAAAAAATGAGACACTAGGACCATCGAAGCTAAATAAAAAATCAGTTACTAATTAAACAATAACAAAACCAAGGTCAGCAAGACGACCAGTCACCACAAGCAGCACCCGTTCACGAGCATAACGCAAAGATCAGCCATTACCCCCCTCGCCATATTAGAGGGAAGGTGGTAACCCGACCCCCGACGCTACCGCAAGCAGTAACATCTAAGGGAGCATGACGAACTTGCTTCCGGTTATTTATGCAAAAAAAAAATAATCAATTAATAGGCTGGGTCACTAGTTAACATGTAATTCAATGCAACGCATTATAAAACAACATAATGAGAAGATCATGTCATAAAAAAAATAAAAAATAATAAATAATACTTATTTATATATAAAAAAAAAAAGATCAGGCAGTAAGTTAATTACAGTGAAAGAACATTATAACATTGTCTTGCGTTCAGGAAACCGACCAACTATTATTATCATCTAAGTAGTCGTTAATGGAGTAATATGCCCTAGAACAAAGGATAGATTTAATTTTTAATTTAAACGCACTAAAAGGCAAATCCAGAAATGAGACTGGTAACTTGTTATAAAAGCGAATACCGAGTCCCACAAATGAGTTATGTACCTTATGAAGTCGGTGCAAAGGTGCATGTAGTTTGTGCTTATTTCTGGTATGTGGGGGTCGGCTTCCAGTTTAACCGAGTGCAGCTCAATACCAGTGTTTTACATGGAGCGACTGCCTGTCGGAACTCCACAACCCAGTTACTGGGTAACACGATACCCCTTGGATGAAATGGGTGCCAGACTTTCCAGTTTATGACTACTCGAAACGACTGTCAAAGAACTACAAATGACAGCCGGCACCGACAGCTTAACGTGCTTTCCGAGGCACGGAGGAGTCTTGATATGTAATGAATGGTTACCCATCCAACGCTCGACGTCGTCAAGCGTAGCTTAAGCCTCACGGATCGATCGAAGGGATCGATCCGTGAGGCAGTTATAATTTAGTCACAAGCTCCTCAAAATAAAGAAAGATCATAAAACGTTTAAAAAGTTAAAAATAACACTTTAGCCATGAAATTTTACTTCACGTCGGGGTACCGCTTAAGTAAGGAATGTTCCTAGTACTTGTAGGTATGTAGGTACTTATTTTAACGGTACCCCGACGTTACGTAAAATTTCATGGCTAAAGTGTTATTTTTAACTTTTTAAACGTTTTACTTTTTTTGCGGTGGGGTTTTTTTAAATTTTTGATTAAATTTTTATTTTATAATTTTTAAACGCATTAATTTTGTTTTATACAGTTTACAGTTATGAGATTTTTTCAGTACATTGTATGTAGAGTCAAATGCTGGTTAAAACGAATCCAAACACGACATATCTGCTATTATTTTGTCAAGAGTCTACCTACTGGTGTGCTGGATAGCCTGGCTGCAGCATCAGCTCATCCTGTTGCCATCAGGGCTTTGTATGCAGAATCAAATGCTGGTTGAAATGAATCCAAACACGACATATCTGCTATTATTTTGTCAAGAGTCTACCTACTGGTGTGCTGGATAGCCTGGCTGCAGCATCAGCTCACACAGTTGCCATCAGTGCATTGTATGCAGAATCAAATGCTGGTTAAAATGAATCCAACCACGACATATCTGCTGTTTTGATTTTCCCAAGAGTGTATTATTCTGCTAGATATCCTGGCTACGTCAGACCAAATACACCATAATGTTGCTTATTAATATTACACACATGGGTGTTTGAAATTTTAAGACACACATATGTTTGTAAGTAAAGTTAATACCCATAGATGTCTAAAATGGCAACGATAGCTAACACAAAAGAGCTGATTCCCTTGAAACGGCTGAACCGATTTTGATGAATTATGTCTAAGAACCATCGCAAGAAACCCTGCTTTCAAATAAAAAAAACCGCATCTAAATCGGTTCACCCGTTTGGGCGCTACGGTGCCACAGACAGACAGACAGACAGACAGACAGACAGACAGACAGACAGACAGACAGAAAGACAGACAGACAGACACACACACATAGCGGTGAAACTTATAACACCCCTCTTTTTGCGTCGGGGGTTAATAAAAAAACACCGCCAGTGTCTAAAATCAAGTTAATCTATACATTAGAATAGAATAGAATAATGATTTATTTGCTTAGAATGCAGGTATTTACAAGAAGGTGTTAAAGTACTACCCATCAGAATCATGGATTTCAACAGTTGTGTTTATACTTTGTGTTGTTGTGCGGCTGGCAACACTGCCAACATTAATATTGCTGTTTTAGACACTTCTAAGTACAACAATATTGCCTCATTTGTTGCTTTACACGCGTTTGGTAGGTACCCCGAATTATTGGTTCGTGGTAGTCTATTTATATTATGATTAAATATTACTAAGATAATAACATTATGCTCATATAATAAAATTATATATTAATAGTGAAAGCGGTCATTTGTAGTTGTAGTTGTGCCGACCATCTTGAAACGCTTGAAGTCAAAACGTAAAATAAATTACAAATAATATTATAATCAATGCGTGGCATACAGCACTGCACTGACAGCGTTACGACTAGAGGTGACAGAACTCGGAAATTATCAACTTGTTGCAAAATTTGGAAACATTTTATTGCATTTCTAAAGCTAACGAAGATGTTCAGCAAATCTACTTTCTCACGAAAACTCTTAACCAACCTCCTATACGCAAGAAGAATGTTCCATATCTCCCGCTTCAGTTCACCACATCAAGTAGCTCACACCCAAACGCTCCGACCCTAAATGAAAGTTAAAACCTCGGTATTTTTAACCCCCGACGCAAAAAGAGGGGTGTTATAAGTTTCACCGCTATGTGTGTGTGTCTGTCTGTCTGTCTGTCTGTCTGTCTGTCTGTCTGTCTGTCTGTCTGTCTGTCTGTCTGTCTGTCTGTCTGTCTGTCTGTCTGTCTGTCTGTCTGTCTGTCTGTCTGTCTGTCTGTCTGTCTGTCTGTCTGTCTGTCTGTCTGTCTGTCTGTCTGTCTGTCTGTCTGTCTGTCTGTGGCACCGTAGCGCCCAAACGGGTAAACCGATTTAGATGCGGTTTTTTTTATTTGAAAGCAGGGTTTCTTGCGATGGTTCTTAGACATAATTCATCAAAATAAGTTCAGCCGTTTCAAGGTTATCAGCTCTTTTGTGTTAGCTACCGTTGCTATTTTAGACGTCTATGGGTATTAACTTTACTTACAAACATATGTGTGTCTTAAAATTTCAAACACCCATGTGTGTAGTATTAATAAGTAACATTATGATGTATTTGGTCTGATGCAGCCAGGATATCTAGCAGACTAATACACTCTTGGGAAAATAACAGCAGATATGTCGTGTTTGGATTCATTTTAACCAGCATTTGATTCTGCACACAATGCACTGATGACAACTGGATGAGCTGATGCTGCAGCCAGGCTATCCAGCACACCAGTAGGTAGACTCTTGACAAAATAATAGCAGATATGTCGTGTTTGGATTCATTTCAACCAGCATTTGATTCTGCACACAATGCCTTGATGGCAACAGGGTGAGCTGATGCTGCAGCCAGGCTATTCAGCACACCATTAGGTAGACTCTTGACAAAATAATAGCAGATATGTCGTGTTTGGATTCATTTCAACCAGCATTTGATTCTGCACACAATGCCTTGATGGCAACAGGGTGAGCTGATGCTGCAGCCAGGCTATCCAGCACACCAGTAGGTAGACTCTTGACAAAATAATAGCAGATATGTCGTGTTTGGATTCGTTTAAACCAGCATTTGACTTTACATACAATGCACTGAAAAATTCTCATAACTGTAAACTCAATAAAACAAAATTAATGCGTTTAAAAAAATAAAAATAAAAATTAAATTTAAAATTTAAAAAACCCCCACCGCAAAAAAGTAAAACGTTTAAAAAGTTAAAAATAACACTTTAGCCATGAAATTTTACGTAACGTCGGGGTACCGTTATAATGAGTACCTACATACCAGGAACATTCCTTACTTAAGCGGTACCCCGACGTGAAGTAAAATTTCATGGCTAAAGTGTTATTTTTAACTTTTTAAACGTTTTACTTTTTTGCGGTGGGGGTTTTTTAAATTTTAAATTTATAGTTACTACATAGAACTTGGAATTAAAGTACCTACTTCGCTTTGTTTCCTCTCAAAATATCAAAATACTAACCTCACATAGGGACTTTTGAACTTCACATAAGCCGTTTCACTTATATAATTCTAGCGTTCACTTGTGTTTTACCAACATTTAAAACAACTAGAGTTTCAAGTGGCAAGCCATGAAAATATATGAAACGAAGCTTTAAACATTTATTACCCAGTACCACAAACTAGTTACATCTTGAAAAAAAGTAGTTTGTTATTTGTATTGTATTAAGTTAAAGCAGGAAAATAAATTTAACTTCTGTCTCTGTTATTGGCCACTAACTCACTTGATAGCAAGCAATTATGTGGTCGATAATTATTTTTTGAATACTATCTACTGCAAATTTATTTGTTACATTATCTGCACAACTATGGGAGTGCTTTTTTGAACTCAATTTTGTAATAGACTCTGCACATAGTATTTCTAATGTGAAAATAAAGATATTGGGAATAAAATTGGTGAGAAATTAAAGTATTGTTCGTTAGTAAGACCCTTCTTTAAGATGACATCTTAGAAGATTGTAATAACATAACATAACATCACGCCTGTATCCCCGAAGGGCTAGGCAGAGGTGTACCTGTAGTACACCCACATTTTGCCAGTTATGAAAAAGTCTCATATAAGAGGGGTCGAGTCTATTGCCATCAATCAGGCACGAATCGAGAAATTCCAAATGGACAAAACTCAATAAGACTGCCTGACTCAGGGATTGAACCCGGGACCTCATGTTTAGCAGTAGCGCTTGTGATCACTAGAACAACGAAAATGTGAATAAAGACTTTTACAATTTTTTACTTGTGGTTATAGTTTGTCATTGTATAAAATGAGCGTTTCAGCACCCATCTCCATTCTCATACAAATAACTACCAAAAAGTATTTTTCATTAAATTTTTGGCAAACCATAGTTCGTAATAATTTCAAAATGTACCTACTACGTAGAACTTTATTATTCTTTGGCTGTACCTTCATCTGGTATTTGTATAGCTCGGATTAACAATTATACAAATAAATTTGTCCGTCGCAATATGGTTTGCGGGGGCCCGCATATAAATTATTTCATAACGAAATTATTCGAGGCTATCAGCTTGTAATACATTTGAGGCAAACAACAGTTTGTCTGTTCGATTATTATGTTTCCCAATATGTCTGCAATTGACTGTTTTATAATTATCCCGGCCTTTTGTGTCTGCACGTAGAATGTTATATCGAAATGCAATTATATTTTTCACCGTTAAATTATTGTGATTACGACAAGAACGCTTGTACTGATATAATTATAAATTCGAAGATTTTTTTTATTTTTTTTGTATAAACTTATTTTGACTCCTGAAGAATATTTTAAGGTACGTTCATGTACAGATGCCAGCACATCAAGTTACCCCAATGTGTCAAATTTCTTTGATCGTTTTTAATTTTATGTTAAACAGAATAAGGTTCAAATTCAGTTGGGAAAATTTGACATATTGGGGCGTGTTGTGCTGGCGTCTGTACCATTAACTGAATGTAAGAAGTGTTTGTTGAAACTGGTGTGAGTATTAAGCGTGAAGCTATAGTTGAAGAAGCATTTTGTATGATATGGTTAGGTATTTCAAAATCCGCACCGAAAGACTTCTGACGAGTCGTCTTGAGACTTTGGTTGGGCAGCGGACAGGGACAAGAACTGAAATTGTTAGCACCACTCACGTTTCACGATAACAGAACGCCTGGCATTGGCCACACACACCTGACAGACATATATACACGTCATGACCCACATACGCTGTACCAAACATAACACTGAAATCCCAACAATTACATACCGGGTTTGATCAAAATATCATATAAATTAAAAGGATCGTGGATGGCTCAAACCTCGGTCGCTGGGAGAGCGCGGTAATTAATCTAAAATCAATAAGCCCACTCGAATCGAACACGAGTGCTGTGTTTAATGCGATGCCCACTCGTATATGGAATTATTGTGGACTGACCAAAGCGATATATCTGTATTACGGACCTATGTTACGTGCGAACCGATGTAGGTACAAACGGGGTAGGTTTGCAATGTATGCATAGAATATTGTGTATGCTAGCCTTACCAGCTGAGACTTGGATTTCAGTTTTGGAACTTCAAAGATCGGACGAAAGACGTTGATATTAAGTGCAAGATGGAGTCATATATCCACAAACCAATCGAATTAATGTAACGCATTGTGACGCATTGGCAGATGGACACCTAAACACGTTCAAAACATTTTCAAATCTCACATCGACACCTGAAACGATATTAAATGTTCACAAAGCGACAACAAGAAGCACGCAGTCAGGACGTCCGCAATTTGACTGCACATTGAAGCGCCGTACAATAGATACTGCGAACGTATTGTGACTCCATTTGAATGCGACTCTTAGGACCACGGACGCTGGTCCTTCTACGTGTTCAGCATTCAACATTTGTATCGCCGACTTCTGCTGGCTTGCAAATTGTTTAGTTGCAAAGTTGCTGACAATGGGCTCGTAGAGTATTGAATGTAATACGTTAAACGCGGAGCTTAGAGAAAGTTTATACAGCTTTCTGGAGAAAGTAACTTTCAGTAAAGGCTAAATTTGCTAAATTATGTTGTACTTGCTGAATGGTTCACTTCAATATACACATTTTGTGAGGCAACTTAACTAAATGGGAACGTGCTACGTTTTGTTTAGCATAGATGCACAAACTCACAAAAACTTGATTTTAGTGGATTCAATAAGCTACCTTTATACATCCATTGATATGATAAATTAGTGATGGTTTCACTTCGTATAGCACCAGAATCCAGATACAGCGGAATTCAGGTCACAAAAAAATCCAAAAACATATCCTACAATATTTAAGCCAATTTAACTTTTAAGGACGCTCTTTACAATACGTCGCAGTAAGTCAAGTGTGTCAATATCTTGAGATGTTCAGCGCTTGCTGCAATTCAAATGGTTTCGCTGACGCGGCGCCCGACGTCCTTTGACGACTTGCCACCACGACGACGCAGCCTCCATCGAGATTATAGGGCTAGCAAGTTTAGAAAAATGAAATGTAAAACTACCAACTTACAATAGAAAATCACGTTTACAATAGAAAACTATTTGTGAGCATTCAAAGGCGTCTTTATTTTTACTCAATCACTAGATATTTCCTAATTTGGACTTAAATAAAATGCCAAAGACTCACCTATATAAAGTATCGTTGTAACTTTTACATACTGTAATGTAAGTCGTAAGTCATAGATGGCTGAAGCACAGGGATACCGTGACAAAAAAGAGAATTGAAAAGAAACTAAAAAACACAATCCGCCAAATAAAACACCAAAAGGTCGGTGTATAGGAGATCTCTTAGCAACCCTGCGGATGCCGGCGGATACGATTGTGCCGAGAAAAAGTGTCCCTTTGTCTGTTGATTGGATTTTAGCAATTGTTTGTTCCGGGCCATTCCGGACCGGGCGGCGAGGTGAGGCGCCAAATAAAACCGGATTGCGATCAATCAATCGGAATAGATTCAAAGAGTATCTAGAAGAACGATTAGATTTTTTTGTCACATCAAAAAGTAATCGTGTTGGTTGTGTTTAAGATAGAAATCAGATAGGTACGGTTTATATACAAGAGACTTAAGTAGTCAGATGTTTTATGGTAATTTATGATAAAACTAATCGGAACGTCTGTTACCTTGTACATGGTTTATGATAATCTTTACGAAAGTTGAACAAAGTTTATAATGATACCAACATTAATAAAGATCTCGTCACACATGCCCCAGATCTTTAGAAATCCTTTTGATCACTCATTCTATAACACTGTAATTAACTCGTTCTCATCTAGAATACAAATATCTACAGAATTCTTACAGCCTTACAAATAAAAATGTGTTATACTACATTTATTCCATTCTTATACTAAGTATCGTTATAACACGTATAACTTAAGAATAAGTCGAGAATTTTTTTTTACAAATAAGCCAGGTATCTTTGGTATAACAATTCCTCCGTTATGTCAAAATGCACGATTTGGCAACAGCTCGACCAAAGAGAAACTATTAAAAAAAAGCAGTTTGTCTTTGAAAACTGTATCCAAATTGACGTTTAAGTCAAATTGACGTTTCTCGACCGTTATGTTTGTTCTGATCTTGCGCGCGTACTGATTCATTAGAGTAATTAAAATTGTTTATTTTTGGTAAATATAATTTGAAAAGTGAATAATATTAAAATGGCTAAGACAGACCGATCAATCAACTGGGAGAAATAAGAAAAGGTATGTATGTACCCTAAACTAGACTGCGAGCATCATGCGTGGTATTTTATTTAACTTCGATGTTATTAAATGTTTTATTTTATATTATTTTAACCGAAACCGCTCATCGCTATGTAAATCAAAAGGATTTTCTCTTCTTTTAGATATTTTAACTTTTCTTTGAACCTGCATTAGATTTAGAATGATAATAACTTGTTCTACTTCTTCTATTGCATTTAATTTCATAATCAAAACAAACGTTAAATACTTGAATGCGCGTAATCAAACACAAACCGTGGTATTTTTAAGGTTATACTAGCTTTATTCAAGGGTGAAGGCGCGAATAACTTCGGAATAAGGGTTGTACGAATACAACTGTCAAAGTTATACTAGATATAAGCTATTCTTTGTTTATTTGTAGACATTTTGCTTATTCTTAGTTTATTCTCGAGTATAACTTTATACCACGTTTATTTGTAAGGCTGTTAAAGTTTAAAAGGGTCATATTTAACTTTATGTTGTATTGTAAGTTAAACGAAGATTGACAAACCAAAATCTTATGAAGGGAACTAAAATCCGTCCTTTTCCGTATCATTGATAAATAAATAAGTAATGTTTTTAAAAAAGTGCAAGCATTGTCTAATATTGATTTGTATTTTTATATGGTACGAATGAACTTAAAAACTACTGAACCGATTTGATAAATTATTTCACCGTTGGGAAGCTACATGCACTCTCCCCGGTTGACGTAGGCTACTTTTTATCCCTGTGTTTTCACGAAAACGGGCACTACGCGGGTGAAACCGCATGACATCCGACATATTATCCGTATTGATTAGGTCATATCGAAAACAAATAAGAGATAGAGTAGAACAATAGAATACAATAAACGTTTATTGTTTCCAGTTTCAAAACTAAAAGTAGTACATACGGGTACAAACACAGAACTATAATAACGGAACCGAAACGTGAAAGTGTCAGCGATCCAATTTCCAAAGTAAAAGAAGTAATATTGAACAAAATAATGAATCATTAGTCAAATAGGAAGAACATTGCAGCCCTGCGGACGTCGACGGACGTGCGATGGACGCCGCCGGACCGGACCGGGCTCACGGCGCACATTATTACCTGTCCGACGGCACCTCGCCATTTAATGTCATTCAAACCGTTTCCCGACGCTGACAGGGTTACAATTTCTACGAACTACTATTTGTTTTCATAGGATAGAGTGAGGCATGTTTCAAGGCAGTAACTTACTTATCCGATTATTATTAACGCAGAATCAACTAGTTTAAACTGCAAAGTAACTATACATTTACCTCGGCCTTTATCTACTACGCGATTATTAATAAGGATGTTTGATACGGTATAATTGTAGGAGCTGACTGCTTCTACAGATACAGGATTTTTAATGAAACGGCGTATTTACATTCAAATACCTAGGATTTATTCCAAGACATACTTTTTATATGTATGCCTAGCAAACGACTAACAGCCATTGCACTTCGTCGAAGCAAAAAGGATGGTTATGTATTACATGTACATTTTTATGTAGATACGGTAAAAAGTGAGTACGTAAGTGTTTATCGATGGGATTAAGGATTTTTTCCCTAGATGTCGTCTTCATGGACTGTATAATGTTAATCAGTAATATTACAGTATAGCTCATTATCCCCTCTCTGCTAAAGTGATTATTGTAATTAACGGGGGTCATTACTTACATCGTGTTACTTGTTCTTGTACCTACCTAACTCATTCTCAATACTTCTGCTTATAGACATACCTAAATATTCGTCATGTGACTTATAATAACTAGGTACTTGCTATAGCACTCCTGATAATGGAAAACGTCGGATCGTAGCACGGTGGTTGGAATTTCATTAGATTCCTGTCATACGACAATCACTTCACGTAAGCCATGTTTTAGATAAAAATCCAGGTATTTCCTGGGACGTCCCCAGCAGGCGTCAGGCGGTAATACAAACCTCAACACAGAAGGGCATTACGAGGCGCGCGGCGACGCGGATCAACACGTTATTACCTATCGACTATCAACACGGTCGACTCGGCGCACCTCTAGCCGATAGCGCCCGAGAGAAAATTGTTTACATATTTTTAAAGCGAGATTCTTTTAAAGAAAATAAATTTAGAATAAAGGCTGCAATACCAACGCGTGCCTTGTTTTTACGGGGTATTCCTCGAAGCGCAACCTTTTCTAAGCGCAACTTTTTCTTAGCGCAACACAAAATAAAAATAAAAATATTTTATTTTTATTCCACGAAGCGGAACCATAATTAAAATCACGCGATTGCGCTTCGCGGAATAAGATAGTTACGCTTCGAGGAATAACCCGTTTTTACAGCTGAGCTTTCACATTAGATTAGAGTAGTAATATTATTGCGACATACCTAATACATAGATCTACTAAACACAATAAGAAAAATCTTATTAAGACTTAGATCGTGTGAACTGAAAAGCACCTGTTATTTTATTGAAAGAAAACAATAGGAACGGGAAAACATAAATAATGTTTCAAAGAATATTTTTTTTTTTATCAAAAAGAAAAAACAATCATATAAGATTGAAATTCTTTCTTAACGCCGAGATAACGTGTAGTTGCAATTTCCAATAAAACTATCTACACTACGAAGCGGATAGAGGTGATCTCTTGTAGTTTGTCGTATCGGTGCGATCGCACCTCTGCGCGTCGCGGGAGATTGTTTACATATTGTTTGGACGATGCAATCGGCTCACAGTCACTAGCTAACAGCGAGCTGGTGGACCAACAGAGAAACGTTGGTGGCTAATCCTGCAAGTTCCGTTCTCATTACTAAGGATTGTGACTACTGATTGATGATTTTGTTTATCCGGAACTGTTTAATGACAACGCTCAGCGTTAATTGTTATCTTTCTAATCGTGTCAATCAGCAACGGAGGGTACGGACAGACAGATAACTGATCACCTCTACACCTAGACCCGAGACAAAACAAACCGTATTATAGGTACCTACTAGGCTGACTTTTGTTTAAAACATTAAAATACAACACTTAGTTCCCGTTCCTGTGGGAGTACAAAGATAACAAGTAGCCTATGTCACCCGGGGATAGTGGTAGCTTCCCAACGGTGTTTTATTTTTCAAATAGGTGCAGTAGTTTTTAAGTTTATTAACTACATACAAATCTTTCCTCTTTATGAAATTAACTAGCAGACGTCACGCCGGCTTCACCCGCGTAGTTCTCGTTCCCGTGGGAATACAGAGATAAAAAGTAACCTACGTCATTCGGGGACATTGTAGCTTTCCAACAGTGAAAGATTTTTTTGAATCGGTCCAGTAAGTTCAGAGCCTATTCGATACAAACAAACAATCAAACTTTTCCTCTTTATAATATTAGTATAGAAGTATAGATTTAGACTTTGTTTGGTTGGTATGTACTCGTAGGTATATTATTTAGTGTGCGAAATAAATATTATGTTATGATGATGCGAACGATACTCTCACCGGCACGACGTTGTTGTTCGTGGTAAGGTAACACTGATATTGAGCTGGCCATGCTGATTGATCATGTATTAGTTTAGTTTTTACTGACGTGTGGCCGTCTGTACGTGCACGTGTGTTTAATTGTATTACAAGCCTTAGTCATATTTGTGAGCTGACACAATCAGCCTGATCGACATGCTAACAAAAACATTCTATGGTGTTGTTTCTAAGAAAAAGATAATCGCTATTGGGTAGCGTAGCTTGGCGCGGCGGGAATAAGACGCCTCGACCGACGCGCGGGTTTCGTTATCTATCGAGACGTTCTCACCTCTGCAGCTCCGGGCGGCGCAGATTGTTTACAAATCGTTTACTACACGCTGCACGCTCGAGTACGATGCAATCTGTTCGCCTCGTAAAAGTGATACAAGAGGAGATTAAGCTAGCTCTTTGTAGGTAAGTGTTTTTGTATTGTAGATGTTTCTCGAAAAGCCTGGACGGTAAGGCAGAGAGACGCTATTAAAGATGAGTGAGATTTGACACAGATGAAATAAAATTTTGATTTCAAATTCTTAACACTGATGTTAAGAATTTGAAATCAAAATTTTATTTCATCAGTGTCAGTTTTATCCCCTGAGGGATAGGTGTGTCTCCTTACAATAATTTATTATAAGAAACTAAAAAAAATCTACCAAAGTTTTTTTTTCAACCAATCAACGGTCGACCAATCAACGGTCGATGTTTTTTTTTTTTCGTTCAAACGAGAATTTACCTTAACTCCCCCCCTCCCCCCCATTTTGTACAGTAAGAGGAGAGTTCCTTACTTTACAAAATTGCATTTATACTGTATACGTTGACTTGGCAACTTGACTCATTCAGTCAATGTTTATATCTTTCGCAGTCCAGCGCACCGCTAATAATGACGTCACGCTGAGCGAGGAGCCTCAAGTATCAAAGATAAACGAGCAAACGCTTCGTACCGCTCTGACGTCATAAACCGTCCAGCAGGCAATAACGTCGTCCGACCGGACCGCGCGTAAACCCTTTGATGCGACCGGACGCTGTTGTGCCGTGCCACAGGATACGTGTCTGCAGAAGTTTTACTCTACACGATCTTACTCTTTGCGGGTGCAACAAGTTTAAAATAATATTCATGACAACCTTTAAAATATGAAGCCCAACAATGCAATCAACGACTGCAAAAATTTATCGGATTTCCTCGAGAATCGAACTCGCTCTACAAAAGTAAATCCTTTTTTGATACTTGCACACTCGTGAGCTTTCCACAGTCGTACATAACTCAGTCGAGTAGATACCCACATGCACGTATACGCACCTATGCACACAGTGGAGTTTAAGCTGAGTGCGAACCTCACATTATGACACTATTTATACAGGTAGTGTATGTGCGCAGGTTAAGAGGTATTCCAAGCGGTTTCTTATCGTTGTGCCATCGTTGTGTCATTCATCACATCCTACACAGTGGTCCTTCTGACTATACTGTCATACAGTAGCAGTGTCGTAGTGTCGTACCATTCCGCTTTACGACCGCACTTCACTGCACTCGAGCTTTGCGTATTCGCGTATTGTCCGGTGATTCGGTTAACCCATTTTCATCTGTTTTTATGAACGTTTGCCCTAGTTTTGAGCTTATTTTTTTAATGTGATTGCTGTTCACGTATAGACAGAATAAACGTTGGTTATTTAAAGGATAATTGCATGCAGTTGGACTGTTATATATTTTGGCCACCGCACACAAATACACAGCAGTAATTATTCCACGTTTAATTACTGTAATACAAAATGTGTGACAGTACAAGTAATTCGTTTCCGAAAAACCGTTTTAACAATGCTCTTGGAAGGCATCAATCGAAATATTGGGAGTTTTAATTTGTTCCAGCAATAAATCCCAGGCGTGTCGTATGGAAAAACACCAGTTTCCAGTTAATGAAAGCGGGACGCGACGTGTCGGTTCATTGGGATGCTCCGTGCACGCCGCCGCGCCGCCGCGCCGCCTGCGACCTGTCGGTTACAGGGCGCAGGGGGGTGCGCTGACACCCCAAAATGTTGATTTAACTTATTTGAAACACGCCCCGAATTGATTGTGTAAATAAAGAAAATTAATTTGTTTTTGCGCACGAGCGATCCTAATTGTCAATGGGTTTAATTGTGTGTTCGGAACGAAACGGTTTTTACCGTTTAGGTGGGATGATAACGCGTTTAATTGTAATCATACGCTCGGTAAGCTAAAAAAAAATCGTCGGTACAGAAATCGGCTATAACATGGGTATTTGGGTAACTGTTATATTCTTGATTCATACTTTCAAGTGTGAAAATCACTTAAAGCGATACATGCAAGTCTTAAAATAGGTTTTGTGGCTATACCTATGGTTCAAACTTTCCAACTAATATACATCAAGTTACCCCAATGTGTCAAATTTCTTTGATCGATTTTAAACTTTATGTCAAATAGACTAAGATTCATATTCAATTGGGAACCATTGGGGTAACTTGATGTGCTGGCGTCTGTACCTACGCATATTAAAGTTCAGCAGTATAGAAGCTAAAGGCGAAAGCAATAGATTTCAAGGTATCACATCTAAGGTATCATAAGCTAAAACTTGTACGCGCTTAGAATATAGAATAGGATACAAAATATGTAAATATAAAAGAAGACAAATAATCAATGCGTACATTACGGGTAAAAGTACAAAAGTACACTCACACTGATTCGGTAGCCGGTGTATAAAACGAAATCGGAGATGAAACGAAATAAATCTTGAATTGCATTTATTCACTGCCGAAATTTCGACAAAAAATATAATGTGCCGAAATATTTCTGGCAAGTATATTAAATACAAACAAGATAACAATACTTGCATGTAAATTGAGTCAATACATATATTATGTAACGGTGAACCTTGTGTGTAATAATAAAATAACGTAATAAAGGTCATCGTTGATTGACTTGAGGTAACTTCTTTCCCCACTCCTCACGCTTTCATTAGTTTCGAGTTAATACACTTCAAACACAGACCACAACCATACCATACAGTTGATACAACCAATGCTTAAAGCTCGGGAAGTTCAAAGTGTCAGTCAAAACCACCGCCGCACACACAATCCTTGCATCGATGACACCGCCATGTCCACTTTACGTGGTTCTTTGCGAGCTAGGGTAGTAGTCTGCTGGCGCAGGCTCTAGCACTAAACTGCGTTGGCGCGCCTCCAAGCCACTAGACACCAGCCCACCGCCTTGAGCTGACTCTCACAACTTGCGGCCCAAGGAGCACCTGTTCGAAAGTAGTGTTGAAAACTTTTGGAACCTCACACTTGCGTCCTTTTTCTATAGTTTATCGATTCTTGCTGTCACTAGTTTGATTTAGTGTTTCATTGGTTTATGCCAAGTGGTATATTGTTGAAGCAAGTTTTGGGTTTGTAGTTATATGTATACCTACCTGTATATTCACATAATAGCACTTCTGTAGGTACCCGGCTGTGTCGTAACATTTACGGGTTTCATCACTTTCATTAGGATTTCCACTTTTAAATTAATTCTAGTAGAAATCATTAATTATAATAATGTTAAACGTACAGTGTCTGGCATTCAGGCTACGTTTCAAGTTGCTGTGCTCAGTGCCAAATCTGGGACATCGTTTCAAACGACAAATGGAATCTGTTGAGCTCACCAACTGCTTAAGCATAAAGCTGGCGCAGCAGCGGTTTGCTATTCAACATTAAATACAAAAGGGTCAAGAGTGAGCGGTTTAAAATCGATAATAACTTTGAAAACTGGGTTAAATGAAAAACCATAAGGGTATAATTTTGGACGTTGAACAATTTAGTATAATTATCGAATAAAATTTGATATCAAAATAAAATTAATTGTTCGCTTAAAAATTTTAAGCTATGTGTAGGCTAGATGTCACAACGAGCTATAAAGGCAATTAGTGACAATGGTACGTAGGTAATGGCCTATATGGGCCAATGCGCGATTTGGCACCGAGCCAGCGGCCGACAGCGAACGGTACGACACTACGATAGTACCAACGTGCTACAGCAAACAGAAGGCACAGTGATGACTTTACTAATTAATCAATTAGGAAATTGTTTAGATATTTAAACCAAGGTAACAAAACTTTGGGCCTAGACTACACTTATATACACAAAAACGCTGCAGATGAGTGAACCCTGTTTAAAATGTTCACCTAGACCAGTTCTAATTTATTATTAAGTTATTAAAATTCTTTTCCTAGATAAACGTATAGGCATCGATGTAGGTAGTTAATTTATAGATAATACGAATCATATCAAGTATAGACAAGCCGTCAATTTACTGTAGCAAGTTTTATTGTGTGCATACAAGTTTGGATAGGTATGAGTTTGTAACGCTGTATGTAAACAAATAAACTTTATCATTATTATAAGAATTGCATGGAGTTGAATTTCTGCCCTACTTATTCATTGGTAGTATGCCGTCCTTGTCACACGTCGACGTAGTCACCGGAAAAAATGGCCGGTATTTTTCATTCGTTTCGAATATCAAACATGATACGCCGAATTTTATTAAATATTTCACACTTTACATTTACTACGTTTCACAACGTGGAAACATTGTTTCATAAAATATGTTTTAACGAAACGATCATTTTGAAGTTGTCATTCCAGTTCAATCATCGTTTCTATTTTGCTACGTGCGGACGTTTGTTGCCTCTCTCAGTATATTTTGGTATTATTTTGTTGTAATTTTCTGCCGGATGAATAATTGATTTCTGTTATTTATCGGTCCCTCTCTTATTATCTTGTGGGATTATCCATTTGCGGTGTCGGCCATATTTGATTTTGATGCTGTGTCTCGCTCGTGTTTCCCGAAGCCGAGGTGAATCGTTCGTCGGGTCTCTGCAGTGCTCGTAAAAATCGTGAGTACAAGCACACACAGAAAATCATTTGGTGGGATCCGAACCTGCGACTCCCGACGTGGGCGCTCTTGACTGACGCGCGGACCGCCGAACCAACTCGACACTAGTGCAGCGCAGCGAAATACGCTATCAGTAGATCTGTAGATTGATACTCATCGACGCAGTCGCGTCACATTGGTCGCCCTGTACCACGACACATAGCGATAATCAGAACGACACTTTGAAGTTTGAATTATTATTTTTTTTATTTGCTGTGGATTTGGTCCCTGTGTTTCCTGAAGACCCTCAAGACTTAAAGTAATAATAATAACGATGTCTCACCGTCCAAGTAAAACGAGCTCTAGTCCTGATTTAAGGTCAACAACGTCGGATCTGGATACCGATCCGGGAGTTACATGCAGAAAACGTAAACAACCAGAATGTGTGTTTACTGACAATTTGAACGCACTCGCTTCCGAGCTTAGATCGACCTTGAAGTCTTTTCGCAACAATGTTGATTCCAGCTTGACCGCTATCAATTCTAGCGTTGCGGGGATGAAAGGTGACTTGGAACTTCTCACAACGCACACAACAGAAATTCGTAATGACATCAATGTTCTGCGTTCTGAACAGGAAGCTTTCAGGCGGCAGATGATAGCCCTAGATGTTAGAAATAAGGACTTGACACTACGCGTCGACTCATTAGAAGGTTCACTTCAGTTTACCTCCAATCAATGCGACGATGTCATAAAGAAGATCTCCACACTGGAAAGCAGTTTCGCCTCTGCGGAACGTACTGATGGCCTGGTCGCTGAGCTTGAGGCTAAAATAGACACGTTAGAACAGCAAGCTAGAGCCTGTAATATTGAAGTATGTAATGTCCCGGAAAGGCGGGGGGAGAATCTTATAGCACTCATAGCATCAATTGGTGATAGAATTAAATTTCCGATTACCCAAAACGATGTTGTTTCTATACATCGCGTGCCCCAGAAAACCTTTAACAAAGATAGACCCAAAAATATTGTGGTTAGGTTCTCCTCGGTGCCTTTTCGTGACAATGTATTAAGTGCCTACCGTTTGGCTAAGGGATTGAAATCCGACCTGATCGGCATTGCAGGTACTCCACATATAATATACGTAAATGAACATCTTACGCTGAAGAAAAAGCTGTTCTTTCGCGAATGTCGCCTTGAGGCTAATAAACACAAGTTTAAGCATTGTTGGGTTAAGCACTCTGCGATTCTTGTACGCAGAACGGATATATCACCAATACTTGCTATCCGAAACACCAACGATTTTCAAAAATTTAAAATCACTGATGATACCACCAAAAAGCACAATGTTTAGTATATCATACAGCCTTATTAACGCAACTTATTATATTATATGTCTAATTATAACAATAATCGACTACATAAACTTTCCTTTTTTATACAATCCAATTTCATGCAAGTCTAGAACATTTTACCATAAATATTTTCGTCATCTTTTAATTATAGCTCCGGGTTTAGTGGCAGCATCTTTAAAATTCTTTACAGTTTCTACATCATTTAGCACTCATGAAAGACCTATTCTCCAGTTTAATGGCTGATACACTTACTATTTACTATCAAAATTGTAGGGGCCTACGTGGCAAACTTCAGACACTGTATATGAATATCTTAAGTCACTCATACGAAGTTATTGTGTTAACCGAAACATGGCTTATACCGGACATAGCAGACTGTGAGGTTATAGATGGCCGTTATAGCGTCTTTCGTTGTGACCGAGATCGCGCGGCCACTGGTAAACGCGATGGTGGGGGTGTTCTTGTTGCCATCTTACGAATGCTTCAACCCATTTATTTCACCAATATAATAGGTAACTCTTTACATACTCACCTAGAATATCTACTTATACAATTACCTAGCCGTGACCGTACGAAACGACACTTTGTCAGCGCTGTGTATATTCCACCGAACACACCAGACGACATCTATTCTACATATTTAGACTTACTTTCGACAATTTTAAGCAGCCCCGAGACACATTGTTTTTACATAATCGGTGATTTTAATTTACCGGCCCTGGATTGGTCTTCCTGTAACAGTGCTTCATGTGACCAGCCCCGCGGGGCGCGGCCTCTTAGCTGTGGACATCTTCAAAATTTTATCGCGGAATTTAGCGCTGCGCAATATCATAATTTTACAAACGCTACCAACCGAACTTTGGATTTACTGATCTCCAATGAACATTGCCATGTCTTCCAACCGACCCATTATTTAGTAACTGTTGACCCACATCACCCTCCTTTCTGCGCTGAGTCTTCACCTTACTTGACATATTCCCCTATGAGACGTTGCCCAATCATCAAGTTTAATTATAATAAGGGCAATTATGATCATATAACTGCAAATTTATCCGAAACTGATTGGAACGCCTTATTTAAAAATTTGCCAGCACAAGACTCTGTTAACATGTTTTATAATTATTTGTTTGGTATCATTGGAAAACACGTCCCTCAAAAATCATACAGAACTTCTGAATTCCCCATTTGGTTCACTCGATCCCTTATAAGGTTATTTAAAAACAAGAACAAAGCCTGGACCAAATGGAAAGTGTACAATAATATATCTGACTATGAGCAATTTTCCCTATTTCGTCGCAGATTCGACAAAGAATGTCACCAATGTTACTCTAACTATTTATCAACTGTAGAACAAAATATAAATAAAAATCTCAAACACTTCTGGGGCTATGTGGCTGGTAAACGGAATAACTCAGGCGTTCCATCCAATGTCAAATATAAGAATACTTCAAGTAGTGATCCAAGTGATATTTGTAAACTATTCTCTAATTATTTTCAATCAGTGTATGAGCCTTCAACACTTGATGTCCATAAATGGCAACCGCCTTCTAGCTTTAATGATAATAGTGATATTATTAACAATATTTATATCGAGCCCTCTAAAATTTATAGGGAGCTAGGGTTGCTAGACCCTTCAAAGGGACCTGGACCTGATGGGATTCCTCCCTCGTTTTTCAAACGTGTCGCCAATCATATATGTGAACCCTTACATCTGCTGTTCAACAAATGTATCAGCGAAGGTGTTTTTCCAGATGTATGGAAAATGGCTCACTTAACCCCCGTCTTTAAAAAGGGATCAAAGGGCGACGTGGAGAACTACCGTCCGATCTCGATTCTGTCTACCTTGTCGAAGCTTTTTGAGAGACTCGTTTATAACGAAATTTATCCCACTTTACACAAGGCTATAATCAAAAATCAGCATGGATTCGTCCAACAAAGATCTACTTATACCAATCTACTTATTTTTGTGAACCATGTTTTTGAAAATATGGATAACCGTTTACAGACAGATGCAGTTTATACTGACTTTCAAAAGGCTTTCGACAAGGTTGACCATGAGTTACTTTTACGCAAAATTGCGTTCAACGGTATTCGCGGAAATCTATTGAGATGGTTTTCCTCTTACTCAAAAGGTTGTTTGTAACGGATTTCATTCGGAGCAGATTTACGTAACATCCGGCGTTCCTCAGGGCTCAATTTTGGGTCCTTTATTATTTGTGTTGTTCATAAATGATATTAGCGCCTGTTTTAAGCATTCAGACTTTTTACTTTACGCGGATGACTTAAAAGTCTACAAAACTATAAAAAGTATTGAGGACTGTTTGTTGCTTCAAAGTGACTTGGATCGACTGTCTAATTACTGTACCTTGAACAAGCTCTCATTGAGCTTATCCAAATGTAATTCGATTACATTCACTAAAAATAAAAAGCAACACAATTACAGCTATCATTTGCTAAATACACAATTAAAAAGAGCATACTCATTGCGTGACCTCGGTGTAGTACTAGATTCTAAACTTCACTTTAATATTCACGTAGACAATATTATCAACAAAGCCCTTAAAATGTACGGTTTTGTTATGCGCAACAGCAAAGATTTCAAGCGTCCATCAACGTATAGATACTTATATATATCGCTGGTTAGGCCTTGTCTGGAGTTTGCTACTGTCATATGGAATCCCTATTACGCTAAATATATTGACTCGATTGAAACTGTCCAACGTAAATTCCTAAGAACCTTGCATTACAGATGTTGCCACAGCCACGGTTCGCATGATATGTTGCTTAAGAATTACAAGCTGTTAACCCTGGAATCCAGAAGACTGCTTCTCGGAACAATGTTACTTCATGGTATTGTGCATAATAAATATGATTGTGCAGACTTGACCAATAAACTTTGTTACATCGTTCCGAGGACAGTGGTGCGTAGACAAGCGCGTCCATACAGCTTACTATCCATTAATATCAGGCAAGTCTGTAACTCCAATGCTGGCTCTCGTGCTCCTCTGCGCCAACTTGTGGACTATTACAACGCTAGATTTGAAAAAATTGATATTTTTAATTTAACAGCGTATCAATTTAGGAAATCAGTAGTCGATTCCATCTTGGCTTCGTAAATTGTTAAGTTGTTGTATTTTTCGTTTTTCTTTTTGCTAATATGTTATGTTATCTATGTAGGTACTTATTCTGTTTTTTTTTTCCTCGCTTAGCATTAAAAATAACAATTTAGTAATAAGTGGATAAAGTTGTTAGTAGTATGATAAGTACTTTGTTTAATTAGTAATATGCTATGTATAACATTTAATTGTACTCCTGTTTTTTATCCCGAAATAAAATAAATAAATAAATAAATTCCAGTTAAACGAATTTTTATTATATGTATTTTATTATATTTTCTTCTCGAGTTTCTTTTAAAATTGTAGCAAGTGATAATGATACCAGCCTGTTACTGTCCCACTGCAGGGCAATGGCCTCTTCTCATACAGAGAAGGCTTGACGACTTTTTATTTTCTCATACATTAACAAAATGATACTTACGGAATATTACTTCAGATTACGAGGCCATAAAAGTTTATGAATATAATAATACCTTCGATCACATTACATCGATTTCCGATGCTCATGTAGACGCCCGAAAGGCTCGATATTAACTGAGTACAGATCCGAGCAAAGCGGCTTTACAATGACTGTAATCTTACTTTATTACCCGAAGATAGGTAGGGCTTCATTAATACCAGGTAGGTAGGAGTCGGAGCTCGACACGCGCCGCGCACAGCGCGCAGTGCCCCGATATGGAACAACGTGGGGCTGGAGAGGAAATGCTCTCAAATTAAATGTTATTACGAATGATGTGATAAATCTTATTGATACTGTCGCGTCCTATAGCTGAAAAGATTTTTATAACCAGTTCCAGAAAAAAATTGCAGTTTGGGAAAAGTTTACAAATCTAGATGGCCGTTTAGATATTATCATAGTTCAAAGTACTAAAACAAAAGGTAACCGGTAAGAGAACAGTTTCTTTGAGTTTTATCTATTATAGGTAGGTACTAGAATACCATAAGAGATCTCAAAAATCTTTAGGTACATACCTAGCGCCTAAATTTTATTTTTTTTAATGTAACGGAAACCGATCCTTGCCGAAAACTTCCGAATTCTTCCGAGGTTTCCAAAAATCGTTTCGTCGGTTCGACGAGACGAGACGCGACGATTTTTCGAAATCGGCGACGCTCGCAAGCCTCTCGTGCACACGTGAGTCGGAAACGTAATAATAAGGAAATTCAAAGAGGTTTACGAGTGTACACCTTGAAGTAAAATTGATTTCGTGTACCTTGTGCGATATAGGTCAAGTGACGTATGTCAAAATAGGAAAAAACCTGAAAACGCGAAAATGATTTGAGAATCTTCCGATAAGAAAGTGTCTTTGTGAAGTGCAAACTCAAGGCGTAACAATTGTGTCTCGAACATTCTTCTCTGAGGAATTTGTCGATGATGTTGAAAGGATAATGGTTAAATACTCTTCCACATTTTGAATGTTCAAGTTTTTTGACTTAGCTATTGAATTTACTATCTTACAGATTAGCAGCACGTTCAAAGAGCATTTCTGATAAGTTTGAAAAAGCCATAAAAAAAAAACGGATTATGCGCCTGGTGCAATATTCAAGCAGCTGGATCAAAGAGATATTAAAATAAATAGAAAACTGCGTGATTGATTTCAAAGAAAATCCTTTACCAACGTGGGAATAAAACCCTTGAAGGCGTCTGATAATTTTAGCCGACGAGCCAATCCCAGGTCCCACTTCAATCGTCTATAACAAGGAGTCAAATTAGAGCAGTGAATGGACCTCTAATCCTCTTTCAAGACTCCCATTCCGACATTAACGATGTCTGTCGGATTTACTCCTATATTAAATTCACTGCGAACGGCGAACCGTTCCGAAGTGCAAACACAATACGGCACTGTGTAACTGGGTGCCAGATTACAAGCCATTGTATCATTGTCGACGTGGAGCACGCCTGTTACAAATGTTGTTTTGGAAAACGTTTTTGCTTGCTATTATGTTGATGTACGCTTTGTGCGACGTGATGGGTTGTTTTATGACTTGTTCAGGTGTGATCTCAAAGAAATACCTACTAGGGCTTCAATAGAATCTGTTAGATGAAAATGCTCGGATACAGCTGCATAAACACAGTGGTTATTTTGTAGACTGGTGAAACATTGCTACCGATTATCTTTGAAAACAATCATGATTCAATTTGGCACTAGATCCGCCAACTTTTTAACATTATTACTTGGATTGGAACTTGTTGGCATACAGTATAGTATCCGAAAATAACTATTTCTTATCTTTATAATATCACACTATGTCAGATCCACCACCTCGCCTCAGCACATTACATTTTCAACAGCATTTAATTCTGTAATGAGATCCTTTGTGCATTTATTTGGAAGCTAATTTAAATAAGTAAAGCAGCCGACCGTAAGGAACCATTTGGATAAATCCGGCTACAAAGCAGCACAACATCGTCCGTCACGCGCGGCGCATCACTCTGCGTCTCGCGTAGTCACGTGAGTGGCATTGTGCTCGTGCTCGACTGCCGGCTCGCTAGCGGACCTGCAAAGTGACGCAATGGATGCACCGGCGGCGACTTTTGACTGATATTTCTCGACAGGAGCATGTGATATGTACTGACAGCAGTGTTATGTCCTTGAGCAAACCGAATTACAATGAGGATTAAAGTTACAGACTACTCATGAAGTCGTCCTACACACGAAAATCACGCCTTGCCTTACTTTTTATGAAACATTTGGCTTTACAGAGGGTGAATTGTTTTTTTTGTACTGACGGTTAAAAACTGCATAAATGTGTCTATAGACTGAAAATTGCAGATTGTTCTCACTTCCATCCAGTCGTTTACCTGATTATGGGCCTGACACCTGGAATTCAGTTGGTTTTTAATGAGGCTCGATCGTTATTCCTTATATTTACTATCCTGTCCTGTAAAGCATGATAACACAATATGGTATCACGTGTTATTTGCAGCAAATATCCGTCATTGTATATAGCAGTATGAAAAAGAATGATTTGTAACTTATGAAGAGGAACTAGCAACGAGCGAGGTTAATTTTTTTTTTTCGCAATTTTATTTTTTTAACAACGGTCAACCAATTTTTGGTCTTATCAGCAGTGTTTGGTTCACCGTTGGTGTCCTCTACTATTCATCAGTACGCGTTCATTATATTACATAGATACACTTTAAATGAATAGAAATTTGCACATACTAGTTGTTGGATGTTGTTCAACACACTAAATATTGGCGACTAAATTGTTACTAAATTAAATATTTGTGAACAAGTGAAAACCTACGTTCAGCCAAACAAAAAAACTTTCTTAAGTGTCAAAAGTTTTTAAATCAGAATTTTAGAACAGCCCAGTGTTTTTTGCGCCTTGCTATACTAATGAATGCATATTAATGAACGCTAACTAGTTTTCAGCTTCGGGATTTTTGAGACTGTTAATGTCTTTTTTATAATGAATCTGTATCACAAAATCCACCTTGTAAAATAAATATTGTATCATGCTGAATTCAGTATACAGAAGTTTTGTACACAAATTGTTTGGTTAATCACGCGCGTTGCACCCGCGGATTGTCCCGACGTTGGTGAAACGCTGGCGGACCGCATTCCTGCCTACCTTCTACTTAGGCTGCAGTGTTAGCGATTTATTTCTATCCATCTGGGAAATATTAATTATTGTATAGCTAGCAAACTTCAAAGCAATGCATCGATGTTCACAGTGATACGTAGGTAATCGTGTATTAGTCAAATTAAAGACTTGACTAGTTTCTTCAAATGGATTGTGTTCCAAGTTAAAGTACTCTGAAACAATTAAGTTAAATGAGGTAATAGTTAATAAGATCGTGATTTACCAGAATATAAAAACCAATTTCCTACAAACTACATAATCGTTAGATTCTTCATTAAATCTCAATTAACCTTTCAAGTCACTTCATAAACAAGTAATTTTCTTTTTATTGTAATTAACAAAAAACATAAACTGTTTGAAGTAATTAGCTTTCCCTAAATTAAAATGAAGTGTTAAGAGCGGGTGGGACCCCGCTCCCCGCTCCGCCCCCGCCTTGACTGCGGCCCAACCTCATATAATATTACTGGCTCTGTTTAACTTTAAATTGTTTTCGTGGAATCCTAGACGGCCATTGTGCGATATATTAGGATTTTAAGTGGAATTTCGGACGGAATGGAATGATAGGTCTAGACGTAACGCGGTCGGTATTGGGCAGGCCAAGTATGCGGGAAATTTGATGGTAAATTCTTAATATGCTACATTTCTCCACGTTGCGAAGAGAGGTTTTTCGTTTGCTTTTCAATATTTAACATTACGGGTTTGAATGTGAATGTTTTGATACGTTTCTATAAAAGGGTTTGCGCCCTCGGGAATATGTATGAATTGAAATTATTTCGCAAAGGTATTGATGTGCTTGAGGTTTCCGTTGGATGTCAAGGTAAGTAATATTTTGACACAAAATACCTATATAATTCAATTTGTACCGAAATCATAACTCACAGCTCGCAGATAAAAAAGGGTATGAAATTACTCATGTTTAGTGTTTTATCAATAGCAGTCCGGAGTCTGGATTTGGAGCCCATTGGTGGCAATAGGCTTGCTCCCTGTTAAAAGGGACTTGTAAATAACTGGCGAAATGTGGGTATACTACCACATACTATACTCCATTTACAATAGCATTAAACAGAAGTTAAAAAAAAGTTATTTATAATGCACACTTTGTAACGAAAGTAGACGAATTTATTTATCATCTATTTTCACAGCAGCTCTCAAACTTAATTGTAACCATTGGAACAATTTGTTTTAAGAAATGAATGATGTGCATTTCATTTAGTTATATATTTTATACTAGCAGACGTCACGCGGTTTCACCCGCGTAGTTCCCGTTCCCGTGGGAATACAGGGATAAAAAGTAGCCTAAGTCACCCGGGATAGTGTAGCTTCCCAACGGTGAAAGAATTTTTCAAATAGGTCCAGTAGTTTCGGAACTTATTCAATGCAAACAAACAAACCTTTCCTTTTTATAATATTAGTATAGATAAGTTGAAAATTACAGTTTAAATGATAAAAACCTGAAAGGAGCAGGGATGAACACATTCTTCGTTTCACTTTTATTCTTCTCAATTTAAAATAAACTGTTCTGCATTCCTGCTTCTACGAGTCGTTTTTTTCTAATGCTATTTTAAATGGAGTATAAGGTTTTATAAAAATTTGTTTGTCTATTACAGAAATCGATATTCCATACGCGTATTTACTCATAAACTGACAGACGTTAATGAGGTACCCGCCTCTATTCAATTAATTCATACCAATTATTTCAGCTGTGTTTTGTTCAGCCTCGCGACCTATATCAATGGAGGCCTCTGTCAACATTAAATTATTTCAAATTAATTAAATTCCTCGAGTTAGTTTCCATGAATTAATTACTTTTACTCCTCGTCACGATGTAGTTTTGAATTGTATAACATCATTCGCAAGGTCGTGACTAATTTACACGTATACAGACTTGATTGTTGTTCGAAGAGAGTCGTATTATAAATGGCATATTACGATTTTTTTATTACATTAGTGAACGTAATATTTACTTTGCATTGTAGTAAAACCATCTCGAATTAAAATGCGAGATTCATATCCAATACCTATTCACAACTTCCTATATAGTTCAATCTACCAAAACACTAATCAACAGGGAATAATATGGGAATTCTGGACCATCATCCATATTTCGCGCGAACTTCTTTAGTATTGAAGCCTGTTGTTCTGGTGGTCCGTGACTGCTATGCTAGAGGTTATGGGTTCGATTCCCACCCTAGACAAAATGTTTGTATGATGAGCACCTATTGTCCTCTGTCTGGGTGTAATATAACTATAATATTGTATATGTATGTTGAAATACATAAGTATGTTTTTCAGTTGTCTAGTAGCACAAGCTCTGCTTAGCTTGGGACTAGATGGTGTTGTGCGAATGTTGAGGAATACAGGTGTTTTTGAAATCGTGGGCATCATTTTCACAGGCTGTTCTACCCATGAATATGATCAACTTTCAATAAGGGACCAACTCGGAAATTGCGAAAAAAAATCAGCTTTTGCATACAACAACTTAATACCTAATCGACTAAAATGTAGGAAACAGCTGATTTTTTTTTCGCAATATCCGAGTTGGTTTCATAATAAAAGTTGATCATATTCATGGGTAAAACAACCTATGAAAATGTTGCCCACGATTTCAAAAACACCCTGTATACATAATATTATTTTATTATTATATCTGCGTAAAAACGACCTAAGAAGTGTTCCTTTTACTACTACATTACACGTAGGATTTCAGACGACTTATAAACTTCCATTTATAACGTCACCACGAAATTTATATTATAATAAGGATTTACAAAGGTCCGATATCCCATCCCAGTCCGCCGGACGACGAAGAGTAATGGGCGCTGTGACAATGACGACTAGTGACGTCACAGGGCTGTATCGACGAACCGGAGATAGCAACGTTCTTGTTTGTTTGTTTTAAAATGGCTAACATATTCCTAATGAGTAAGACAAAATAAAGTATATTTTAGTTGTCAATTTAGTTTAGTTTTTCCATGTACAAAAGGCTGGCCAGAGACTCAGCATTGCCATTCAACGTGGCAATGCCGCCAGTCTTATAAGCACTTTATCAGCCGACAGTAACGCGGGTGAATTTTTCAATTGTTTATAAGTTTTATTTAAGTTTTTATCGGTATAATATGTGCATATAATATAGCTAAAAGAAATAAATAAAGAATATAATGTAAATAAACATAAAATTAAACCTGTAAAAAAGTATATTTAGGTTAACAACATTATAAAACCGTTGGCGTCTAAAAGGTTCCAAGAATATTGTTATAATACATGATATGTAACTTATTGTATTTTTCCTCATTTTTGCAGAGTTTCAGTTTGTTTTACATGAAAGCTTTTGACTATAGTAAGCATATTTGAACTAAAATTTCGAACCAGTGCTGGGTCGAAAAAATAGTTTTGTTATTAAAACAAATATTTAAGCCAAACTGACGTGTTGGCGCATCCCGGGCATTTTGGGAGCATTCCCTGCTGTACGAAAGAAAATAATGTTAAGTTCATTGCTTTAGCAGTTTCTACTCTACACTGATGGGAATAAGAGTGATTGTAAAGAAGTATACCCCCATTTTCTGAATTCCGATTCATTGTCCAAGTCCTATCAAGGCTGACTGTGAAGTCAGTGATTATTCAACAAGGTGAAATCTTTCTATTGTTTTCAAATTAAACATAAACGTTATGAACACGAGGTAGGCAGGTAATTTAAAGTTATTTTGCTTCCATTTTCTCGCAAAACGACTGTCAAAACCCAGCGAGAAAATACTGCGAATCGTTTTACCCATTCGCCTTCGTGGAGAGCAAAGAGCACTAACCATTCTGTTTTCATTTCTTTACTGTCCTAATTTCCCTAGTTATCCATCTTCTCACTTTCAATACATCTATGCCAACCACAAAAAAAAATCTTCGCACATCACATAACCGTCTTCTTCTATGATTCTGACTTAATTCATAGTACTATTTAACCGACTTTCAAAAAAGGAGGAGGTTCTATGTTCTTCTGTATGTATTTTTTTTTATGTAAGTATGTAACCTGATTTCTCCCCTATTTGTGGACCGATTCTCAATTTTTTTTTTGTTTGAAAGAGTATACTCCTGAGGTGGTCCCATTTTAATTTGGTGAAGATATGGTGCTGACCTTCGGAGATATACAACGGATTCTTCAAAAATAGACGGCAAATCTGTCGTGATTGCTGGAATCGCTTGGATGTTTATTGTTTATACAACATCATGACGTATCATCACGTCTGTATGCTCTGAGGGGTACGCAGGTGGGTACAATATACCTAGATTTCGTCAGTTAGGTATGTTAATTTTAATTTATTAGGAATTAGTGGAAAACCTTATTATCATGACATGTATTGTTAACAATTAAGAATATAAAATAAATTCATGACAAATATTTTTATGGCAACAACTAATAATGGAAAAATAAAAAACTTTTTTGCAAAAAATAAAACCGACTTCAAAAAAAACACTAAACGGTGTAAAATAACTCTAAATTTGGAAGTCGGTGGCCCATCATGAATAAGACAAAACCACCAAAGCCACAGACTTCCGAATTTAGAGTTATTTTACACCGTTTAGTGTTTTTTTTTTAAGTCGTTTTTATTTTTTGCAAAAAAGTTTTTTTGTGCAGTCTATTTCTTTGTGGAACGCTCTCCACCAGGAAATCAGGATACTCAATACTCAATATCTTTATTGTTTTCCATATGTATTCTTAGGTGGTAGGGATATAAATGAGATCATTATGGACCCTGTAGGGCACAGAAAAAATGGTAGGAGAGAAGAAGCCTTGCTTATCGTGATCATTTTATTGTAATAGAAGAATTACCTATTTAAATTTGAACAAATTGGACAAATTAACTATCCTCAAATATTTGGGGTTTATTAAAATTCCATTTATTTATTTGACATTACCCTCGATATTATTAATTTATTGTTACCTACATTATCCTTTAAGGTTAAGGATCGCGAGCATATTCGTAAGAAGTTAGCAGTGGTATCTTCACAGTCCTAATGTTTTCTCTTCTTTCTACGTCTTGATGTATTATGTATTATATATATATTATATTTATAGTGTACTTTTTTTTTTTTTTTTAAGCGATGTATGATGTATTAATACTCGTGCATTCTATTTCTAAAACTATACAATAAAACTATTCTAAATTAACTGGTTACATACATACTTAAAAATAAACAAACAAAAGAACAGTAAACCAATTATAGGGCATCAAAAAACTCATCCACATCGCTATCAACGGGAAAAGTGCCCAGAAGACTAGCCGCATTGCCACGTTGTATGGCAATGCTGATTCTCTGACCGAAATAAAGGCCAGCCCTCTGGTCACGTGAAGAGTCGACCAAACGCTTGGCGATGTCCCTGAAAACTAGATGGGCACTCGGACCCCATGGCCCGAGTGTTTCAACCCCAAACGGTTCAAATATATAACTTCCAATAAGGTTGTTATATTTTCGCCGTTTGAGGTTTTCAGCACCTGCGGCAGCTGCACCAGCACAACCCGCCGTACTAGGAAGATGGGATGGCGCAAGGGTATCGACACATGTTGCATCCCACACCAAAGGCCTACCCAACTTCCAAGGCATTATGGTTACACCGTCTGGTCTCTTCCCATCGTCGCGTGCTAAGCCGTTGGGTTCTAAAATAGCTGGCACCCCAGCGGTGATAAGAGCACGGCGGATGATGTCATTTATGCTGGCGTGACGAGCAATGCGACCAGCGCTTCTACCGCAAGACAGGCCATGGTGTCCGAAGCAGTCGACAGCTTCACCGCATTGACAGCGATGCGGAGCTCCGCAAGGAGCGCCCAGACGTAGACAGGTAGCGAGCCGGAAGGTAGTGTCATCCAACATAGTGCCAATGTTGGATGACGGTAAAGCCTGAAGCCAAAGGCCCGACTCCCACTCACCCACAGCCAGCAGGCGGGCACGCTCAGCAGTATTTTCTAGCTATTTTCCAAGCGTTCACCGCATCGGTCAAACAAGGCACCTTAGAGTGGACCAGAGAGGAGGCTAATATAGTGCTGGTCAACTTTTCAGTGCTGTGGACAGAGGACAGGAACGCTGTTAAGCTTATACTGGAAATTTTACGGACGCCGAGACCACCAAAGCGGATAGGTAAAGTGGCTAGCAGCCACGCTCGGTCATCCAAGGCCACATTCAAAATCGATGTTAATGAAGAGCGAATAATTTGATCAATTTTTTCCAAGAGGTGTGGCTGCTTCCATAAAGGGCAACAGCGTAGATAATACATAAAATTTGGACCAAAACAACAGTATCTAATTAGGGTGAATGCGGAATGTAAATTAATTTTAGAAAGTCTGTCCGAAATGTCATTAAAATTTTTGATTTTGTCGTCAATGAAATGAGAAAAGCTGTCTTCAAAAATAGGAGAACCTAGGAGGTGCAGTGAGCTCTTTTCCAAAACTTTGATCTCTGGAGCTATTGCATTTAATTTCTGTACGGTTGAATGTCTGTCAGTAACGTTTGAAAGATAAACTCTCAAAATGCGAAGTTTATCTTTCAAACGTTACTGACAGACATGGTTAAGGTCCAGGCCAATAATTTAAAATGATCTTTTAGAAATTGTAGGTCTTTTATAATGGTGTCAACATCACCTCCTAGCGTTCCGTCATCTAACTACCACACATTAAATTTTGAATTTAGTTGTTGGATGATTGGATGAATAGCCAAGCTGAAAATGACCGGCCCGAGAGGGTCACCTTGTTGGCAGCCAACTGCAGATTCTAAAACATTGTCTTTATATAATAGTTTTGAAGGGTTCCTATAACATTGCCAAATAAATCCATAAATTTCGGGTAATTCCTTTTTTACTTCAGCCAACAAAGTGTCCCTGTTTACAGAATTGAAGGCATTCTTGATGTCAACCTTGAGAATGACCTCACCTCTCCCAGAATTTAAAAACGTAGAAAGTGCATGTACGGCAGCCTCGCAGCCCCCTTTCGAGCCAAAACCAAGCTGAAGGGGCCGGAATTTATTTGTTATTTTTTCAGAATAAAGTTTACAACATATTTTAGCTGCCGTACGCCTGTAGGTGCTCCCAACGGCAATGGGACGAATGCCGCCGTCCCTCTTACGTAGGGCACATAGGTTGGCCCCATATAAGACATCGACGACGGCATCGTTCACGCCGCCGGCAAGCATGAGATTAACAAGAGCCGTAAGCTCCACCAGAAGCGACTCACCGGCGTCCCCTGTACCTGGACTCAAAAGGTCTTTTAAATGTTGAGGAGTCAGGCCATCGAGGCCGCCGGCAGAACCGCTCCGGAAGGAGTTCACGGCTGCAGTCAACTGCGGGGCTGAAATATTAAAAAAAGATCTAACATCAGACGGATTGGGTGGGTCGGGAAAGGTAAGACCATCCGCAGGCGCAGGATGTTTACTCACCAGTGCTGCTAGAGTTTCTGGAGAGTATGGCGCCACCACATCGCTGCTGAACAAAATTCTGGCCGCACCCCGTATATCACCTTCGCCAAGTTTGGATTCAACATGAGAATATAAATCTGTCTGAGAAAACTTTTTAAAAACGGGTAATTTAGGATCTAAAATAACGGATGTATTGTTGCAATTATCTTTAATTAGGTTGGTCAAATTTTTTTTAACTGCCAAATTGTTTTGTACATGTAATATCCTATATGGGAAGGTGAGGAGCTGCTCCCAGGCACTGTAGGTATTCTCCTGGGTTGCAAGACGCAGGCAACGAGCCAAACTTAATGCAACAGATCGTCTTGCGCCCCGGGGAATCCTCTTTAGAACTGGTGTAGAATTTTTTCCAATGTTTTCCAAAGTTCATCAGTGGCCGGAAGTGTTGAGGTGTTGGTGGCTGGGGAGCACAAAGGTACACTATGAGGTTTGTGAACTTTGCCATAGTGTATCCTTAGCCCCCGTTCACCTTTAAAAAAGCGTGTCTGGGAGCAGTGGGGGCATCTTACCAATACATCAACCGATGTGGTAGGTTGACTGGCACTGTATCCGGCGTCGCTAACAACTGCATTTATCATATAAAAATAACATAAAAACACTAAACTTACTTAAGAAAATAAAACAATAAAACGCACACAAAACACAAACTGTAAAACGAAAATTATAGACTAAATTGACGCGTCGTTGACACTGTCAATGCAAGGTGGCAGCGCCTGTCGCGTTGGCAGCATGGGGCGCCGCGCCGGGCGCGCAGCCCTGGCAACCGATTCCAAATGACCGGCAGTCACGTCTTCGGCGTTGCTCGAGGTCCCAGCTGATGTCGGGCCAGCGGTATAGCCACGATCGCAGGATCTCCACGGTCAAGACGACGTCACGTCACAGTTGTATGAAATTTTATTTCTATAGGTAGTTTAAATAAGGTCTTTGTTTTGAACTCATGCTGACTCAATAGACCAGAGGTGGACAATCTTCGGCCCGCGGAGAGTATTAGTCCAGCAAAGCTATTCCCACGGAGAGTTAATACTCTAAAATTATTAAAATTTAGTCAGCGCGATCTCCGTTGACAGTTTCCATATATATCATTCGTGCATTCTCGGTATGTGAAGACTAAATAGCTTTATTTATCATTAATATCGAAAGCAATGATCTAAAATAGCGGTTAGAATAGTGTCGATACTTTTTAACATTTCTGATATCCGGCACTGATTGTCTAGCTTTGAGGTTTTTGTAGTTTTTTTTTTTTTAGTGTACTTGTTTGTGTATTTACACTCAATTATGTATTAGTATTATTTTGCATTCATTTAGTTTAATTTAAAATTGCACCTACCACTACTTTTCACTGCTACACCTAAAGATTGACTGGTAGAAAATTCCTATGGCATTAAGACCGCCTCTGTACATTAGGGTGCTTAAAGTAATAAATAAAAAAATAACATTGCCTTGTTAAAGCACTTCCAGCAACACATAAACACACTGATACAGCGAACTCCAAAGTCCCGTCCAAACTTGTACTGTACTTAATTCATCCCGCCCTTTCTTAGCAGAATTATGACGTAATCAAATCACGGGTGGCGAGATTACACGGTCGTGTTTATAATTTTAATTAGTTTGGGAACTCGCCTCCGCCTCGGCGCGGCAACTTGTGACGTCATCCTAACACCGTCTATCTTGATCCAGTGTTTGACTTGGCCGAGTTAGTGTTAATTATGTGATAATATTATTGTTTGTCTTTTAGTGTTAAAGTGTTACTTATTGCTGGAAAGTCTGTATCTGTTTGAAATAGGCTGTAATTATGGAATTGAGGAAAATTAGCTTAACAATTCCCACAAAACTATTTTAATAAGTTGAGAATGATCCTCCTATTAATTTGAGTGGAATCGAATTATCGCTTTCTTCAACTGCGAAGTTTTGTTTATACCCGAAAAAAAACAATGTCAGTAAGTAACTAAGTACTTTGCGCATGCCTTTTGATTATCGGTGTCTGATCGTTGCCGTCTTGTTAATTCAATGTGGTCACTACCTATAGTAACCGCATTAAATTCACATGCTTATTTTACAACGATAACATAAACCCGGGTCCTGCTAGACACTTTTATGATCTTGACTAGGTATGTACCTAATGTAGCGGTAAAACCGACCTGCTGGTGCTGAGGTGGGATTCGAGGTACGCCAAAGAAAAAACATTTAGTAAAACGTACCTATGAAATTGACATAATGAATAAAAGATTAATATCGGTACATGTATTATGAATGTCTCCTAAACCATATAAAATAATTTGTAGGTTACTCAAGGCACATTAACAAATTTTGTGGGAAAAGTAAATAATAAAATATCTCGGTTTATTCAATCTTTGCCACTACCATTATGAATGTTACAATTGAAGAAATCACAGAAATTGAATTTAGCTAATTCAAAACCATGTATTTTACGGGAATTTAATTTACTGACAATCCCTCATTCCAAAGAGAAATAATTCGAAATGCTAAACGTTTATAAATAAAAACTACGCAAATATACCTAAGTCTCCATAGAAATATTAAGGAATAATTGGATTTTTGATGTGGCTCCCTATTGTGTAGTTCGGGACACCGGAGGTCACCCATGAGATCACGACGCAAAGAGATCTCAGGTCTAAACGATGTTCTAACCCGTTCCACGTACGAATGTCAAAGGAAGCTATTTAATTTGTGCAAAAGGAGCGTGTGTCTGTGTATCTGTGTGCCCTACATCTCTGCTCCGCCGACGAACGGAGCTGTTTCTGGAAAGTGTATTGCAGCCACTTGAAAGAGCAAATTGCGATTGCGCATTATTTGGTGTACGAGTTCTCGCAAAAGTGGTTTTAAGTCAGATATAGTAAAAGTTTCTAAACTATCCATCTTTGTTAAAAGTTTGTGTTGTCTTAATATTGTGATTTGATTCACAGACTCTGCAGAACAACAATAATTTTAGTAACACTTTCGGAAAAAATCTTTTCTATTGATAAATAATTATATCTACCTATACGGGAACTATTTCTCTACATTACCATGCATTTTTAAAATCATTTGTTGTTATAACTTGGTGAACAATGGGCACAACAATAATGGGTAATGTGTTAGATCAAATGATTAAATTCAATGTGCTTTTTAAGTAATCCAAGATTCGTGACGGTACTTAATTAAGTGTAATATTTGACTGTCGTACTTGCTTCTTTCCTCTATCATACAGAAACAAACAATGGACTATTAAATAAATCTGAAAACCAATATCGTCCACACCAGGTACCCGGACGCTCGCCCACTCACCAATAAATCGGCCATTAATATTTTTACCATGTTCCGCGTCCACCCACAGTTTGGTAAAGGGCACAGTGCAAAAAGGGGAGGCTATAGTGCGTGTGGGGGGTTCAACGCGGTATTTAGCTATAGCCCACGGCTGTAATTACAGCGAGCACCAATTACGTAACACTACTCAATTTCTATCACTCTGTGCGGTGTAAAAGGACCAAGTACAAGGCGAGAGCGATAAATGATCCCAATTAAATAAATGACGATCCTAATAGTAAAAGTTCGTGCTTCAATTTTTAAGACCTAATAAAATTTACTCTAAAGTACCTATTGTTAAGCAAAACCGGAATCTTCTTTTATTATTACACATTTTGTGTATTGCCAGTCGTACAATTCACAAGACGATAGTGATTTAAATAAACTTGGTAAAGATCTTTAAAATAGTGATAAATTTTTGGACCCTGTCAATTTTAATAGTTTCTAACCAACCCCATTATCACAGTTAATTTAATTTGCTTTCGTAGGATCTTTGACAGAGCCCTAAAGTTATTAAGTGCGAGCAGTGACAATGACTATTTCCTTTAGGGATTACAAGGAAACTGTTTCTACAAGTAGCAAAACCGGTCATCTTATTACGCTAAGTTAGGCTATAAGAAGAGGTTTCTGCAGTTGGACAGAAACGGGTATATTTTCTGATTACTATATGTTCTATTTAAATACTGTCTTCCCGCTGCATCTCGTCACTTAGACCGCCGCGCATCTATCGGACGTTATACCTATATTAGTGCGGCCGACGACGTTCTGTATTGGTCGGAACGGCCTGTTACAGTGTGCTTACTGTTAATGCTGTGTTAGCGACGCTTATAGGAGTTTTGTTTGAATACTTCGGCTTTCACATGGGGGTAGCTTTGTAGTTGTAGGGAAGTATCGTATCGTGGGGGATTTTGAAAAGTTTAGCGTAATTGAAAATAGGTAATTTAGTAAACATACATCTACATACATTATTATTATTACTGTCTTTAATGGCGAATAAAATTCAATGTTGTCGTCCAAAAATAGCTGGACACAAATATCCTTCAAAATAAAGAAATTGTTATATAAATAAAAAATATATAAATATTCCACAACTTTTCACACAACGCCATTTAGCCCCAAGTTAAGCTTGAGAGCTTGTGTTATGGGTACTAAACAGCTGATAAACATACTTATATATTTCTAAATACATACATATTATAGATAAATTACACCCAGACACGGAACAAATGATCGTGCTCATCACACAAACATTTGTCCTGGGTGGGAATCGAACCCACGACCTCCGGTATAGCAGTCAGGTTCACTAACTACTAGACCAACAGGCCAGTCAAGCGGTTATCAAGAGATAAAAGTAGATTATTCTTGGTCCTTTATTAAGTGGGATTTTGAGCTGGCTGTATAGTATTATCTCAGTTTTATCAATGTCATCTTATCTGTAACGTAATACGATCCTGACTTATTACGCCTCCTGGAACTGCTAGGCGAACTTGCGATAATAGATACTAACCACGTCATTTTAAAGTTTTTTTTGTTATATAAACATCACGCATGTTACTCCCGAAGACCTAGGCAGAGCTGAACAAAGTACACCTATATGTAGGGAGGGCATTTAGGCACCAATCCAGACTTCAAGCTGCTACTGCGAAGTTCCAAATGGAATAGTTCAATAACACTTTATCCATCCCGGGTATTGAACCCGGAACCTCACGATCAGCAGTAGCTCTTGCGATAAATAGACCAACGAGGCAGATCGAGTCCACAATATGGGAAGTAGGTAGGTGGTGTAGGTGATGACGTAGCTAATACCAATTACTTGCATAGGTACTATTACTAGCTTTAAGGTGCAATATCGCCAACTGGCGTCATGAAGCCTGTCTGTATGATAATGTTACTGCAGAACGCTCTCCGTTATCTTGTGATTTGTGGCTGCATGAAACAACGTGGCACCTTTATTGTACGAATCATCATTTACCTTCACTTTTCCTGACTAAAAAAAATGTTTGCCTCGACTCTTAATCTCCACGCAAGCATTTAACCAGATATACCTGTGTTTTACATGAAGCGAATGGCTACCTCACATCCAAAAAGCAGTGACTGGATTACTGGTTACTGGCCTCGGAAGTCCGCTTATCAGTTTAATATTGAATCCAGTCTATTCTTGAAAGGTAATTTTTGAAAATCAATATAGGTATTGAAATTAATCTAAAATTGATATTGATTGCCAAAATACTTATCAATTAATCATCCCGTGTTAAATTGACTACTATATAGAATAAACTAAATGTCCTTGCAACCGGCGTGTGTGTATGACAACATGTATGAATGTAAACGAAGCAATAGTAGTATGTAAGAATCGTAGCATATGGCGACCTGTAATTTCAGCCGGCCCCCATGGGAAGAAGATATGAGTTTATGTATGAGTGTATGTAATAAACTTCTATTCTATTCTATTTTTTTTTATGGCAAACAGAGCCGATGTCGACTATTCTGCCAAGTGAATTGGACAGCAAATGCGCAGAAAAAAAAAATATCTTCAGTTGATACAGTTGGACTCAATGTAGATCTGCATGGGTTAGTATAGGACTGAAACAAACAAAAAATGAAATTACATAAATATTATAATTGTTAGTATTGTTAGTAATGTAATATACTTAATGTTTAGGAATAGTATAATATTTTAACAACTTATTATTTATTTATTTATTAAAACTTTTTGGACTAGTAAAATAAACTGTACAAAGGCGGACTTAATGCCTTAGGCATTTTCTACCAGTCTATCTTAAGGTGATGCAGAGATATTATCTTACTACGAAACTCCAAATCTAACTAATATTAATTTAATGAAAGGACCTGTCAGCCATTTTAAGGTATACCCACACCGATATAGTTCTAACATCGTGGGTTAACGCATACATTATCGAGTGTGTACGATTATTATGCAAATGGCGACGACGACTTAACTTTCGTTGTAAATCAAGTGGAATGTTCCCGCGCAATATAATTGTGGTGATGGTGACGTGTTCATCGTGTCGCTCTTATGTTTATACATGTCCTACTTACTATACTAATACTAAGTGATATGTATATTATCTATTGGATGAGTCTATTACGATTAGTGAAAGTGGTTTAGTATTAGCTACTATTGGAAGGTATATACTATTAGAAATGATTCATTATTATGTAATATTGAGAGACGGGGACACAGTATTGTAACACGATGGTCTAGCCAAACTGATTTATTGTACTTACAACAAGCTACCCCATACAGTCCAATTACAGAATCGAACAGGAACCTTATACTGTTTGTAAAAAAGTTAAATAACTATCAAAGAAATTTTACACATTGAGGTCTTATTTGGCTTAATGTGCTGACCTCTGTACATACTTTGTCTACATTAAAGCATTATGTCTCCTGACATAATGTATGTTCCTTTTAAAATCATAATAATTAAATACAGTGTATTTCTTAAACCCGCATATTATTATATTACGCCTTTCAGACATACAGTAAATTCATACAAGTTCTGTAGAATAACGTATAAGCCATTAACCAGACAAAAAGAACGACATTGTGTTATAAAAAAAAACCCCCACCGCAAAAAAGTAAAACATTTAAAAAGTTGAAAATAACACTTTAGCCATGAAATTTTACTTCACGTCGGGGCACCGCAGGCTTAAGTAAGGAATGTTCCTAGTACTTGTAGGTATGTAGGTACTTATTTTAACGGTACCCCGACGTCACGTAAAATTTCATGGCTAAAGTGTTATTTTCAACTTTTTAAATGTTTTACTTTTTTGCGGTGGGGGTTTTTAAAATTTTAAATTAATTTTTTATTTTAATTTTTTTGAACGCATTAATGTTGTTTTATAGATTGTACAGTTATGAGAATTTTTCAGTGCATTGTATGTAGAGTCAAATGCTGGTTAAAATGAATCCAAACACGACATATCTGCTATTATTTTGTCAAGAGTCTACCTAGTGGTGTGCTGGATAGCCTGGCTGCAGCATCAGCTCATACTGTTGCCATCAGTGCATTGTGTTTAGAATCAAATGCTGGTTGAAATGAATCCAAACACGACATATCTGCTATTATTTTGTCAAGAGTCTACCTACCGGTGTGCTAGATAGCCTGGCTGCAGCATCAGCTCATCCTGTTGCCATCAGTGCATTGTGTGCAGAATCAAATGCTGGTTAAAATGAATCCAAACACGACATATCTGCTGTTATTTTCCCAAGAGTGTATTAGTCTGCTAGATATCCTGGCTGCATTAGACCAAATACACCATAATGTTGCTTATTAATATTACACACATGGGTGTTTGAAATTTTAAGACACACAAATATTTTATAAGTAAAGTTAATACCCATGGACGTCTAAAATAGCAACGGTAGCTAACACAAAATAGCTGATAACCTTGAAACGGCTGAGCTGATTTTGATGAATTATGTCTAAGAACCATCGCAAGAAACCCTGCTTTCAAATAAAAAAAAACGCATCTAAATCGGTTCACCCGTTTGGGCGCTACGGTGCCACAGACAGACAGACAGACAGACAGACAGACAGACAGACAGACAGACAGACAGACAGACAGACAGACAGACAGACAGACAGACAGACAGACAGACAGACAGACAGACACACATAGCGGTGAAACTTATAACACCCCTCTTTTGCGTCGGGGGTTAATAAGATAAAATGAAAAAAAAAACAATCATTTAACAAAAGAAACGTAAGATCTAACACATAATTGTCCAAGTTCACAGAAACATTCCACTTGACCGCATACAATGATAATTACCGTCATCTATCATCTCAAGCGATACATAAACAGCGCTTTCTAAATGAGTAATTTCGCAAGTATCTAGCGGCTGAACGCGCAACTAACGCTGCTAGCCTCCGAGCCTCTTGGAAAGCAATTACAGCCACTCAAACGTATAATGGCCACAACGCGCGGTGCAACGCAAACCGCTGCAGCGTGACTCTTGCACCACACAGTTATCAGCGAAACTTTTATTATGTTACTTGTAGTGGTTTTCTGTTTATGTTTTTTTCTAAAGAGTGGGTTAGTCAATACTCAATACTCAATATTTATTGCGTTCCACAATGTACATAAATGGTTTCAAGAATATAAAGGTACAGGTCTACAGACTGATGTCTGAGTTAACTTCATTTAACTTATATATTGCTCGTCTAGAAAACTTATTGAGCTTGTGTCTCGTTTCGTTGTTATTTGAAGAGAAGTATTTAATTCGGAGTGGTAGTTGGAAGTTGCGGACTCTTGATATTGTTACATCACACAAACACTTTAAATGTAGGTACAACTTACAACGAATGCACTTTAAATTGCATAAAACTATTTATAAGGATCGTTATTATATAAAAGAAATACTTTTTCAAGTGATAAGTTTGTAAAATCTTAATAGGCGAGGTCGGTGTTTTGAGTATTACTTACTATATAGCATTTATATTTAACGTTACATTACGTTCATTGGTTATTATTTTGCTGCAGTTCAGTGCAGTACACTGTAAGTGTTGTAATTGCGTCACTAGCACTCTTCGGGAGCAATTAAAGCCACTCAAAAATGTAATGGTTCGCGTGGAGTGGGCAATTTGTGCCATACCACCCGCCAGTGGGATTCTCTACAAACAAGTAAGGGAATCTTTTTGTTTATAATAGTTTCCGTTTTGTACAATAAACGGTAACTTTCTTTGCTGGCGCTGGACGTCGAAAATGTATACAATGATCGGTAGCAAAGTTTCAAGTGTTAACTGTAAATCTGCAAGCTTAAGGCAAAATTCTACTATTAAAATCTTTCGAAATCATTCCCGACAGTCAATATCAAAAACTTGTTGCTCGTGTTACTTGTTGTAGTAAAAAATAATATATATGGAATCTACAAATATTTTTGAACATTAAGATTGAGATTAGAATGTAAATGTTTCTTTACGATGCGGGAAATTTCCTCTGCTGTTAAATTAAAGAGCTATACTAAGGTATGAGTTTGGCCCAAACAACTCGACAGTCACTACTGAGCAACCAAACTAAGTCATCATTCAGAAAGAGTGATACTTACAGACTTTCTATTAAGAGCAATACAATCGCTCATCGGCTTGAAGTCAATATCAACCGCTTCAGTGTTGAACTTGGACCACTCTCTTAAGAGAGGGTGGAAACTCGGCTAGTTCACAAGTAGCCAGCGTTCTGCTTTGTTGCGCATCATACATTTTTGCTTCAATATGAGGGGCTTGGTGCTAATCCCCTAGTGGGATCTACAACTTCACAGATTATTTAAACTTTACTGTTTGCGAATTAGTAAACACTAAAATTAAGTACTTAAAAAGCTAAACTAAGTACTACAGCTTTATGTTGTGACAATTTTTTTAACATTATGTTGTAATTCAGCGCAATACAGTTAGCTTCCAACTCACACTCCACTCATTATTTTTTGCATCCTCTGATCCCCGAGATTCATCAAAAATATATTCAATTTACATGTTTATTTTTGTCTCCACTCCGGTGCTGAAAATTTAAAATTGCAGCGCAAACAACATTTACTCTTCAAAGCGGATCAACTTGAGAAATATATAATTATGCCATGTTACTTGCAAGCGTTATAATGAACGTAATATTTGACGTAAAGCGTAGCGTTGTGTTGGGTAGAATTATTCGTAGTTTTACAAAGGTTTAGGGCAACCACACTCACATAGTTTATGCAGCAATTTGGAGCTTTGTTATAAGCTCTCTGATGCGGTTTCATTTTGTAATATCGCGAGTCATTTCAATAGTGGAGGGAATGTAATGCAGCCGCGCGCTGTACTATACCTATTATTATAGGTAATGAGTTGGTTTAACAAACTCGTTAGTTTTAGTTAGTATTTCGGTTTATCTCACACCTAGTACGGCTAGTAGTTATTTTGTGTCATGTTTTATGAATATTTAATTGCTCGGAATGAATCATAATGTTATTATAATTAATCATCTTCTCATGTCAATTCTATTTTGAACACACACCACAAAACCTAAACGTATTGGCAAAAATCCGATTTAAAATAAAAGCAAACATTGGACGAGAGCAAATATTAATCTTAACCCCCGTTCTAGAGTTAAGGGGTAGATTATAGCATCTCGCAACTGAAGGGGTTAGATTACGAGCGCGGGTCGGCAATCTCCATACTTGACCTCTGCCGACTTCTTTTGGGGAAATTGATTGCAAAATCAACACGCTAGCTATTTCCCTTGGGTGAGGCAGGGGAATATCGAAGTTTGCCTAACGTTTGAGTGATGGAAAAAGTTTCACATCAGAATGTTTGTAGCCATTTCATATGGATCCCAAAATTATCTCTAACTCATAACTTGATTCATTTCATGAAATTATTCAGGACTTTATTTCACACCTTTTCAAAAGAGCTAATCATCAATAGTTACGTATAGCAAGGGGGGTATACTTTCGGAGCATGTTACCCATCGCAGCGTAACACGGCGTCAACGCAGCGTAGGCGCAGCGTGGCGGCGGCGTCGCGTCACTCATTACACGTCTGAGTTGTTCTAATTGCTTTCCGGGCGCGTGGTCTGGCTCCGGCGGCCGCCGGGTGCAGGGCGCTGGTGAAGGAGCTGGGCGCTCGTGCATCACAAATACACCTGCATACTTCACTTTAATACATCGCTTGTTTGTCGACGCTATCGCAGGGAAATGTGTGGCTTATGGCTTAGCGAGTAATTGAGTAATACATGCAAGGTGTTGCAAAATAATTTGAAATGAGTGGTTATAAAAATCTAGTTGGTGGTGGTGGTGTTTTAAAGGCAAATAAATTGTACTTGCGTTACCAACTAAAATCATTTACATGTTGTATGAAAACTTTCTTACAATATTAATTAGTTGTTGTCCTACTACAGCTACTGGTCAATATACAGCAAATACAATTACATTAATTCAGTAGTCCAGTGGTTAGCATACAATCACTCACAGGGTTAGGGTTGGCACCACTTGGTCACCGGAATATCCTCGAAAAAAACATGTCATTCGAAGCGATGCGATGCATAAAACATTTGTCATCGACATGAAACTTGCACGGCTAGCTCGCGGTCTGAGGTCGCATCAATTTTGCAGCAGAGCCGACTACTATGCGATCCATTGCGCGCTTAGTTTGTACGACAATAGGGAGAACGCTTGCCAGCTGTTCATTGGACGGCTGGCTGTAAAAATTGTTAGTTATTTGCCTGCCTTTGAGCGGCATGTTCTACTTACGTAGGTAACGTTTTGTAGTTTATGGTGGAGGTAAACATTGCGAACATAGTGTGACCGTATTCTCAGTAATAGCACTAAGAATACATATTCACTGCACGCGTAGCATGACACTACTACCAGCTCTACGAAGACAAAGTAATATTTTCATAGTCAATTAGGCAGGTGAGTATTAGTAAGGAAGAAAGAGCGGGGGTTAGAATTTAGTAATGCGTTAACTAGGTCAAATGAGGTATTAAATAAACGGACTCTATGCACGTGTTATACTATAATATTATTTAACTTATTATTCAATCTTTATAATTTTTCACAGTCTTTGGCTTATAAATTAAAATATCCTTTAAAATGTTACAAAGCGAAAAACCTAAAAAAATATTTATAAAAGCCTTTTAATAAATATTACAGGAAAACTAAAACAATATCCAGAAATAACGCAATTTTATAATAATCAGGAAAGACACTTCACGAACAAACTTTGTTTTCATGAGGAATAAATATTAGATCACATTAAAAACGGGTAATTATTTTTCCTCCACAGAACTTTCGGAAGGTGAGACCGATATGCTCTTTGTCGTTTGTAGGTTCTTTAAAAATGTGTTTCGAACTGGGCTAAACATTAAACTACATCGAATAAAGATAACGTCAACAAATATGAAATTGAACGTGGCGTGAGTACCTAATACTCGTAAATTTCACATTTGACTTTATTGGCCGCGAGCGAGCTCTGATGAGTGCCTACTCTATGCAGATACTAATGAATCAATCAATCGGAGTAGCGGCCGCAGATCAAACAGAATCTCATGCATGAGTAGGTACCATCTAATATGTGTGCTGTACGCCTGGAATCTACCAATATCGTGGCTTTATGACCACAGGCTTGATCCGGATTCTTCTTTTTGAATTCTATATTGTAAATCTTTTTTATTGCCTACGTCAGAATTTTACCACCATAGACCCTATCCTTGATGGCCTTAGGATCAATTCTCGGATAAAGTAAATTGTTATTACTTAAGATTTCTCATCAGAAACTCAGCAGCATCCCGGAGTCTGAATTTAAACCATGTTGATGGTAAAAGCTCGCTCCATTGTCATTCACATTGGTCTTATAACATACATTATTGGCGAAACGTGGGTGTACCATAGTATATCTGTGGCTAAGTCTTCGAATAATACTGGCTCCACGTTTTTTGTGAAACTAAGCTTCGGTGTAATTTTGAGGTAATATTTCTGAACTAATCCACAGAAAACATTTTAGCAAAACTGTAAAATCTAAACAACTATTATTGCGGAGCAAAGCTTTTTACTTAGATATCCACGACACATTTCGTGCTAACGAATGAAATCAAAATAATAATTTTACGTTTGCGGTAACATTGTTCCGAAAACCCGTCATTACATAATATAATTAACAAACCATTTTGAAAATTGACATTAACATGTAGGTTATCAAAATGGTTCAACGAACAATATGTGTACATATCCGCGTCGAATGTTGAAATAACACATACCTATGATGTACCTACTCGAAAATCTGAGAATATTAATTTGAAACAACTGACTGGCCTGTTGGTCTAGTAGTTAGTGACCCTGACTGCTATGCCGGAGGTCGTGGGTTTGATTCCCACACAGGACAAATGTTTGTGTAATGAGCACGATCATTTGTTCTGTGTCTGGGTGTAATTTATCTACAATATGTATGTATTTAGAAATATATCAGTATGTTTATCAGCTGTTTAGTACCCATAACACAAGCTCTAAGCTTAGCTTGGGACTAGATGGCGTTGTGTGAAAAAGTTGTGGAATATTTATATTTATAATATATTTTTTTAAAACAATAGTTTCCAACATAATATTTATGACGTTCGACTATTTAATTATACGCACAGGGTTGCTGTTTGAAATCAGTATGCGGTCTTACTTGAACAGTTTATCGGACTTTTCGATAACACTAATTCCAATCTAAATCACACGGGGTTGCATGTAGAGTTGTAGATTAAGCAAGTATTAATTTCTTTATTACAATTTTATCAACAAACATGGAGTGAACTAGGAATCATAATATTATGTCCCTAATACAAAAGATAAAATCACGCTATCGCAACCTTGTTACTGCATAAGAAAAATAAAAATCGTGGACTGCAAATGAAAATTAGATGAAATAATTGTCAATTAACCACGCCACGTTAGTTATGGACCAAACATTGACACACACATAAGATATTTTTTCATATTGCGGCAAAAAAAAGGTGCTGGCCAACAGGACAATGACAATGCTGCGTTCTTCAATGCTAATTCTTGTAGTTTCGGAGATATTCGCTATATGTATATCGCAAAATGTGTGAAAAATCGGGACGTTTCGTTAACTAAGGTAATGAAATAAACTTAACTTACTTATTTTACAATGTGACGCAGAAGAAAATCTTTTATTTTACGCGTAAGTTCGGGTCAGCCAAATCTCTATTAACTGTGTTTTAATAACCACATTGCTTTATTATTGACAAAATCAAAAAATAGAGTAACACTTGTCTTACTCCACGTTTATTAATAAAAAGGGATAACTTTAATTAAAAGTTTTCCTTCGCGGAACAAGCGAGACTTGACTGAGAAAAATGAGTTCATCCTGAAAATAATATACAGCTATTCTACAATGAAACTCCACTACATTCAGTCGCATTTATTCAGTTCTGAAGTTTCTCATCTCACGACTTTTCAAAAGATTTTGAGTTCCAATTACTCAGCAAAGGGAACTGAACTGACACTTGCGTTATAATTACAAGACTAATTAGAAACACACCCGCACGTCGCACCAGAAAACGAGACTCTAGTTAGTCAAACTGAACTTGAAGCGAAAATCTAAAGCAACTTGCATTGAAATGAACATACTACCTAGTATATAGATGAACAACAGTAAAGCAAACGCACAAAGTATGCTAAGTAAAAACTGGGCAAATAGGTTATAGGTCGGCTTACTTAGCCTTTGTACGGTTGTTGTACAAAGTACGAAATAGCAAATGAAAACAGTATCTATAAGTACAAAGACATTCAATACCTATATAGACCGGACATCACGAATAAAATTTTCATCCGAAATTTATGTCCTGCTGGAACTATGTGTTTGTTTAGTACGCTCCGCTGCCGCTCCAATATTCATATATTATTCTAGATGGCGTTACTGAGACATGGGATCAAAGTTTTTCTATGACATTTCCTCGCATGTCTGCTCTATAGTATTTTAAATTAATTCGCTAAGCGAAATCTTTGGATGCCTTTAAAGAAAATTGTGCAAAAGAGTTAGTGTGAGATTTAGCATAGGTAGTGATCGTTCATGTAGAAGAGAAGTGCATAAACTTAATATTTTAATACATTTATGTTAGCAATACATACATTTAAACTAAATTAAATATTCATTGTTTGCTTATTTAAGAAATCTGCAAACATCAAGTTTGTAACCATAGTGATCAACCATTTAGAAATAAACAAAAATATGACAGCTAATTTGTAAGTTGACATGGACATAAATACACAGAAATGTATAAAACAATAGACACAGAGAATGGAGTAAGAGTTGCTTATCCAGCTGTGAAGTGTAAATACTGGTAAGAAAGTGTGAGTGAGATAAAGAAAAGAAACAGGTATTGGCCGCACAGTCCCTTTGTTTTTTTTAACCCCCGACGCAAAAAGAGGGGTGTTATAAGTTTCACCGCTATGTGTGTGTGTCTGTCTGTCTGTCTGTCTGTCTGTCTGTCTGTGGCACCGTAGCGCCCAAACGGGTGAACCGATTTAGATGCGGTTTTTTTTATTTGAAAGCAGGGTTTCTTGCGATGGTTCTAAGACATAATTCATCAAAATCGGTTCAGCCGTTTCAAGGTTATCAGCTCTTTTGCTGTTAGCTACCGTTGCTATTTTAGACGTCTATGGGTATTAACTTTACTTACAAACATATGTGTGTCTTAATACTTCAAACACCCATGTGTGTAATATTAATAAGCAACATTATGGTGTATTTGGTCTGATGCAGCCAGGATATCTAGCAGACTAATACACTCTTGGGAAAATAACAGCAGATATGTCGTGTTTGGATTCATTTCAACTAGCATTTGATTCTAAACACAATGCACTGATGACAACAGGATGAGCAGATGCTGCAGCCAGGCTATCCAGCACACCAGTAGGTAGACTCTTGACAAAATAATAGGAGATATGTCGTGTTTGGATTCGTTTTAACCAGCATTTGACTCTACATACAATGCACTGAATAATTCTCATAACTGTATAATCTATAAAACAAAATTATGCGTTTAAAAATTTTAAAATAAAAATTAAATTAAAAATTTTAAAAACCCCCACCGCAAAAAACTAAAACATTTAAAAAGTTAAAAATAACACTGTAGCCATGAAATTTTACGTAACGGCGGGGTACCGTTAAAATAAGTACCTACATACCTACAAGTACTAGGAACATTCCTTACTTAAGCGGTACCCCGACGTGAAGTAAAATTTCATGGCTACAGTGTTATTTTTAACTTTTTAAATGTTTTAGTTTTTTGCGGTGGGGGTTTTTTAAATTTTTAATTTAATTTTTCTAGGGAGCGGTCCATTTTGTGGGGGTATTGCTCAGTCGATTCTCTATGCAAAACAAAGTTGTAATTTTCTTTTAAACGTAAAAAGTTTAGTTAACGAGGTTCTACCTATCCTTATATACGCTAATGTATTGGCCGAATTTTAACCAATGAGCGATCACTAGTTCTATTAATAACTCTACCACTCGCCTTGAACAATGCAACAATATCTGAACCATAGCTCGTAAACAAGTTCGTGTTATGTTGTATGTTACATAGCATGTAGCACTTACACGCAGATGTTGCAGCTGCATATCTCAAGGAATGGCGCTGTGACTTGAAGCCAGCAGACGATGTACACGGAGCCATGTCTGAGTGCGACTGAAGAGCAGTAAACACTGGCGCATCGGAATTGCTAATCGTGCCGCCATCCGCAGAGCCACTCCACTGCGCGCTGCACAGCCAAGCTTTAAACGCTCGCCTAGAATCTGAGTAATGGATGCGAGACACGTCATTAAACTAACTCCGTAAGTTTGCAAGATATCTTGCCATCGCGATATGAGACTCAGACTTTGGCTGTTGAACATTTTCAGTTGTTTGTAAAGGAAGCTTTGTTATGTGGGGTGATCAACAGTTTTTTGAATATTTATCAATAATTACTTTGTTCGTTTTCTCTTTTCTTTATTTTGTAATGAATTTCCCAAAAATCTAGTCGAAATCAACATCAAAAGTCTTCAACTTAAATAGGGCTAATAATAAGGATCAGTACATTTTGTACGTCAAGATAAGACAGAAAATAAAGTCGAATTCATTTATTGGTCTGATTTATTGGTACATCAGATAGGAAGTCCCCCAAAACGCCCATCCTTCACCACCTCCTCGTGATTTGGCTAGGAAGACGAAGTGGCGGAATAAACATTCCGCCACTTTTACTTCCTAGCAAAATCTCCTGCATAATCATCAGCAACACATGTGTCTGTTATGATAGAAGAACTTTAGTTTGTAGTTACGTCTATCTCCCACCAAATTATAATAAATCGCCTTGTTTCTACATATATTTGTAAAGGCAGTTCGTGTAAGTCAATACCATCACGAAATATATCCATTCCCGTGACGTAATGGTCAGTTCCGCTCTAAGAAACGTAGCCCTCGATTTATATCGGGGCCCAATGTTGCACATACACGTACATATGTTATCCGTGCGACAGACGAAACAAGTGAGCGCGTATTTGTCACAGTTAGCGAGGAACGTGCGTCACGGCGAGGCGGGGAGGCGGGGAGGCTGCGCGTGGGCCATGTTGTCGTGACGTGGCGCGATTGTAACTAGTCCATGTCACACACGTATTAAGTCAGGACTATAAGAGATAAAGATGAAGGAACACGCTTTTTAGGATCGGTACATATCAAACGGAAGATGCGTTGCGTATCGGTCGGGTAAAAGCTAAAACAGACAAATATATTATAAAAAAACAATCAACCTTTCACACTCAACCGATGATGCGTTAGTGCATCGAAGAACAGTGTCGCATGTGCTCTGCGCATCTTCCGTTTTGACTCTTAAAGAACTTTTCTAAACGGCAAGTAATAGTTAAGTTATAATTACAGCCACCTTCTTTATATTTCCTCACACACTTTTAAATACCATTATGTAATTGTCTGTACCTACTTATTAACCTTTTAACCGCCTGATATCAATTGCCGAGCCCCCAGCGCCAAACTTATAAATCATCAATACATTTATCATGATACCGAATTATACCATAAGGAATTAAATTGGATTGGAAAAAACATGATTTTTTGGACGTATAAATTCGACACGGGCGGAACGGACCTGAAAATTGTTACTTAGGCGGTTAATAGGTTAACATTTTGTTAAACTTATATCTGACTGACTAAAATTTCTGTATAGTTTTACAAACATAGTTCTCAAAGTATTTTCAAAAACCAACACCCAAAAAGCGAACGAGCCGTACACATGTAATCCGTATCAAAACTGTGCCACCTTCCATTCAGTATTCAGTTTCCTCAAAGTTCAGCGCTAAGAGCACAGAGGCACTGTGTGCCACAAAACTTGGGCTTCATTAGTGAACGCTACAGACGTGGCCGAATCCCCGAACGCTCCAATAGTTGAGGAACCGCGGCTTCACTCGCATTTGCATCAGACAGACAAGAGACATGAGAGCCTCTTGCCACACGATGTCATTAAACAACGCCACAATTAAGATCTGTATTGTGATTCAAGTTTTCTGAAGAGTTGTTTAGATTTGGCTTGTGTTTGTTGGGAATTTTGGAATGTTTGGTACATAATAGGCGAACAGTTCTATTATACACCGAGAATCAACCTAAATATGATACGTTATGTGACTAATGAAGATATTGGAAATACATAACCACGATACATGAAAAATATTGACAACTAGCAGACATAACGCGGTTTCACCCGCGTAGTTTCCGTTCTTGTGGAAATACAGGGATTAAAAGTAGCCTATGTCACCAGGGGATAGTGCCTGTGTTAGTTTTACTTCCCAACAGTGAACGAATTTTTCAAATCGGTCCAGTAATTTCGGAGCCTATTCAACGCAAACAAGCAAACAATCAATTAATCTTTTCTCCTTATAATATTACTATACCTAGATAACAATGTCAAAGCATGGTGAAACATACCCGTACCTCTAAAATAGTTTGTTTTTATCTGCATCAATAAAGAGAACTCAAATAAATCCATTCGTGTGTGCAAACATGAACAATTTGAAAGTCCTCACGTTAATACTTTACCGGCACCAATTTTGAAAAAGCGATAGGAACTGAATTTCTATTTGGAAGCCATTGTTAACATTTCAAAGCAACTGTTGGTATTTGACATCTCATTTGAATTTAATCTGCTCAATGTTGGCTGCGCGCGCTATTTGTGATGTGAAATTTTGATAGCGTTTGTACGGTGACCTGTGCATTTGTGAGCGTATGAATTGGAGCAAATGTTGGTCGTACGGGTCCAGGTAATATGGAGGAGTCTGTGCAATTTAGTCTAGTGGTTGTTGTCATGGTAACTGGATAACATCTGTTCGCCCTTGGGTGTTATTACGAGACCAGGCGCATTGTAGCTGGGTGTTGCGTTCAAAATATATTTACCTACTTCGTGTTCTGAATATTGATTGGTAGGCACTGTCGCAGATATTTCGTGTTGCAAAAACAAATTTCAAACTTTTAATTACACTAGTCTTTCATTCTAGAAGAATTAAAGAAATATGTTACGTACAAATTCCAATCAAAATATTCAATGGAACATAATCCGCATTACTAAAACGCGCCCAATATGAAATTAGGTTCTTGAAATTTCCAATTAAACAGTCATTAATTTATGATTACAATTTATCAAAATGTTAATAGGTAATTCTAGTTAAAATATTTAAGCCACAAACATTTGACGAATACAATCAAATAATTGAATGTATTAGTATTGGTACCTCCGACTAATTCAATTTACCGAAACGAAAATTACGACTATGCTTCTCTTTTCTAGTGAATGAATTTATTAAACATGCAAGTCAGGTTAGGTTACATATTATCTATATTATAGGTATTTGTTTTTAATCTTTACAGTCAAAGAAGTTTTTCATTTTTAAATAATATATTTATTTTTTGGACTTTTTTATTAACTATAAGTCTCGGTTTCCTTGCGATGTTTTCCTTTACCGACGTCAACGATGTTTAAGATAAACATGAGATGAGAGATAGATGAGATAACAAGTTCTACATATAAATTGAAAGAATATTACGTACATAATTGTGCTGGCGGCCAGCCGTCCGGCTGCCCGCATGCAACCTCTGGGCTATCACGATATTATTTTAATAAGTCTTGAATTGCCAATCCGCCTTGAGCAAGCTTGATGATCAATGCTCCTGCCTTCTCTATATGAGAAGAGGCGTTTGCCCTGCAGTGGGACAGTAACAGGCTGGTATTATTGTTAATTTATTTTTATTTTTTTTTAATCTGTACACGTGTAAGTTACTCAAAAACCAGTGTAATGCTTTAAATACCGCTTACAGGCTCCAAAAGCTTTAGATTATAATTTAATCCAGTCAAATTTTCCTCCGCTAATGCGCCACACAACAACACTACATTCGATTCAAAAGTATCCAAGTTAATCAGACTCAGCAACAAACTCGTCGAAGTAGCTGCAGATCCTATTAAAGATAATCGTCTCAGATACTTCCCGCGGCCGGAAGCAGCTCCCACCACTGGGGACGAACAATAGAACCCGTGTTTTGTTTTAACAAAGGATTTATCGGCCACTTATGGGGATATATTCAGTCGTGTTTGGGAGACCCGACGGCCGCCCTCAATAGCCTGTTAAAAGATCAAAAAGAGCGTGCGGTAGACACTTTTAGGGATATTTAATGCTGGTTTAAAATTACGTATTGTTAGGAATTTGTTTTGTTTCAACATAATGTTTTAGTTTTATAATTAGACATTGGAATTGTATCTTCATCCAGTAGCGTTTTCCATTAAAATAACATGTAAAAGTGTTTGCATGAACCAATTTACAGAAATAAATAAATAAATTCCACAACTTTCTCACAACGCCACCTAGCCCCAAATTTAGTACCTAGAGCTTGCGCTATGAGAACTAGATTACTGATAAACCTACTTATATATTTCTAAATACATACATAATTTAGAAAAATTACGTCCAGACACAACAAATAATCGTGCTCATCACGCAAACATTTATGTTGAGTGGGAATCAAACCCAACCTTTTGGAAGGGGCAACTAGAATCATTTTTTATTTTTTTACTATTAAGTTTGACGTTCAAAAGTACCTTTCAACGGTCTCATTGAAGCAAATAGAAATACAGAAAATATGTTTATATGGGACAAGCACAGGAATTGACTTAAATGATTTGACTTTTACTTTGACCCATGAACTAGGGGTAGCAGTCAGGGGCACAAACCAATGGACAACGTATCGTTTACATTTTTTTATGTACAACCTTTTATTGATACTGTCTAACTTAATCATTAACATCACTGAACACTGCTCTTCCTCCCTTTATCAACATTACCATCTCAATTTATTCTTCCCACCTTCCAAGATAAGTGCAATGCCTCAGCAGCCGCCGCCCTGCGTCTGTCACTCGTATCAGATATCTGGGAAGTGTTCCGCTCCTGTCTCACTGTGGGCCTCGATAGCGTCTCGACTGGCGACATTGTCTCGCGTCACGACGCGCCGTCGTCTGCGTCAGGACAGATTAATGAGATTGGAACTTCATTTTGTATTTGCATTTCTGTATGGTGTAGGTATGTGTTTTGATGGGAGATTTTGATGAGGTACTGTTTCGATGGAAAAAAAATCGGTTTGTTAGGAAAATCAGTTAGCTTATTCGTTGTATGCTTTGCGTTGCGAAGAAAGACACAATACAAAACATTTGTCAGCTTTTTAAACTAACCATCTTGGGCAAGAAATTGTGAATAATAGCGGCCTGTTTACTGTCTCTCTGGAAGGCCTTTTCATACAGAGAAGGCACAAGCATTGGCTACCAAGTTTTCTCAAGGACGATTGAAGATTTCAATCTAACATTAACGACATATAAGTCTAGGTTTCTTTACGATATTTTACTTCACTGATATCAATGAGGTATACGAGAAGCTTTGAAAGTAAACATCAATTAAAAAAGATACATTGCTACTTGCCCGGATTTGAACCAAAATCCGGAGCATGAGAGGTAAGGTAGGCGGCTTAAGCTCCGGGTCTTTTCGAGTTCCGCCGCAGTCGGGCAAAAGTGAAGTTAGTTATTATAACAGCTATTAAAAGATTTATTCACAATACAACACATAGTATAACATCACGCCAGCTATCCCCAAAGGCTCAGGCAGAGGTTTACCTGCAGTAGTGCGCCCTAATTTCACCAGATATATTTACGTCCCATGAATAGGGGGCGAGCCTCATCAATCGGGGCACTCATCCAGACTCCGGGCTGATACTGAGAAATTTAGATGGAAAAACTCAATAACTCTTTGCTCGACCCGGGGATTGAACCCGGGACCTCATGCTCTGCAGCAGCGCTAGCGACCACTAGACCAACGAGGCAGTCACATATCTTGATAGCGAGTTATCGTGAACAAGGAAATCTTCAAATGATTCTAGACAGATCATTTCTCTACCGTGTCATCCATATACCGGTATTATCCTTCTCACCCAAAGACGTTCCTTGTCCAATTATCCTGGCAGTGTTACAGTAATGATGCAAAGTACCTCGCGGAGGAGGTGGTCCGAGATCAGCTGTCAAATCAAGTGAACTCCCGCCGGCACGAGCGGGCGCCGGAGGTCGCTTAATGTGACTCGCGGTAGATTTATGAACGGAGTTTATGTTTACCTAAGTGTTTTAGTTCGGCAAGATACTGAGGATAAATCAACTGTGTTAGCTCTCTAAGTGTACAGTTCTCAAGTAAATGATTTTATTAAGTGCTAACTAAGTTGTTATATTATAAATGATACGGTCGTTTGTGTGTCGTTAAGTTGCTTAAAACAATGTCTTCGGTTTATTTGGCAAGTTTTACCCGTTTTGTTGTTACAGAAAGCTAAACTTGTAAATAAAATGATTGAGGACTTGTTTATTTCTATGATACCAATAGTGTCAGGTAGCCTGTGTAGGTTTTAAAGCGGCTGTAAAACAATTAAATCTTAATTAAAAATGGAAGCAACAAAGAAAATATTCTCTGTAAATGAATGTAATTCCTTCGTACAAAAACGTTACTTGTCCAATTAGCTGGCGCGGCGCAGTGACCGGCGGATCGCGCTGAAATCAGCTGTCAAATCAAATGAACTCTCCCCCCACCCGCCGGTGTCACCCCGCCCGCGCCACAGCGCACAGACACCATGGCGGGTGGATGGACAGTAATGTGACTCGGAGCTGAGTTGTGTCAGCCTTTTATTTTATAAGAAGTTTGAAATGTGAATGGAGATGCGTGTAAACCTCCAATAGAGATTTACGACACGATTGGCGCCATCGCTAACAATCGCTTAGTGACGGCGCCAATTATGGTTTCTACGTTGGGTATCATGGGTTCGATTCTTGCAGGAACAAATTGTATATGTAAGTTTAATAGATAGTTGTTCCAAGTTGGGCTGTTTGTGTATGTGAGCTTTAATATGTGTAAACGAACCCACAATACAGTAAAAATTCCAAGAGTGGGCATCGTGTTTATCTCCCTCTGTTCCGCTCTACTCTTTGATCTCAAAATCCGAAATGGTAATCGATAACAATATTAATCCCAACATCGATATAACGACTTAACCGCAGTATCTGTCAGAACCAGTATAACACACAAGCATAATTAAGTACCGACTTTATGAAAGTCGAAAGTCTCGCGAAATAACATGACGAGTTAATTAAGAAATTCTTCTGAAATATTTTCTGCAGTCCTAACGATCTTTAAAATTTGTTCCTTTTAATAAAGATGTAAGCTCCCTTTATTAAAGTTGGCGTTAAGCTGTGGTTTAATATATTTATTTACAACCAAGTTAACGTAACGCCTTGAGTAAATTTATACTTGTAATTATATGAAGGCGACCTCTGAATATATTAGTGGCGTGAAGTTTATTAAACACATTTATCTTAATTTTGACTAACTTACTTGCGTCTAAGTTTCTGGATATTGACTTTGTTTGGTGTTCCTAACTAACTTTCACTTGTTTAGCTAGTAATGAAATAAGTAAATATAAAATTGTGAACGGCAAACTGAACCTATAAGAGTGAGAAACTGACAAGTATTTTCTTTGTTGGAATTGTTTGAATATTTCGTTAGGAGCAAGCGTTTTTTCGATTGCAAAATTGAAGATGGCAGTAATTGTTAGTCCAGTCCACTTCTACTAAAACAGTTATCTACATATTAATACGCTAAGCAAAATCTTTGGATCCTTTCTTCAATTCTTCAAGGAGGAGTGTGCGATTTGGCATAGTGAAAGTTTACGTACAGAAACCTAATAGTTATACACATTTATGTTAAATATTTAAAATTAATTGAAATATAGTATTCATTGTTTACGTAAATAAACGTTAAGCAATTCTGCCAACATCAAGTTTATAACGTAACCATAAAGATCGACCTTTGGAAAAATAAATCAGCATTACGCGAGTTGACATTGGCAAACACGGAAATGCAAAGCATACTTGGTTGTTATTTTTTAATTTTTACTTTGGTTAATTATAAATTGTCTTTTCACTCTCAGCTTCCTAATTCAACAATTATTACTAATTTAATCTTCAGCGTTTGATTCTCTATCATAGTACCTACGTGTTACTGGTGAAATTTGTGGTGCCGAGCTTCCACAAACGCCTTTAAATAAGAGTCGAAGTTGAAGTAATTTTCTAATAAACGGTTGGATTTCGACCACTGAGCGATCTCTAGTATTTGTTGACGTTTGTTCAACGCAGTATTTGTGTGTCCCAGATATGTGTGACCTCAAATAAGGCAGGAGCACAGCTCGAGATACGAAATATTTCAGGAACTACACCAAGCATAAAGGAAATAAAGAAAAGGAAATGCCAAAAGAGTTCCTATAACACAACAAAAAAAAATAAGAATGAGATAAAAGAAAGTACCTACTTACTTAGTTAAATATACACGCAACAAAAGCGTAAGACAATTCGCGTAAAATAATTATATTTTACCGTTTGAAAACAAAATTTGCAATTCCATCTTATTTAAGGTAACAATTACCGTTGAGTAAGCAGAATACTAGTTTAACAAGACATCTCTATTTCGACGGAGGTAAAAAAAAAAAAAAAAATTTGGATTTGGTAAGCATCATCATTAGCGGCCTTTTTAACCGACTTTCAAAAAAGGAGGAGGTTCTATGTTCGTGTGTATGTATTTTTTTTTTTTTTTTTTTATGTATGTTACCTGATTGCTCCCCCATTTGTGGACCGATTTTCAAAATTCTTTTTTTGTTTGAAAGACTATACTCCCGAGGTGGTCCCATTTTAATTTGGTGAAGATCTGGTGCTGATCTTCGGAGATATACAACGGAACTCTTCAAAAATAGACGGCAAATCTGTCGTGATTGCTGGAATCGCTTGGATGTTTATTGTTTATACAACAGCATGACGTATTATCACGCCTGTATGCTCTGAGGGGTAAGCAGGTGGGTACAATTTACCTAGATTTCGTCAGTTAGGTATGTTAATTTTAATTTATTAGGGATTAGTGGAAAACCTTATTATCATGACATGTATTGTTAACAATTAAGAATATAAAATAAATTCATGGCAAATATTTTTGGCAACAACTAAAAATGGAAAAATAAAAAACTTTTTTGCAAAAAATAAAACCGACTTAAAAAAAAACACTAAACGGTGTAAAATAACTCTAAATTCGGAAGTCGGTGGCCCATCATGAGTAAGACAAACCCACCAAAGCCACAGAATTCCGAATTTAGAGTTATTTTACACCGTTTAGTGTTTTTTTTGAAGTCGGTTTTATTTTTTGCAAAAAAGTTTTTTATTTTTCCATTTTTAGTTGTTGCCATAAAAATATTTGCCATGAATTTATTTTATATTCTTAATTGTTTCAACCATGTTTAATAATAATAATACTTTTTTTTTTTCCTTTTTGGTTTTTGTTTGGGTCAGCTTTCAGTCTAACTGAAAGCAAGTATTGCCTGTGCCTTCTATGGAGCAATAAAATGGCCTACTTGCCCTACACAACCCAGTAACTGGCTAACAGTACCCCTTAGTTAGACTAGTTGTCAGATGTTTTGGAGATATTGACATCTCGTAACAAAAGTCAAATATTTGGACAAACCACAGCTGGAACTAACGGCTTAATGTGATTTCTGAAGCATGGACGAATTTAATTAGATTTTTTATTTTATTGGAAAAGGTAATGTTAAATGAGCTGGTAATAAGCATAGATAGTTATCATCTACTTGTACATTTTAATGACTCCAAAAAGTTAAGTTACAATATCTCATCAAAAAAAACTGTACCTCTCTTCAGTAAAAAAATCTACTAGATTTTACTCGTTAAAATAACTGCCACAACTGTAATGTCTACCGTATTAGTGTTTGCACTTACTGTTTCAAAAATATATTCAGCATATGGAACTAACCTAAATTAAAGAAGTGTGTAGCCCGGCGCGGCGCCGCATCCTCCTAATGAGTGTGTCTGCGAGGTGGCTCCCTAATGAACTCCCGATGTGTACGACTATACCGGTATACATTACTATTATAATTAACGTGCTGCTTGCAGCGTCATTCATTTGCAATTTTACGGTTATGGCGTTCTGATACTTTTGGGTAAGATTTTTCCAGGCTTATCCAGAACAAGTTTCTTTATTTAATTATTTATAACCAACTTTTAATAACAGTTACCTACCACACATACAAGTTATTGTTTGACACATGAAATATAAAACATAATAACAACGAAAATAATAATAATTAAAATAAATTTTGAACAATTAAAAACACAGACAAACGACAATAAAATAAATACAAAAACGGACATCATGGTAATATAGTAGGTACAATTTCATAGTTTAACTTGTAATTACGAATATGATCCACTTAACTGTTTGTCACTATAAATTCACTAATTAAATTCTAAGAAATAAATAAGTAAAGAATTTCAAGGTTCTTTTTTATTAAACAAAATATTTATTTCGCCATTATTTTTCTACATGGATCTCAACGCCCAAAACTACTTTGTTTTTAACGAACTTGAGTTGAAATTGCACGCCATAATGATGTTGCAAATAGAGTGACATAATTATTTTGTGAAAACGAAGCTGTGCTTTGCAAATTTAATGTAGGAATACTTTTAAATAAATCGAGTTTCATCATAAGTATTGACAGTTTTGCACCACAATGTATTTTACTTTGATTCCCAAATCAGGATTAGGCCTAGACTCAATACTCTACTCTCAGGCATCTTGAGTGTGAAGTATACTAACTCAGTTTAAGTATAAACACAGAAAAATACACATCTATGTAGACTTTCTCAACCTTCTATAACCAGAGATTAAACGATAGCGCGTCTCAAAGTAAATTAGAAAAATATTAATTTACATAATAATATTAATATTTTTAAGGAATTAAGGATTCAATAATTCTTTAATGTATTTGTAAAGCTTTAAACAAATTACCTAGATAACCGTGCTTTACTTGGTTTTATTTTTTGGTAAATCTTTTTTTTTAAGTTATATTTAGCTAGATCAATTTATTGCCCCTCAAAACCCCTGCATACTTCGTGAAAATCGTTGCAGCCGTTTCCGAGATTCAGATTACAAATACAATTTAATAAAAAAATCTGATTTATTTTAATCACTTTATCCTGTAGGTCCGATAAAATCAACCGTCTTCGGGCAATCCTCAGTAAAACAGGAGAGGAATGTAATTAAAGGGAATGTGGCAAAATCAAACTTATTCACAATACGTGATCAGAGAATTTATATTTGAAGGAGATCAGGTATATGAATAAGAGGTAAAAAGGCGTACGCACTATATCAAAATGTCAATTAAAATTATAAAGATTGATTAGATTCTTAGTTACTCCTCATAACATCAACAGATTTGAAAGTTGAGAAAATCCCTTCAGTAAGTCTGAAGGGATTTTCTCAACTTTCAAATCTTTTTCAAGTCCAAACTAAAATAGGTTTTTTTTGGTATTAGCTACTGTTACATAAAATAAAATTCACAATCATGAACTTTCATATGCATTTAGTAAAATATTATTTTCACTTTATAAATAGACACTTCCATTTCATTCAGATATTTGTAAACATAACACCGACTCTGAGCGGTCGTCAGATATTTTCTTTAACATCCAGAATCCAGTAAAGCGGGCAATATCTCAGCGGTTGAACTTCGGCGCCGACTTACAGTTTAGATAAATGAAATATTTAGTTCACAAGTATTTCCAATACTTGCTCTTGTTTATCAATAGTTTCGGAATTCTTGAACAGTAATAATAGAAGACACTTATTATGATTCTCTGAAGTGGTAAGTACGTGCGATTTATTAATTAAATGGTTCTGTAACAAATAACATTCAAATCATTTAAATTAAAAGCCTCATAAAGAAATGTAACTTTTAGAGTATTAACATATTTATACCATATTAGTTTGCCATTAGTACATGTTTGTGGGTTCGATTCCCACCCAGGAAAAATGTTTGTGTGATCAGCACGATCTGTGTCTGAGTGTAATTTATTTATAATATAATATGTATGTATTTAGAAATTATAAGTATGTTTATCAGCTGTTTAGTACCCATAACACAACCCCACAACCATAGTACAGCCCCACTTAATCCCTAGAAAATGAAAAGTGTGGCAGTAACGTTCCCAGTTTATGAACATTGATCTTTCAACACGTAGTCTGTCCGATAGTTAAAGTTTTACGACAGGAGTAACAACTGCTTGATTAAATTTTTAACGTCTTCTTTTCATGTCTTTTTTCGTTTCTTTTCCTCTTTATTTCTAGCGATGGAAACAGTCTACCTGGTTACCTGCTCATGTCAACGGGTCCTTAATATTTTAGTTTCACGACATAATATATTTCTAGTGATCATAAAAATCTGAAATTACTAACTAGGGTTAGTAATTTCAGATTTTTATGATTACAAAATCTTTTTTGCATTGATAACTATTTTATTTGTTTTCCATTTGCATAATCTTTATTTTGTACCCTAATAACTAACAAATAATAAGCTTTTAAGCTACATAGGGTGTTACAAAGGGTATACATTACTTTGTTTTATCACTCTCTGGCAATTCAGTTAGGTAGCAATTGGGCACAATGCGCATCAGTAGCGCAAGTAATTATTATCAGACATTAATTTATAACATAATTTGATAAATATCTGCACCTAAACATTTGTACCTAAACATCTGTACCTAAACATCTGTACCTAAACATCTGTACCTAAACATTACTGCCGAACCCTTTGGGAAATATAGTCGTGATGTTATGTTATTAAATGTCTCCCAATTTTAGACGTGTATTTTAACATAAGCTCGCTTCTCACTTATCACCCACACTTACATACGTCCCCACAAACTTTACCAAACAGATCAGCAACTGGATGAATTAAAAGTAACTGAGTAAAACTAGAGTACGTGACTACTCAACCTCCCCCTCCATCCCCCTCCCCCGCTTCTCCCCTCTGGCGGGGGATGCGTGAAATGTGCCACTTTGATCATAGTTTCTTTGTAGTTTCCACTTCGGTGACCGGGAATGTTTGGAGTGATGAATAATGTATAATTGCATGTTAATACCCATTTTTTTATCGGTATAAAATATACGATTTACGGGAAGAATTAAAATATTGAACGGGAACTTGAATAAATTATGCCGAGCAAGTGCTTTCGATAACGGGTTATTAGAGATTTCTTTGCAGTTTTGTGTTTTTTTATTCATACTGAATTAGTTAACTGTTTTTGTGTAATTTTCAGCGTTGAGCAATAGTTATCGTTACAGTACCTACCAATAACAATGTATAATCAGAAACAGCACTAAATACAAAATAAGAACAATATAATTACATTAAATCACGCCTGTGATCTCCGAAGGGCTAGGCAGAGGTGTACCTGGTAGTAACACCCACATTTCGCTAGTTATGCTTAAGTCCCATGTAATAAGGACCGTACCTATTGCCATCAATCTCAATAACTGCCCGACCTGGGATCGAACCCGGTACCTCATGCTTAGGACTAGCGCTTGCGACCACTAGACCAACGCAGATAGGCACATCTAGAATAAATAACTCTACCACAACAAATTCAATATTTAGTCACCGCTAGACTTAGAGCCCCAAAAGTTGTCCAGCATGTATTCACCCCACAAAGTTGTAATAGGCGTAATGATCCGTGAAGTGGTCGCCGGTCGCACCCGCATCGGGGACTTGACTGAGGAAGAGGGGGGGTTAGAGGGGGAACTGATTGTTAGTTACGTGTTAAATGCAGGCTCACCCTCAGGGCTGGTAATTATGGTGGGTTAGAGGTAAGGGCCTAATGTGTTTGTTGCAAGTTTTGTCACACTAATAGTTTGGGGAAGTAGAGTGATTTTTGTACTTCCTCTTAGTTGATGTGATAAAAGTACACTCGTTACCTAGTTATACTTTGTGTTCTGTTCTGTACCATACTGTCTCACTGCCAAGGTTTTATGTTACCTCAAACCAATTCGCCCCTTTTTTGGATCTTGAGGTGGAAAACCTGGGATGTCCTCCTTTGACTTGGGAAGAGCAGAGAGTCTCTCAGATTGTTACTGAGTAAAACCGACCCCAGCGTTCCATCTCACAACTGCGCCAGGGGTCGCGGGAATGTACGATTTTTAGCTATACCTTAGCGATTTTTTAGCTCAAGGAAATCTACTGAAAATGTAGCCGAGTTGATATCAATAACAAGTGACTGCTTCTAATTAAGCATTGCATTCTTATCATGTAAATCATAATCTTGACTTTACCTTACCACTTGAATAAATTTAATTTAATTTTTATTTTTTTTATTTTTACTGCTCGAAATAGTATGCTCAAAAGTTCTCGATAGCTAACACTTCAGACATTGAAAGCTTTAAATATGTTCCCCATTTAAGTTTTAATAGGTAGCTCATTTTGTGTGATACCTCCGTAAAGTAACTAGTGAACGTAAGACGTTCTCCAGAGTAACCAACAAGATTTGTACTACATAAACCTTCACATAACAATCCAAACTCCTCCATAATTCTTCAACTACCCGACCTCCAATTAACTTCAATGTTGCCGCGAGCGATAAATCTAACAGTGTTGCAGTAATAATACTGGCTGACTATATCCCGAACGTGAATATTACACCGCTGTGCCGACAATGTAAAACGAACTGCGCCCCGTGTTTAGAAGTCGTTAAAATTGTTCGTTTTACCTTATTAAGTTTTGTGCAGCCTGACAGTAAGTTTCATAGTATAATTTAAATTGTCAGTTTAAATGTAGCGTGCAAAAAGTTGGAATAAAGTTTAAATTGATGCTTGTTGGCAAATTCATCGTCAATAAGATAGGATAGCGAAACTTTATCAAAAACAGGATCCTTTGTGTAATAACTTATATAACTGGTCAAACATCTTTGCGAGGTATTTCTTCTCCTTCTCCAATCGGTCCCTCATTACTGAGGATCGTGGTCACTGGACCTCTTTAAGCGGACACTCTGTCTCCATCGATTCCGGTCCAAAATTGCCATTACCGCCTGTTGAAATTTGCTGGAGGGAATAGCTTCCTTTACTTGATCAGACCATCGTGTTGGCGACCGGCCTCGTGCTCTCTTTCCTTCGGTATTGCCAACAATGACCAGTTTTTCGAGACTGCTATCTCCCCTACGCAGCTGCGTCCCAGAAATAAAAAGACGGATAGCAATGGCTAAGGATGCTATGACACGCCTTCGGAACATCTGGAAGAATCGGGGTGTAAGCTGTAAAACCAAAGCCCGATTGGTCAGAGCATTAGTTTTTCCGATTTTTCTCTATGGAGTTGAGACGTGGACAATCCGAGCAAGAGAAAGGCGGTGGTGCTGGAGGCGGATGCTCCGAATACCGTGGACAGCCAAACACACAAATGTGTCTGTCCTTTCCCAACTAGATGTCAAGATCCGATTGTCTACAATATGCCTACAGCGTATCCTAACCTACTTTGGCCACATAATGCGAGGTATTTAGTCCAGTTAAATAATAAAGTAGTCAATTTATAGTCAAACTACTTCAACTTACTCTTATCTCGTGAGTCAAATACAGCCACTGCCCTGCACCCTCGAGAGTCGTAAGCACCGACTATTATTATAAACATAGCAACATCCATCTGCCATCATCAATCCACTGCCGAGCGCAATGTGTTTATGGCATCTTGTCAGAACGATCCCTTGTGTCTAACTATAAAGGGAAGTTTTGCTACACAATAGGCCTTTAGTGACAGTCGTGATTGTGTCCGAATATGTGTAGTATCGCACTGACATGAGACTACAATGCAAAATGTGGATGTAGGGGAGACTAGGGCTGGTTGCATATAGAGGCAGAAAGACTAGTTTCCTAAAACTTGTCTGCTTCATGAGTCTGAACTAAAATAAACTCCAGCCTGCGTAGCATGAATACCGAAGAAACGGTCTTTGTCGTGTCTCGGAAGAAAAGAAATTAAGTGTTCATGCTACGCAGGCAGGTGTATTGAAAGAAATTTGACAGATTGAGGTTCATGTCTATATAATCTGTCACTTTGCCGATTCGTCTGTAGACAAAGGCCGTTTCTTCGGTGTTCAATGTGTTCATGCTACGCAGGCACATGAACGAGCCTAAAATGCCCGACTCTAAAATCGAACCCAAGACCTAATACTTACCGGTAGCACTTATGACTACAGGGTCAACGATGCAGCACACTGCAAGTTAGTTGCAGGATTTTCTGAATCTACATAATCCTTTCAGTAACCAAGAATAAATGAAAAAATCTCTGCTCAGCCTTTTCCTTTCTTAGTTGGGGTTTCCAGTCTAACCAGATTGAGCTAAACATCAGGATTTGACATGGTGACGGCCTATCTGACCTTCACAATCCAATGACTGGATAATACGGTACATGCCCTTTGAAAAGACTGGTTGTTAGATTTTAAAGCTTCTGACTATTTCTACTAGGCACTGTCAAAGATTTACAAACGACAGCCGGAACCAAAGGTTTATTACGTTCAGTAAGGCATGAGGGTTCTCAATATATTACAATGTCTGGTCATCCGACCACGGATAGATTTCGTCAAGCGTAGCTTAAGCTTCGATCGACCCTCGGCTTTAGAGTCGGTCGAATTATTTAGTTTGTTAAGGCTTACTCGTATTGAATAGTTGTTTAATTACTTGTCATCATTTCACTTTTGTTTTATACCTGATTACTTAATACTCCGTTCCTGGGGTTGGTCAACGAAATTTTATGCTTTGCAAAATCAATAATAATGTTTTGTTGGTTTTTGTTTATAACAAAGATTGTATTTTGTTACTCTATTGGTCCCTGTCTTAATATTCTTTAGATAACTCAAAAAGGACTATGGACCGATAGTAGAAGTGAAAAGTTAGACATAGTATTATGTCTAACTTTTCACTTACTCACCGGGGTAGCCCGGTATCCCATACTATGTATACCTCTGCCTATAACCTTTCAAAAAACAGGTTTGATGTCGCTTTTATTTTGTTTAATATGGTACGGAATAGGTTTGATTAAGTATAGCCTTCGTGGATTTATTTGACAACTTTTCAAACTTTATCAGGGAATGATTTCAAACTGTTTCCTAAAACAATAAACAACAGCTAACAATATTCAGCGCTTGTATGCTTCATAAATATAGCAGACACAGACAAATACGGTGTGTAAACATTGCAAATTGAGTTGTGTGCGACACCCCTGCCAGGCTCCGGGCGTATCCTCTCATATTTGCCAATTTTTTGGGCAACTGCGTCCATTACGAATGGCTGGCTGCGGCGTAGGTTTACTGAGAATCCTGCGTAACTTCGGAATCTAATGTAACCGTTTATTTCGTGTGTAACTAAATAAATAATTATACTGAAAAACAAATAACAAATTTACAACTTTTCAAATTATCCCAACAGCTTTTGTTTTATTTATGTTGTGATAAATAACCCCTATGATAGGACTCAACTCAAACTCAAACTCAAAATGTTTATTGCATTCATGTGTAGGTACATACAATCAACACAACAACACTGACACAACAATAACTCACTAACTCACTCACTTCAATATTACTGGTCAAATGTGGGACCCTCTGCTCGCTTTTCGTGGAATGCTGGCCTGACGTTGTTTATAATATGTAACATGTGGGTACAATATTTTAAACATTAAAATAAATAAATGATATTTATTTCTGTAAATAAGTTCATACAAACACTTTTACTTGTCATTTATTAACTAAAAGCTGAGGTCGGTGTTTCATTATCTGACTAAGTAATCTGAGAAGAAACACTGAAAGAAACTCAAAGGTCACAGTCTCTTTAGACGTCCATACATTATCGTGGTCAAATCATGTAAGAACCATGCAGATTGGTGTCTGAATAGGTCTTTTGAGGAAAGAATCACACAGATATGAGGGGACCAAATCAGTCAGTGCAAGCATTTGTCAGAAATCGTGAGTTCAAGTCGAAGAGCAAACAACTTAATGAGCTCTACGTAAAATTAAATAAAGTCATTTGTAAAATAAAGTCACCAAACTATGTGTGAAACATCGAACGGAAGGTTTTGATGTGTGAATAAAAGTAGGTATTAATAGAGTTGTAGGAAAGTCAAGAAGAAACTTTTATCAAAATAATTATGGTTCGTAGTAATAGTGAAACGTGTCCAGATAACATTTTCTAAACTAACCCTAATTTGTGAAAACATTTTATTACATAAACATTTTACCAACTCATTTCAAACTTAAAATGAATAAATTAAAGTTTTGTGATTTGCTACTAATTGAAACTTTGCTTAGCGTACCATTTACATGAAATAAAAATATTGAGGGGAGGGAGAACACATTTATTTTGAGGAGTTCACCGCGTTCTCGGTCCCTTGTGACTATACGTGAAGCACACAAACCGGCGGAAAATGTAACTTATGTAAAACTAAAATCATTCGGCTGCGTTTAAAAGTGAGTTTTATGTTTAGACAAAGCTACGTAAGTTATGAGAACAATATAGGTACCGCTGTCACCAATTTATTAGCAGTCTAAGTAAGCGTTTATTCTTATTTTTTTTTATTTCTGTTAAAAGACAGCCACTGCTAGACATACATATCAAGATCTTCCACAAAGATTTCCACAATGATCAGTCCAATAAAGATCGTAGGTCGCGTTCTAGAGGATTTTGAGGCTAAATAGTGACAGCCGCAAGGATCGATTGAAGGTATTGCGATAGGCGTTAGCAACGCTTGCCAAGGTCAGTCTGTGGATGGGTGACCACTTATTACATAATAATATGAAGAATCCTTTGTGCCCCGGGAAGTACGTTAAGCCATTGGTTCCAGCTATGCTTTTTACAGTCGTTACGGGTAGTCAGAAGCCCAAAAGTCGTATTACCGAATAACTGGGTCCAGTTACTCGGTATAAGTTTTAAGTGATAACTTTACAATTTGCAATCAATACTTAACCCATGTTACTTAGACTAACACCGATTAAACTAACCTTGCTTGTGTAGCAGCGGCTCGGTGGGTCGCCGCAACAGTTCCACGGTCTAACTCGACAACTCACTTCGACAAATTCTAATAGTTTGGTGTTTAGTCACCGCGAGTGTGTTAGTTCGAGTTTGTGAACACTAGTTTTATTTTTATTGTGCTTGCATTGGTTTTAAAACGGTCATAAAGCATAATAATAGATTTGGTTAATTTAATATTAACACGTTGACTGCCAGACACAATAGAAATTCAATTGTTCGCGGCTCACTGGTGACTGGCGCGACGTGGCGTAGAAATTATTAAGTAGAAAGTATCATGGGTGCATGAACCATACCTGGCTGTAGGCCCGAAATATTTGGCTTGTGTGTCCGCTTACCTATCAAACCCGCGACACACAGTATAGCAGTCGGTCGTTCACAGCATCCACTGCGCCATTCAAATATTGATTTAGAACGATATAAAAACTATAAAGGAATATTTTGACAACGACGAGGCTACTAATGTCCACAGCAAAATTCATAAAAATATTATGAGTTACAAAGAATCACACATAATATTATCTTAGGTGAGTTTACGTTTGCATAGGATGATTTACTTAAATATATTGAAAGTAGAAATTCAATCGAACGAAAAATAGATCATGCCTTCGAATGGTACTTGAACATCCATTGGTCGATCCACACACACAAGTTTAACAATGGCTTCAACTAATCCGCCAATGGATGCGGCGTGCACTTCATGTTGCTAACGTCCTTGCTAAGCCACTAATTGATCAAACGCACTGACATCACGAGAACAACAGTTAAACAGTTTCACACGAACTTGACTTGGTTCAAACGAGACTACAGTTAATACTAATTGCTTGACTATATCTATTTTAATACGTGCTTAACCTTCTGTTATTCGCTTGGTTTTTATGATCCCATCCTTAAAACTGTAACAAAGCAAGGAGTTGCAGTATTACATATCTAACATTTGGACTTCCGGTTACTGAGAAATTCGAAATACAAAAACCCAACTGATTTTTCAACACTTACTTCACCTACCACGATCATTAAAATAAAGAGGCATACAAGCATTCATGTGAACGAGACAAAGAGAGTCGAAGAATCGTAAGTAAGGATTGTCACTTCTCACAAAATACAACTATGAAATTGGCATGATAACACCGTTTTACCTAGCAGAATCATTAATTACTATTACGCTACGATTGTCTATTCATATGGATCTGAATATTTTGGCCATTTACCTTAGCTTTATGTGTGACTGGTTCTTTCATCAGTCTCCAGGGAAGGCTCATGTTTAGTAGCATGTTTTCCGACTGATGTGAAGCCATGTATTATGTATATCCTACACTTCGTTTGTATGATGTGAAATGTGTGCTGCCTTGGGACATGTAGCTTTTGAAACCACCTAATATTACTAAAAGTTTATTGAACCAAGTAATTGACTTCATTGAACATACTAGAAATGGTAATTAGTCATAAACCTACGTAAGTGCAAATTGTTATCTTAACTTTTGAGGATCTGTTGTACTACAGGTTTCGAACCTAGTACAGACAAAGAATTTTTTATATAATTCACAACTTTTACACAACGTCATCTGGTTCCAATCTGTTCCAAACTAAACAGAGCTTGTGCTTCAAGTCTTAGACAACTGATAAACATAGTTGTAATTTCTAAACGATAAATTACACCCAGACACAGAACAATGAAATGGAAATCGAACCCATGACTTTCGGAATAGCAGATAGGGCCACTAACTACTAAACCAACTGGCCCGTCAAAGTCAAAGAACTGTTTGCTATAACTTGATAACTATCCACCAACGCTGTCATTAACTGCACGGACGTATCTTACAAAATTGCTGTCACAGCAATATTAACAACTCTGTAAATAATGCGATTATCTCATCTCGAGCATACATCTCAGTTAGCTCAAGTTGTCTACCGCGGCAGCTAAGCTGCTAATGTCCCGTTGTCCTTTTGTTGCAGTCAACGTGGGACCGATCTCGATGAAATGGAATAAAAAAGAAACACAGAACCTTTGGAGATTGAATCCGATTTGTGCAACTTGTGCAGCTTATTCAGTTTATACACTAGTGAACCGGCTTAACGGACTTATGTATCGGTTGTCGGTTAAGCATGTTGTTTCGTTAGCCAGGGATTAATTTTACACTGAAAAACCCTCATTATTCATTCAGCATTGTTACATGCAATGAATTAAAATCACGCGACAGGTCTCATTTCTTTGTTTATGATATTTGGTAATAAATTTATTGTAAACTAGCTGTACCCTGCCATGCTTCGCTGTGGTACATTGTGACTGAATGATTAAAACAAAAAAAAAATGATAAAAACAATCGTTGATGCGGGTATCATATCATGCTAAAATTTTTGCTCGATTGGTGCAGAACTTTTTGAGTTTTTGAAGCGTACACAAACCAACATAATTTTTTATCGATCTCATTTACTAAAAAAAGGCGACGTGTAAAAGTGTTTGTAAAAACCTATTAACAAAAATAAATATCATTTATATTTATAGATGTTCCTTTTTTGAGTCGAAGAAGCCCCACGAATCGATCAAAGATTAAGCTATGCTTAACGAGGTTAATCCGTGGATTTGTAACTATTTATTCGTTTGTGGATCGTTGGCAGTCGTTACGGGTAAGCAAAAGCCCAAAAGTCGCGCCATGTAAAACACTGATATTCAGTTGCATCTGGATAAGCTGGAAGCCGATCTCAACACAGTGGCTAAAAGGCTAGGCAGGTGATGTTCCTAAGTCAAAGGCAGGTAATTTAATTAGGCACTTTCACCGGTCAGACTTACAAGTTAATAAAAAAATAAGAAAACTTTTGTAGCTTCGTATGAAGAACAATAGGCAAGAAACACTAAATAATTATACTTCTTTAAACTAGATTTTACAATACTTTCGAATATGAACCTTGTTCTGTTTGACATAAAGTTGAAAAACGATCAAAGAAATTTGACTCATCGGGGTAACTAAATGCGCTGGCGTCTGTACCTACGCTAATCCGATTATATGACGTGATGACGATGTAATATAAACTACTATTATACTGAGATCATCAAAGTAAAGAATGCAATGGATAAGTAAATAAAGTGATCAGAATCATATATGACGCAAGTAATATCATTATTTATTCATTTCCTCACCTAGAAGCAACGTAACAATTACGGTGGAAGGAAGGAGTTTCAGTTAACAAACTAGAAACTTTTAATTAACTTGCCGCGTTACAATGAAAGTAATGACCCTCTGACGGCGACGCGCGAATACTTCACATTAAAAATTAAACTTTGCTTGATTAATTGACATGAAAACAGGTTAAATGCCCTGCACCTACTCCATTTACAAAAGTATTAGCCAGAACTTAAAAAAGGTTATTTTGAATGAATATTTTGTAACGAAAGTACAGACGCCAGCACATCAAGTTACCCCAATGTGTCAAATTTTCCCAATTGAATATGAAGCTTATTCTGTTTGCCGTGAAGTTGAAAAACGATCAAAGAAATTTGATACATTGGGGTATCTTAATGTGCTGGCGTCTGTACAATAAGTATTTACGATAGACGCCGAATTTATTATAATCTATTTTCACTGCAGCTATCACATTTAAATTGTAACCATGATGTGGATTTCATTTAGTTATATTATTTTATTTATTTAGTTATAGTTCTATTTAGTTATATATAAATTATATAAGTATTTGTGGAAGAAAATAAACAAACAAAACAAACATTATTTATATTATTTGATTTTAGTTGAAATTAATAGTGTCAATGATAAAAAACCTAAAAGAAGCGGGGATGAGCAATACATGGAACGTTATTCCTTTCACTTTTATTTTTATAAATTTAAAATAAAACAACTTTAATTAAAATTGGTTTTAACTTATCTTTAAAATAAAATGTTCTGCTCTCCTGCTTTGAAGAGCCTCTCTTTTTCTAATGCATAATAAATGGAGTAGGTATAGGTTATACAGAACTAATTAGTAAAGTAAAGTAAAGTATCTCAAAAAAAATGTTTATAATTATGTGGATATTTATTTTGTTGACTGCTCCATTTGTCTAGTGGTTACAAGAGCTACTGCGAAGCAGGTACGGTTCTGGATTTGAATCAGTTTTTATCTAGAATTATTTAGTAGTAGCTAATCTCCAGATTTGTTTCCAACGTATAACTATGGGCTCACCCCTAACTAAATGGGATTTAAACATAATTGGTGAAATTTGGGTGCACTACCAGGTATACTCGTACCTCTGCTTAACTCTCCGGGGTTACAAGAATGTTTTTTTTATCTTCTGTAAAGTACACGGGGCTGGGGTTGTGAATAAAAGTTGGTCGGTTTATGTAGTCTTACTTATTTGAAACGATGATCGTTCGAAAGTAATAATTCCTTCCGTAAACTTTTAATAGAACAAATGGCTAAGTATGTTTGTGTGGACAAATAAATTAATCAATATTCCACAACTTTCGCACAACGTCATGTAATCCCAAGCTAAGCAGAGCTTGTGTTTAGAGTACTAAAAAACTGATAAACAAAAATATAATTATTTTATTTATAAATACATACATAATTACAGATTAGTTACACCCAGACACGGAACGAATGATTGTGCTCATCACTCAATAATTCATCCTGGGTTTGATCCCTCTTTGTGGATCTTCATATATAAATATGCACATAGTGCTAATAGATAGTAATAATTAAATTATTGTATAGGTCTATTTACTAACTGGCAATCAACAGTCAAATATGTCCCACGCTCGACCCACATAGGTCCCAGTTTGTAGTCGTTTTGGTCCACAGATACAGCAAACACAAATACTCCACAGTCAGTAATCACTGATGTACATTTTCCGTTAGTGGTACCCTTAGGTAGCACTTAGTGGCACCGCTTAGTGGCAATTCTCCAGTCATTAAGGAAACGACTTGGATTTTGGAAAGCATTAATTTGCTATTATATTTGCAAACTGCTCGATTTTATTGAAGTTAAATGTACCGTGTTTTGCAATGATAAATTAGTTGTAGCTTCGTTCATTGCAAAGGATTCTATTGCTAAGTTGACTGCCTCGTTGGTCTAGTGGTCGTAAGCGCTACTGCTGAGCATGAGGTCCCGGGTTCGATCCCCGGGTCGGGCAAAGTGTTATTGAGTTTTTCCATCTGGGATTTCTCAGTAGCACCCCGGAGTCCGGATTTGTGCCCGATTGATGGCAATAGGCTCTCCCCCTATTACATGGGACTTAAACATAACTGGCGAAATGTGGGTGTACTACCAGGTTCACCTCTGCCTAGCCCTTTCCCCGACGGGCTAGGCAGAGGTGAACCTGGTACAGGCGTGACGTTATGTTATGTATTTTATGTTCAGTTAACTTGGTTTTAATATTATGGTTAACTAGCAGACGTCCCGTGGTTTCACCCGCGTAGGTCCCGTTCCCGTGGGAATATAGGGATAAAAAGCCTATGTGTTAATCCAGGGTGTCAGCTAACTCCATACCAATTCTTATTCAAATCCATTTAGTAGTTTTTACGTGAAAGAGTAACAAACATCCATCCATCCTCACAAACTTTCGCGTTTATAATATTATTAAGATTGGTTATGACATGACATATCATCAGGCCGGTAATCATCAAAAGGTTAACCAGAGGTGTAATTGCAGTAACTACAACCACATTTTGCCAGTTATGTTAAAGTTCTATGCGAGCCTCTTGCGATCAATCGGGTACAAATCCAGACTTCGGGCTGCTACTGAGAAATACCAAATCGAAAAACTCAATAACACTTTTCCTGACCCGGGACGTCGTATCGCTTACGACCACTAGAAGAACGAAGCGTTTACTTTTAATTACTTCTTGCTGTAATTTTATGAATATTCTGGGAGACAGATGAAGTGTTCAGTATGTAGTACTGACGTCTGCTCAACTTTTCACATTTTCCAAGCAAATTGCAAAACCCAAATAAAATGAAGCCATGAACCAAGGAATAACGTTGATCTTGATGGCGAGAACCCCGCACCCCCTGCGCCCCCGCTCGGCACAACAGGAAACCACCGCCGCAAACATTAAAAAAGGAGAGTTTTTCATAAACCGAGCGTTATTAAGGCCGGCGACGCAATATGTGGGGAAAACAATTGTACGCGCACAATGCGGCCGCCATTGTACCTGCGAACGGATTAATTTGGCGCTCAGCTGCCTCCGCGCCGCTCTCAGATGTTCGCGGGTAGCGGCGGATTGATTGTTGTGTGCTTATTGCGTATACATTTAGTGCAGATGATCTTGTTTTTTAGTGGGAAGGGCTAGTAAAATGATCTTAAGTATGAACGTGCACATTGTATTGTATAGTATTTAATTACATGTAGAAAATGATTTAATTTGTTACCGATGTATACTGTTTAAGTTGTTCTTTATCAGACGTGTTGTTGGGAAGTTTGTTCCACCATTTTTTCTTTCCAGCAAAAACACTAGAAAGTGGCGAATGACGGGGTTGTTGGGGGACTGCCTTATGGATTTCAAAAAATGCTAATCCTCAGTCTCATTTGAATCAATGACTTTTGATTTTGCATGAGAAAGCTTTAACACAAAGCGTAAACAATTTCCAATTTGCGTTTTATTTGAAAACATGATAATATTACTACCACAAACATCTAACAAAGTAAAGGCAACAAAACAAAACAAAACGTGCCAACCTGATATTACTTTTTAAAATAAATCTCGATATTCTTCTAACAGTAAAAGCTTCATATTTTCCAGCTCCAAGTTAGGTCACAAAGCGGAACACTATATCAATGCCGAGCTAATAACGAAGTTAAATAACTGTAGGTAACACGGCCACTGCGGGCTTAGCAATCATAACTTTGCACTTAAGCTGTGGATCCCAAGTTGGGGCCCTTAGCACAGTGTACTCTGCAGTCTACTTTGCAGACTGTACTCTGCAGCGGTAAGTACTTCGGGGAAAGTGCTTCATTCGGCCGTCTGAGCTTGATTAGTGGGAGATCGAATTACGGTTAGCGGTACTAGTTTTGATTTAAGCAGTTGGAATGGTGGCTTTGTTGAGGTAGCAAGGTTTAATACTACGGGAGGTATGATTTAAATATTACCTCCTTGTTTATTTGAAGATACATCGTAGTTTGTTATTTTGAAGTAAACATATGCAACAGACCCTAAGTAACTCGGGGCATGGGCAGGTAGAAGAAGAGTAAGTTTTGTTATTTATTTCCATACTTATTCCTTGGTGCGCTTGGTTATACTTATTACTATTGTGCATATTTTTTTGTTGTTTTGTTGTTGTTGTTGCACATGCTGATACCATCAGTTCTGTAAAATTTTCTGGATTAAAATTAACATTGAAATTTCTTGTTGCTTTTCTTTTTATTTGTACCTTTTTCTCAATATCATATTTGCGTAAAGCTGCAAAAAAAACCGCAAAGAACAGGCTCGTCTAATTTGTAAAAGGTGTATCCACGTTTTTGTCATTTATAGTATCGTTGGTTTGCAAACTCGATTATAAATAGCTTAAAGTAAAAAAAACATCAGGAAAAACTTGCAAATTAGGGAAAGCCGACGCCAAAACTTCAACGCTTGAGGATCCAGAATGCCGTAGAGAACTCATGTTGTGCGGCAAGTTCTTCAAACTTATCGCGAGATATTTGACTGTTGATTTAATAGTGGACAAACCTCATAGTTCCGTTCTATTTTATTGTTTCCGTGATGTCGAGCGCAGTGTTGTGGCGCTTGCCGCCGGCTCCCGGCGCCGCGTCGCTTGTGTGTTTGACACATGAAGTACCATGCCTTGTATTGCCTCGTATTGCCCAGTCAACGACATAAAGAACCGAACTACTGAATTATCGACATTGCCGTTGCAGAACTTGCTTTGTGACCGCTCATTGCAATTTCGAACCGCTCACGTACCTATGTTCAAACATATCGAGAAGCAAATTTACCTTAAACAATGTTTTTGAGATTATTTAAATGGGATCGTCAATATTCCAGCTTATTTATTAACCTATTTATATTTTTATAATAGCACCTTTAGAGAAAATTTTGGGAAGTAGCATCGTAAAATAGGGTGAATAGGGACTCAAAGGTGTATACAAACAAAACTTTCTCGTAAGTTAAAAGTTGTTTGTTTATACGAGGACTCTTATGCCTTTAAATTATTGAGATAAATAGATTTGACACCTTGTTAGTATCAAATAATATTCAACTAGCGTGAATATCCTCGTCAAAGTTTTGATTCTATTCACCCTTGAGTCCCTTGAGTAGTGTTTGTCAGTTAAATATTTATCTGAATTTGTCATGTATAAATATGTACAGACGCCAGCACATAAAGTTACCCCAATGTGTCAAATTTTCGCAACTGAATTTGAACCTTATTCTGTTTATCATAAAGTTGAAAAATGATCAAAGAAATTTGACACATTATTATTATTATTATTTATTTATCATTAAACGAGAGGGTAAGTAACTTATAAACTAAGCCCCACAAACCCTTTGCAATGGTTTGACTGTGGGGGCGAAGAGTCTCTAGACATGCCTACTTAAATATACCTAAAACTAAACAATAATTTCATTTCATGATGAACTGAAATATAATTGATTACAGAGTAGTTCCCAATTCGCTAGTATTTGGCATCGCAGTTTTAGAGAAAATAAAACTTTTTCTCTATGGATTGGCAACACTGATTTGACACTTCTTTTTCGCGCGTTTGCTGGCATCGCACGTAAAATGGTTTCCGAAGAAAAACTACTTCGGAAAATACGGAAATACAATAAAAAGTTGGAGCGTCGGCGTCAAAACAAAAGACGGAGTCACGATAGTGAGCGCGGGCGCAGCCTCAGTACAAATCGGCGGCAAAGTGTCGACCGTGACCGGAGCCCTTTGCGCGCCATTACACCGGATAACGAAGGTAAGCTTTTGATTTAGGTGCAACTAAGTCAAAAAACGTGGCAAGCTAGCTACAATGGTCGAGTATAACATACCGTGTTAGTACGAGATACTTAAACACGAAGATCAACTTTGATACGAGATATCAACTTTGATGTAAAACAGATTTCTGTTACCATTGGCGACCCCAAATTCACCGTGACAAACCTATTTGTGCGCCTTGACAGTGGCGAAGAAAAGTTAATTTGGTGTTCACGAAATCAAGAACTAAATCAAGAAATGTTACTGGTTACGATTGTTGAGCATAATATACCGTGGGGGTACGTGATACTTTCAACACGAAGATCAAATTTGTTACGAGATAACATTTTTGATAGTTTAACTAATAATACAGCACCTAATATTGCACCTACCACTGTTTTTCTCTGCATCACCTAAAGGTTGACTGGTAGAAAATGCCTATGGCATTAAGTCCGCCTCTGTACATTAGTGTGCTTGAAGTTATGCACTGTATTTATTTATTTATTTATTAAATAAATAAATAAATAAATACAGTGTCAACTGTTGTGCTTTGGCTTTGTTACAAACCAGCACGTACGTGTTTATGCATTAAGGTACGAGATACTGTTTATGCAATAAAATCCACGGAACGATTAAGCTCCTTGAACAAATAACCTTGAGGGTCTAACACTACCTACGTAATACCGTAGAATACATTCAAAAATGCTCCTGAACGTCTTTTATAAGTGTTAAAACCAGCACGAGATGCTGTAGATATATTAATGTGATCATGGATTCTCCTGAACAACACTCATGACGGTAAGTCAGTAAAGTCATAAATTTGCTGCTGAACAACCTAATGTATTAAGAACAGTGCGAGACACTAGAACAGTGCGAGACACTGAGTCATGCAGCCAAATATTATGTCCCTGAACAAGCATATGTATTTCCATTGTATGCAATACTGTGAAATGCAATATAACATTGAAAACTTTAGTTTAAATGGTATTTTATGTTATCCAAATTGATTCTGAGAAACCTAAAAGGTATTTCTTAATGTTTGAAATGACATCATTGTCTAATCACTTGACTGTTGATTATAATTATCAGCAGGAGACCCAAATGATCAAACCCGCGAGGTAGACATTTGACATATTTTACTATGATTTCTTTCTGATTTGTATTACAAGCACCGGGCCAAGAGTATGAATATATTAAAAAATATGATGAAAATCTAAATATTCATAAATATATTTTCAAAATGCATCACATAGTTGTAAATTCACAACTTCTGAATGCCTAGTTTATTTCATATGGGCAGCAATCTCTGAAGCTGGGGAACTAGAGATGAGTACATTGTACACCAAAATGTGCACAGTAGTCATGTCTAGCATGTAACACACATGTAATGAAACAATAGATGTAATGACTATCCTAAATTCACTTAGTGATATTTGTCATGAACAAACCTATTATTTTAAAAAGTTTGTGTAGTGAATACAACTATAAATAAGATTTAAAAATGAGCTAATTCTATTATGGAAACGGCAACAAAAGCAATATTTGCTAAATACATAAATTATGTGTAAATACGAGCGGTCCACTCTGACAAGGGTATCAGAGTAAATCATCTAAGGTGATGACACATTGGTTCATACCATGGACTTGCTACAGTCCACCACCAGGTAACCTTTAATTTTCTGTGTTCCATGAGAACTCCAAGGTCCCTAGGTACATGCTGGGAATAACTACCTGGTTTATGTTGAAAGTTATTGACCCTACTATAATGTAGTTGTCTAATGGAAATATAACATTTGATTTCATTTCTTTGTGAAATTAAGTACCTATGTATAGTTACATTTCAAAGAAAATTGTTAGACACAGATCAGCTGATGACATAATAATATGTTTTGATTTAACAGTGAAGTTTCACTCATGCAAATGAGTATTACTAACATTTTTCAGTTGGTTACTAAAACTATGCTGTCATTTATAAAGGAAATATAGGTAGTTATTTCAAAATAAATGCCTTGTAATGAAACCTAACGGTTAACAAAGATTTATATTAAACTTTAAAAGTTCATAAAATCTAGCAAGTTCAGCAGGATCTTAAAATTTTGTTTGAACTGCAGTCAGTGAAAGTCAAAGATTCATTTGCAGATTAAGAGTAAGATTAGTATTCATATTCCTTTAGGAATCATATTTACTAGAAGCTTTGACTGTTTGTACCTACTCTAGGTACATATTAATATTGTTGTATGCATTACATGCACCAAAATTTAAAAAAAAAAAAAAAAAAGTAATTCAGGCTTCCTATCTAATAAAAATATTAATAATATTTTATGTATTGGCCATACATAAAACAAGTGTTTACTGATCAACAAAACAACAATTAGTAGGTATTACCTTGAAACACTTGGCTTCAGCAAAATAGAAACACTATCTAATTTAACATTGCAAACTACTGGGAAAACTATTATGTTTGTTGTTTTATAATTTCTAAAACTAAATAAACACATGCTAAATTACGGTGTTTACAAAATCACACACATGTGGGACATGACATTAGTTGCACCATAGCCAACCATACCACCAGTACCGCTACCTACATACAGAAGAAATGGAATGTATGAAGTACCTAGCATAACAAAAATCAAAACTAAATGATGATGCTTCAATGACTTTATATATTCACATTCATTTATTTGCATACCATAATGTCAGGTAAAGGCCAGGCTACTTATAGGGTTACAGCAACATTTTATGGTGGCGAGGTAACTTAACACAAAACAGGAAATATTTAAATTAAATAATATAAAATTTGATTTACAGATGCTTCTCTTCTTCAAAGGCAATAGGCTCGCCCCCTATTACATGGGACTTAAACACAATGGCAAAATGTGGGTGTACTACAGGTACAACTCTGCCTGACCCCCCGGAAATTACAGGGCGTCATGTTTGCTTGCTTCCCTTCCAGGCTGAATTTGAGAGGTTTGCAGGTCTATGGGTGACCATAGACTATATCTTGTTCTGATGTAATATCCTATAAACCATTAAGAACTAACGGAAGTTTTTTCCTTTCTGAATTAGTGAAATGCCATGCATAATTGGAAAGTAATTATGAGGTTCTTCGGACAAAACTACTGCCCTAGTATGCACTTGTTACTCAATTGTCACACCTCAATCAGATTAATTGAAGAATATGGGATTGGTATGCAAATACCTTTTAAAGTTGAGGCATGTTGCTTCAATCTATGGATATCTGGGCAGATGAGGATTCGAGAATAATAACGTAGCTAGAGTGGGGATTATCTATAGATATATTTAATTAAAGCATGCTGTTGGTTCATTCCCTCCCAGAATCAACACAAACTCCAAATTATATGTGGCTGGAAATAAAGGCCGTTATAATATATTTAGTACACTCATTATACTGTATCTTGTCAGTCATTGCTATTGACAAAAAGTTGATAGTAACCAACAATTTTTTACTCTAATAGTGAATTATTATCCTTTCAGTTCAGACTACTTACTGAGAAATTTTACCCTGGCAGCAATCATCTTCTGTAAGAAACATTCATATGCAGAGGTTTGCCAGAAAGCTTACTAAATGTTATTTTATCATCCACGAGGTATTGTGAAATAATATTATTTATAAAAACTGATGGTCATTCTGCCTAAACTCAGATAGACATCTATCCTCATTACTAGATGTAATGCTGTAGGTACTTCACTGAAACTTAGAAGAAATGTTTGCCCAGCTAGAGCTTTACAAACATATATTGAGCAAACATCAACTCTTAGGAATGATGAACAATATTTGCTATTAACTAGTAGGAAACCTTATAAAAGAGCATCCAAACAAACAATTAGTAGATGGATTAAATCAGTTATGAAAGAAAGTGGTATTGACACAAATATATTTACCTCACACAGCACACGTCATGCAGCCACATCTTCTGCCAAACAGGCAGGGGTATCATTAGATGTGATTAGAAAAACTGCTGGCTGGTCAGATAGCTCTCTTACATTTGCCAAGTTTTATGATATATACCAGTGAATGTTAATGTCCCACATGACAGCTTTATTAATGCTGTCTTTAATGCCAACTTGAGCATGTAATTATTATTTCTTTTCCTTTTTTAAAGATTATTAAATGTTGAATTAATATTTATTTTATTTGAACACTGTCAATTAGTGTTATAGTTTGGATATATGGTTATAAGTCAGTTGACTTTGATGAAAGATTTTTCATTATAGCATTTATCGTTACTAATTGTATCTGATTGAGAGACAAGACTGATAGTAATGGTACTGATGTTATGTTGCTGTTGCTGCTAGTATTTACATGGCAATTTTGTTGCCATGAAAATACTAGTAGCCAATTGTCATTATGTTAGTCTTTAATAATGCCCTGTTTATGTACACCACACTATGGATAATTTTGTCTTATTCTGATAATTATGCTAAATAGCTTAAGATTATTGATGTTACATTCATATACTTACTAGTATACCATAGTTTGATTATATCGGTCTCAAATAAATTTGATTCTTATATGGCTGCTTTGATATATACCTCTTCAAAATAGTGGCCCATGTCGACTTTTACTCTAAACAGCTACTCTGTAATCAATTATATTTCAGTTCATCATGAAATGAAATTGATTAATCAGACGAACTTACCTAAGTGAAGTCCGATTACAATTTCATGAAGGATGAACTGAAATATAATTACCCACCCAGCCCATCCTTTTTAGGATCCCTTGTCGAATGGGCCAACAAGCAACGCTAGCTCTAAAAAGTGTCAAATCAGTGTTGCCAATCCATAGAGAAAAAGTTTTATTTTCTCTAAAACTGCGATGCCAAATACTAGCGAATTGGGAACTACTCTGTAATCAATTATATTTCAGTTCATCCTTCATGAAATTGTAATCGGACTTCACTTAGGTAAGTTCGTCTGATTAATCAATTAACTTACACTTGTAAAATACTTAAGATATTTCTAAATAATATAATTTTAGTTTACGTTTAAAAATTGGGGTAGCTTGATGTGCTGCTGGCGTCTGTACATATGTGCCTTGAAATAAAATACGTTTCATAGACACTTAGGTAACAGAAACAAAGTACTGTCGTTCAATATGTTTCTTGTTGTGTCAATTTGACAGCCGACTAACTATTCCACTGTACGACTACTATCAGCAAATGGTTCCTCAAAGCCACTCGTCGCAGTGTCCAAACACAGCCCAGTTGGATGTTGGTTCGCATTACGTGCAGCTCGTGCAGCTCGTGCAGCCCGGGCAGCCGGGACGGCTCAATGTCCGGCGTTTGCAATGCTAATAGAGGCGTGATGTGCCTCCGCTAACTCGCTTTGCATCTTATATTGTTTGGTACCGGGTACAGATAACTAGCTCTTTGAGGCCTAGACGAGGAGATAAGTGCATTGGAAACTATTGCTGTGTTTGTTTAGGTAGGTAGCTGTAACAAAGATGGTCGGCAATTTTCAGTTTTGTGGTATGAAGTTAGAACTGGGTAGAGAATTGTTAGGTACTGGCACAACACAATATCACGCCTATAATCCTATAAGAGTTAGGCAGAGAATAGACTGGTAAAATGTAGGTGTAAGTTGATTTTAGTCATTTGACTGTTTATTGATTTGACATTCCTGTATTTAAATTAATTAATTGCTTTTATTTATTGTTATTTTTGTAACATAATTTAATTAATACAATTGACATTCATTAACTACGAATCATAGCACTCCAAAATTTTTCTTTCTGAATTTAGTCGGCGGAATATGAAAAACTTTGAATTGTATTATGACATCTGTAATCACCATATTTCATGCATATAAAATAAAAGACAAATAAATAAATAAAGTATTAAAAGTACTACAATACACGTTAGTAGTACACCCACGTTTAGTCAGTTATGTTTAAGTCCTATGTAATAAAAGTCTGGATTCGTGCCCGATTGATGGCAATATCCCATCTATTGCAACCCATTAATCGGGCAAAAATCCAGATTTCGGGCTGCTACTGAGAAATCCTAGAGAGAAACCCTCAATAACGCTTTGCTCGACCCGGGAAACTAACCCAAGACCTCGTGCTCAACAGTAGCGTTTGAAACTCTTAGAAAAACAAGGGAGTCGCTGCAAATACTGGCAAAGAAACTAGTATTGAACATGAGAAGCTTATAAAAGTTTATTGGAATTGTACAAAACTCCTACAAAAACTTAGTTCTTTTTTTTTAAGGATGGGAGAAATCATCCATGTTTCCTCCCACTTTGGTGAAGCGGAAGGTAGTGTCAGACTCTTACTGACAAAAACCCATCCGTGTTACTCCTAATGCCTTTTGCGTTCTAGGGCCGCGGTGACTCTTTCGAAAAAAAAATAATTTTGCGACCCAGAAACCAGTTACCCTACAAATACATACCCAACATACTGATCAAACGTCTCTGTTCACATTCCCATTCGAGTCCCACTCTTCGATATAAGCTTCTTCCACAAACATTTAATACATAAAAGCAGTAACTCAGATAGTATGCGAGCGATTCCAAGGCTCGTGTGTAAGCACGTACTTACGAAACAATTCCGAGCATGTAACGTCAACTCCGAGCTACTTAGCTGAGAGAAACTGCAACCTAATGTACTGAGTATCGTATCTTTATATGCGAACTGTTTTGCGAGGACTTTTTTATTTTTTTGTTAACTGTATTTCTTAGTGTTTAGGTCGAATGGTAGTTGAATATTTTTATCAGATGAAAGTTTAATGTTGATATTATTTGATCAACAAGTTTCTTTTACGTTTTCTTTGGTATGTTTGGATTGTTTTAAATGTGTGGTACGTACGTATTTTATATATTATGTACGTTGTACATTGGTCATTTGCTGTAGTTGATTGTTATCTAAAATAAATTTAAAAACAGAAAAAGTACATCGTCATTGAAATTTTAAATCATATAAGTCAGAAATTGTGACAGAACGAGAAGGTAGCAGTTAATCCGGATACTAAATAAAATCTATCAAAATAGAACTTCATTAAAACACTCTAAACCCTACATACTCATGTAAGTACATAAGTAGGAATAACAGGAGTACTCCCAAAGTTGGAATACCTAGAGCTTACAATATATTTAGAATTAAAGTTACCTAAACTTGTATAAATCGCTAGAGTTATTAATTCCCGTCGTCCGGGTCGTTAATAACGGTCCTAGCGCGTTTCCTCTCCGGATCTGCGCGACTCTCACCGATGTGACGTCACCACCGCTTTATAATTATTTCAGATTATGTGTCGTGTTAGTAATTAGAGGGTACGGCAGCGGTGTCCTCTGCGATTATCGGTCTACCTTAGTTCAAATTTAATTACCTTACAAAGTGTTTGTTGCAAAACCTTCACTTGATTAGTGTTAACGACTGCCAACTCGAAGTAGGCATTCACCGGACATGACGTGTTATGGCGCGCGGGTAAATGGGTTTGGCGCGCAAGTTTAACTGTGGGATTTTATTATAATTTAACTAATACAAAGAAATGCTCTGTATACAATTTAATTAATTACATGAATTACCAACACAATGAAATAGATGACATATTTAATTTACTGGAACTTACTATTAACAATTAATTGTGTTTTGACTTAAAATTTTATTATAAAAGGTTTTTAGAAATGTCGAATGGTATTAGAACTTTGTTGTTGATGACTGATCTGTAAAATTAGTTCTGGGGACATTGAACTGTTAATAATATAAAAGTAGTGACCTTGTTCGGCCAATCTCCTGCTTCGTTATTATTAGGTATGCGGTTTAATGACGGTAATGGAGAAAAGAAAGTTGCGTTGGATTGGATTTCTAAGTCTATTCCCTTTCACGTAATTGGTGACTAGCCTGGTGTCAGAGTTACTCACAGGGTCTCTGAGTTGACTTCACATGTCATCGAGAAATAGCTCTTAAGTATGCCAGTTTCCTCATCGTGTTTTGCTTCACCGTTTTTGAAGCAAATGATAATTATACAATAAGCACACGAATCCGATAAGCCAGAGGCTATCATATGACTTGGCAGCGGCCCATTACACCACTAGGCGATCACTGTCACTGATGCCCTAGTAACTTTAATATGTTTGGAAACTATGGCTAGCAGAAATACTTAGGGAAAATGTTAATAGTTAGAAGTCTCTAGGATGGAGATTGCTACCTATTTTTTGATGCATCAAGCCCTTTCAATCATCAGACGAAAACACGTACGGCGCTGCGACACCGATACATGGTAAACATCCCACTCATATGTACTAAAAGTTTTAGGAACCCATTCATTGTGCGTCCAGCTAAGGAGTGGAATTGCCTGCCGGTCTTTAAGTCAAGAGTGAATAGGTTACTTCTAGGCAAGCGTGCTTCATCGTCGACCACATCATCGCTTACCATCAGGTTAGATAGTGATAAAACGAGTGCTTATTAGTTATAAAAAAAACAAATAGGTACCTAAATGTAAACCCGTCTGAACTATAAGTATCCTTATTCACAAGGCAGGTGCTTGGCTGTCGCTTGATAACTACAAGCTAACAACATAACAATCCTCTCCGCAACCAATCATTTCAGTAACTGAATGTTCGCTTTATTCAGTAATGAATTCATCGAGTTTATGTCGACTGCTTACATTACCATATAAAGTGCAAATATTAGCTGCTTGTAACACGTTCACGTTCAAGTTACGTAGCACTGCTTGCAACAGCGATCGCGCGAGTTGCTTACTTCACTAAATTAAATTATAACACTTTAAACTAATATTAGAGAATACTAAGTGTGTTTATTACTGTTGCAGTATTGACAGAGACTGAAATTATACGCTTTACAATCACCTGATATTAAGATATTGGTTTAACCTGAGTCTTTCTGTGATAGTGATCAGCTGGTCGATACAGTAAAAGTCACCTTTTGAAAACTTGAGTGAAGTGTCAATGCTGAGCGTTATATGGGATGGCAGCTCAATTCGCCTTCACATCCATTTGAAAGAGGGATTTTAACAGAGTAGCACTGCAATTGTTAGCACATGTTGTAGTGATTTAAGGAATGTATAGTATTAAGTTACTAGTCTGCAAAGATGAGAACTGTTGTGATTTGAAAATCCAGGGCTAGAAGACAAACCTTTTTCCTAAAACTTTCTACATTGTCAGTGATACCTTCATGACATTCCAACTAACTATGTGTTGGCATCCCCAACATTTTACTAATTATATTTGAATTCTTTGTAACCTTTATCTGTCATGTTGCGTCTATGCCATTATTTTATGTATAAATCAACTGTCAGTTATAATAAAATATAGCATCTCGATTGTTTCCCTAAACAAGCCACGTTTATTTTTACTCCACAAACCTCTCTCAATTCTACCAGCCAAAACCGTAAAAATACAGTCCTAACATCTCAATCACTATGATATTTATTGTTAATAATTGTTATTACTAGCTTGAAGTATGTATAATCTTCCCTCAATCCCTTCCAAATATTGCGATTTTTCACTACCTCTCTTCAATACCAGGAAGCCATCCAAGGCATCTCTTCGTCTTCTTCGTAATCTGCAGCGGCCATGTGTTGCCATTACAGGGCACCAATTCTTAATTCTGTTAATATTAAACATGCACATTTAGTTTTGTAAAATGTGCTTCTTTGTGACATTACGTCAGGACCAAATACATACCAACTTGATGACTAGTGATTAATTCTACGTTAAGTCTCAGTTAAAAAGGTATATATAAAAGCTATTTAGCCAATTTAAATAACATACAGAAACACGTCATTATCCAGCGCCGTATGTACGGACAACACACCGGACAGATTGTTGATAGCTTCGTTTGTATGCGCCGCCGCCGCCGCCCGGGACCTCGCTGGAGCAGTTCCTAGTACTAGCAGTTTGTTTAGCTCCGCTGTCAAGCTGCAGGCTGCTCAATTTCGGTGCTGCCGGGAACATAATGAAAATATAGTGGAGGTGCCTGTCTTCTTGCACAGATTGCGAGACAAAATACAAGGTCCGACGCCATTTTTCGTTTAAACTTGTTAGATTTCTTCATGCATAATTTTACAGTGTTTTCATTTTAAATTATATAAAGTTAAAAGTTTTTTTTAAAATACTCTTACTACTATAGTCCAATTGCAAGCATTTTCGTTAACCCATACTAGGTTGAAGATAAAGTAAAGCATTGTTTTTTTTAATAATCAATTTAATTTTAATTATTAAATATCACTCGTAGATATTCACTTACTTTAAAACCTGATTAACAGTGAACCTAATTATAAGTAACGTTAATATTTTACACTTAAATACTCAAACCAAACCGCCAACGTTTTATTTCCAGTAATCAAAATTCTGAGCCACGAGCTACAGCAAAGTGGCTGTAAAGTGCGCACAAAAACATTTTTATTTTGAATACTTATTCGTTTGAAAGAGCCGGCAAATTTTTGTCAACGCATTCGTACGCTCGCATACCACGCGCCGCGTCGCCTGGCGCACTGCATACCTACAGCGGTATGCGGACAAAGTACAATGGAACCCATCCAGATACACCGTTGTTGTTGTTCAACTACCGTATTTTGTTAATTAAAAACGTATGTACGAACGGTTTCGTTTTGTTCTCAAAGTATGATATTTTTGTTTTTATTTTGTAGGCTTAAAACAAGTGTTATTGTTTGAATGTTGACGGTAACTCGGAAATGAAAGGTGAACGGTATTATGTGCCACGGATGAAATGTAAGCGAGAATCAGGCGGATAAGAATGTCGCGATGAGCAACGAGCTACGTGACTGCAAAGCTACGAGGCTACGCGGCTACGAGTCTACGCGGCCACGAGTCTACGCGGCTACGAGCTGCGTAGCCACTTTCTCGCAGCTAGTCGTAGTGGGATATTGAATAATCAATCTAACAAGCAGTTTGAAAGTTCAGTATTAGTTTGAAGTGCGCGTGCGTATTTAAACTTATATATGAACAGTGAAGAAAAAAACGATCATTATAAGATTGTTCAATGTAAAAAAATCTTTTAGACTACCAAAAACACAAAAGCAACACAACCACATATACTGTACGTGCAGCACAATGTGAGTTGGGAACAAAGCGTCAGTGTGCGCAGCTTCCGGCGCGACTACGGAAGTGACGCGCGCGGCCGGCGACCTCTGGCGGCGCGTAATTAAATGCAAGTGTAATTGCGCCGCGCAATTATCGAAGCACGGGGTCGGTGACCTCGGGGGAAATCTTGACAATGTTTTATTTTTTACTTAGTAGTCTCCTAATGGGGTTTTAGAACAGAAATAAATTGTTATTTTGTGTTGATTACAATGGTTTTGGACTCTATAGGGTTGTTTTACCGCATTTAAGTTTTCGTTACCTAACAGATATTTTTAAATTAAAATATTGTATCATAGGAAAAACAATAATTATACCCTTTAGAAATAAATTTGTTTAGGCAATTGCTAGAATACCAAGCTAACATTTGGACTCGCACTTGACCGTTTTCGTGGTTCCTTCAATAGAATGACGCATTTCCATGTAGACCTTGTTTAAAGATTAGATTGCATTATTAATAAAATTGTCATAGTTTATACAGAGTTATCTTTTGAACCATGGTACAAATATTCACTGGGTGTTCTAACCGACGAGAACGTGAAAAAAAAATCAAGCCTTTCATACAAAGGTTACTTACAGCCAAAATGTATGAAACAGTTGGTGCTGCTCATGGTGCTCGAGGAGCGAGGATGTTGAGGCGATTTCAAACTTACATTAATTACTATCTGCCGTAGCAAACTTCGTCCCGCCTTAAAATCGTTTCATTAGCCTTATTTAGTATCTATTAGTTTGCATCCTATTCTCAGATCTACTGAATATATACACAATTTTATATATTACTCGTAGATACATACACAGATGTTTAATAACATGACAACCAATAATAACTACTTCTACTTTTTACTAAGCGAGTCTGATCTATTGTGATCTCATTTAAATATTTAATGTTCGATGGAATTAAAATTACAACATGTATATAACCTAACCTAACTTACCGCACCTATCCTATAGCGAACCTAACTACCTAACCTAACTAACTTACTGAAATGCATTGATAAAAAAATATAAAATTGGTATTATTAAACTTAACTACTGAGCTGCGTGCCTCTATGTTACATACAATTTATCTATTTTTCCCGGTCTACTTTAAAGCCTAAACAGTTATAATATTTTTTTTTTTTGCAAATAATTATTGCAGTTCGTCTTTGTCGTCATTATTAATTACGTAAATTGATTTCTTAAAGATAAGACTTTTTTATGCTACATAAAACCACTTTTTAAGTTTAGTAATGAAATAAAGTTCAGAACGTACACATAATCCGTTGTCATGGTGACACAATTTAATTTTCGTATTTATAAATCTAAATACGCAATTATGCCAATATTTTACATAAAAGTTGTCGATTCAAAATCCTTATTTAAATACGTTCTTTAATGAGAGGAGTATACCGTACTGAAGACTGAACGAACATTACATGTTTGACAGGTAGGATCTAAGGGAAAACGAAATTGATGTTTTTCATATTTAATTTTATGGTATGGTATTAAAGTTCAAATTGACTTCTAAGTATTATTACGAATCGTTTGTATGGGAGTTTAGAAAAGTGCTATTTTTAGACTTTCTCAGTCATTTTTTTGTTTCTTTCTCTCCGTCAGCACCATCCTCGTACTTCAAGGAATATGTTAAAAAAATAATGAACAAAATCGATTCAGCTGTTCTTGAGATTTGCGTTTAGCAACACATCTAGCGATTCATTTTTTTTATATAGATCAGATTTCCTTACAAAGTTTTTCTTCACCGACGCCCGAGATGCAGAAAATATATAACTATTCCGATATAACTAATTACTTTTACCAAATTTGAACAGAGCGCGTGCAGCGACGCAAATCAAGCGGGTATTGTGTTAATTACCGTTAATTATGACCCGCATTACATCGACAACGAGCGCCCATCTGTTACGTGCTGTCCTACCGTATCGGTAATAAAAGCTAGACTGTACCTAGTAATGATGTTAAACGACGATTTGCGAAACAGATTACAATCATTATAGTCTTCAGATAGAACATCCAGCATAATTTTCTCAGTAGTAGATTGGAGCCTAGTTTTGTGCCCGACCTTTGGGGAATACAGTCGTGAAGTTGTGTTTATTAATCATGTAAATCTAATCGGCTATAGCCTAATGGCTGAAGCGTCCGTTTGGCGCTTAAGAGGTGGTAAATTCGATCCCTGACCACTGCACTATTGACATGAACCCACTCCAGACACAAGCACTTAAGTTGATGGGGTTAATATTTATTTATTCATTTCCTCGTTTACATCTATCATTACAGATAATTACCTGTTGCGATAGAGTACCTAATAGTTTATAATAATAGTTCTTAACCTAATTCTTAACAATTTGAAAATTATGAACACTGCATTCTTTGTGAATTGGCTGAGAGAACGACTAAATAAGTCGGAGACATTGGCAATGAGGTTGAGATTAGGATTATTCGTAATGTGTAACAATGGCCTCGTTTAGTGATCATGATGGCACAGCGCAGAGCGCCAAGTTTAAATATCAGGGTGGGTTAAACACAATTCGATTGTCCCATTCAAAAATTCCCGCACATATATTTATACGGCTAAAAAGTGTAGCTGTGTGTTGTATAAGTGCTTATTTTTAATGTTTGAATTACCTACAAGCTTGAAACTCGTAGTACATTCTGTTATCTTCATATTATAATATTTATCCCCTTACTCGAAATAACAAGCTACTTTGACACATACTTTGGCCTGCACCAGAGAACACTAAGCACACATTAGACGTCCAGGTTTAAGACATTCCGTTGTGCTTGTCTCCCCGACCTCCCTCGCATAGCCCTAAGACAAACGATGTCCTATACAAACACATGCTGTTCTACAACCCACACATGTTTATGTAAATAGAACATAGCAGGATCTAGATAATCTAGCTCTGCTATGTTTAAAGGAGATCATCTCGACATTCACGGAATTGTTGCTGGACATGCCAAGATAGTACAGTATTAAAACTTGATCGTACAAAGATGTAAGAGATTTATAAAATAGGATAGAATACACTATAAAAAACCGGACAAAAGCGTGTCGGACTTGTTTACGTTTTAGTTGACGAATCCAGATGCGCAGTTTTTTCCGAGTTTTTCCTAAAAAAAACTTTTTTACAAAAAAAACAACCGACATCTTAAAAAAAACTAACAGGTGAAAAATAACTCCAGTTTCGGAAGTCTGTGGCTTTGGTGGTTTTGTTTTGTTCATTATTGGCCACCGACTTCCGAAACTGGAGTTATTTTTCACCTGTTAGTTTTTTTTAAGAAGTCGGTTGTTTTTTTTTGTAAAAAAGTTTTTATTTTGTAATTTTTAGTTTCTTTGTATGTAAAGAAAGTCTTTCAAAACTTGAAAGAATCATTGAAATTGGATAACAATTGCTAAAGAAGTTCTATCTCTAAACATTAATCTGTACATCTCTGCCGGCCCCTTAGAATAGAATGGCGTAATGTTATGTTGTGGAAATACAAAAGCTCAGCATAGACATCTGACTATAGCAATCGCGAATAATTTGCTGTTATGAGTTGAAGAGTTCCGTTGCCTGTCTTCTTCATCAGTTTTTCTTCACCAAATGATACTTTCTAAATGAAAATGCTTGATTTGTTACTAAAAATGTTGAAATCGGTGCATGTGTACCTATATTTTTTGAGGAGTTCCCTCAATTCCTCGAACATCCCTCATCAGGTATAAGTTTTGAAACAAATGGAACCAATCTGTTATTATACCCTATCTAAAAAAAAAGAATATTGAAAATCGGTCCATAAATGACGGAGTACTGAGGTAACAAACCCTAAAAAAAAAAAAAAAAAAATATACATCGAATTGAGAACCTCCTCCTTTTTTTGAAGTCGGTTAAAAAAGGAGTATGGGGTTTTAATTTCAACTTGATACTGTCACACATTCTTGATATAAAGTATCTTGGCAGACAAGCAGACAGACAGACAACAAATTGATCTTATAAGGGTTTCGTTTTTTCGTTTTGAGGTCCGGAACCCTAAAAATGTAAAAAATGTTAATTTAAGGGCTACATTGAACAATATTTGAATAGAATTGATAGTAGAAGAGGACAGATAAGCAGGCAGGTATGTAGGTATGTGTGTGTTGAAGTGTTGATGTCAATAGGCTCGCCCTCTTATATATGGAATGAAATGTAAGTGTTCTACTGGCACACTGCTACTGAACCCTTCGGGGACGACTGGCATCAAGTTATGTTTATGTATCTGTGTAGGTATCAACACGATATTATAATTGCAAAACAGGGTTAATATTCATGGATTAAACAATACAATGATATTTTACGTAACTATAACATGGGAGCAACTGAAACTCAGGATTAGTTGGTATTCAATTCATTTGAAAATATAAAATTATAATTTAATAGTCTTAAAACCCAGATCTACTGGAAACTGTACTGACAATAAGGATAATTTAAGGGTCGAATGAAGTACTTTATTTAACCTATACCACAGAATAATCTATTCTTTAACATTCGTAAAAAATAGGGAAGTGATTGTTAAGCTCTTAACCATCAGCCCGTTATCTACTTGAAGCCGAACAAGGGAATGAGATGACACGGTTTTTATGACCAGTTTTATTATTATCCACACGTCACGGATAGAGGCCGTTTACTGTCCTCCGGGGATTGGACAGAGCCCACTCAAAATTGGTTCAAATTTTAAGCAATGTCTTTGAGAAATTATAAAAGGGTATAATTATAAGTATTTTCAGACTTACTTTCAACTTACACATCAGATAGTACCTGTTTTGCTGAGGATTTGTTGCTCTACTTTTACCCAGTTAAAACACAAGGAAGTGGTGAAAGGTGGGCTTTTTGTGGGACTGTCTTATTTTTGAGGTGACAATAGTGATGATTCTCAGCCTATTTCAAATAATTATTGATTGTATATCGATTGAAATGAAAATAAAGCGTGGTACAAAATAGTTGACCACATCTCAGTGGGAACACTTTATTGGTTTTGTAATAACTGACATGCGGCATGGTTAAGGTAGGTACTAGAAAATACAAAGAAAACAAAACACCAACAAGCGGGTAAGATTATCATAAAACTTTTGATGCTATACTGTAATTTCTTATGAAATGCTCTCGTAAAATATATAACGCGAGTACGTATAAGTTCATCTGCCGATTACCTCGTAGGCACAGCTCACATAACGCTATTTTAAAGCCCATCAAGGCATGTCTCCCATTCAGACAGTATTTATCCAATATAAGGGCGCATAAACTAATTTAATGTCCGTCGTATCGACGAGCGAACACGCGCTTTACTGCTCAGCGTTTAAACGTATGGGCGTTTTATGGTCCTGTAGCTATAACGTCGCCTTTTACGGCCACGCTGTGCCAGTAATACACTCTGACAGTTTTTATAAGTGTTATTATTGAAATAATGGACGCTTTCCAAGGGTGAGTTAAGCGACGTGTTGGGGAGAGGGATCAACGGAAAGTATTAACCGCCGCACGCGTGACATTTTGGAAGATAGGAACGTCCGCCCCTTTTACGACGTCAGCTTTTAAAGGCGATCTTTATTTTGTCAATCTTAAACTAAGGGCCTGTCCTAAGATCTCCATTTTTTTACAATCGCGTGTGCATTGTACGCAAACAAAGTTGTTTATAATTAAAAACAATGTTAACATGGCAACCTGGTCCACCTTAAATCATGCAACTAAAATGTCTGCAATTGATTTTATTCCTGTATTCTCACGGAAACGAGAACTACGCGGGTAAAACCACGTGACGTCACGTTCACAGATACTAAATTACTGTTTAATTTTTGGCATTTCCATCACTCTCATACCCTAATTACTCAGAGAACGAAACTAAAGCAAGAAATGCAGCGCCTTGTAGTTGGTCAACTAAGTTTAAGCTTAAACTCAAGTTTAGCAGCGCTTCAGTCATTAGCGGAGACAGCCGTCTTGCGAACACTTAGTCACCACCAGCCTTACTTAATGATCAACTTCATGAGTGAGAAAAACTGTCGCAAGCAGATACGTAATAAGATTATTTAATAAACAAAGGAACTTAAAGCTTGCATCATCTATATTTTATACAAACTAGTGGTCCAAATTCGTCTGTTTTAGTTTTCTGTACAGTTTTTTGTATTAGCACTAGCTGGCTTGGCATTACTTCGTTCTGCTTTAGAAACGATTTATTAATTTTGTGTTTTGTTAGTTTAAGTCCTACAAAATATTATACACACAAAATTACATAAGAATCGATCAAGCCGTTTCGGAGAAGTTCTGTAACAAACAATGTGACACGAGAATTTTATAGTATAGATATGTATATTAATATATTACCTGCCCCGACAGACTCATAAAGTCAATATAGTTTTTATTAGTTTACGTCTTATTTTCAGACTCACTTAATATACAACGTGTTTTTTTATAACCCATAACTCTAGGGTATGATTGAGACCATATCAAAGAATGTACTGGCATATGAATTATGTTTCAATCATCCTTTTTTTTTACTATCATACAAAATAATTCGACAAAGTCACGATGATTAATGTAAAACATCCTTACGTGAAAGAAAAGTGACGTTAGAAAGAAGATTCGTCGTACTGGTGACAATTTCTGTACTAATTAGGGAATAAAAATAATATTAATAATACTTAATAATATTATTGCACGAATATTCACACAACGCCATCTAGTCCCAAGCTAAGCAAAGCTTGTGTTACGAAACAACTTATAATTTAATTATGATTGATGATATCTTTTCTCTGTTTGTTTGAGCTCATCTCTGTAACAGTTAAGTAAATATTTACAGAGTTTTACTAGCTGCCATTCTTAAAAAAAACTATAATTTTAGGTTCAAGGGTAAAAGAAAATATTGAATTGTGCGGACGTAGTCGCAATTAATAGTTTGTAATAAGGGTTGAACATTCCTGGAAAAGAGGTAATGTTTAAGAGCAAAAACAAAAAAAATATTTTGGGTGTGATACTGTAATTTAGCAAGATTTGAATACGAGTATATACCGTTGTTATAAGGCCTGAACAAATTACTAGAATATTATCTTCCTGCGAAGGTTACTAAAACAAATGGTATAATGTTAGTAGGTATGTTTATTAGTAGGGTTATGTGTGCGCACAACTTTATTAATGCTAAATATACACTACTTTAAGTACACATGTGTAGAGGGCGGACTTAATGCCATAGGCATTTACTACCAGCCAGTTTTTTGCTAGAACACAAACAACATTTTCAGATTTGCTGAAATCATTGCTCGTCTTAACAAAATAATACATGCGTATTTAATAAAATACTAGTCCTTTAGCGGAAAGGCTTATGGCTATAAATTAAAAATTTAAAAAACCCCCACCGCAAAAAAGTACGACATTTAAAAAGTTAAAAATAACACTTTAGCCATGAAATTTTACGTAACGTCGGGGTACCGCTTAAGTAAGGAATGTTCCTAGTACTTGTAGGTATGTAGGTAGGTACTTATTTTAATGGTACCCCGACGTTACGTAAAATTTCATGGCTAAAGTGTTATTTTTAACTTTTTAAATGTCGTACTTTTTTGCGGTGGGGGTTTTTTAAATTTTTAATTTAATTTTTATTTTATAATTTTTAAACGCATAAATTTTGTTTTATAGAGTTTACAGTTATGAGATTTTTTCGGTGCATTGTATGAAGAGTCAAATGCTGGTTATAACGAATTCAAACACGACATATCTACTATAATTTTGTCAAGAGTCTACCTACTGGTGTGCTGGATAGTCTGGCTGCAGCATCAGCTTATCCTGTTGCCACCAGTGCATTGTGTTTAGAATCAAATGCTGGTTGAAATGAACCCAAACACGACATATCTGCTATTATTTTGTCAAGAGTCTACCTACTGGTGTGCTGGATAGCCTGGCTGCAGCATCAGCTCATCCTGTTGCCATCAGGGCATTGTGTGCAGAATCAAATGCTGGTTGACATGAATCCAAACACGACATATCTGCTATTATTTTGTCAAGAGTCTACCTACTGGTGTGCTGGATAGCCCGGCTGCAGCATCAGCTCATCCTGTTGCCACCAGTGCATTGTGTTAAGAATCAAATGCTGGTTGAAATGAACCCAAACACGACATATCTGCTATTATTTTGTCAAGAGTCTACCTACTGGTGTGCTGGATAGCCTGGCTGCAGCAATAGCTCACCCAGTTGCCATCAGTGCATTGTGTGCAGAATCAAATGCAGGTTAAAATGAATCCAAACACGACATATCTGCTGTTATTTTCCCAAGAGTGTATTAGTCAATACACCATAATGTTGCTTATTAATATTACACACATGGGTGTTTGAAATTTTAAGACACAGATATGTTTGTAAGTAAAGTTAATACCCATAGACGTCTAAAATAGCAACGGTAGCAATCACAAAAGAGCTGATAACCTTGAAACGGCTGAAACGATTTTGATGAACTATGTCTAAGAACCATCGCAAGAAACCCTGCTTTCAAATAAAAAAAACCGCATCTAAATCGGTTCACCCGTTTGGGGGCTACGGTGCCACAGACAGACAGACAGACAGACAGACAGACACACACACATAGCGGTGAAACTTATAACACCCCTCTTTTTGCGTCGGGGGTTAAAAATAAATAATAGCAGCCATACGCGTCGATCTAAGGTACGCTTGCTGAGGTCGGTTTGTGGATTTGGTTCTGGCTGTCATTTGTATATCCTTGACAGCTGTTGTTACGAGTAGTCAGAACTCCGAACATCTGGCAACCAATTTTTCATTTTACCCAGTAACTGGGTTGTGGAGGGGAGATAGGCACTCCATCTATTTAGCTGCATGCAGATATACTGGAAACCGACCCCAACATAAATTTAGTTAAGAAGAAAAGACTAAGCGGATGATAGTAGTTTTTAAAACTTACTTAAACACGTTTTTCTCCAACAAAACTCTTCATAACATTTGAACTGAGGCAAAGCAAGGCATTGATTATGTAAATGGAAAACAAAACGAGGAATAAAATCGAGCACCCACCTCAGAAGAATGCAAAGTTAGTACCGGCTTCTCGATTTCTCAAGTAGGTACGATAGTAAAATTTAAAACTCTTTTATTAATTTGTTAAAATCGTTTGGAAGGCTTTTGTTTGAGTTGTGTGAAGCTCAGCTGACCCAGTTATGACGATAGACAGAATTGTTTATTTGTTTTGTGGATTCATACCTAGTTGTTGTTGCCAACTTTTGATCGTTTTTGCCTCGCTTGTTTTTAATAATAACTACTCATTTCAATGTACTTTTAGTTTAGTCTCAGAATTTTAAATCATTTTGATAGTAACCATTACAACCCGATCATCTGAAGTGGTCTGTTGGTCTAGTAGTTAGAGGCCCTGACTGCTATGCCGGGGGATGTGGGTTCGATTCCCACCCAAAACAAATGTTTATGAGATGAGCACGATCATTTGTTCTGTGTCTGGGTGCAGCTTATCTATTATATAAGATGTATTTAAAAATATATGAGTCTAGACTAGATGGCGTAGTGCGAAATTTGTGGAATACTAAGTTATTATCTTAGAGTACAACACACGAAAATAAAACCCATGTTCCAGAAAACGTTCGACCCCGTAACAGCAACATAGGTGAATTTGCATAATCAAAATATTTGGTCGGTTTCCATTCATGGGCCGCAATGAAAGCGATCTCCCTGACAATAACCGTTTGCGCCAAGCTCAGCAGGCCGGCGCCGGTGACCCACTGAAGGTGGCTCTTGGCAAATTTCAATTTGCCTGGAGGAGGCCGTCGTGCATGCATATTGGCATATCAAAGACCTTTTTTGGATTGGACCGAGTGAGAGGCGATAGCGAGTTTTGTTGCACCTATTGTTTTAAGTAGGTTTACTTAGATTTAAAACTATATTATATTATATTTACAAACGTTATGGATACAACTAGTACTCTATACTAAAACACAATCTAAAATGGATCGCTGGTACTTTACACTGCCAAAATCGCTGACTTGGTAAAGAAGTATAATATTTTGCACGAAGTTCGTTTATAATTATAACACACTAGCAGACGTCGATCCTGTTCCCGTGGGATTACAGTGATAAAAAGGAGTTCCGAAGATTACCCCCTACATACAAAGTTACAACCTTACAAACTTACAAACAAATAAACAAATTTTACCTCTTTATAATATTAGTATAGATTGAAGTAGATAACTAAGGAAATATTATTTAGAAATATGTATTATAGCGGATGGAAGTCGTTATAGATTTAAATGCTGGTATTTGTTTCCAATGCGAAATTGAATCGTGCACACGATTAATTATCAATTATACAAATCTACTTCGAGGTTAGTTTTACAGCCAATGTACGTTGTATACAGGCTAAACTACGGTTCGGAAGTAAGTATTATTTTGACATTTCTGAAACCAGTTAGTAACGTAATGCGATAAATTATGTAATTAAACCGATATACATATAATTATCTCGAATACCTAATACGTTATTCGAGTACAAGGTTTATTATACACTAATACTTCCCAATGAATAGTTTTCGTCGTAAAGTTTATCACTTGCACCACACACGTAGTCTACACGGTTTGAAGTTACAGCCTTGTTTAGGGCCCGAAAGGGTTAAACGACGCCCGAATGGATTACGTAGTTATTAATGAGCTACCAAGGATTTTTAACTAAATGGATATAACAATGACCTTTGACCGTTACTCTGTTACTGGGGAATTAACCCGTAGCTCATTGAGTTCCTAAAATTAGAGTATAATGTGCGTGTTTAGATGTTCATTTTTGATATTACAAAATGTTTCTGGCATTCTTGAGTTGGGTTCTTTGAATTATTATTTATTACTTCTAAATACGACTATTGGAATATGTCTGAGACTTTTGTATAATACATTTGTAATTTTGTAAGTCAATAAGTTAAATTAGCAGCTATTATTAGTCAGTACTAGTTGTATGTTTTTAAATGAAAAATGAGAGCTTACTGATATTATTATTTTGTAGTTCTATAGAAAGAAAGTGTAGTATTCGTCACGAGTTTTATAAGAATACTAATTTCATAGCTGAAATGGCTCTTTATTACAGTGAACAGTTATGCTTAATACTGGCTTTATACTGTGGTTGAACGATGCCCTTGAAAAAATAATATTACTATTTTATTATTTTTATAAAACCAAGCTAGGACATCTCGAAAGGTTGTGTCACGGTAACTCATCGGTAACTACAAAAATTTTGTATTTCCCAATATATAATACAAGGGTCAGCTACCAGTTTAAGCAGATGCAGTAGGATACCAGTGGTTTACATATAGCCTCAAATTAAACGACCACCACATCTTAGATACTTGGATTATCCAATAACTGAGGTGCGGTACTCACCTGAGTACCGCACCTCAGTTATTGGGTAATCCATGCCAAGATCAAAGCCATGACAGAATTTTACTATCCATAACGGCGGTCAAAACTTTACAAATAACGGCCAGGAACAAAACAATGAATATTATAATAATATACAGAAGCTGGCACCGAGGTTCATTTGTCAAATTTATTTGATAGTTGTTTGTCTGTCTCTAATTTAAAATATTAAAGGTCACGTTTCATTGAAAAAGAATAACAGTTTGGGATAGCCTGATGTGCTGGCGTCTGGTCTTATCTTGGTATTTCAGAAATACGTTCAAATTTAATTTTTTTAAAGGATACTCAAAATGGATGACTAAATATTACAGTAAAATGTCTCAGTAATTGAACCGCTAAGTGCTTAAAAGTTCTACTTTGATGAACGTTTGCGAGAATGCCTCACAATAGTATAGCATTCTGCCTTTTGTCTACTTTATTAGGGACACTAACAAAGAGAACTTCACTTTTTCCCGGCACTTTTATTAACAATAAAAGAAAAAAATACCCAGAAAATCGTGGCTCTGTTTTACGTAAAGTAAAGACTTTATTAGGAAATTTTCTTAAACGACACAAATTAGGAAAGATTTCTGTGACGAATTGCTTGAAGCACAAACATTGTGTCTATTGTAAAAACAAAATGATTTGAGTATTTGAAAAGTTGTGGGCTTTACCACAGTTAAACTCTTAAAATCAAAACTCAAAATTCCTTAAATTGTATCATTTTGCCATTGCTTTCAATATTGTTAATAATAATAATCACGATACACATGACGATATACTTATACAAACATCATCGTTATAACGTGAAACATCACCGTCATCATACATCGTGGGTACTGTCAGTACCCGGGTTCGAATACCTAACTGGTTATGATTTTAAGTCTGGCTTTTTACTTTTTTTTTTACTTTTTTTTAATTGTGAAAAAAATACAAATAAAAACATTTATTTCAGGTACAACCAATATTAAGAAAATACACAGAATCATACAATAAGTAATAATAATAATAAGTGGAGGACTTAGAACTAAACTAACGATTATTTTTGTGGTGCATTCCGCTGTCGTGTCCTAGAAGAGGACGTGTACAACTTATCCGGGCAATTCTGTCGAGATGAGTTAACTAAAAATAATTAAGAGCTCCACTGAACTGGCAAAATGTGGGTATACTATTAATACACCTCTGTCTTAGCCTTCGGGGAAAACATACGAGATGTTATGTTTCTTAAGTAGTTTTTCACTTCATTTTTCAATAACATTTTGTGCAATATTGAGGATCTCAATCATGATAATATTATCCGCCGAACACCTTCCCCGAGTCGGTTGACTCACAATCATGATACGGAATGATCAACATTGAGATGTGGCAGATACTGTAGTTTGCCTCCACAGTATAAGGTTATGGCCTCCCGTAAGAGAAAATGAGATATAAACTGAAAGGCTCATTTGATCGTTACGATCGAGTAAATATATACTGCGCAGCGTCGCTGATGACATTGATTTTCCCTACTTTTTAACTGCAAACTACAATTTTTACGAAGGCATGCTCCTTTTACAATAGCATTAGACAGAATTTGAAAAAGGTATTTTAAATGCATATTTTGTTACAAAAGTATGCAAGCAATGCAAGTTACAATCTTAATTGTAACTTGAATTGTACTTTTGTTACAAAGTGTGCATTAAAAACTATGTAATTTTCAACTAAAATGAAATAATTGAACTAAATGAAATTAAAAATGTATTACAATCTATTTTCATTTCACAGCAACTGTCACACTTAGTTGTAACCATTGCAAAAAAATATTGCAATCATGTGGATTTCATTTAGTTCAATTATATTATTCAAAAAAAATAATTAAAAATAATGAAATAATTATAATTATTTGTTTTTTTTTAGTAATTATTTCATTTTAGTTGAAAATTACAGTGTCAATGATAACAACCTAAAAGAAGCAGAGATAATTATACATGGATATGTTCTTCGTTTCACTTTTATTCTTTTGAATTTAAAATAAAACTTTTTAATTAAAATTATTTTCACTTACCTTTAAAGTAAAATGTTCTGCATTCCTGCTTTTACGAGTCTCCTTTTCGAATGCTATTAAAAGTATAAAATAATGAAGTATTAGTAAGTTAGACTGATCCGTTACGCACTGAGGTGGTAGATGCGATCGCGTAAACTTGGAACCGCGGAGTGTGAGCGAGAAAGATACAGTCAGCTGTTCGCAGTTGTGTCGCTGTGTTTAATATAATAAATTCACACGTAATAATTGTCTTTATTGATTTAGTTGTTATTATTGGTACGTAATAATAATTATTTACTTTTGTCAATGAAGTTTTCACATCTCACTTTTTATATCCAATCGATAAACATGCAGTAGACCAAGTTATGCAATTTGCCTCAAACTGGAACTCGCGTAAAACAATATCGGAGCACCTGGCATTGTGTTTAGTGATGTGGCGAATCGATATGTATTTTTTGTTTTCGATTCGTTGTTTTTGAAGTGACATTGTTTTGTGTGCAAGTATCTACAAACGGCATTGCTGGCATTTTTTTTTCAATTTGAATAAAACCTTTTTTTGCAACCTTTTGTTGTTCATTCAAAGTTATACTGTGATAGTTGAATGTGGGCAAGAGTGAATAGGGACGTTTAACAGTTGCTTCTAAACTTTAATTTCTACCGAAATACTAACCCGGGCACTTACTTACTACACAAACCTTAATATAATTGCTTTTTAAATTAATTTTGTAATCTTTTATGTGTTGTGTTTAAGATGTCAAGAAACGTTTTTATAAATTATTTACTTTACTTATGTATATTTAAAATGTTCATTTTCAGAATTAAATGTCGGTCAACAATAATAAACTCATCGTTTAATCTACAAGAACTCACATACCGATAATCTTAACCACATCTCTATGCGAGGCGTTAGCCCAGGAGCTCGTATATTTTACGTTCGCGTAACACGCTCAAATGCTCTTTTTATAGTCGCGGAGACGGCCAGTAAATTTGAGTGGTGGCTGGCCTAAGCCCGTGTAAGCCACACTACGTGTAATTTCGTTTTATTAAGTTCCCTCTCCTACACTATATTATTAGAGTCAGCCTCTTGATATGGATGTAAGTTATTGTAACCGTTATTTGTTGCGAGTCTGTTGTGTTTTATATGTGCACGGCGTATAATAGAAGAATTCTAGTTAGCGCGTAATTACTGTGATCTGTATAAGAGATTATTTAAGAAAGTAGTAGTTAATGATGACATTAACTGAGAAAAAGATAAACAACAAAGACAAAAAAAACAAATAAATTAAACAAAGTATAGTGTTTTCTTTTATTAATTTAAAAAAAAACTTAATACTGATTGCACATTACCTAGTAGTATTGGTAACCTCTAAAATTAAGCCAAAAGTGCTTGTGCCTGGATTTCTACATACTTCTTTGGTTTGTGTTCGTTCATGCATCTGGTCATTTTGGGTAAGATTTAGTATTATGGAAATAACTAAATAATTTAAACTAACCTTGATTTCGTTATGAATTCATATCTATTCATCCGACTGGAAACAAGCAGCTGGGTAGATACTCAAAAGCCAACAAACTTAATCTAAATAAACACGAAGGCGCGGTTACCGCAGAAATATCAAGTCTGACTAATTTACACAACGTCTTGTAATAATAAGTGAACATCAAAGGAGTTTCGTCAAAGAGGATTCCGTCGCGAATTGTTGCGCGACTTGCGACAATTAGTTCGGTCGCACGACAAAGTGACGCAACAGTGGAATTTTAATAAAGCGTTATGTACGGTGAGTAACGAATTGTGAGGATGCCGCTCGTGTAGCTGTGTCGCGAGATTAAGGTGCGGTTCTGAGCACGCGACACTCATAAATCTGTAAGCCAAAACGCTGAGGCCAGGTGCTCCGGTGCCGTTGTTAAATTTGTTTAATTATGTTTGGAAGAAATATTTGGAATAGTCTCATGGTTTTTGTACTTTTGTGTAAAGAAACTTTACGTCATTGTTACGTCAAATATAATATAACGTCAAAAATCTCAATATTTTTATTTAAGTACTTACTTCCAAAGTTCATTCCACCTTAAATCAAATCGTTTATTTTGTCAAACATAGGTTGATTTACTGAGATGGAATGGTTTGAGAATATGCTTACTATGTTTTGCCAAGTGATGGTGAACAAAATCTTAGAAACAATTAATTGCTTTTATATACACACAAAATTTCAATGAATCGGTCAAACTGTTTCGTGATACGAGAGTTGTATACGTTAGGAATACATACTTTTAATAAGATGACAACAAATAGATCCAAAACAATAATACACTACTTTTTATTTAGCGTGTCACTAATATAACAATTACATTTTTTTTTTTTAATATTTTGGGCACCACACTGGGTGTACATTTATTTACTCACAATACTTAATTAAAATAAAATCTAAAAACTTAAAACTAAATCTAAAATATTGCGTCAAACAACTGATCCGCATCGCTGTCCACTGGAAGTGTACCCAAAAGACTGGCAGCATTGCCACGTTGTATGGCAATGCTTATCCTTTGACCAAGGTAAAAACCTGCCCTTGGGTCACGCGAAGTGTCAATTAAGCGTCTGGAAAGATCTTTGTACAAGCTATGAGCACTCGGACCCCATGACCCGAGAGTTTCAACCCCAAACGGCTCGACAGTATAATTCCCAACGAGGTTCTTATATTTCTGCCGCTTGAGGCTCTCCGCAGCCGCAGGCGCATCCTCAGCACTGCACGAAATAATTATATGTTTAATAATTTACAAATTATGAAACATATATACATATAACCGAACCTAACTTACTCTACCTATCATATAGCTAACCTAACTACCGAACCTAACTACCTTATTTGAAATGCATTGATTTCGAAAAATACAAAATACACAATTTTAAACTGAACTACTGCGCTACGTGTCACTATGTTACATACAATTTACTTAGTTCTCCCGGTCTACTTTTAAAAGAAGTCCACACAGCATATAGACCTACCTATTTGCGAAGAGTGATTAAAGTTCACCACTGTCGTCATAATTAAATAATTTTCTGAAATATAAGACTTCTTAATGCAGCTTAAAACCTCTAAGTTTAGTAACAAAATACAGAATATACGCATAAATTGACAACCAAAAATATGTTGATCCGCTGTCATGGTTGACCATTTAACATTTCGTTTTTTTTTTAATTGAAATACGCGATAATTCCATTATTGTACACTGTATGACTATGTTGTCGATTTCAAATTCTTATTTAAATACGTTTTTCAATTTGTTCACCTACCGTACCGAGGATGGGATGAACATCAATTAATGTTTGACAGATTGTATGGGTACTTAAATTGTTATATTTGATACTTGCCTCACAATTTTTTCACAAAATGTTTTTATCGTTTAAAACTTTCACTTTTTAAGACTTCCGCAAATGTGTCAAAACCTTAATTAGCCAAATAGGTCTAGCCATTTTCAAGTTTAAGTGAAACTAACAAACGTCATTGAATTTTTATATTATGATAAATCATTGTTCCTTTATGTATTTAGTTAAGCAAATTAGTCATTGATACTAAATTTAGTTAACCCTACTAATCTATCTTCTCACAAAATTGAAAACATTCTAGGCTATCAGCAAACAAGTTCAATATAGTGCTGATATCAACGAGCGCGCTGAGTATCGTCAACATGCGCGGTATAGGGGATGTGGATTGAGCTGCAGTCCTTATCCTATTTACGGATAATCAACAATGAATTCTAACTAGAACAATAGTTATTATTATTATAATATATAGTAGACACAGATCGCTTATCCTCCATATTGTCATAAACATTATTTAAAGATCCAAGATTTACAGGGATCTTACTAAAATACCTAATTAAGTATATTATTGTTTATTTTAAATGTACCGTACTAATAAGTTGTGGTTTCATAAGAGGCTTACTTTCTTAATTTTTCAAGCGTAATTTTACATTTATTTTTGTGAAGCGATACAACTTATTTGTACATATACGGCAACAATATGCGTATGCACTACGAATTCAAAAATGCTTATTCAAATCATTGTACCAATTCCTGCAAGGTATGTAAATGGAAAAATAACTCTCTGCCAAGTTACTACTCACGATATTTATGAAACGCCTCACAACTTTGCCACTTAGTGTGACTGCTGTTGAAATGATAGCAGTGATTCTCCGAACGCGCCTGTTTATTAACAAAATGATATTTCAAACTGCCATCCTAATGAACCGCAGTGCGCGAGTGTAGCGAGTCTTCCTTTGATTCTGTAATCAAAAGGCACAACCTATAACTCATACGAGTTTGTACGCAGTTGCTAATTACGTACAGTCGTCGACAACTGACACATGCTGATATTCGCGTCTCCCCGCTCCGCACCGAGCCGCGCCGCGCCGCGTCTCCCCGCGTCTAATTGTTTACGCCGTTCAGCTCACATTAATTGAGTTACCGTTTGAAACTCCCTTTTATTTTACTAAATGAAACGTTTGTGACGTCGGAGTTAATAATTTTCTGACAAATAATTAAGGAGAAAATGATTGGTAAATTGGAAGTAATTATGTTGCTGTAACCGTTACACGCTCGGTTCAATCGCCGAAATTAGGATGAAGACGTATTACAATTGGTAGTTTATGAGCTCCTAAAAGGGAAGTGGTTGTAACGTTTTATGTAACTAGATGTTTCCGAGAAAATCGCGTGATTGTGTGCCATTAGCACCCACTTGAGAAGAATTAGATGAACTCTACGAATTTTTTTTGGGAGGTTATTTTATGTTTGTGTCAAGATTAACTTTGGTTTGTGTTTGAAACTGACGTCAGGGACGTGCAATGTTTGAATAAATAATGATTGTATTCTTTTAGAAATTACTGAAAATGTTTTGTCTTGCAAAGTTTAGTCCGTACTTAAATAGCGTCAAACAATATATTAATCATTTTACATATTGCTTATGGATGACCGATAATCTGATAGAACAAGCCGACCTCAAAAAAACTACCTACGGTACTATTCGAATCGAAAATGGTAAATTAATTAAACATCTATCTTTTAAATGCGACGAACGGCCGCTGTGGTAGTTCACAAACTACTTTTACTTTTAATGGCTGACCATTCTGGCGCTTACTAATAAATAACGCCACAATCACTAAGCAAGATAAATAAGTCGAACATAAGTATTTAATGAAGTGTGGGTGTACTTCACACGTCTGAGTAAATAAGGCGGACTGGCGATTAGATCAAACTTTTTCCTTCACCGATGTGAATTATGTTTAAGATAAACTTGGAAAATTGAGAATATAAATTGAAAAAGTCACTTTGGTGCTTGCCGGGATTTCAACTACCATCTCGTGCGTGATAGGTAGGCACTTTAAGCACTGGGCCATTACGATATACATTTTGTTATCTTACTAAGTTAACGTATAATTTTCCTCCTCAGCATCGCCCTCGTCCTGTCAGCTGCTGTTCCTGATGGAGCCGCCTCCTCGGCTGTCATTCTCCAACAGCACAGGCGCCAGGGTCTCGTGCGCGGCACACGGCACTCCGGTTCCTATCATATCCTGGCTCTCCGAAGACGGAGCACCAGTGTCTGATGTTCCTGGATTGAGGTAAAACTTTGACTAATTTATGTATTGTGGCTTTAGACAGTTCAACTAACTCAATTTAAGAGGTATAAAACTACTAGAATTATGAGAAAATTAAAACAAGTTTAATTAAAGTTTTTAATTGTTGTTTTATGAGTACCAGTTTTTTTAAACGACCTTCTTATGATTGGATCCTTTTGAGTTGAGTGCAAAATTTTACGTCATAATATTAATAACACTCCAAAGAGGATCAGCATTATTAACGGGATTGTGGAAACCGAAAATGCATTTGAAAATGCCTTCACCGTAAAGTCTAGTTCACACAGGAAGGCTGGCACACCACACTAAGCCGACCGGGCATCTCTATACAAACGGTTTAAACCCAAATTTATAGCTCGTTAATCTTGTCTGACCCTTCCGCGTCATTGGTTCTGAATGAATTAATGCGTGCCCTCGGCCTGGGATTAGCGCGATGCTTGTCCGACTACGGAACGACTCCGTACGGAACCACCGATCCGTGAATATTGCGTGAGGGATGGCGCCAGCCGCCGCATTTGTTCGGCCACGATAAACTCCTGGACTTTCCACTGATACATTAGCGGTGTCATCGGATACATTACGGGTTATAGGGAATCAATGGAGGTCAGAATGTAAAGGACGTATGGTAGAAAACACAAAGACAGACAGTCTTCTCAACTGTTGGTCAGACATTCAAACTGGAGTTTTATTCTAAACAATATTGAAACAAAATGTCATGTTTACTTCCATTTTGATTTGCAAATACTGCAGTAATCCCTGCATTCTGTCTCCGTAAAAAAACTCAACAAAATCTTTATCAGCTCACAAACGACATTCAGGCAAAATCCAATTGAATCGGAATTAACAGCGAAATGCGGGGACGGGGACACAAAGAGGCTCAGATATCTGAATCTGACGTCATATCGCATTCTGTGTGCTGGTCGTTTAAGGTTGAGTCTCCACGTGTAATCCTGCAGGCCAGATTAATCCTCGCATCGGCTCTTTGGCGTCCGTTGCCTGACTGACGGGTTTTTAACGGAGCTTGCCTCAAGCGTATTAATTTTTGAGATAAGGGATTTCGTTCAAATTTGTTTCGGGTTAAAAATTGCTGTTAGTTTTTCGTTGGATTTACGATTTGTTACCTTTTGGAATGTAAAAATTTTACGTTGTTTATATAAAAACACCTTTAGAGTCAACTTAGGACTTTCGTTTTTTTTTGCGTCAGCAGCCTGCCCTTTTTTCAACAATGGTGGAATGAGCTTCCAATCTAACCGGATGCAGCTGAGTTCTTCAGGGAGTGACTGCTGGTCTGACCTTCAAAACTCAATGACTGGGTAACACTTATACCCTTAGGTTAACTAAACTGGTAGTTAGACTTTTGGGCAGCCCATGACTACCGTCAAAAATCAACAAACAACAGACAGATGTGCTTTCCGAGCCACGAAAAAGTCTTCTTTCTTCGTCATCACTGAACTGACCTCACTAAGCGCAGCTTAACCTACGATTGTTCCGTGTGGCGAATATTATTAAACAACAGGCTCCTCTTTTACTTAGTATTTGTTTATACTTGAAATTCCGAAGTCTCTTTGCGAGTATTTAACCATGTAACGTGATGTATCTCCGACAACACATCAGCTCCTCCTGCTAAACCTGTGCTCAATGGGCCGATCACTGCGTCACTTATAAACCTCGCTCCACTGAATACTGTACACAATTTCATGTTCATATACTCATCAATTTCAGTTTTGTTAAATTGTATTTCATTAGATAATTTACTGACTACACTTACTACACTGTACTTTGTCTGTCTAATACCTGCTATGTAAAAAAACAGGTTTTCTTTTTTGAAATATTGGTTTGAATCTTCTTATTCCTCTTTTCGTGTGGTTACTGACTAATCTGATGTAGGTTTTAATGTCAGCCATGAGTTTTTTTCACATATTATGTCTAACAACATGTTTCAGATACAGCGAATTCCTTGCGCTGTTTTCTACCACCGTTTTTGAGGCAAGTTATATTAGGTATATAAAACACGCATAAATCCAAAAATTGCGTGCCTTTAGTACAAAATTTGAGGCATGTGTCTTAACGGTGACCGGTCATACCACTCGGCTATCACTGCTCTGGTTTGCGATTTAACAAAATCCTCACGTAAGTTTGCATCTCATACCTTAAGGGAAAAAGTATTTTGTTTTAATGTTCCATTTACCGTATGTTCGTCAACCTTTGTTTGACAAAGTTAATGATTTGATTTGATTTACGACCATGAAATGGAAATGTAGAATAGAATCACAAAGATTCTATTACTGAATGTTTCTAAAACAGGAAAAACAAACTGACACATAATTTCCACATCACGCAGTCATCGTTCGCTCACTGATCGGTTTTCTGAACCAATTTTCAATTTTCATTAGTGTCCGGCCAATTTGGCGCAACGCGCTGTTGGGGCGTACTCGGTGTACTCGGAGTACTCGGCGCGGTCGCTGCGTGATAAATGATTGATAAATTATGTATATGAACGGTGGATGGGAAGCTGTGAGGCGGAAGCAGTGAGCGAACAGCGGAACGGCGTCTGAGATTGAAAAGACGTCTCTAAACAAAGTCATCGACCAAAATGTAATAAAACATTTTATATAACTATTATACACCATACATTCCTAATAATAAAAATAATTAAGAGTATTAAGATTACATTAGGAAAACGAAGACTAATATAACACTGGCTTTATGTGTATAATAAGTTCGAATGATTCGGGGAAATCCAACACCGTTTTCTAGCGAATTTTATGTGTATAGCTAAATATGTATATTAATTTAATGTTCCAATAGTTTGTTCGTGTTTTGATTAGAATCAAGATTTTAATTATCTACTTAGCAATATAAGGCTCTGGATTAACGGTTTTGCGGCAAAATAATTTTACGTAGCATTACACAATTGTTCAACATTTATGTAAGTAAATAAATCGCACACTAGCAATTTGCCTTAATTATTCAAAACTATCCATAACATATTCTTCCATATCTTTCAGACTGCTTTCTTATCTGGAGCAGTTCTCTGTATCCCTTTTTGGTGAATAGATTTTGTCTTTTTCATTAATTCATCTGTCTCTTTCGTTATTCTTCTCTCGTTAAGCCCAAATTCCCGCTGTCTCCTTTGAATTTTACCCTCACCGCGTGCAGTTCATATTCGCGTCATGCCGACCGTTTGTCTTCGTTACGGTAATAACCTCCTGACGTAATAACCTCGTGACGTAATAACCTCGTGCCTCGTCTCCAGAATACGGCCGCATCAGCTGATGTCACGCTTACACAGGATCTTTAGTGTTATTAGCTGTCACACGGAAAATATGATGGCACCCGATAATTATGTCAAGCATCATTACTTACTAAAAAAATAAGGAGTTCCGATAGCAGTCAGAAATCATTACAGTATAAGAAGTTCAAATTCAAATTAATTTATTTGCTAACATTAGAGTACGGATTGGTTTAACAGTGAGTCCCAAACAAGGCACTGCCAGTATCTTGGTGACCCAAACGTTACACAAATTTAAAAAGTTTAGTGTTCTGCTTGCGCAAGAAAAATACTTGAATTAATAATGAAAATACCTTTTTATTAATATTATTAAACGATTTCAGAAAATAGTAAACAAAAAATAATAGTTGACAGTTTTTAACATAGTAAGACATAGTTAAATATAAAAAGTTGAGGAAAGTAAATGTGTGGTTATGTGGGTTAAGTTATGCATATTGTAACATACGTGTACTTTAATTCCAAAAAAAATAACAATTTCGTTGGATTAGGTTAAGCCTAGGTAATATACTTAGCCTAGTTCAAGTAGTCAATCCATCAGTATGCTTTGCCAAAACAGCAAATTGTAGTGCCCATTGACTGCTGATATTTTTTTCCATCACCATCAAATTACCCGTCATAATACCCCGTACGAGGTCGGCCTGTAAAAACTGCTTCCGACGAAATATTACAACTAAGCCGGGGGCGAGTCCACGTAGGAGTCTCGTTTATCTTCGTTTCTCTAATAATGTGCTGCAAGCCAATAATTGTGGATGATGTATTTACCTACGAACCATCTCACTCCTTCATCTCCCACATCTCGTATGCCAACGGTATATAGTAATGTATTCACTTACCAAACATATCCAGTTAAATTGAGTCAGTGAATAGTCCTTCGTAATGTTTTTCATCTGCGTTTTTCATGTGATTTTTGCAATTTAAATTTCGGTTGGTGAAGTATTATTGGATTCGTTATAACCACTTTAGTTAAGTGTTAGCTTTTTATGAGTAATTCTCTAACATCGGTTCTGTTAAAAGGAGTTTGAGCATTCTGTTGAAGCTTGCAAGAAATGGCTTTAAATTCAAGAGTGCTTAAAAGTTAAGAACTCATAAAATCGGCAGTTCTTGAAACGGTAAGAGCTGTAGGAGTACTTGTGAGCCGTTCTTAGGATTAGTAAGTTCTGGCCTTTAATTTAATATTACAGATATGTAGGTGGCAGAATTTAATAGTTATAGTTATATAATGGAATCTGTATCAATGCCTACTTTCGCTCTAGAAAATTCTTACTGAAAAGTGCTCAACTAAAGCTTCGTAGGTCGTTTGGGATTACAGAGCAAGTAGACAAAAGTACTAAGTCGACGTGACGGTGAAATGGTGTTCTACAGGTAAATACTGTGAACTTACAAAGGAACAATGTTCTCTCTTTATAAAGTAAAAAGCGCTACACTCAGCCAAAGGCAGGCAACAATTCACTTATCAATAATTTCAACTTGATTTGCAAGTACCTAGAGAATTTAATCGTATTCGCAAAACAAACTTTCAAAGTCACGGACTGAACAACTTTATGTGTGCACACGTTAACTCGTTACGTTAGGGTTAATAGGGTTCATTTCTCTTTGTTGGGGTAACGAGGTGGGAATGCCGTCATATTTCAGTGGGTGGTCGTCTATTGAGGCGTGAACCGCGATAAGGCCGACGTCTCACTAGCTGACGACACTTTTGGGAACAAAATGTTGCGGTGTTCGTTGTCGTCGTTACCTCGAGATTTTCTGTTGAACATAAGCATTCTTTGCACTTCATTAAGTACAACATGCTTTGCCGTCTATAGGGATTTATATTACGTGATTTAGTAATATAAAAAAATGTCCATATACACAAAAATCATCGTCATCATCAGCTTAGTCTTATCCCAACTATATTGAGGTTGGCTTCCAGTTCTACCGGATGCAATTAAAAACCAGTCTTGTCTTGTCTTGTCTTATCGTTCTTGATATTGTTTTAATTTACTTAATTTATATCATTTATTTTTTAATTTTATGATATTATATTGTTTTTTATTTTTATTTAAATATTGACTCATATTTTGTGTGGTTTATGTTTGTTGTGAAAGTGAAAAATATTTTATTAATTTTGTAAAAATGTATGATCTGAAGTTGATTGATATAAATAAATAATAATAATAAACATGGAGTGACTGCCTGTCGGACCATCACCACCAACCTACTAGCACGATGCTCCTGGGTCAAACTGGCTGTCAGACTTTCAGGCGTCTGACTACCCGTGATGACTGTCAAAGATCTATATGATAGCCAGAAACAATGGCTTAGCGTGTTTCCCGAGGCATGGAGTAGTCTCGATATGTAATGATCAGAAAATCATAATTAAACGGTGAAGGTATAACATTGGATTACAATTTATTGTGACTAACACGTGTGAGATTCGACGACGATGTCGAAGTTTATTTTATTGGCGAAAAGTGCAGAAAGCTAAAATGGTCGAATTACTAAACCAAGCAATCGTTACCAAGACATGATTATAAAAATAATCTAGTCCAGAGTAGAATAAAAAAACTCTTTTCTGTACCTACACCATAAAACTTAAAATAATAACTTTAAGAGCTACTTGGATTTAGGCTACACTAAGATACCATTGAATGCAAACCTGACAGATGAACTAAAAACACCCATCTGTCTTATGTTTGTAGGTCGGTTAAAACATGCAACATCGATATTAATTCACTTCAACGAGTAGATATCAGAGTAAATGGCAACACAATGTCATAAAATAGCTGATAATGTCATCTAGCTATTCGATCCGATCAAAGTGCTAGTTAGAAGTTCCAATACTAAAGCAAACTGAGAGCCTCCGAGTGATAAAGCTGAGTAAGTAAACTACTTGTCCTTTGTGGGCGATACCGAAAGTTGAGCACGAGTCATAAAACACAGTTATGTGTCATCCGATGGCGACGTCGCCATAGACGGCGCATCTATTCAATAAAACATTTTACGAGTTCGGGAAGGAGCGACGTGAATTACCATACATGCGTAAATCATTCATACGTATGATGAAATGTATGATAAGATGAATGATAAATTAATTGGATTTAATTATTTTGTATGGAAAACTTTATACCTATTTGCTCCATTGTATTCCATTGCTTTTTGTTATGAGTATGACAACAGTAAGTTACCTGGACGACGTTAAGCTGCTAGGCAGATTATGCGTGAAGTACCAGTTTGGGTAGAAAATGCCTATGGCAATAAGTCCACTGGACTTAATCCCATAAGCATTTTCTTGTCTTGAATAAAATAATAAGTCTATGCTAAGTACCTATGTTGCCATTGATTAAATTGTATTATTAAATAAATAATTATTTGTATTATTGTTTAATCTTCTGATTCACTGTATTCATAAATTAAAACAAGTACAGTTTTAACATTAAACAATCAAAGTGTTATTTGTATTATATTTCTAATCTTGGCGTTATAAAAATTAGGTATTATTTAATCTATTTTCAGTAGCAAGATGGCTACATCACACAGGAAGCGTTAGGATATAAGCAAGTGATACATAAACGTCACGTCCCGACTACCCTCAATCTTAACAAGATCGCAGCTCCGAGCAAAATGAAATATATCAACAAACACATCTGCGCTGCAACTTAATAGATTATATTATCTGGGTTCTGTTATTTTCTTAATATAATTAACTGTGTTTTTAAATAATGCTGTGGAATTCAGTAGGTAATTTTCCGAGAATTTTCAGCGTTCTATTCATAATAAAAAATGTTACAAACCTACAAAGTCCGTAAGCATAGTAAGCCTTATCATGGCAATCGTTAATAGAAATATTAAAAATAGAAAATTCTCGTTCGCATACATTTAGCGTAACTTTATCGTAATCCTCAAACACAGGGATTATTCTAGTCAGAGGGATCAATGTGCGAGCTCAAAGTAAGCTTTATCGATAATCCCGCGTCTCTTACAATAGGCATATATGAAATTCAGGCTACATTATTGAATAAAAATATTAGAGATAAAGTCTTGAGGAAATTAAATGTTTCGCTCGTACGTCCTTATAAAAAAAGCGGCCAAGTGCGAGTCGGACATCGCCGATGAAGGGTTCCGTAGCAGCAAGTAACATAGTATAAAAGTTCTTGTAGTTCGTTGTAACTTTGATCGATGACGTATTAAAAAAAAAATACTTACTAGATCGCGTTCAAACCAATTTTCGGTTGAAGTTTGCAATGTACATCATATATTTTCTTAGTTTAGTTTGGGGAGCCCCTAAAATGTATTGTTTTATGTATTTTTGTGTGGAAATCGTAATGCGGTTCACAGAATACGCATCTACTTACCAAGTTTTAACAGTATAGTTCTTATAGTTTCGGGAAAAAGTGGCTGTGACATACGGACGGACAGACATGACGAATCCATAAGGGTTCCGTTTTATCTCATTTGGCTACGGAACCTTAGGGTTCCGTAGCCAAATGAGAAAAAACGGAAACAAAACAGTTAAATATTTTCACTGAAATATGAGCAAAAGGCAAAAAGACAAAAGGCATTTTACGTTAATACGTGTTCAGATTGTTCAGCAATCAACTCATTGTTCTGCACTACAGTCATCAATATCGTCAGGATGTGGGCCAACAATCCCACTTCTCCCCACTAGCATAGCTCTCTGTAGATAGTAAGTTAGTACACGTTCGATCGTCGGATGAATTTTTACAATTTACATGAAAATTGGCATCCGGTGACGCGTGTGCACAATTATCGGTGCGGACGCCGGACGCCGGTCGCGCGCCAGACGGCCGGACAGCGGGCTGTGCTGTGCTTGCTGTCACAGGACATTTTTGTTCTACGCTTTTTGGAACGCCAACCTGAATTATTTGACTGTAACATTGTGCTGATGTGGAAAGTGGATCATCGTTAGTTAGTTTCTCCATGTTCTTGAATTTTGAGACGAAAAACAAAGGTATCATGTTAGCTTTTAGTTTTTAATGTTATTATTAAAAATTAATCCTTAAATAAGGCACAGAGGCCATCACATCAAGGCACCACAATTATACATAGAACAAATACTAAAACGAAACACTGAAAACTTTTGCATGATCGTTAAAGCTATTTTCTAAAGATACTTTTATTTTGTTCACATAAGTTATGAGAACAGTGGTAGCATGAAGATTATAACCCATACGCAAAATACGCGCTTTGACGTGGAGTTGCGGATACCAGTATCTTTATCTTTATCTTTTTACGTAAGTTATAGCTCCCACGTCATAATGAGAGCTCGTATGTTAGGGCTTACGGTCAAACGTGACTGAGTAATCTTTCATAGCAGTGGATTCTTTAATAGTACAGATATCATTCGCGAAATGTTTATTACAATATAGTGAGAAGTGGCTGTAATGGCACATAATGTCCAAAACAGTCTCTGCTCGCCCGTGTGTCTCCGCGTGTCTCCCGCGTTCAATACTATTATGACACAGACGGCACGAGCCGCCTGCATACACACCGGAACCTCTTCGTCAACTGTCCTATCTCTGCTGCCAATATTGACATTTATTATGCTACTCAATATATTTGCTTCATAGTGAACTTTAAGAAATGAACGAAAAAGGTTTAGTAAAAAAGGTTTGAATACGTGTTAGGTGCAGTGAATGTTGACAGCAACTACATATTTCATGTTATTATCCTACTAAAAATGTAAATTCATTCCACCATCTCCTTTCCTCCATCGGGAATCCAGACGTACTGCAGGTTATCACCCATTCCTTGTAGATGTTCCACACATTCGCACGAAGCGCTTTGCCTGTTCCTTCATTATGCGCACAGCCAAGGAGTGGAATTCCCTGCCTGCATCAGTGTTCCCGAGTTCATATGACCCCAATCTGTTTAAGTCGCGAGTTAATAGGCTTCTTATGGGTAAGCTCGTTCCATCGTCGACCTCATCTCTGACCGCAGGACAAGATTGAGGTCAAGAGTAGACCCATTATATATATATAAAAAAATATATATATATATGTATATAAAAAATGTAAAAGTTTGTACGGATATTTGTTACTCTTTCACGCAACAACTACTGAAGGGATTTTAATAAAACTTATACATCCAAATAACACAAAGGTTATAATTTATAAAGATGTTGAATTAACTGTCCAAAATATAACGATAAGTGGTAAGAAGGAAAAATATCTGCCATCTGCGAGCAGTTCTAGCAGGCTAATCCTGGACAGACGAAGTCGCGGGCATCAGGTAGAAATAAAATAAACATAAACTTTCGGAACGTACGAGTATACATACTCCACTCATAATAAAAATATATTTGGCTCATACTCATATTACGAATAATTATTATTCCATTAAAAGTTTTTGATACATAACACTAGACTTATATAACTTAACTAATTGTGTTTAGCAGATTCCCCAAAATCCTTGAGTCATTAAAGGTATATCGGAAATATCCTTTAAATCAACTATAACCCAATTTTAAAGCAAGTTCACAGGCACAAATTAGCGTGAGCTCGTCCGAGAAGATCAATCATCGCAACTGTAGCGAGCATAACTTGTGACGTCATTAATATAACACGAGTGTGTCCCGTGACGTCATTGGCCCCATACATCTCTGTCAGACCGGCATCGAGGCACTGGGAACTGGTAACCAATTGCTGTTCGCTTGTTTCATTTAAAACGGTTTAGTATCGGAGGAGATTATTTATAGCCAGCTCCGGTGCTAAACCTAATACACAGATTCTGACAAGTTGACTTAAGAATAAAAAAATAAAAACAGGACACGGTACTGGTTATACTGACAATGTGGGTTGAAAGGGTCATCTAGGTGTTACAAACAAAAGCAGGTACTTACCTAAAAGTGTCCTCAGTAATTGGTTATGTAGAAAAATGCAAGTCAGAAAGGTAACGAGGGTTGACTGAAGCACGCAATCCCATGTAACTTGTAGAAACCTGAATAGGTACCAATAAGGATTTCAATTGTATGTGTTTACTATAGCTATAGCTATAGCTGGAGAGTTTGTTCCGCAATTTCTTCTTCCCAGCAAAAACACTAGGAAGTGGTGAAGGGCAAGCTTTGTGGTGGACTGTCTTATGTAATAAAGAAAGCTAATACATAATAAATAATAAATGCTTATATATAATAAATGCAGCAGCAGTAGTCGGCTATTTATACTTAATAATATTAATGTTATGTTCCCGCCCTGCATGCATGTCTTTTTGTGTTTCTCATGGTTATCCAAATAAATGTTACTGTAAATTCCATTTTAGCTTTTTCTTGGTAATCATTTTGTAATCTTCCATAACACCCATTTGCTGCGTCGGTCGCAGACTTGCAAAATATTCGTGTGTAGTCAAACTATCTTCTTCCACGGTAGAACATTCCGCGAATACAGTTAAAAGTTTCCACGTATTTTGAGTTAATGTTTATCAACCGCATAAGAAAGTTCTACTATGGAGTATTACGACTGTCAACTCTGCTAATTTTAGTTTAAAGTCAGTCTTGTTGCAAACATTTACAATTAATTGTGTTCTGTTTTATTTATTGTTACTATATTTTAAAAAATACAAACTATTCCACATTTTCTTTTGTTTAAATTACAGTGTAATTTGATGCTTTTCTAGTTTACCAACCGACATCAATCATCATACAATCTTTGGTATTTTTTGATGACATAAAGTATAATAGAAAAGTACTTATGACAAAGTCAAAGCGTTAATTGCTAACTAAGTGTACAAAGTATATTATTGTAGTGCTTACGACACTATTCATTTAACGTCATTTATTTTGTGCCTAACATAAGAACAAAACGCCTGTAATCCTCGAATGTGTGGGTAAAAGTGTGCCTCCGTAGTACACCCATTATTTCCTGGTTGATAAAAGCTGGTTAGTGTTGTCCATCACTCTCATCGATTCTAGTCGCTTCCCTGTGCACTCACCGCTCGTTAGTGACGGACACAGTTTATTTTACACGCTCATGTTCATGTGATATCATGTCTTCATCACTTTTGTTTATCATTACACATGTGTGTATCACACTATTTCTGTATTTAATCCTACGTCACGTTAATTAATATATTTTGGATTTTTGTTAATTATTACTTAACTCTGATTTTCAATTTTATTTTTAAGCTCATTGAAGATGCAGAATGTTCTTTCAAATAATTGTAAATTCGTTTCCTATTACAATTCCAAGCACATTTTTTATGGCTTCTCACCATCTTTCATTAGCAATAAAATATTCCACCATGTGGGCGCTTATTAGAAAAGTTGGTAGTACTCTGATTAGTTTCCGAAGCGAGTAAATATTACTCGCCATATTAAACATTTATGAATGTGGGCGCGGCTCGCCAGCGCCGTGCTAAGTACTAGTCCGGCGATAATCCTCAGGCTATTTATAGCTAGGGTTCGCTATTAGTATTAACAGCCGCATGTCTAGATCCAATGTTGAATTACTCTTGCTCAGGTCCGTTTGTAGATCGGTGACTATCTTGTACGTATCGAGATCCTCTTTGCTTCAGAAAGTATGATATGTCTTCGCTCCTAATGCATAATTATTGTAGATTATGACAACAGGTCCTATTATGAGGAATTGCGTTACCCGGCAACTAGGTTGTTAACCTCATGTAGGTATAAGTTAAAAGTGGCGTGTAAAAGTGTTTGTGTGTGCCAATTTATAAAAATAAATACCATTTATCGTTATAGGTCAGGCAGGTAGTTGCACCATGTAAATTCTGGAATTTATCTGCATCCAGTTAAACTAGAAACTGGTTTCAACGAAGTTGTAAAAGGTTATAGAGATCATAAAAATGTATTTTGAAGAAACGAATCAAGATAAAAGTAACAACAAAAAATTAAATGAAATATTAAACACAAGGCAACAACAGAACTAATTGTTGTCTAACAGTCCCACATTTATTTTCGCTACTTTTGCGTATTTCCTCACAAAGTAATGCAACTCCAGAGGCATGAGGAGAACATAAATAAAAGAAAAAATCCACCAAGTCCAAACATCGCGCAGTCACACGCTATAGACAGCGATTGTCGGGACCTCTAATTTAACTTTTATTCTGCGCCAAGCCTTAATTTCAGTTGTGAAATTTGTTCCTGCGTGTAATTCATGCGGGCTTCGTTTGTTATTTGCTTACATTGAAAGTACTATGATGTTGAGTTTTTGTGAAGTTCTACCAAGAGCTATGTGTGGGTTTTTATGAAGTTGTTTTGTTTTTTTTTTTGGCCCGCATGTTGACTAAACTTGCCTCCGACAGCGAGTTCTCGTGATTAAAAACCGTTCAAAACCTAGTCACAATCTACCCTCAGCGACAATCAAAATAAAAAAAATGAAAAAAAATAAAGAAATGAGTCGTATGCTTTTCGTATATTGAGACCGAGATTGGAGTGTTCTTAAAATAAGAAAACTGCTTTGATTTTATTCTTCTTAAATTAGGTATAGTTTCTTTCCACTTTCCATAAACAGTATGCCGTCGTAGGTATGCACAGATGTGCCTCTAACTTAATCCCTGTGAATGTAGGTTTATTAGGTATTATTAGGTACATAGTTTTTGAAAAGAAGTACAAATTCTTTGTACCTAGCGCCTATTTCTTACAATGCAACAACGACAGTGTCGATTATTATGTTAAAGTGATTTGCAACACTCTTATACACAGATATAATCCGGATCAATAGTAATTGAAAATCGCCACTGAAGAGCTGTAAAAGTGAGAAACTTCGCGAGAGCGTAATAAAAGGATTTCAAATTTGATTTTTCTATAGAAGACGATTTTATTGCGTTAAGTTTTATTCTTCGCTGCAATTTTGTATTTTGCTGAGAAATGTTTCAACGAAACTCGTTTGAAGCTCGCATGGATCAGTTGAATGATTTGCGATATACTATTATTCAATAAATTAATACCTAAAAATAATAATTGTGGGTAAACAGTTGTTTTGTATTATAATAATCAATCGTGTCAAAAGAAATTGGTTTGATATCCTACATGGACTCAACGTTGATTTCCATTTTATAAAATTTCTTTGAACATTTTTTAATGTTTGTTTTGTAGTTTTATATACATCTCTGCCAAACCCTGAAGCGTGTGAGTTATTATTAAAACCAAGAAGTTAATAAAACCCACTAAATACTTTCAATAATTTTTACTATGGGTCGTAGGTGGGTATTAAGGCCCGTCAATTTTTTACATTCCCGTTCTAAGGAAGTAGGTGCAACTAAGTACTGCCCTGGCTTGGCTTAGCGCGTAGTGACGACGTAGGAGCTCAGAAGTAGTCCCTGGGTGACGGATGACCCGAGGGCTGAGGTAGAAGGTCCTTGGTGTTGGTCTCTGGTCGTCAACGGTCTTCTTGGGCAAATGAACCCGGAACTTTGGACCCTGGAATTCATGTCCAGTGGATTATTAATTATCCAGCTAATCCTCTCCTGACGGTGACCACAGCAGCGTAAGCATAAGCGTAAGGCAGATGTACTTGTGCGCTTAAGGCGGTTGTGTGTAAAGGTCACCTTCAGAATCGGAGTTCACAAGAAAAGATACATTAAATGAATTTACACAGATTAATACATTTAGAACACAATGATAATGATGTGAGCAAATAATTAGCGTTTAAGGTTGAAATGAAGTTAAAAGTTGAGGTAAGAAAAAAGATGATGAAATACATTATTTGCAAGTCATTGACCTTCAAGACACATGAGAAAGCAAAGCGTGAATTTGTCAACACTTACCCAATACGGGGGGAACACTGTTCACTAAGTTAATTTAAATGAAGTTTAGATGGAAAGAAAGAACCAGCGAATAAAGTGTCTTTGGAGACCACACGTGTGACGTCACGCAAAAGTAAATGTTGGTAACGTGCGTCTCCAGTGACGATTCTGCTGAATGCCGGCTCAACGCGGGCCGCAGTCCGGGCTGCGTCCGCGCATAAGACGTATGGAGTGGGAGACAAACAGGTTCCTAATCACGCGAGCGAGTGAGACAAAAGTATACCGGCGCAGTAGGTGATGTGTACGGGTTGGAACTATATTACGATGACTTGACCATAATCTTAATTAGTTAAAATTTACTTGCTTTATAATTTAGAGACAGTGTACTTACTGTTCAACGTTACAACCCTTCGGGCAATACCAGCATTATGTTAAGTTATATGTTGTTTTCCATTTTCATTCCTCCCTTGGCAACATTTAGTTGTTTTTGTGGCATATACATTGCTTATCTCAAGATCATTGTATTCATAATAAACGAACACAGCCCGAAATAATCTCAATATTGTCCTCCGGCGAGCCTCAGTTGAAATTCTTTTACTTTTTCTTATCTTGCCACTTCCGTGCGAACATCGTCACGTAATCTAGAAACATTGTTGAACCAACAAAAGATGTTTCTCCATTAAAATTAGCTCGTTCAAACTAATCTTTTTTTATGAAAGACGGTTGCTTTTCATTACGTGGCTGTGTCTAAAATACATTCAAAGTGTTCTCAGTCGTTATCCCGGTACGTAACGGTGGGTGTACCCGAGGGATTCCGACGGAAAATTGTGCGGACAAAAGGTATCGAAGGATAAACCGGCCGTGTCTCACTGCGTACTTGTGAGGCGAAGAATTTCACTCACACATGCGCAACATTTTCGGACGGCAACAGTTAGGGTGGGCACACAATGAAGGCTCATGTGTGAGTTCAATTTGCAGGTCGAGTGAAGCTATGATACATTGCAAGACAATGACGTCGAGTGCTACACATACATTTGCATACAGCACTACATACGTGACAGTAGATACCTTCAGAATGATCGTAGGTACATACCACAAGTATAAACGATGTCATTGTCGGAAGGTGGTTCTGTGCATGTGTGCGCGGGTTGATTGCTATGAAGTGGATGCTCAGTTCTCGGGACCAGATTCAGGTTTGTTAAAAATAATGTCTTGTGGTATGAGTCCCTCATTTCAACGTCGGAGTTCTTTTGTCCGATGCCAAATTGTTCGGATTCAAAACGTATTGTTATTTTTTTTCCTTTCATTTTAATCATTCCCGGATTTCAATTTGAATACCTTCAATTTTTCAGCAAGAAATACTAATATTAATGACGATAATATTGTATTTCATTGTTTTATTTTTAGAGAACCCGTTTTGAGTGGGGCTCAAAGTTAATAAAATAACATACAGGTATTATTTGAACCATGAATGTTATTCCTGGATTCGGATTGAATTATCCTGTACCAAACGTTTACTTTGTTAACATTTTTAATTGAAAATATAATATCTTACTTATACATAATCTACAAATGATACATAAGCTCATCCCTTTTTCTCATGGAGGTAAGCAGAAACTAAATAAAGCCGCCTGTTAAATCCAATACCTTACTTTATTTATTGCAATTGCAGACACAAGATTCCTCTCTTCTCTTTTACAAGTTTGCCATCTCATCATTTGTTTTTCGTTTGCACAGTTTTCAGCAGTAAATAATGACGATATTTCAGCAATTACATTTCAATATCAATATTATAACGTTCAATAATTAGGATCTCCAATAATAAGCAAGTATAGCCTTAGCGCCCCATCACTTATGAAATTGTCCATCATGCACTTTATTATATGCGTATAATAAACAATGAAAACATAACATACATACATAACGTCACCCCTGTAATCCCCGAAGGGCTAAGCAGAGGAGTACCTGGTAGTACACCCACATTTCACCAGTTATGTTTAAGTCCCATGTAATAGGGGGCGAGCCTATTGCCATCAATCGGGCACAAATCCAGACTCCGGGCTTCTGCTGAGAAATTCCAGATAGAAATACTCAATAACACTTTGCCCGACCTGGGGATCGAACCCAGGACCTCATGCTCAGTAGTAGCGCTTGCGACCACTAGACCAACGAGGCAGTCAAATAGAGAGAGACACAAACACATAACATAATATGTACATACCATAAGAATAGTCATACTTGTATACATGTATCATTAGCGTGTAGTTAAGTGTTTTCTGATAGACAATTCATACTATTAGCGATTGTTTAGCGGTAAAGCTGTCTTCTGTTAGGAATGGTCCTGACCACACTCACCGACTGATCCATCAGCTAGATTATTATTTATGCACGAGCTGTTTCAAACAACCACACCTTGAGCTACCTACACAATAATCTGGCGCACAAACTCAGATCAACTTGACGTATTTTCGTAACATTCAAGAACCTTGAAGGCCTATTATAATCCGTAGATTATCGTCAACGCCCTGACGTCATAAGCCGGGTCTACACTCGATAAACTCCGGCTAATATTAATAATGTTGGCTTTACATAGAATTGTTTCGTGCGCGTTTGTCGAGCAAACAATCGGCCCTTTGGGTTCGCTCGTAAAACCGGCCTCCTCAGTGTGCCCTACGCACTACACTATGTGTATCGAGAATGTTAAGGGTTGGCGCAAGTGGAAAGCGAAATTATCCAAGCGAAGGCATTATGAGAATTCTGAGAAGTACCTCCACAGAATATTAATTAACTAATCACACAATATTTCTCATTTAACTGTTAATGAGATATGTTACGTGATTATTACCTACGTAATGTTATATACTATTTCTAAAATATTTTTTAATGGAATTCTACACGTTAAAGGCTTTCATTAGTATTTCGTGATATTTTTCTGGGGTTAGGTGAAACACCACGTACCGAGACCAGCACTTGGGGTAGCTGTGTCAAATTTCTTTGATAGCTTTTCAACCCTATTACAAATAGGATAAGGTTAATGTTCAATTGGGAAAAAAATACTGTGTAGGGTAGCTTGATGAGCTGGCATCTGTACCTACTGTATGTCATAGGATCAACAAAACTCTTGGTGAAAAATGCCTTACAAGTATCTTAAGATATTCTCGTAGGCGGTACTTTGTTTTCTGGTGGAATGCGATAATCACCTAGAGATTATCACCATCGACAATCTAATACGACTTCTCGCTTGAAAACGGGCGAGGAACTCGCTCCGTGTAAATGGGGCTAAACAGACAATCTCGCACCACCTCTATCAATCAATGCAGCCCCATCGAACAGCGTCCTACAACAAACACGCTTTGCCCAAGTACCGTTAAATATTTGCAAACGATCTGCGGGCTAGTTGAAATTGCCCGCGCCTTGCCCACGCCCTGCCCACTCCCGATTGATACCCCTGATGAATTTGTACGAGAACAGTCGTCACGGCACATTAACAACTTTTGGGCCAATTTGAATATAGGGCCCTTGTTTGACTTTACATGTTTAGGGTCAAATATGTATTATTTATTTTATAGTTCTGTTGGATGTTTTGTTTATTGTGCGGAGTAGAAGGTTTTATGTTTTGTACGTATAATTTTGTTACTGTATATTTATGTATTATGCCTCGTGTAACATAGGGTGGAAAGGACATCGACGATCAACTTGGTAACATGAGTTCTATACATGATTTTGGACCCCAAGCGTGGAAACTTTTTGCCGGCCTTTTCCTATTTTTTTTTTTTAGGTTTCATACATATTGAAACTGAGGCCTTTTTTTCCATTAGAGGTAGTTATAAACTACAGAGCACCATCTCGTCATCATAAATATTCATACATACCATACACGCTTGCCGCTTTCGTGTACCTACTAGCACCTGAACTTTCTGAAGAACATCAACAAAAAGGTCTGGGTAATAGGTACATCCTTCTAAGGCGTCCCTCTCCAGCGTTTCCACTTACTTCTGCTTTATACCTCTTTCAGGCATGACTGCATTTTGACGGTCTTATCACCTCTGGATTTGCGTCTCATTTTCACAAATACTATCAACGTAATGGATGCTTAACACTAACTAAATAATGTTTTTCACTTTAAAACACACAGGTATTATTCCATCTAAGTAACTACTTAATATTTTGCATGATTACTATTAATTATTTACGTATTGTAATCAACGCCTATATACAAATCTATGTAGGTACAAACAAGCTACCAGACCACAGCTCAGAGGATTATCTGCTTATCTCGATGACTTACGTCTCAAAGGTATTACAAATCCTATGAACCATGAAACAAACAGTTCTAGGTACATGCAATTATACCTAGAATGTGTGTAGTGTTGAATTGTTAGTCGCTGACATTAGGATTTAGAATGCCGTGTGTCATGTGACATCTAGCTACCCCAAACTACCAGATTTTCCATATTGGGGTAGCTTGATGGGCCGGCTTCTGTACGTATCGGGTAGTCAAAATGACCTCAGCTTGAGAAGATGTTCTGTTGTGTAGAATGTTGTCCTTGTCATACCTGATTGACCGTCTCTTTCTTAAGCTCTGTTTGTGATTAATACTGCCGAGCCCTGAAAGATTTTGAGACATATGATCCGGGAGTTGCCCGTGGTCTACCTACGTTAGTTCACCAACCACAGGAAGAAAAAACAACCCGAGAAACATACATTAAAACTAAGGTGTACCACGGGGAGATAAAATATCCGCGATACACCCAGGTGAACTAACATAGGTAGACCACGGGCAACTACTGAAATGATCTACAAAAGCACACGATGACAACTATTATTTTCGATGAAACAGAAGTTTAAACGCCAAATTCAAATTATTGATAAAGTAAATTATACAAGCTGAGAATGTGCAAATTTTTTAATCGGTTAAAAATTAACACTATTTCACCCAACAGTCGAAAATATAGGTTTATACAGCCATTTATCCTGCATCCGAGAATTTACATTTCATTCAGAACTAAAGAACGGTCCTAATACCGGCCGTCTAATCCCTTAATTCCGTTGTAACCCAAACTTCGCACAGTCGTACCCCACGGCATTCAATATACTGTCGTGAATAATTCATATATTACCGACATACGATTAGGATGTACATCAGATTTTATTTCCCTTCCTGAAGCGAATTACACTTGCAAATATAAGGATCACAGCTTAGGTATGCATGGGACAGGGTACTATTATTGTTATGGGCTCCTGAGGAATTGCTGATAGAGTTAATGGATTACACTTGTGTAAGTAGAAAAATACGAAATACTAAAACTATTAGAAACATTCTCATTTTAGTAAAGGAAAAAAACAATATTTATAGCAAATAACTAATATTTCAAAAAAGCATAAGTACGACATACTAAAGAAAATAATAAACAACAAAAAATACGCGCAGCGTCTACACTCCGTATGTACATTCCATAGCAAAATAACGACTTACTACGATTACGCGTAGTCAGCTACGACGTAGCAATTCACGTAGGCGGCTACGACGTAGCACTTTCCGTAGCATGTAGATAGCAACTTTTACAAATACGAATTAAAATTCAAGACTATCAGCACAGCTATCAGTATAGCTGTTCACGAGAATTGACATCGAAATGTTTTCACTGATGTTACGAACAGAATTTATTAAGCAATTTGACCCTTATTCGCTATGTTTAGGTGAATGTATGTAAATAATTTGCAAAGCTAACAGCTTAGGGTCGCGAGTCAATATGTTTATCAAAGCCTTCGGAGCGTTAGTGACAGTAAACGAGACTTACTTTGACGTGCGCTAATTGGGAAGTAACTTATGATACTAAGCAGTACAGTTACTGGGCTTTAAGTTAGTAGCAGGCAAATGTATTTACTCTTCGAGTTTCTCATCAGTCAGTCACTATCTGTTAAAAATAAGCCTAATATTACTCTTTTACATTAATTGTCGCTGAGATGAGATTTTGATCCTTTTGAATAACTGGTATTTATCATCTGTTTGCATTTATTGCAAACAAAACAATAACTATATACATACTTCATAAAACCAATCATTTCTAGTAAAACTACCTGTAACTTGTTTGTGTCTTAGTTGGTAAGCCTTATAAATAAATAAATAAATAAATAAACAGAGAGCGCATGTACCAAACCTTGTAGTACTCACAACGTTATGAAACCGCACGCACTTTGTCACGCGAGCATTGCGTACCGCAGGAAAAGTCGCAACGTCATCATTACTACACGCGACCTTCATTCAGGAACAAAATATGTCAAATTCAAATTCAAATTCAAATAATTTAGTGTGGATCATAGGTTCATAAGATGTTGTGTTAAATACAGGTGTCAGCTATGTCCCGCCATTGCGGCATACAAAGTTTATATAACAAGTTCGGCAAAAAAACAATACAATACTAGAAATTAACTAATAAAATAAAATTCAGATCAAACTACAATAAAATTAAGATAAAAATTACAATACATCAATTCTGTCATACAATACATTTTGATTAAATTGGCAATATAGTAAGATATTAATGTCAGATTAACAAATCATTTAACGGACTTCAAATTTAAATAATTCATTTTGGATCATACGTCACAAGTTTGGTAAATATATATTTAAATTAAATTACTGTCTAATCGTCATTCAATACATTATGATATATACATACATTATAATAATTCCAATCTAATCGTCATTCAATACATTATGATTAAACTAGTACAATATTTAAGTCAAATTAACAAATTATTCATTCAATGGATTTGCTTCAATGTATTGTCATCTAGAAATTCTCTTACGGAGTAATAACATTTATCTATCAATAATTCAAGTAGTTTTTTTTTGAAGGTATATATATCGCTCATAGTTCTGAGAAAAGGTGGAAGATTATTAAAGATACGTGGACCCATACAAAAGATGCTTTGGTGCAAAAGCTTTGTTTTACTGGCTATGATGCGCAGCTTGTCTTTGTGTCTGGCCCTAGTGCAAAAATCAAACAAGTTTGGGTTTCACTTTATAAACATTACAGCTTCATATATATATACACAAGGTAGAGTTAATATTTTTAAATTTATGAAATGTGGTCTGCATGAATCTACTTGGTGTATATTGCACATCGATCTGATACACCGTTTTTGAGCTCTAAAAGCATGCTCCTTCTCTACAGAGTTGCCCCAGATATGATGCCGTAGCGTATGATTGAAGCAACATATCCATGGTAGGCAGTTAGTAGTGCAGACTGACTGACAGTGTTCCTTAGTCTGTAAAGAGCATAAGAGCTCTGACTAAGCTTTTTGCAGACTTGCTCAATATGTGACTTCCAATTTACTTTGCTGTCAATATAGAGACCCAGAAATTTGGTTACATCTATTTCTTCTATGCTGGTTTCAGAGCAAGATATATTAAGGTTGGCATCCGGTTGTACTCGCTGTTTAAAATTCATGATTTTTGATTTTTCTAGGTTTATTTTAAGTCATTTTTATCAAGCCATTCTATAATTGTTGTTAGGGTGTTATTTATGTCAAGTTTTAGATCATTTATGTCAGTACCGGTAAACAATATAGTACTATCATCAGCAAATAAGGTCATATGGTGCATTGTAAGTGTCGACATGTCATTTATATAAATTAGAAAGAGTGGTGGGCCTAGAATACTGCCCTGAGGGACACCGGAAAGGATAACTCTAACCTCAGAAAGAACGGTTTCTTCAGTTCTGGTAGTTAGGGAGACTCTTTTTAATTCTACCATCTGTTTTCTGTCACTTAGATATGATTCAATGAGTTTGTATACATTACCTCTTACTCCAAATGCATATAACTTATTCAATAGTATTTTATGGCTGACTCGGTCGAATGCTTTTGACATGTCCATGTACAGTGCTATGGCAGGCGACCTAATGTCCATATTTAGAAGGACTTTGTGTAAAAATGTCAGAGAATGTTATGCGCGTGAATATAACTTCTAAGAAGTTTCTTAATTTTGTCATCTTTGTCAGTCGTTGTTGTTGTCATTGTATCACTCAGTAACTGTGTTGTGGAGGTTAGATTTTTTTCATGTAAAAGATTAGTATTCAGTTGCATTTAGGTAATTTAGCGTTTGGTTAGGCTGGAAGCTGACTCCAATATAGAAAAAAGCTGTGCAAGATGATGATGAAGTTCTTTTGATATAAGAAAGAATTTAAATTGATTTTGTTAATTGAGTAGAAACTGACGATTGCTAAACTTAATTACTAAACAACAGGTTTAATTACGAACCATTAGGTTTGATTCTGACTATTAAACTCCCATAGAACTGAAACAATTGTTTGCTGCTTTTTCATTCTTATGTTGCACCTATTCAAATATTTTTTAAATAATTCTTTGTGTGTAGACTCCACACTCAATGGTAAAATCCCCCTATATAGGTACCGCATCTGCCTTCAATCTTACCTCCGAGCGCGCGACATAATCCGGCCGCCATGCAATATTCATGTGCGATGAGTCACGTAAACACTGCCATGATTATTTTATTGTGACCTTACACTTACACTCTTATTGGAGAGATACGACTCTTGCGCCGGGAGATTGATGTAGACTTGGTAATATGGCTCTTGGGTTGACCTGGAAATATTTGAGTGGTTCTAGAGTGAGTGTTGTCGGAAGTTTGTTTATTGGTTTCAAAGGAATGAAATACTACATAACTTAAATTAGATCTCTAGTCACATACTTAAGAAAAAATAATAATATCATCTTGAATACACAAGGTTTTTTTAAATAGTTCGTATTGTAACGCAAATACCTGCTGTAGGTTTCACTACAATCTAGATAGGAAACCCGTATAAATTCATAAAAATTAGTATATATAACTATTCATTAACATAATTACGTATTTGTATTTACAACTATTAAATATCGATAGTGAGCTATAACCTCAATTTGCAGGTAATTGATCATACGCTCAAAATAATGATGTGTAATAGCGACCGATGTGGTCCCGAGTGCGGTTCGTATCACTAAATAATTATCTCCATTCGGTTAAATTGATTTTTAATGACGTAACATTACGCCGTTTAAATAGAGGGTGTGATTATCATGCACACAAAGGATTGTTATTCGAAACAGTAACTAGAAGTATTCAAATAATGATCGGTCCTCTAAAACGAATTTCCAAATCAAAATTCAACATCGTTAGAGAATTATTTTATAAAATATCGAAGAGAATTCGTCATGAAAACGTTAACAATTGAAACAAATTGGGAATTGAGAATATTGTCAATTTCTTTTGGGCACAGAATTTGTATAATAGAGCGTTAGATTGGGCGAGGTGTCTGAACGACCTCCGTGGAATAAATTAGTTACGAACGAAGACTCTCAGCTCATAATTAATATTGGAGAATATTTTATTTGTATTTGTAACTGACATAGTAAGCTAGTGATTTAGGTTATTGGATTATTTAAGTGTAGCATAACATAATATAGTTTTAGTGTTTATAATATTACAAAGATGTAATGTTTGTACGTTTGAATTCTATCTTCCAAAGTCCATGATTGATTGGATTCCAAAAAAATCTTTCACAATTCCAAAGCTACGTCATCAATGAGTTCCACAGGCTTAATTTATAAAGATATGCGGAGTAATTTTCTTTTTTGGTGAGCTGTCAATAAAAAGAGCCATGGTGTAGGTTTACCTGGCAGATATTGTATCCAAAAAGTTTGGAAAAGACCAAACCTCCACCTAACTCTTGTCTTCTGTTCTGCCTACGAAAATTAGACGTGTTTCTCAGTCTGTAGCTAATTAGATTTAGCAAACCAGGCAAAGGTTATAGCGATAATTTATAATATAACAACCGTTAACTCGACTTAGCTTCCCACAAAACCAAAACAACTTTTCAACCGCAAATTATTTTTATAAGCTCTCAAAATTTAAGAGCTACAATAAATCTGGTGCCAGATCTATAGCCCAGCGAGTATACCGTACACTATCGTTTACGCGACTGTTATAAATGGCGCGAGCCACAGTCCGACCCGACTTCCATTCAAACGTTATTTTTCTTACATTCACCGACATTTTTTATCCAACCAAAAATCGTGGCTCATTTATCTTATTCACAAACCCGCGGATTCTATTAAAAAGATTTTCTTATTCAAAAACGCCAAGGAATTGAATCGGAATGGAAAGGAACAGTATCTGGGTGATTAATTACGAAGACAGTCACAAAAGTGAGTGTTTTGTTTCAAGTTATCATTTGTATTCAAAGAGATTATTCAATGAAAACTTTGGACACTATGAATAGGACGGCGTTTGAAGGGCGCTAAGAAAAATCGTTTTGAATTTGAATAATTTAAGTCTTGAAAAGAGTCGTTGGTTTAATTACATTCAGGGACTGACTTTCGTTATCGTAAAACTGTTTTTTTAATGAATTGTAAAGGTGATAAATTGTGACAGAAGTTTTTTTTTTTTAATATTTTAGATTCAAAACTAGATTTTTAAATGATATTCGGTCAAAGTTGCAATAAACATTTCCGTGAACTGTATGGGACCAATATTGGTTTCAGGTTCAACGTGGCGCTTCTAGTCACAATATATTTGTTCATTCGACGACTAAATCTGAGCAGTCAGGAGCTTTGACGGACTGCAATCATTTTATTTGATTTCAGCCATTTTATATATTTTTGTTGTTGTTTAATGCAGTAAATGGTTCAAGTTATCCTTATTATCCTTTCTTCGAGAGAATGCGAAACCTGATAATTTAAGCCCAAATATTCGAATTATGGAGGAAGGGGGCAGTTTTAATATTTTCCATTGATTTTTATTTTCAATGTGACGAAAGATGTCGGTCGACGCCCGCTACGACCTTTGACTAAGTATCACCATCATTTCATTTATTTTGCAATAAGTATTTTTTTTTAGTGTGATCTCTAGTAATTTGCGTCGGTTATTTCCATCGCCTTCCGTGAAAAATACGAGGTGCTAAAATAAGATCTAATATCAAGTAACGATACATCATGATAACTGAAACTCAATAAACTCACGTCTTAACAGGAAAAATATAAAAATTGATGACACCCCGTTTATGAGTAAAACGTAACTCAGTGACACAGCGAGGTCTCCAGCGATCGCAAGTTATTACCTAAAATAAGGTCTATCGTAACTCTTGGACCTCAAAAGTCGACGATAGCCGTTAAACCCATGATTGAGGAACCTCCGCCCCACGCGCACACGTAACAACCTTTTTTATCTCTCGTAAATTTTGTATGCCTGGCTTTAGAACGTTTTTTCAGCTTACTTCAAAGGAGTAGGTATTTTCGAATTGGTTTTGCTAGGCTCTGATAGGATCAAGACCTTAGTCCGCCAAAGAAGCGGTCAACTTTACCTATACCCAACAAGGTGTTATCGCTGGGAGGCCCTTTATTAGTTTTGTCTAAACTACACACGGATAAAATTATAATGATCTAAACCTTCTTGTACGAACAATTGTTTTTATTATTACTACGTCCTTTTTCAGCCAATTAAGTAGTGAAACGGTAAAGAAACTTCTTACAAACATTGACAGAAGGAACTAGCGGCACAACTAACTGCTAGTTAGCAACAACATTGTTCCCAGAAGCTGCGATACTTCAAAGAAAGTAACTTCATAGGAAATCTTTAAGTTTCTGCAAGATCTCGAATGTAACTTCTTTTTAAAATATTTATAACATTTTCTTCTCATTCGTCTAGGAATGCCGTCGATCGTTAATAGAATTAAGCCTTTTCCTGGAAAATGCAGATTTTGATCGTAAAAACGAAGCGTAAAGTTGACGAAGCGTCAGCAGTTAACTTGTTAGTACAGTTATCGGTAGGAGTCACGCTAGCATTGTTGGTTTTATGCTTACTACGGTTAAAACGCAGCGTGTCTCAAGTTCGATTCTCGTACGGAACAAAGATTTATATAACCTACAGGTAGGTTTTATATTTTTATGTCAAAATACATAATTTGATCACAATAAGTGCAAAATTACGTTACTTTTTGTCAATTTTTTAATAAGGAGGGTGTTAAGAAACAGCATACTTATTACAGAATCATTTGCTTAGCTTTTGAAAACTAATATGCGCCAAAGATATTCATTAAATTGAAAAATCATGTGATATACAACTACAACTATGATGTACTTTATGTCCAATAATTTGTCACAAATTTATTGAAAACTTTTGTATACCGTAACCTACCAATTTGACAAAACATCTACAACGGGTATTTGACAAAATTTTTGTTTTAAGTCCCTCATCTAGATTACAAGAAAATATTCGACATATTTCGACTGCCTCGTTGGTCTAGTGCGCTGATCATGAGGTCCCGGGTTCGATCCCCGGGTCGGGCAAAGTGTTATTGAGTTTTTCCATCTAGGATTTCTCAGTAGCAGCCCGGAGTCTGGATTTGTACCCGATTGATGGCAATAGGCTCGCCCCATATTACATGGGACTTAAACATAACTTGCAAAACGTGGGTGAACTACCAGGTACACCTCTGCCTAGCCCTTCGGGGATTACAGGCGTGACGTTATGTATGTATGTATTCAACATATTTTTTTCTCTTTTCACATAACCAAAAAATAACTAGTCACTAGCCAGTACAAGTTATACTAGGTAATGACGTTACTGTCTAGCCCCCTCTCCTTAACTTTAATGCGCTTAACCTGAGCAGTTTTCCATCAATTTAAAAAAGAAAAAAATACGTGTCTAATATTTTCTTGTAATCTACATGACGGACAAAAAATTAAAATTTTGTCGAATAGCCCATTACTTATCTCCTAAAACTCAGACATTACCAGGGTTTTGTGTTATGGCCGACAACTGTAGCAGAGAAAACGTCTGAACCAGTCGCTTAGTTCTGACGCACAACTTTTATATTAAGTTAAAGTTAACTCAGTGCCCGCAACAGGTGACCCTGTTCCAAGGTGTGTTGCTAAAGAAATGTAGCTTAACAAATCGTCGGGAACATGCCCGTACTCTAACTGCTTCCTTTGAACTTAATTGGCTCCTGAGAAAAGCGCTCGGCATCTAGTTTTTTTTTCTCTTACCTTACAAATTGTTATAAAATTAAGAGAGAATTGTTACCCATTGCACCGCCTAAGAAATAATAAATAACTTTGTACTGTACAAAGTTTTACGCAATTATACAATACCTGTTCTTTTATATCTTACTCGAGGTTTATATACTATAAGTAAAATTAATACAAAATATCGTCGAATATGTGGTTCAAAAATGCATAGTTTCTAAGATATTATCAATCATTATTAATTTAGTTCAAACTAAGTTTTATTGTTTTTTTTATTTTTTTATTTTTTTGTAACAACAAAATAATGAAAATCTTATTTTATAAAATCATTTGTTTATAGAATTATTTTTAAATGAAGTTTCATTTTATTTATTTATTTATTTATTATTTATTATTATTTTATTATTATTTATTTAAAAATAATAATTATGTCAGCTGATTCTTTGATATGGTCTCATTCATACCTTAGAGTTATGGAATCTACAAATCAGGTTGTATACGTAGCCCTTACATTTGTGATATTCCCGTTATATCACATATTTAATTTTTCCTACGTAGAACTAGCTTCAGTCTTAATTAAAATACTTGACCATATTGAATGTAGTTTGTTTAGGGCCATGTCAATTAATGTCAGTGTTTTCTAATATCTACATCCTAGGAGTCTTTTATTCATTAAACCCCAAGAAGACACCGTGTTCGCGCTGTCATTGTCTTTCTATTGTGTCTCTAATTGACACGATTGAAATGTTAAGTCAAGAGTGAATAGGTTACTTCTAGGCAAGCGTGCTTCATCGTCAGCCACACCATCGATTACCATTAGGTGAGATAGTGATCAAACGCGTACCTATCAATAATTACAATTAAAAAAAACTAAAGAATACAAATTCGCTTCACATGCTGAACGGGTCCCAAAGGTCATTTACAACATTGCCTAGTTGTCACTCACTTATGGTACTAATACTGACACACTTACGTGTGTTAGCGTGTAAGCGTACGCGGTAGTAAGCGTATGTTAATGTATTTCTAAATCCTCTTTTTTAGTAACAGTAGGCTGTGCACAAACTTATCTGTATACTCTACGTTTGCGTTGATGCTGACGCAACGCAGAGTTACTATTTTGTATTCTGTATTTTAAAGTAACTATGATCAGACACCAGCACAAAGCGTAAAATTTTCTCAATTGATCATGAAAGTTTTTAGTTTTCTCTAAAGTTGAAAAGTGATCAAATAAGTTACACATTGGGATAGCTTGATGTATTGGCCTCTTTACTTTATCGGTATATCTATCGGTTAATACATCGTCATTAAAACAGTGATAGCTTAGTGATGCGAGTGGTAGACTGCCAAGTCATGGCCGGCGACGGTTTTGACTGGCTTGTTGGTCTAGTAGTTAGTGACCCTGACTGCTATACCGGAGGTCGTGGGTTCGATTCCCACCCAGGACAAATGTTTGTGTGATGAGCACGATCATCTGTTCTGGGTGTAATTTATCTATAATATGTATGTATTTAGAAATATATAAGTATGTTTATCAGCTGTTTAGTACCCGTAACACATAACACAAGCTCTCAAGCTTAACTTGGGACTAAATGGCGTTGTGTGAAAAGTTGTGGAATATTTATTAATTTATTTATTTTATTTAAATCATAGGTCTCGAGTTTAACCTCAAGGCACGTACCACTGTCTTTTTGAATTCATGTGTGAATTTGCTTAAAAAATGGTGAAGGAAAACATTGCGAGGTAATCGGCATGCATAAGCGATATTTCTTGACGGCATCTGAAGTCAAGTCAGAAGCCCTTGGGTGGCATAAAAACTCTGACACCAGTTTAATACTAACTATACGAATAGTAGAAGAAGATTTAGCTATCACCGGCTGGAGCTGTCATATGATTATATGGTCGTTTTGCACAGATCTGACGCACATTCGCCTATTAATTATTTTATTTTTACATTGTCGTATTGAACCTAAAATAAACAGTGTTACTCGCTTGAAAATGTACTGAATTCTATCTGTGTGTCTAATAGTACCGTCTAATTGTCCACAGGAGCGCCCTCCCGAACGGCACTCTGTGGCTGGGCGCATTCTCCGCGGCGCAGTATCGCAGCGACGTGCACGCGGCGGTGTACCGCTGCCGCGCCGCGAGCACCACCGGCACCATACTGTCGCGCGACATGCGTCTTGAAGCGGGTGAGTTGGAAACACCTTATATTTTCATTAATGTTTATGAATCTAAAATAATTGAATTTGAAAACACAAGAATTTGATGAACAGTTAGGTGTCAAGAAAATGCGTTTGTCTTAATGTTTACAAATGAACCATGTTTTCCCAAACGTCAGCATAACAATATACATAATTATTATACTCTGGTATTCAGCTGTATCTGGTGTGACTGGAACTGCGACCAATGAACCCTGCTATTTAATATTAGCGTGCCAACTACCATAAAGTGACTGATAATTTACATCGTTAAGTTCTACCTAACGAAAGCCATGGAAATAAACCAAACCAACCAATAGCTCGTAACATTTGTACAAGCAATAAAACACACAGTAATTTTAAATGTGAACAGTAAACTATGTACAACCTAAAACACAAGTAGCGGGAACAGACGCCGCGACAACCACAGGCGTGCGACATTCTCGTAGCGTGACGTTTGCGGTCTCATCGCAGACGTGTACCATACAGATAAACAATGCACGAAGGTACGCACGAGTAACAAAACTATACACATAGTTACTTGACCTTCTACACATGAACGTTCCCAATTTAGTAAGTATTACGATGAACTTAAACGGAATTAATGTCTAAAGGATGAGCTACACCCAGTTTATGTCGTACCTACAAATTAATAGCACGCAGTAAACCCTTTATGAATTACAATTTACAGCAACCGTAAATACTCCCCCATATATATTACACACGTTCTCATATACAAATTTTAATGTATAGTAATATACCACATTTAAATACAAATATCTACGTGTAAACTATGGTAAATCATAAATCTTGACAAGGAAACGTGTGTAACGCTGCAGTGAGCTCGGCTACACTGCGACATGGATCATTTAGATTTAGTCAAACTGTCAATTAACAGTGAGTTGTCCTAAACAAGTCGACCAACATAAATGATATTTTTCTTTAAAATAAAACCAGTATCTTAATAATGTGTATTGCCAGAAAATTATTTGTAACGAAGTGGTCAGAGAGAGAGAGCAATGGAGAGCTATGCTCGTGGTATCCCTACGGGATCGCATCAGAAATGAGAAGATCCGCAGGTGAACCAGAGTCACCAACAGAGCTTGTAGTATTGCTAAACTCAAGTGAAGCTGAGCTGTGAGCTGTGAGCTGAAGGTCGATGTAGCCGTTAAGTCCAAGAGTGACCACAAATTGTAAGATGTGGAGTTGACAAGCTTTTCACTAGATGGACAGAGAACTCGCTAAAGATCACTGGAAAAGCCTGGATGCAAGAGGCACAAATACGGTCGTCGTGGCGATCTTCGAGGGAAACTTTTGTTCAGAAGTGGACGTTTTTCGGTGAATTTGATGATGATGATAAAATAATTTAAAAAAATACAGTATGATGATCAGTTTTAGAAATTAGTGTAAGTTGATTGCTTGCCAATATAGGAGCTGACTGCACTGTCACGATACACACTGTTTTTTGGCGTTAAAAATAACACTAAAATAATTTCTTAAGTGTTAGGGTCATTTTTAAGGGAAAAATACCTTAATATAATTCCTTTGATCAACCTTTGATATAATTCGATCAAACAAGCCTTTGACTAAAAGTACTTTGATGAATAATTGATAAATAATAAAGCCGTCGACGAACAGCGCTTCAGCGAAATTATTTTGTACAAAACGCGCGCTGGCAAAGAAACGTATAACCGATGTGTCAGCGAACAACCAGCATAAAGCGATGAATTTTAAATAACGTAATTCTGAGTTGTGCCCGACTGGTCACTGTTGGCGAAAATAAAAAAAAAATTAGCATCCTGTCTATGATAGCGAGAAGGCTGTGTTTGTGAACTATTGCTGCAAGGTTTCGGCTGGGCCTGTCCCTTTTAGTAATGATGTCATAGCCTGTTTTTATCTTTGTATATTACTAACATAGTTTGTAAATACATTGTTAATAACACTATGAGTGTTGTTACTTGAATTAAAATGATTTTTATTAGGTTTATTTTTATAAAAAAAATACCTCACACTATGAATTCCTCCCGTGTCGTGGGTGCGCTTACAACCATATAAACTCACAACACACAAACAACCAAACCCCGGAACAACTACTTGTAGGTCATACAAATAATTATTCTGTGTTTAATGGAACCTACGACACTCAACGAAGCAGCCAATAGCTTTAATGCCACTACGCAAACCGTGTCGTCAAAATTCGAAAGTGTTTCAAAGATTTATGTTTAATCCTCTTACATATTTGTCGTTGGCACTATATCCAGGTACAATAAAAAAGCGAAAATGTTTTTAGTGAGTTACAAAAAATGATGAAAGATATATTAGTGACCCAGTCCAGGGCTAATTCGTCTTCTCATTGGAGATAAGGATCGAGAATCACCGCGTGTGCTTATTAATAGGTGGTTGACAATTCACCTTAATGTATCTTCACTGCTATTATCATGTATACGAGTATGTAGCAAATTATATAATTATTCATTTGAAGTATTTATTTTTATTAATTACCAGCGATGTGTAAACTTGTGTTCTTCTAACATACCAGACAGACGTGTTGCTGGGGAGTTTGTTCCGCCACTTCTTCTTCCCAGCAAAAAAACTAGAAAGTGGCGAAGGGCGGGCTTTTTGGGGGACTGTCTTATGTAATAATAGACGTTCAAAAAGGGCTGATTCTCAGAATAATTTGAATAAATGACTTTTAATTTTTATATTTACCACTACATTTAGTAATATTAACATGTGCAAAACAAGCTCATAGTTATGTTGACCTAGTCTATAGGTTGGTAGGCTTGTTCGTAATGTTCGTCCGCATTTAGTCCGATTACAACAAATCATTCGGGCACGTTTAGAGCCGGCATGTAGGTCGCGCTGCGGCTGCGGTGCGCCACCACGCGATGCGATTAATTCTGTTTTATTCAATGGTCACCGGCTCTTTGTTTGTTTTTAGATTTCACTGTAAAGGCCCGTATTCACCATAGTTATTTCATTAGTAAGTATTACCAAAGGCTGTTAAAACTTGTGTGTTTACTTAACACAGAATGTTGTAGTTCGAAGTGGCCTTTTCAAAGACTCCCTAAACTTAGCAAATTCTTTAAAAAATTAGACTTGGGACAAAGCGTTTGCAACTCGCCTGCTGCGTCCGATTATAATTTAAGTAAATCGGCTATTAATAAACTAGGGCGCTTTGCCATCATTGATTGCATCACTGCTTACCATTCATTAGTAGTAAAAGAAGACTTACTTTATCTCAAAAACTTTTTCTAACAACACTTCAATAGACTTCAACTTATTGAGACGATTAAAGCTGTTTAAATTCTCGGAGCTACAACACAATCTTCCTCCGACCCCTTTCCAATATTGGAAAATAACACACAACACCAAATATGTGGGGTCCGGTTAATGGGCATACTTGAGACGATTCTGTGGAGTTAATCTGGCGTCACGCGTCACGCGTCACGTCTGCTCCCCGCACTTCCCGCGCTTCCGACCGCTTGTCACGCAGAAACGCGCGTAATCCGACGCCGACCTCTCACCAAATACTTGGCACAATCTCGCCGCGCAAAGATTATTTGAGGTACACAAAAGTGTTCAGTATAGTTTAGAAATTATCTTTTCATTTTAACTGAACGGTTGGTCAAAAGTTTTCAGTCTAAGGCTAGTAAATTCTTTGTTACCGTGGTCACTTTAACCAGCACTTAATTTGTTAACGTGCAAAAACTGAAATCGCAGTGTTGATCTGATACGTGATAGTGTCAAGCAAATTATAACATAAAAGAGCAAAGGGTACCTCTGAGAGGTAGCTAGCTAATTCGTCGATGTTACATCTACCGATTATCTGCTTAATCTTTGTCTCCGTGCCGTCGTGACGTCACTCTCTATTCCATTAGCGACGTTTTTCTCCCAATAAGCACTTAAGCAAGTTTAAAAGGCACATCGTCGGTAAATTGTGTTTCTCCTGAAAAAGTTTACTGTTTATTATTCATCAATCAAGTTAAGGTTAAGAGCAGGAAGTCAAATATTTTTGAGAGTTGGAATTCGGGGTTTTGGTGGAAAAGATCAGAATATCCTGAACACAGAGAAGTTGGTTTAATCACTGGATCTATCAGAACATCACTTTTTATTACATGAGTTTTCAAGTAACTGAGTTGTAGAGGTTAGATTAAATGCAATACATCTCCTTTATGTAAATATTCCACTGCACTCGCTAACTGTAACGCTACACTTGCAGTCTAGTAGATGCAGCTTTTATTCAGCAGCCTTTATTAAATGTGTTATTAAAGCTAGCTTTAATAACACATTTAATAAAGGCTATGTAGATTATTTTGTAGCCCAACTCAAAATTAAACCCGAAGAAAAATCGTAAATCAACAATTCTTAAACATATTTAATTAAATTGAAACTAAAATCCCCTTTGCAGCAAAAACTACGTTAAACATTACTTAGTATTTCCGATAACAGTTCGAAACACTAGAAGAAATACTAATGTATTCAGGACGTGTTGCTCGAAGCGATACAAGTTCTTTGTTTTGGTTTACATTACATTGCTTGCTAGCCAGTTCAACGATAATAGCCAGCGATACAAAAACGGCAATGGACTGCAAAATGGAATTTAATATTTAGTACGGGTATGTTTATATTGGTTTTGTGTAAATCTCCTCACGTAAGCCGTGTAAAAATGCTTTTAATGTACAGAATGTCTAAGATATTTTATGTGAGCTTATCTAAATAAATCCTATTCATGATAGAAATTGTGGTAGGTTAAACGATACGAATAAAGGAATTTATTTGATTTGGAAGTATTGATAGCTCGTGTTTGACTGTGGTAGTTTTTTTTTTCACAAAAGGCAAAACAAGCGTCACTCCTAGTCGCTTTTCCTTCGATGAATAGGAAAATAACACCGCAGCAAAATGCGATTTATATTCATAACAAGACAAAAAACACAACCCTTGGAAAAAATATCTAGCAGCCATTACACCAACCCTACAGCTATTACAAACACCCATGACGTACATAAGCGCCCCATGAGACTTGCCATAAAAACGCAACACAATTCCGAAGTATTATCGAATCAGCACCCTTCAATTTATATATTTGATTACGTGCACTAAACGGTTAGGACCTTTCTTTGTCGTGTAGAAAAACACGTAGGGACGTGACTTGTATGTTTATATTCAATCTAACGTCGAAAGGGACCGAGTGTGACAGGAATATGAAACGAAGTCGCCCGGGAGAGAACTGACTTGTGGACTGTGGCGCGCTCTCCTGAGAACTGCGAGGATATCCCAGCAGTCATTCGAACTTTGTCGAAGTAAAGTTGTGTGGTTTGTGTCGTTTGAAATGCAAGGTTGTTCAGATTCTGATATGCGACGTTGCTAACTTTCTTTGAAATTTAGTCAAAGATGCCGCAGAGAGAGCATAGTTTTGAGTCAAGCCTCCGATAGTTAGAGATATCATTAGGACGTGTTGCGCCACTAGGCCACTAGAGATAACCCCGCTATCAGACAAGCTTTGTTTTTATGTATACCTATAATAATAATAATAATAATAATAAAGTTTATTGGACAAAAACAAAACTTAGCCTACTACAGTTTCAATACTAAAAACATAAGATATAAGAGGCTTCTAACCTAAATGAACTCCTGATTTCCAAACTAGGTAAAAACCTGTATCTTGGAAATCAATGCTCTTCCAATGAACATAACAAGGACTCTTACTTAGATAAGGAGTAACTAAGATACATCAGTACTGAAAGAGTAAGACCAAAAAAAAAACAAAAATATAATTACAAATTAGTGCAATAGTAGGTTTTATTTTATAGCTTGACGATTTTGAGAAATATGGTAGTGTGTTGTTGTGAGATGTAGGAGTGTTGTGAAGTGCAGTTTAGTGTAGTGTAGTGTATATTGTGTAACTTAACCACTTAGTTATTTTTGAATTAGTAAGTAGTATAGATTTAACATCTCAATATTATTAATAAGTGTCTAGCAAGATGAGTTTTACTCGACCCCATCGTTTTGTTTGTCTACAATTATTGTCGAGATCTTCTTACATTGAACGTTTGACCTAAGCACCAGTGCCTACAAACGATCCTCAAACATTGGCCTACATTATCTTCCACACAAATACCACCCTTACCCCCAGCTAATACGGATTTAATTCCCCTGTAAATTGCGGCCCTTGACCTCCAGTATTGACATGCTAAAGTCGGGATCAATCTCTCAGCCTTCGGAATGCAAATACAATTCTTTATGGAGGAGGTCTGGAGGGCCGCAGTAAACCTCTGAGATTGAGGTCTGTGCCCCTCAATATCCCCGCTTTGTGCAAGGCGCGAAAAAGGTCCGTTAATGGAATAAGGCCCGCGAAATACGGACGGTTCTTGAACGTCCAATTTTCGCCGGGATTTTTTGATGTTAAGGTAGAGGAATTAGGCGGCTTCGAGATTCGGGTTCGTAGATTTTTTGTTGATGGGATGGAGATAATGGCTTATGTTGTTGGATGAGATCATAACCTCACCCACGTGAAGGAAACTATATAAATAGTTGACTGACGGAACGACTCTGACCTCTTTGGAACTTTCCTTGCTTCTAACATCCTACAATAATTTAAAATTGATTTTAAAAGTAATTCAATCGTATACGTAGAACACGACAGGCGAAGCTTTGTGAAGCTCAAAAACCTTTAAGAGGCAATCATTGAAGTGGTGCAGACTTTTGTGAGTGAGTACAAGAGAACCACTTCATTATTTACTTGATTTTCTGCGGTTGGAAGAAACGTTCCCTTAGCTCCTTTTTTCGGTCTAGGGAGTACTGTAAAAGTGAAAATCTTAACATAACAATACTCTTACAGAGAGAGGTGACAGGTATCCAGGGCATAGGCTAATGCCCTCCCTATGAAAGGAAGTGGATAATCTACCACACAAGAAAAGACAATCTATTCATATCTATCTATCGGTACGAAATTAACAGTTCGTGCTCCGAGAGGCCCGAGCCCCCATAGGTTGGTAACAGCAACTACAAAAACCCCGGTGGTACAATCTCCTGCGTCAGCTTTCTTGCAACACTTATCGGTGGCTCTTGTATCAGCCGATTTGCCACTCGCGGTATCTCGACGACCACTTGACGGGTCTTTTTGCGCGCGAACAATGGCGGCCCACAATGGCGATACGGTGTAAGCTCCGCTTTACAGCCCGCATCGGAGATTGAACGCTGTTTTGTCGTGTGTGGCTATACAAGTGGGGGATTTCTTCTGGATCTAGATTGTTTGAGGGTTAAAGAGTATTAGAGTATTAGAGTATTAGGTAGTGATATTTATTCAGGCTGAAGAAACTTCATTAAATTACTAAATCTAGTTTTGCTACTTCACTAAACGAAATTATAAATTATTCTGTTCAAACGGTTAGAAATTTGTATAGAATTCCAAAAGTCTAATTATAGTTCCACGAACGTTCCAAAGAAATTAGCAAACGAAAACCAAGCAAATAAAATTCTGTAAATAGAGTTTAATTAACATCAGAACTGAACGTGATATTCTTCATTACGTTCCCTGAATCATATTCCTGAATAATTGTATAGACACTACCAAAATTATATCCCAAAATAATACTGTAGTAAATCAAAGCGCTTTAACTTGGAAGTTTATTGAAATTACACAAAACATAATCCAGCTTTATAACTGGGACTAAACAAATGAAGTTGAGCGTTTTCCAAAAGTCCTTCTGCCGGGAGTGGAATTAATGGCCCTCGAGCTGTTGAGTAAAAAGGGCTTTTGTTCCGCTGGGCTGGAGGGCGCCGCACCCGCGCCTCCACCGAGCAACTGTCACGTAAGGACTTAGGCCGATGTCTCTAATGTATAGATGGAGGCTGCGGGGAATGAAAAGTCATTTCGTGATTGTATGAGAGTAAGGATTTAATGAGACTGGCCTAGTTTTGCTCGTAAGGCAATGTGTGGATGTAGAGACGGTGCGACTTGTTTCCGTAGATAGTCAGATGAGGATCATTTCTTAACCTAAAATAAATTATCATTAATTGTGTGTGCACCATTGGCAATGCCGCCAGTTTTTTACAGGGGTATACTTCCAGGGGAATGAGTTATTTAATGCCATATTTTAGAGGTAGTTACTAGTTTTTATTTTGATTTGTAATGTTTTTAGTTAAGTACCTATTTATTTTAATAAAATTGTGTGTCGCAGAGGAATCCCGCCGTGTTTACGTGAACAAAACAATCGGCAACGTCTTTCTGTTTGTTTACAAATAATATCAGATTGCTATCTGTATTCTAAATTATTATTTTTGGCACTTTAATGTCCAAACACCCACAGAATGAGATGATCTACTTCCGGAACTGGGTCAGAAAGACCAAGATCTAATTTAAGTTTTAATACAATTTCTGTTAATACAAGGGGAAGTCTATTGTTGAGCTGGTGTGTTGAAAACATTGTTTCTTATTTTATATATTATTCACAAATTACAGTTATTATTACAACTTGCCAGCTTTAATCGTTCAGTTTGGAAGGATTCCAAACGATATTTGCCAAAGAGGAAACAGCATGACCAAGAAAATGATAGTTTATGGGGTTTTTTTATGTTGTACCAATCTATAACTGTGGAGTCCTCATATTATTATGGATCACCATACTTGTGAATTTCTGGTAAAGGATAATTAACTACTAGTAGAATGTCTTTTCTTATAATATGAATAAAAGGCGACTAACAAAAAGTATTTATGGTGGGTGTACTTTTTTTAAAAGAGATTTCGTAACAAAACTTCGGTTATTTACAAATAAAGACACAACAAAGGTACAACTTAAAGAATAAACCAAATAAGTGAAGCCGCTTTGAAGTAAGACAATTTTAATTTGGACAATTGATTTGTATTTGTTTAGATTGAATTTCCCTTTTAATAACAGTTGAATTTAAATACCTATAGGTCGTTTTTATTATTCTTATAATAATAGTCTTGACTGTGTAATGAGGACGTGCCTTCCTCCCTTTCAATTGTTATGATTGCTTCAGTCCAATTTATCATTCCGTGGAAACTCATCTAATTGGAAGGAGTAATAAACATTTCCGGAACTGCCATTACGAAGTCATTGTAAAGTAAAAAAAAGAGAATCTGTAAAACACTCTTAATTCACTGACCGCACATTTCAACTTTCTATTGAACTTTAACAAAATTTATTCCTGAGTGAAAAAAAATGTGATTAGAATGTTAAGTGGAGTTTTTGTAACATTTCTCCGAGGAAAGTTAATTAGTCGGAAAGTCGACGTCCGCTGTAATGCCCGCCAGATGTTCCTTATTGCCGCTCGCTTTACATACATAACGATGTTTGCCTGACCAAGTTTTTGAGGTATAATGTAGTATTGTGTGTACAGCACCTTATTTTGGCCTTTGTAGTCTTGATTAAAGTATTTGTATGCAGCCTCTGTGCTGGTAAGCCGTAAAAATATTGCCAAATCTTTTTCGGGTTTTCATTTCTATAGTGCTTTAGTGTGTGTATTATATTATACATATAGGTAGGTTTGGAATCGTTTGTGGGAATATTATTCGGTTCTACAAACTTTAAAATGTAATCTACTGAACTTTTTCTGGCTAAAAAACGATCAAATTGCAAATGCCATGTTAAGATTTCAATAATATGTATTAAAGTAAAGAATTTACAGACGAAACCTTTTAAGTGTACACGACTCTTTAACAAGTTTTAAACTCTTGACTCGACAAACATTGTGAAAGTTTTGTTCAGTTATCTCCACTTATTTGTTTGCGCATTATCTGAAATAGCTAAGCGTTTTCTAATAGAACTTTTATCTTTACAAACCTTAACTCTATCCTTAACGCCGTACCCTGGGGTATAAAATAATACTTTTGAGTTTAAATCGTCTTATCTTTAAAACTTCTTGTGGGTCTGATATAAGTCAATGTAATCTAATTAATACTAAAAGATGTGAGGGTTTGTGTCTATATAACTTGACCACCGTGGGTCAGTACACCAACACAAGCGTCCCACTACGCAGTACATTAAGATTACAACATTAAAAACTACATTGTTTAAAAGAAAGAAGAGAAAGAAAGAAAGAAAAATATTTATTTGACATCAGTCATTAAAACACACATACACACAATAATTTATGAAATATACAAAATAAACAATAGTAGGTACACATTATGTGCTGTGTGCCTCACGGCTGCAGCGAGTGTGTGTGTGTGTGTGTGTGTGTTTCTCTTTGGTATATCAACATGTATACCAAAGAGAAACAATTTTTCATCTATTTTAGAAGTAATAATCAAAAATCATCACTTGAATTTTTTTATTGAACAAGTGTAAAATATAATTTGTTACGACTGCCAGAACAATGAATGCTAGGAATGGTATTGAGTTCATAATAATATGCCCGCTAAGCTTTATCACTTTAAAAATTGATTGTTTGTATGTAGATGGTCATCTCCGATACTCCTCACCCGATTAAAATAGTTCTATCGCTGATAGACAGCTACACTATTGCTGAATTATATGGGACATGTAAAGTTTCTCTTCTACGAGAAAAAAAATCGCGGCTAGAAGATAGTTTCAAATAAAGACTGATTATCTCAATATCAGCCAACAGTTTATCTATAATTTGTATGTATTTAGAAATATATAAGTTCATTTATCAGTTTTCTAGTACCCATAACACAAGCTCTGCTTAGTTTGGGACTAGACGACGTTGTGAGAAAGTTGTGTAATATGTATTTATTTCTTGTTAAAGTCAAACCTTAAAGTATACTGGAATTAGAATCCAAGATCAATGTTCTTTTAAAAGCTTTTGAAATTTGGTTCACTACTAATAATTTGAAACTTAATGTAAATAAAACTAAGTGTGTCTTATTTAAGCCCACGCTACGAAATAACGAAATAATAAATAAAGTTGGAGATTGTATCTTGTGGCAACAATGTCGAAATAGTCGATAGTATTAAGTTTTTAGGTGTGCACATTGATGCATTGTTGAATTGGAATGTTGAAACCTTGTCAATAACGAACTCTATAAGCTCGGCGTGCTATGCGATAAGAACACTAAGGGAACAATTGAGTTTATCTGAACTTAGAAGTGTGTACTTTTCCTTGGTGGAGTCCAGGCTAAGATACAGCATCGAGTTTTGGGGCAATAGCTACAAGTACAACATACAAATGGCATTCGTGATTCAAAAAAGAGCTCTAAGAACTATGCTCCGCATGAAACAAGTGGAATCATGTAGAGACCATTTTATTAGATTAAGGATCTTAACAGTGCCATGCCTTTACATTTTAGTGTTGCTAACCAGATTAGTAAAAAATTTGCACAAAATTGAGACTGATGAGCAAAGACAAATTAGAGCCAGCACACGTAGGAAAGATTTGCCCAATACTATTCAACCAAAATTAAAAGTGGTCAAACATAGCCCGAGGTATCAGTCTGTATTTTTGTACAACAAGTTGCCTATAGAGTTTAAAACTACATATAGTGTTAATTTATTTAAAAACAAATTGAGAACCTATTTATTGAGGAAAGGATAGTACAGTATCAATGAATTCCAAGATGACATATTATGACATTGTAACTTGAAATTTTTACTATTTATTTTCCATTTATTATTCATGATTTATTTGTATGTACTTTAATTATTAATTGACTTTTGTTTTTATTATTGATTTATTGATTCTTGTTTTTATTGACCTTTCTAAATGTATGTAATGAATTTTAATTTAATTGCTATTTGTATAATGTTAACGTTATTATTATTATTTAAATTTTCAACACAATGTAATATTGTTATGAAATAAATTACTTACTTACTTACTTACTTACTAACCCATTAATTTATGGGTTAATTTCTTGCACCCTCAGTGCGGTTAGTATCCGTGCCCGATGCGTAATGTTCTAGGGTTAATGCCTTCGTCTCATAAAGGAGTATCTGCTCTAAGTGATGGGGGACCACGCTATAAACGTCAAACACATAAGAGAGAAAGAGGGGTCCAGGAGATACATCTAAGGGAACAAAATATATATAAAAAATAACTGCAGAAAGGCAAACAAACACGATTAACAAAATACGATTTTTATTATAAGCATTAGAATAACAATACACACTCTCGCTAATAGCTGTGATACGTCCCACATAACCTCTTATAATTCTCAGCTAACGCTAAAAGCTACGTCTTGAAACACGTCTTTTCTAAGAAAACACCTCGCAAACGTTGTTATAAGCATTTCTCGCCCACAACAAATTCAATTTCCTTTCGCCCAATTGTTTTCCCGAAACAGAGCCCAATAAATATTATGAATAATTAAAAAAACCGCTGTTCCTTTGCGAGCAAACTGCTCTTACCGAATCTATTTATTTCTTGTACAAAAATTAATCGAGTCTGTTTATGGAGGAAATCTTCAGAGTACGCTAGAAAACACGTTTTTAATTTACAAACAACTAGGCGGCTTTGATGTCGCACAAAAAGAAATTAATTAAAGAAACCGATTTCGCAAGCTTCCATTCAGGAAATGAAGTATATTGAATTTTTATCCGGTAAGAATAAATCGTGAAGAGCCGATTAGAGAAAATTCCAATTTCAAATCTGTTCGTTTTTTTTTCTGGCGGCAGTACGATGTTTATTCAAACTCGGTCGGCGAAAGATTAACACTTCGTTTCCACAATTTGTAATCCAATCAATTGATTACTGGTTCTTATGTAAAAAGATTCCTTGCTCATTTTCGCCAATGAAAATTGTTGTGACACTGTTACAATTATTTTGTAAATATTTGCCTGTCACGAGAAACAATTTGCTGCGGGACTTGTTTTTGAAAACTTTTCAAGTTTTGTTTGTTTTCTTAATAATGGATCTGTTTGGTGTTCATTAGCTAGGGAATGTCAAGCTCCTGCGTCTATTCAACAGTGCTATCAAGTTAACCGTGAAATGAGTTTCATGTGAGCTTTAATTCTAGATTAACCCGACTAATCGCTTAACGATTAAATAGTCTTCAATGTAAAGCTGGGACGCTAATTAATAGATAATAACATTAACTTTACTTCACATTTTAGAAAAGTTAAGACAGTGTCTCAACTACAACATTACATCACGACTGTATACTCCGAAGGGAGAGGTAGAGGTGTACCTGTAAAGGGCGGTAAATTTGAGGGACCCTCTTAAGATTTTTTTCACTTTTAAAAAGTGCTGATTTGAATAAATGCGATTGGATTTGATTACACCCGCACTTCACCAGTTATAGACGCTTAGTTTAGCAAAGGGCGAGCCTATTGTCATCAGTCAGACACAAATCCAGGCTCCGGTCTGCTACAGAAATTCTAGATGGAAAAAATCAATAACGTTTTTCCGGTACCTCATGCCTAGCAGTAGCGCTTGATAGTGGCCCACTATTCTAGTATCCTACATTAATGATAGTAAGATGAATGATAATTATGATTTTAGTGACGACACAAGGCGTGTATCAGGTGCTAGCGACAGAACCATACGTCGCGCAGACGTAAACGCCAACCCCACTTGTTATTACATTAACTTACAGATATCATGATGTGTATGTTTACCTCTGTGTTTTGAATAATAACTGGGGTTAGAAAAGCCTCTAAAGCAAGTTTTATACTTGTCAAGACAATGCGTAGTTTTGTTTAAGAATATTCTGACAACCTAATTGTTTAAGCATATTCTATTAGCTGGAACATAACAAAACGCTTAAACTTAACTGTTACTAATGAGCCAAGGCGTAAGACTGGCGGTTGAAAGGTCGTGAGCCCGATTTCCACATTCCCCACCAATTGCACTATTGGCATGAACCAACTCCAGAAACAAGCATATTTAGTTTAGTTGGAGGGATGATCCCCTAAACTAGTAAGTTAAAAAAAAATCTATTGTTACCGATCTTTAGATGACTTTGCCCAATCACCAGCACGCTGTTTATATCCGAAATGACCATATCTCGAAAAGTAATTTTTGTATAGGAGGCTATCGAAAAACTTTTATTTTGTTCCATATGGGTATGTATGTTGTACGAGTCATATAACATAGGAAGGAATTTGAAGCCTTTATAAGTACACAATCTGATAATTATTACAATCTGAATACTGGCTGTCTTTTTTGCACATACAAATATAAACGACTGTTATACGATTGTTGCAATAAAAAATATATTTGATTTATGGTCCTTCTCAATTGAAGCAGCGAGCGAGTCAACTAGATACAATAATAGTCCTTACATTTATATTTCATCATTCATGGTCAAGTTTTGTGTAGGTAATAGTAGTGGTGATGATTAATGTTGCAGTTCAGTACAGCAATATCAATTACGCGGTGCTAGTAAAGTTAATGAAGAACAAACAGTTTGAATAAACGGGATCTTCTTCAACCGCTATACGTAGGTACACCTCACAACGAGCGCCCAGAGATCTCCTCGTAAAACGAAACAGCTGAACTTCCACCGCAGCGATAATTGGCTACAATACAGTATCATACTCATTTGCTTGACAGACTAATGCTTCAGTTAACCAACATTTTGTTTGGAACCATCGGCGGCGAGGGAAATCAGAGTCCGGCGGATGTTTATTATTCAAGGCGGACTCGCCGCGGATTTCATTACAAGCGGATCTGCCGCGGGGGTGAAGAGGGGGTGACATCTTATTATTTTTGACTGACTGCTTTGTTTATGCGGGTATAATTGGGTGGGTTTAGTGCAGCTGGTGTTAAGATATGATACCTCGTAGTATTAAACGTCTTCGCTGCTAGTTAGAACTGAGTGAATTATTTGTCATTTTTGGTCAGACAGTGCCTATGAACCACTTTTATGTCATGTAGCAATTCGGTTCTTAAAAATTGCGAAAACACTAAATCAAACTTTGACCAATTTGGGTATTTTTTTGGCTTTTAATAGAACCAAACTATCCATAAACTCGGCTTGAGTTTTTCCCATGGGGGTAGGCAGAAACTACGAAGCGCCATATGCCACGATTCTTACATACTTATTTTGCTTCGTTTAGATTCATACGTGTTGTCATACACATAGGTACTCCGATATTGAACACCATATAGGTACGTCACTGGCTGTATCTCACACATTGGAACGCCTGCAACTGGTATACAATACAGTATTCATTTTTCATATTAACTAAACAGACAGGTACAAGATAAACAAACAAGTCATGCAACATCTCGCGACAAATTTTAATGTATAATTCGCTGTCACTCCTCATGCGACCTCCTGCTTGAAGAGGGGTAATTCCTGTTAAACCCTCCCACTAATGTGCTACCTGATTGCTGTCACTTTGTCTACATAACACGCACTTCCATTTCCATTTGGAGTTTTAATTAATTTTATGGTTTTCGCTCCGTTTGGAAGAGAATTGGGGTAAGCTGATTATGGTTTGCGGGGAAGAGATAAGACAGTGGAAGGTTTCGAATTTCGCTTTGTATTGTGTCAACAAACAGATGCAAGACAATAAGATAAACCGAAGAAGGTGGTACGTGTTTGCTATAGCATTAACTCAATTCCACCATTTCTAGTTTACCATCTGTTTATATTTATTGATTTATTTAATACTGCAAGCACACTAATGTACAGAGGCGGATTTAATGCCATATGCATTTTATACCAGATAACCTTTAGGTGATACAGAAAAAAGCAGTGGTAGGAGCATTTTTCAATTATAATAAAAGAAAGCAAAATAATACTAATACATAAACATTCCCCAAGTGTTTTTATTTGGGAATTGGAAAGTTAAGTTTTAGTTGACGATCTATTTTCATCGATTTGCTGTTTTGCTCTGTCGTTGTTACTGGTTTTAGACCAATTCAATAACCAGTATTTTGTGAGGACCTTTGATAAATAACAACACCATCACAGGTTGGTCACGAGGCTTTGCTAATCGAAATCAATCTAAGGATGGGTGACTTTCCGTTCCGTGCCTCGAAAAGCAGGTTAAGCCTCTGTTCCTGGCTGTTCTTTGTAGATATTTCACAATCGTCTTGGGTACCTAGTCAAAAGCCCGACATACTGACAACCAGTTTTTCCAAGGCGTATTGTAATATCCAGATACTGGGTTGTGGAGGTTAAATAAATAAATAAATAATAAAAAACTTTATTTCCGCATTTACAATTTTTACAAGAATTTGTATATAAGCACGAGGACAAAAAAAAATAAAAAAAATAACATACAATTGTTAAAAATTGCATGTGACACAGGTTATTGACCTCTGGCACCCAAGCTAAGATTAAACTTGTGTTATGGATGCCCGGGCTCACTCTTTTTATTACATCAACTTAAAACTGGAAACTGCTGTTGGTATACATTGGGTTGATAACTATTATTTGTAAAAGCAAAATAAAGTAAAAACAAAAAAAGAATATAATATAATCAAAAATAATAAAAAAAAAGCATAGAGACAAAAGAAAAATATATGTAGCCTCTCCTTTCACTGAATATGAATGTAATGTGATTGTGTGTTTGTGTCGTGAATGTCGTGTGATTGTGTGATCTACGTAAATCAGAAGTGTTAAAAAAGCATTCCTAAAAGGTTCTCAGTCTCCTCATAAGTAAGATTTGTGAGCCATTGACTCACTTTCTAAATAGGCAGTCACTCCTTGCTAAATAGTAGTAGTACAAAATTGCATTTGTACAGGAAGATTGGAAGCTTCTTTTTCTCGGAGTGGAAAATCCTGATATCTGTCTTCAGGTCTGCCAGACTCTTACTAAATAAAAGCCACTCAGGTATTCCATCTAACACTTGCGGCGGGGGTCTTTGGAACGTACGGTAAGTAACGTAGTAAGGAAAAGATTTATAAATAATAGATCCTGCGCATCGATCATGCGAATTCACGCTTTTATAAATAACAACATTTCGGTTTAAGTGAATATCCAACACCTAAAACGACGGGTGAACAAAACAGACACCAAAACAGAATCTGAGTCGAAGCCCGAGGGCCTAACTTAATAATTGGATTAAAATTGAACCAGTGGAAAAAATCGGATTACCCCGAGTTACAGATATTTTTTAACTCGCTTTCAAAATAAATGTTTGAATCTTTCCTTGGGTACCTATTATGATGTTGAATTTCCAGTCATTGAATTGAATATTTATATTTATTTTGTCTATCTCAACAGCCTCTTATTATTCTATCTGACTTCCGCCTAGCCATATTACAAATTCTACTTCTATTATTGAAAGAAAATGGCGTATATGGAATCAATGGCGTATATGGAATCAGCTGTTCGTCAACTGTCAACTGTACTTCATTTTCAGCCATATTACAAATTCTACTCGACTCCATATACGTCATTTTCTTTCTCTTGTCACATTGTCGATTATGTTAATCGAAATAGAATTTGTAATATGGCTAGGCCTCCAGGGCACAGAGCTTTTGATAACTGAGAAAAAACAAATATTCGCTTTCACATTTGCTCACCATGCGTTTGTAAAAAAAAATAACTTTATATATAAACATGGTATACTCTTACAGAAAAACTAAATCATCAACCATAAGAAAGACTAATATGTCTAAGCAGTGATAGCCTAGTGGTGTGACTGGCGGATTGCCAAATCATAGGTCTCGGGTTCGGACCCAAGGCACGCACCTCTGACTTTTTGGATTCACGTGCGTATTTTATAATTATCAAACTCGGTGAAGCAAATCATTATGTCTAAGAGATATCTCTCGACGGCATGTGAAGCCAAATTAGAGGCCCATGGCCAGAATTAAAACTCGCACTAGGTTAGTCACTACTCAATAACCACACGATAAGAAGAAGAATATTTCTTTTCCGCCATCGAACTCAAACCTATCCATGGGGTCAGGGCTGTTGCTATCTTAGATCCTTGGTCAGCAAGTTTCTTAGCGTTGTAAATCTTGAAGCATTGATTATATTATTTTCAATTTTGATAAAACTTCGACATTTTACCAGTTATTAATATGATTATTTTCCTTCTCATACAAATACTTACAGATTTATGACAGAAGATCTTCTCTTTATTTCTTTCTCTTTTGAAGAAAACGCTGTTCCACACCAAGAAATCCTCGCAAATCGTGGGTGCGGTTATTTACAATCTGTTGATCTTAAAATTATGTGCTTCGTGCGGAAATCGAACCCGTGACACGCAGCGTGGTAGCCAATTACTCAGTCACTACGTAAACTATGTCACTGTGCCAAGTCTTTGTCTTTTAGGCAGGTTTGAAAATAAGTAATATATTTTTTGAACACTAAACCCTTACACGGATCTTTGAAACCCATGAAGGACTACTAAACAATACTCGAACCAAACTTCTAACCGAACCTTTGGAGCCTTGTACAATGGGCATCCAAACTACACATAATTGATGCATGCAGTAACCGCTAACCCAATTCTGCTGGACGTGGGCCCGTTTAATTAATGACGTCACTCGATGTCATGTCATCATTACGGGGGGACGTGTTGAAGGGGGATGGGGGAGGGGTTTCGATAATGAGTGACACACTGATCTATGAGAGTTATCGAGAGAAGGATTATGCTGATAGAGTTTGTGTATGATTGTGACGTAATGCGGCCACCACGGATTTAGCATAAAAGGTCTACGTGGATCATGAAATAACGAAATACTCGTGCTGTAACATAATGCCTGTGTTTAACGAAAGTGTAGGCAGCTGCAGTAACCATGCTGGGTTTGAAATAACATAAAACGACTTTAACACCTTGTTATAATGTCCTTCCCATGGGGTGGCAGGAACGACAAAGTATGTACCACGTTGATGCTTACATGTTCCCTTTGTATCGTTCATGTTCACACATTATATTTTACACGCACACTGTTTGCGAATACCACGTACTTGAACATTCTGAAATACATCACCAACAAGTGCAGTATCCTTTTAGGGCGTAGGGCGTCTCCTTCAGGCGATTCTACCAACATTTGTCTTGTAATGCTATTAAATTTTGTTAGTTGTCTTTCATTCCAAAACGCAGTTCTTCAGCATTCAAGAATAAAATAATGATATTAAATTAGAAACTTTCATGTCAGTTTTCAGTTTTGCCACACCTTACATAATTTCCATACATAAAAGTAGGCACCAATACACCATTGTGAACAGCAACTGATTGGTTAATTCCAGAAATTAATTACTGATTCTATTTGGCTTATTATTGTGATTGATTTTACAGTAAATTTCACAAATGAAGCTATTAAAATGTTTGGTTTCCGATACGCTCAACAACAAAAGCAATTTAGTGATATAATCAGATTTGTACAATATAGAACGATACCATAGTAATACGCCTAATCCCTTTATTAAATACTTAAAAAAATAACAATTATAACCATTAAATGTAATAGTTATCTAGAAAATTACCACTGCCGGGTAGGTAGATAATTCATAATTATAAGAATGTCTGAAACAATATGTACTACTTCAAGCTATTCAAAACGATGCTTATTGTCACAATATTTACGCCTTCTGCAGTATACATTGTTAGTCCTGCCTAATGTAACAATAACCAATTTTCTTCTATTCCAGTGATGGACGTGCCCTGGGATGTGCGAGTGCAGTCTTCACACGGCGTGGCCGGCGGGGCTGCCCTGCTGACCTGCACCGTGCCCTCCATTGTGAGGAATCATGTGACTGTCGCCAGGTGGTTCAAAGATGGCAATGTGCTGGCACCGCTGGCGGCTGAGGCTGGTAAGTCCTTGCAAGTTATTATTCTTGTAGAGAAACAACAAGATACTTAACAGTCGTACTGCAGGTTATCACCCATTCCTTGTAGATATGCCACACATTCGCACGAAGCGCTTTGCCTGTTCCTTCATTATGCGCATAGCTAAGGAGTGGAATTCCCTGCCTGCATCAGTGTTCCCGAGTTCATATCACCCCAATCTGTTTAAGTCACGAGTTAATAGGCTTCTTTTGTGTAAGCTCGTTCCATCGTCCTGTCTCTCTCCTCTTCTTCCCCGTCCTCTGATTGTTATAACATCCATACATAAAGTACTACTTTTGCTGGCCAGTTGATCGAGTGGTTAGTGAGCCTGACTGCTGTGCCAAGACAAATGTTTGTTTGATGAGCACGAACATTTGTTCTGTCTGACCACAATTAGGATTGTGGGCATGCCCACGGTGCCCACAACGGTGGATACACGCTGGCATCGCGGCCGTCTGTCTGTCTTTCTGTTGGCATTAATCTCAAACTCTTTTATCTATGGAGTGGTTCTCAAGAAAGTTTTGAGTATATAATTTGTCAAGTTTTTTTATACCTACATTGGCAAAAATATAACGATATTTGTTGGAGGTAAAAAATAAGTCGTTTGGGAGCTGGGCGCGATAACCAACATCCATGCGAGCGAACGGGCATCAGTTAGTGTATACATTAAAAAAAACACATACAATCCTAAAAAAAAGGTGATTATTCTCAACCAGCCTTTGTTGTATATAATAAATAATATAATAATAAAAACTTTTTGAGAAAACTTGTGTTAGTCTTCTCTCTCTATTTTTTTTAATTTATCCACTCAGCAATTTACACGAGATGCTTTAAATGTTTACCTTGATTTGGATTCGCACTTGAACACGCACCAATTAAGTAGCCAGAAAATTTCAGTAGCTTTACAACTTACTTTTCTCATTACTGACAAGATTTATTTTCCGATAGTTTTTTTATGTTTTTTTTTTTTTTTTGCCAGCACGTCAAGTTACCCTAATGTGTCAAATTTTACCAATTGAATATGGACCCTATTCTGTTTGACATAAAGTTGAAAAACGATCAAAGAAATTTGACACATTGGGGTAACTTGATGTGCTGGCGTCTGTACTTAAATAAGCATACTTGTAAATACAACTCTTCTTTCAGTGATCAAACATAAAAGATTATCTCTTTGACATTTGTCAATGTCACTAAGAAACTTTTCTCTGTAAACAAGAAATACATTCTGAACTTCAATCCGTACTGAAAGTATTTGGATCCTATAAGACCAATTGATCTAAAAAACTTCAGTAACCCATCAAATATGATTCAGAACTCAATAACCAAGTCGAGTAATCAGCTTCGAAAAAGTTTTTATGTTTATTTACAGTTTCGGAATGTTTTTATAGATCCCAACAATGAATTCTCTCCTGTCAAACATGTTATTCAAACGTAACCTTCCTCTGGTCCCCGAAGATACGTCTGGAAAGTTTCCAACAATACCGGCTCTGGACCTTATAAAATCGAAATTAATTTTTGCGAGCGAGCCAAACGGCCGATTATTGCTTTCGAAAGGAGAAAATTAAGAATTTTTCGTTAATCCAAGTGTAGGAAGCGGCTGTCGGCGACAGGAACAAGGGAGCTGAACTTGCTTTATGAGTTCCGAGTTCTCGATTAGAACCAGAAAATTCGATTAATGTTTTCATTTACGAACGCTTCCGCTCTTTTTCGATTACTCCTCGAGGTAATGACTCATTCAACTTCTTGGACATTTTTCCGGACGATTGTTTTTAACTCAAGTTTATATTTGTTTGAAGAACTTGTTTAATGTTCTGCGGTTTTGGCATTTTCTGTTTATTTTACTTACCTACTTATTATTTGTTCATTTCGGTGTTTACGCGTGGAACCTTTTCGTTGAAGGAACAATCTTTTTTACTTCATCTATCATGTTTTGTGTTGAAAAGGGCACAAGCAATTTACTTTGTTTTCTTTGCTTATCTCTTGAGTGCACTGTTATAACTGCAAACAATTGCCTTCTGTTGGCTGGTACAACTTCCGCCAGATAGTAAAGGAGCGGAAGCAATCTTTAAATCTAAACAGACACCAACTCAATTTTATCTTGAATGAGCAACGAACGAGCAGATTCACAAAAGGCCACTAAAATGCCCATTGAAGCCGAAATGCTAAGATAACCGCGGAATGAGTGGTGCGTAATACAATTATCGACTGGGATCCGGCGGCGCTTCAGACGTCTTAATTAATACAAAACCTCTCAGAATTGTCTATTTGTATCTAAAGTGTGTACAGCGCTAAAATGGTATTCGTTTACTTCATTACTAAATAAATTTAATTAAATTTTAGTCTATGTTGTAGGTATTTTCTTAGATGTTGTGGAGTATATATTCATGTTCATATTAAATGGAAATAAAATTAATTAGGTATGTTAAAACAATCGCAAAACAAGAGATCGGTATTAAAATACACGCCCTTTGTATTTTAGTGGTTTTAATAAAGCAGTGTTACTCTATTTATAAACTGTGTATTATAAACTGTGTGGCAAAAGGAATTTCCTATTTGATAAAAAGGACGTATATATGTACGTACGTTCTATATAATGTATAATCTTTGTTTTTGACCCTAAAAGCGATGAATTTTATAACAATTTTACGGTCCCTTTCCAAATGCAAGTCTGACTGCATGAGATCATAAAAAAAAACAAGATTTACCTTCACGATGATACAAGTTTTTCAATATCATAACTTAAAGGTAATTTTCATACAAACATGTTTAAAATTAACATTTACTTTAAGCTATCCTTCAATTTAACAGATTTGAAATTATTTCCTCCACCACAACGCGCGTTTATTAGTCAAATCAAATAGCGCGCGCTTATTCAGTTTCCTGTAAGTACACACATCAAAAGTGTCTAGGGATCAACATATATTTTTGCAATAACTTTTCTCCTGATTGATATTAATTAAAATTTTCTTTAAGGATTCATCAAATAAAGTGTTTTCGTTTGTCACAGTAACGATAAACCAAGTCACCTTTGCATTAATAAAGAAATTTGCCATTTTCCTAATAAAGGGATTTTTGACATTTGAACCACTAACATTTAAGTTCGAAAAAAAGACTGAAATAACAGTTTTCTTTAAAATTTTATTGGGTAACTTAAACAATTAATAATCCGTGTTTCTACCGCGAACACTAACAACACAAGAACATCGGTTTGGCATACTCAAAATGAGTTCATCCAAATCACGCTGTGGAATGGCCGCCCATGTTCGTTGCAACAACAAAAAAAGGTCTTCTTGCGAATGGATACCCTCCATATTCGACAGAGCTCTTCTCTGTAGCATATCCCATGCATGCTCAATCGGGTTCAAGTCTGGCGACTGAGCAGGCCAGGGCAGGACATTGATGTTAGCTGCGGCGAGAGTCTGTCTTACAACTCTTGCGGTGTGCGGTCGTGCATTATCATGCATTAACTGAAATAAGGGACCGATTTGCACTTGTAGAGGAACGATGACGTCTGATACAATCGTCTCAGCATAAATTTGAGCGTTGAGGTTGCCTCTGATCCAAATCAACTCAGTTCTTCCGCCGATCCAAATACCCGCCCATACCATGATGGTTCCACCACTATAAGGATGGACTTCCTGGCAGGATTTTAATCGCTGTTGGCGTCCAGGGGTTCTCCAGTGTCGTATACGTCTTGTATCCGGTCTCATACCAAAACGAGACTCATCAGAAAAGCACACGAAACGCCATTCAAATTCCATTCTATTGTTCCATTGTTCTTCTGCCCAATTTCTGTGTTCAAGAGCCCATTGATATCGAATCCTACGATTGTGCATTGCTATAGGTGGTACCCGTAGCGGTCTTCGGGAATGAAGGTTCACTTCATGCAAGCGGTTTCTGACTGTTTGGTCGCTAATTAAGTTCCCTGAAGAGTGATGAAGCCTCACGGCTAACATCATGGCGGTTATTGTTGGAGCTCTTCGAGTTAAGATTTGAATGTATCGGTCTTGTCTCCGTGTGGTGCAGCGATACCGTCCTCCATGGCGCTCAGCCACGGTACCAGTGCTTCGGTAACGTGTCCAAAGTCGACTGATAACACTCTGACTTGTATTCAGAGCTAAAGCCACAGTACGTTGCCGGGAACCAGCTTCTATCATTCCCACGGCTCTGAGCATTTCTTCCCTGCTTAAATGACGTCGCCGCTCCATAATAACGTTGGTTTTAATCAGTAGTAGGGAAACAGTAACACTAATAATGTCTTCAATGCGTTGTATGTTTTTATAGGGAAAATATTGACAGCTGATTTTCATCTTTTACTCGAATTTGATTCACAGTTCCTGATTCAAATTATGAAATGCACCAAAAAGGATCCATATAAATTTATAAAATCATAAATTTATTACAAAGCCACATCTCAATCTCAAGAAATCCGCATAAAAATGCTTGATCCCTAGACACTTTTGATGTGTGTAGTATATTTTCGTCCTTTTTCACGAAGTCTTTGCCTCAAAAAATATCCAAAAACCGAGAGGGAAAATGTTACTCATATTATTATATTCAGCCAGCAGCATCTTAGCCAGCCAGGACCCTGTCCGCATCACCAGCGGCGCGTGTTACAAGATTACCCGACAATGGGTAAATTGTGTCCAATGTTGAATTAATAATCCTCGGGAGATAGATAACGTTAGCTGCGTGTCGTAACGTTATCAGTAGGTAGTGCACGCAGCCGATTGAATATAATGCGGATAGTTCTAAAAGACGAGGGTAGTTCTATACAAGAAGGTTTTTCATTGAGGAGGAATAAGAAAAAGGCTGTTGTGTAGGTTGGAAAAAGTTAATGGGTCCCATTTTAAATCCTTAAGAAAGTTTCTTTTTAAAGGAAACTTTGTTTTATTTTAAAAAAAGAAGCAAATCTGTACAGATTTTTTTTTATTTTTTTATTGTAATTCTGTACAACAAAAGGTCTGCCAAACTGCAAAATAGTTTGTCGGCAGTTGTTCTCGTTTCACTAACAAATGTTTATTTAAATCTAAGTTTATACAAGCGTCTCGTATATTAAAACAAAGTAATTATAAAACAAACTTAACCGAACCCAACTCGAGTGAATACAACCGTTTTTTTTTCTTGTGGAAATCCTTATAGATGTCATCCACCATGGGGCGGGTGGCGGTCTCTGTCAGACTCCTGCTGACTTAAACCACACGGTGTTTCTCCGCATCACTTCTGGCCCGGGTGCGAACACGAGTGAATCCAAACTGAGTCATCTCGAAGCACCATAATTATTTTTTTTTTAGATAAAAGTCATCTTACTAAAAGAAATAGACTTTCTGGTTATGGTTGAATTAATACACACAATGATCCGGTTATTGATTGAAAACCTTTTAATGCTCTGTTGCGTTCTCTTGAAATGATAAATGTTTCCTAATGTAACGTTCAAACAAAAGTTCCATCAATAATTAACTTAGCCCCAACGGTAAATCCTGACGAGTTGCTAATCCGTCTCACGGGACTGCCAAAAGTTAGTTTTTTCTTTCGACATCTGGAACACATTTATTTACCTTCTTTTCCGTAATAAAGTTCAAGTGGTTTACTAATTTCTTGTCCTTTTATCTTTACATAAACATGTCATCACAATCAACATTACTACCTACCACAACAACATTAGTTTTTAAATAGGTTTGACTTAGAACAACTAACACGTTTAAAGTTATGAAGAACCCTTTGTTTCATACCCTTCCATTGAAGTTTCTCATCCTCCATAGAAAAGAAGGAATCGCCTGACCAGATTGGTGTTGTATCTGGTGAGCTGTTATATTGCAATCTAGGGTACCTCAACTTTTAATAATAATTTATTTATTTGCCAGAAACACGTTACAAGGTTGTTAAAGCAAGTTTAAAACAGTTCTTCATGTCTCGCTGACAAAGAAGATAAAAGTTGACATTACTAAGAAATTGAAATATCGCTACATAAAATCAAAGTCAATCCATTTATTTCAATTAGGCAATTTAAGGCTTTTTAACCGACTCCAAAAAAGGAGGAGGTTCTCAATTCGGTTGAATGTTTTTTTCTTTCTTTAGGGTTTGTTCCACATTACTCTGTCATTTATGGACCGATTTTAAAAATTCTTTTTTTATTTGAAAGGGCATAACAGCAAATTATTCGCGATTGCTATAGTCGGATGTATGTGCAGAGTTTTTGTATTTCCATAACATAACATTACGAATGTCTTTTTTAAAAGGGGCCCGGCAGAGATGTACAGATTAATGCTCAGATAGAACTTCTTTAGCAACTGTTACCCAATTTCAATGATTCCTTCAAGTTTTGAAAGACTTTCTATGCAAAGAAACTAAAAATTGCAAATTAAAAAATTTTTACGAAAAAAAACAACCGACTTCTTAAAAAAACACTAACAGGTGAAAAATAACTCCAGTTTCGGAAGTCTGTGGCTTTAGTGGTTTTGTTTCGTTCATTATTGGCCACCGACTTCCAAAACTGGAGTTATTTTTCACCTGTTAGTGTTTTATTAAGAAGTCGGTTGTTTTTTTTGTAAATAAGTTTTTTTTGTGGTACGACCCTTATACCGTCCAAGTCTTAAGTCTAGATTTTATTCTTTCCATTACGTAGATATAAAGTGTCTCAGCTGAACCAAAGGATTTCATTGTGTAAGACTGCAGTTACTGCAACATTAGCATTCAGCGGTTCCATCTGAATTCTTTGCACAGTTCTTTAATAAAGAAGAACAGTACAAATTGAATAGCGAACTTTGCTCGATTGTCGGTGCGCGGCGGCTATAAGATTTAAACTTTACGTAAAAGTTAAGCGTCGCTAATGCAAGTTTAATGTTCGTCTTTGATGCAGTTGCGACGAATTACCACTCTTTGCTTAAACAGATAACTTGCGAAGTTTATGCTGGAAGAGATTAATGATTCAACCAGTTTTACTAGACCAGGTATGATTACTTGCCTGCCTGATGGCAGGCAAGTAAAAAATATTGAGACATTCTGCGCGTTGTTGTTAATAACAGTGAAAGTTAAACTACTGGTTCAATATTCAAGTTTGCATCTCAGTCAAAATCTAATCAATAAATAATCGACCACTTTCCTCGGGCAAGTACGAACCCAATTATAATTTCCTCTGAGACTGTCTTCACCAGCCAGACTTTAACAAAGTTCTCTTCTTTTACTCTTTGTTAAAAACTAACGCAAACTTTTAAAAGTTAAACAAAAAACGGTTAATTTGCGCCATCTAGTGATCCTCAGCAGATGCAGCCAGTTGTCTGCAGTAGCTGGCAGTTTCACCGGCGTGCGGCGTTTTAAATGCAGATTACCCTGCGCTTGATTTAATATCCACTTGCCAGTTTGAGGAACTCACCGTTACAGCTCCTGAAACACGCCATTCTTTATAGAATTGTTTACTGTTTGTCAGTTTGTGGTTTTAAATTATTCGCTTGAGTTGTAAACCAATTCAAACGATAAATAAGAAAACTACAACTATTATTTCAAGATTTTGTCTTGTGCAATTGGTTCGTTCATAGAAAAGGAATTAACTTACTTTGATTGTCAAATCAATTTGTTCTTCTTTTATTTATATGCAATTTTAAAATTAGACTTAGTAGGAACAACACGAGTTGTTCTGCTTACCAAGAACAATAAGATCCATTGTACGAGTATTTAATTTGACAGGCCTGTTGGTCTAGTAGTTAGTGACCCTGACTGCTATGCCGGAGGTCGTGGGTTCGATTCCCACCCAGGGCAAATGGTTGTGTGATGAGCACGATCATTTGTTCTGTGTCTGGGTGTAATTTATCTATAATATTTATGTATTTAGAAATATATAAGTATGTTTATCAGCTGTTTAGTACCCATAACACAAGCTCTCAAGCTTAGCTTGGGACTAAACGGCGTTGTGTGAAAAAGTTGTGGAATATTGTGGAATATTATTACTAAACAAGTGGCTCTGCTTTCAGAGTCACTTGTTTAGTAATACTCGTATAAGTTAACGTTAAGCCTGTCTATGTTTTGTGCAACTTTCACAATCATTGGGGTCAGACAGAACCCCGAAGCATCGTGTTACCCATCTACTGAGGAACTGTGGAGGTTAGATAAGCGTCCTCTTTATGTAAAATACTAGTATTCAGCTTCATAAAGTTAGCTTGGACGCCGACCCCTGCTGAACTAGGTAAATGTCGATGGCCTAAATATAAAAAAGAAAATGTTAATGAAAAGTAACATTTAGCGCAGCAAAATTAAGGTTATATTAATTTGGTCGCTGTGAGACGAGTGGTGTAAACTTGGCAATACGTCATGAGCGTGCACATTTAGCACAAGCGTCATTTAGCTCAGCTTGCTCTGCTCGCTCAGTTCGCTCAGCTGAATTTTACTGCTTTCCGGAAAATAAACAGCTAATGTATTCTACATGTATTGCTACTCAGAGCTCTCGGTGTAAGAATAATACGGATTGTCATGTAAATACGCTACCATTAAAGAAGCACGCGTTAAAGCAACAATGCAAAGGAAAGTAGTAAAACAGCTTTAAGTACATGGTTTAAACCATGAAGTGTTATGAATTCATCACAATTAGCATTTTGTGTAACACCTATTTCATTTAAACTAATCTAACGTATTCCAATAAAAAGTCACCTCTAAATTAATAATATATTACAAACTAGCAGATGTCACGCGGTTTTACCCGCGTAGTTCCCGTTTCCATAGAAAAACAGGGATAAAAAGTAGCCTAGGTCACCCGGGAATAGTGTAGTTCCTCAACGTTGAAATATTTTTTCAAATCGGTCTAGTAGTCTATTCATTTCAAACAAACAATTAAATCTTTCCTCTTTATAAAATTAGTATAGAAATCAAACAATCCATCTTTATCTTATATTCAGCAGGCCGAGCCATATTACAAATTCTATTTCTATTCTATTTCTATTATAGAAAGAAAATGGCGTATACATATAGAATCAGCTGTTTGTCAACTGTCAAGTGTATTTCATTTTCAGCCATACGCCATACGCCATTTTCGTTCTATTGTCGCCTTATCGTCTACGATAATAGAAATAGAATTTGTAATATGGCTAGGCCTGGCTGAACACTCTAAAGCGATTCAATTTTCTGTTACCCCACCAAAAACACAGTTTACATAAATCAAATCTAAAAGGCCACAATATCTTCCACTAAGTGTGGATTTTTACTGACTCTTATCGACCTGGGGCAGACGTTCCTCCAGCTTATCTCGTCAGCCATCAGATGGAGGCACCGCGGAGTAGCTCCGACTATATACATTCGTGTAACAGCCCCGACATTCACTTTTATGGTTATTTGAATGACGTACCGTTCATAAAGTCGACATAAAACAAGTTAAAGCTGCGATAAAGGATCAGTTAATTTCTGAACGAGGATCTTGTCTTTAAGAGGCTCTCTGGTATATTTTTTTTTGGGACCTTAAGGAAAACGTTTTTGATTGCCCGATTACCCTTGATATGGGTTGCGTTGCTTGCTATTTATCGGTGTACAGGATTAACTTTTTATTTTAAATAAAATTTATATACCTAGTTCTGTTGTCTTCTATTTCCAAGAGAAGAATTGTTTTTATGTGTCATGTGCACGTTGTACCGAAGTTTTGCTTTTAATTTTACCGATATTTGTAACTTTGTCACAAAATATTTTCTTCTTTAAATAAACGCGAACACCCTTACTTTCAACTTGACAACAGTCGTGGAAGATAAAGGACAGATAAATTTTAATCCTACATCGCTGACATTGTCTTCAGAGACAGATACTTTACAAATTTTACCATAAATTACTCCCAAAAGTAATTTAACAAGTTTCGAAACGAAATTAAAAGTAAATCAGAGTCTTTCTTATTTTATTCAAGAGTGGGTTTTCTTGTTGTTCATGGACCACTTCTGTGTCTGCTAAATTAAATTTCTTCAAAAGAAACTAATTTAAATAATAAATTGTTATTCATGATTCTCTTTTATTTTTCAAGAAAGTAATTTTAATGGGTCTCTGATACCGTGAATATAATATTCCACGCTACTTACTCTCGTCTTAGAATTTTATTTAAGTTATTGTAATATTTCGCATATCTAGTTAATTTTCTAGTATGAGCCAATTACCTGACTACTTTGTAAAAAAAAATGTTTTTACTGATTCCAGAAAAGAAAAATATTACACACCTAGATTATTTACTATAATTATTGTCTAGGTTAGTGACTGTACACACGCAAACCTTTAATTGCCTAGTAAAGTGTTTTTAACTCTGTGCCTTTGAATCTGCTATAATTACTCTTTTCGCTTTAGAACTACTTATAGTATTGCATGTGTTCCTATTACCTTGTCATGCGACAACGTTCAATAGCGCAGAAGCTCCCATTGTTACAACTACAAAAAACAAAATAAAATAATTAAAATATTCTGTTACTTAACCCTGTTACAATAGTCAATTATTAAAGTTGATTTTGTTCAGTTAACAATCGACAATATTTTGGCACAAAGGACTCAAAAGAGCGTTAATTAAAAGTTCGTTATAGTGTTCCGCGTCGAGTATTGTGACGTCATACGCAAGGCACGCACACACTCAACTGTGTTTACCTATGTGTCCATGAAAGCAAACGATGCAATTATTTTTTCAGTGATGTAATAATTAAGTTTTAATTGCAATACAGGTAATGTTTTTATCTGCACAAATAATAAAAATATAATAACTATTGTATCTTAATGATATTATAAACGCGAAAGTTTGTGAGGATGGATGGATTGATGGATGTTTGTTACTCTTTCACGTAAAAACTACTAAATGGTTTTTAATAAAATTTTGGTATGAAGTTAGCTGACACCCTGGATTAACACATAGACTTTTTATCCCTGTATTCTCACGAGAACGGGATCTACGCGGGTGAAACCGCGGGACGTCTGCTAGTAAGCTATAAGTGTATATTAGCAAGACTAAAAATAGACTTGACTTTACATAATTGAATAAGTATCTGTTGCACAATTAACCAGTGCTATTTTCATTATGTATCTTAATTCAATTTTGGTTGATTTTAAGCCAAAACACATCAAGTTGCCCGCAATCCGAAATTACCCTAGTATCTTACATTTATGTCTGTGATGTAAAATATACTAAAATACGCAGTTATCCTTTTATTTATAAAGAAAAAACGCTTAAAACCAAGCCAAACAAAGTAACAATAGTATCGACTGGATCAGTTAACAGTCGACAATCGTGAAACAAAGCGCTCCGGAGCGAAGGGGATCGTCGAGGTAGTCGCGCATTTAGAATTCATTGAAAAACTCCCGCTTGAAAGTTATCTGATCGTAAACGGTGACGACCGGCGAGACGCTCCGCCATGCTGCTACACTTACACACACAAGCGATTTCAAACGGGCGGAAAGTTTACGCGCAACCGCGTAACTTTTCAAAGAGTTTTTCACTGATTTGTCAATGTGTGTTTCGTATCCAAAGACATTCAATACCTATAGACCGGACATCACAAACAAAATTTTCGTCCGAAAAAGTGTGTCCTGCCGGACACAAGTCTATGAGTTTTTCTTAGTACGCTCGGCTGCCGCTCCAATATATTATTCTAGATGGCGTTACTGAGACATGGGATCAAAGTTTTTCTATGACATTTCCTTGACATGCCCGCTCTATAGTCTTTTATATCTCTTTGTTCGTATCAGATGAAAACAAACTGAGTGTATGCTAAAATAATTATTAAACTCTCAGTCATTTACAGTAAGTACAGTCGTTTGATTCAGTAAAGTCACCCCGTGTGAAAACTCGAGGGAAGTAAACTGTCAATCCCTAGCTTTCGTACAAACTAACAGCTTATTTAGTCTTAACTTTACCTACATAACATACGTGTATAACATAAAGCAACCACAACCGACCAATTCCTATTTTATTTGGTTTACCTTCTATAATTAGTCTTAATTTAGACAGAATTTCGAAACTTTTAATACATTGTTAAGTGTAAACGGAAATAAAAAGGCGTGGATCCGATCTTATAAAACGGGGAATGCTAATGTGAGGTCAAGGAATCATTAATGTAATCTTTTACTTTGAAGGCACTTTCATTTTTATAATTATAATTTTCTCCATGCATATTTTTTTAAACCACTTTGCAAACAACTACAAACCACTTTTAATATTTCAATAACACGAGATGAGTCAAAAGTTAGGATTTCATCAACAATGGAAAATAAAATCGGTTTTCATTTAAAAAATTATAGTTTTTTCCAATTCTTTTGTCCGTATGGCTCGCAAACAATTTCTATGTTGTCACTTTTCATTCCGACTGTCCAGCACAAAGAGTACGTCGCCGTCGGTCAAATGGTGTCACCCCCGCGCTATAAATGGGTAAGTGCACTCGATCGAAGTTGTCTCCTAATTTCAAAGTCATGAGCGTTTCACTACCTCAACATAAAATGGTTTCAGAAGCACCATGGAAACTGGCGTTCCCTAAAGATACCTAACAAACAGAATATAAAGTGACGTATCTTTTTATTTGTAATCTTTTTTTTGTTAAAAAAAGCATGCGGAGTCTTAGTTGACAAATTACAGCGTCAATCATGTTTTAAAAGTCATCATATTATTTTTTAAAAGAAGATGTTTGGTCACGCACGTTAGAAGGATAATAGAAAGGCGACTAACGAAAGGTATTTGTTAGTAGGACATGGCAGATGTTAGTAGGAACGCCGGAAGGGGACGCCCTAGAAAGACATACATAGACCTTATTGGTGAGGTTCTTCAAACAGGTCAGGTGCGTAGTACTCGTAACCGGAGTGTGTATATGACAACAGGTATGAATGTAAACGAAGCAAAAGAATTATGTAAGATTTATAGCATATAGTGCTCTGTAGTTTCTGCCCATCCCCATGGGAAAAAAGCTTGACTTTATGTATGTATGTATATATCATTTCCTTTCTTAGTAGGCCTTCTGAGCCAACGTTTTTATTAGCCTTACCTACCACCCTCTTTCCAACCCCAAGTCGCTTCAACTTCCTAGTAGGATGTTGATGGATGTATCGAAAGGGAAGGCTGCAGTTCAATCAAGTAGAAAGCTTGTTTGTGTGTTCAGCAGTGCTTTATATGAAGGTTGTTACTGACACAAATGGAAGTCCCAATATGTCTGTGGAGATCAGTCTGTAGTAGCTAGCCTTTTGTTGAAATTCTCCTGACGGAAATACAAGAGGTTTTTGACTGGAGCAAACAAGTACATTGATGTACAATTTAAATAAGTCATATAATTGGTAATTGATCGGCTGGGAACATAGATTTAAAATTTATTTTAGTACAGAAAAGAAAAAATCTGTGTTTTTGGCAAACAGATTAGACCCACTCGATAACCTTCTTTTACGTATCGAAAAAAACAAAAACACTTCTGGGGTGGCCACTTCTTCTCTCCAGTAAAAATACAATGAAGTGGCGAAGGGCGGGCTTTTTGGGGGGTTTGTCTTATGTTACTTTCTGCTGATCCTCAGCCTAATTTGAATAATTGCCTTTTTGTCTTCAATTGTTTTTATGTAAATATTATGAACGTAACTTATGTTACGAAATTCCTGAAAAGATCTTCTTGTTATAGGTGGTCGCTACATTGTGGGAGGCAGCCGCAGTGACATTCTGGTGGTTCGAGATGCTCGCCCTGATGACAGCAGCTCGTACTCCTGTGAGGCTCAGCATGCTTTGACTGGGGAGAAGAGACGGAGCCCACCGTCTATGGTCACCGTTTCACGTTAGTGTCATTATTTACTATAGATCTATTTTTATTATTTGACACCTTATGACGTAATGTCAACTTGGAAGAGGTTTAATGTAACCCACATAGATTGTCGACATAATAATATATTTAAAAACAATGATATTATAAGTGAAAAGGTGAAGATAGTGAAGTGACACGTTAAAATGTGGCAACTAGCCACACTTCACCTCAGTGTGGCGTCGCGCCCCAACAGACGCGTGCGTGCGTTAGTGTACCGTTTTTGAAGATCGAATCAAATCAAACCAAATCATTTAATCAATCAAATTTATTTGCAAACATGGGTTTTTGGTATAAAGCTGTTCTTTTTTTTACATAATTAAGTCCTAGGTACACATTCTACCGTCACATGGGCATGCAAATTTTATTAAATTCAGAAATTGAAAAAATACAATACAATACGAATGAGTTAGAATAAAATAATGTCAAAAAAATTATAAACGTCTAATTAATTAAAAATAAAATGTTGGTCAGGTTACGGGGGCTAATATTATCACAATGATGTCAATAATAATAATAATGGTGCCTCACTGCATTAAAAACGACAAAGGGCCTCTGCGAGTTGGCTTAGGCTCCTCGTACGCCTTCCAAAGGTCCAGGAAGGAAATATCAGCGCATACAAAAAAAATATAATAATGAGCCCTGACCATCGCTAGCTTGGACCCTGTTCCTGATACCGGTGGGCTACTATTTTTTATATTTTTACATGTTTTTTTTTTATTTTTGTATTTAAATATTTAAAAATATAATAGATATTATGTATGTTAAGGAAAATAAAGAAAATAATAATAATGATTTTGAATGTTGTTTAAGTAACTTATCTACATCTTTTTACTTATAATATCATTGTTTAAAAATATAAAGTAACGTGTGAGTAAGTTTATGGCCACTTATTTACGAATAGGTACAACGTTACTAACTGCAGTCAAAGAATGAAATTAATTTATGAAATTATCATCATTAGTTGCAACCTGAAGTTCGTATTCATGGCTGGTTGGACCGGATAGAACACAACATAACTGGCGATATTTGAGTGTACTACAGGTAAACTTCTGTTTACGGAGATAACAGACGTGTGATGTTTGGTTAAAAATAACTAGCAAAACGGAGATCAGATTTACTGTGTCTCTGCAAACCCTTAGAAGGAAACTGGCAGAATGTTGTATTTTATGTATTTCAACTTGAATCACTTCATGGGAAACCCCATTCTAAACGATGTGACAAGAGGACCACGCTTGGCAGGTGCTTGTGGCTAACAAGTTCAATCTACATATTTTGCAACACTTAACCTGAGGGAGTACTGACAGACTGTTCTATAAAACGCCTCCTCGAATGGTGAGTGATATGACATTTTATTACAGACGCGTCATCCAGTATGGCACCGCGAATGCTAACAGTATCCGAAGACGAAATGGTTCCTCAAGGTGGTGACATCCGACTGGTGTGCTGCGCGATTGGAAGTCCACCTCCTACTTACAGGTACTTACACTTATTAGGTACACTTAAACTTCTGGTTTTTCAGAAAGAGGTTTATGTACATACTCCGAGGGACTGTCACCAATTTCTTAATTTTGATACTGGCTAAATGTTAGGATGTCAAAAGTTCAATGACGAATAAAGGCGATTTAAGCGGTAATAGCTCAATGGCTAAGGCGTTGGACCGGCGATCGAAAGGTCGTGGTTACGATCCCCACCCATTACACTATTGACGTGAACCCATTTCAGATACAAGCATGTTTAACTTAGTTGGGGGGGTTAACAAGACTTCTAGAAGTGAACAACCCACACTGCTAGTGAGCTTTATTTAAAAAAACATGCCTTTCAAATTATGTTTAACAGAAATGTTCCGAAACAACAAAAAAATTCGTTAGTAGTACTTATAATAATATATACCTCGACTCGTGGATTATTGTTCTCGTGCGCAGCGCCTTCGCATATTAAATCCGAAGCACTGACTCGAGTCGCTGAACTGCCTAATATGAAACGTATAGACCTGAATATTTAAATTTATGAAACCATTGATTATTACATCAATGTATAAAACAATTTTAATGACAATCTAACTAGATTAACTACAAATAACAATGTCACAAACATTCATCATATTTTGATAATACATTCCACTAAACTTGTAGGCCTACAAAAGAACTGGCATCTCTGACTGTGATTTGATTAGTGTAGTTATTGAGTAAAATACCTACTCTGTATTTATTATGAAACTTGTTGAAAAAACTTTTGTGAAAGTTAGCAAATATAAAGTTAGCAATACCAGTTTTCCCATTGCAACGGTTGCAATGGGAAAGCTGACTTGGCTTCGTTCCCATTGTGGCGAGCCAGCTGTTTAAGCAGGAGGCTATCCAAACGGGTTGAATACACATTCCTTAAATAAAATACGTACAACTCGACGGAGCGCTAGCTAAAATCTAGATCACGAGTTTCGTCATTAGAACTTACATTATAAATTAATATGATATAACTTAAAATTTTACTTATTAGTGTGGTCACTGCAAGGCAAAAACCTCTTCTCATACCGAGAAGACTTGAGCATTAATTACCACACTTGCTCAAGGCGACTTAAACTTACTACAATGATGTCCAAAATTAACTTAGAAAGAACATATGAATTAAGTAAGTCACATTGGTACTTGCCCGGATTTGAACCACAACCTCGTGAATAAATAAATAAATAAAAATAATAATAATTTATTGATAGTAATAAATAACACATGGACATTTGAAGTACATGGACGAGCTTGTACATTATAGAAAAACAGAACAAAAAAAAATAGTCCACAACTTTTTACACAACGCCATTTAGTTTCAAGTTAAGCTTGAAAGCTTGTGTTAGGGTACCAAAAACAAGTGATAAACATACTTATATATTTCTAAATACATACATATTATAGATAAATTACACCCAGACACAGAACAAATGATCGTGCTCATCACACAAACATTTTTCCTGGGTGGGAATCGAACCCACGACCTCCGGCATAGCAGTCAGGGTCACTAACTACTAGACCAACATGACAGTCAAAAAAATACATGTTGTAAATTTAAATAGATGGGTGAACCTTGTTCTCCTGGCTAGATCACGAAGTAATTTGGAGAAAAATAAATGTAATAATGTAATGGTAGTATGTACAATTTCAAAACTGAAATTCCAACAAGCTTCTCTTAGCCTGTTAATCAATCAATTACCTAATTATAGATTCCATGCTGCATTTGATTTAAAGCTCCTGTCTCTTCCAGCTGGTTCCGTCACTCCAACGGTCGCCTAAGCCCAGTCTCCAACAGCATCAGGATCTCAGTTTCGGAGCAGGTGCTGATCATCCGCCGCGCGCAGCTGTCTGATGGCGGCGTGTGGACGTGCAGGGCGCACAACCAGTTCGGGGAACAGAGGAGAGATGCTAGGCTCAGGGTCAGGTCCAGGCTGGTCGTTAGCGTGCATCCGCAGTTGCAGGTGAGGATTTGTTCATCTAGTTTTTACTGCAAGTAATCTCAACAGCAAAGATCGAAAAAAGCTTGTAATAACATATGAGATCCGTTCTTTGTCATTTGAATATTTGATTTAAAATATCTCAAATGGTAGTAATAAACGCTGGCTGACTACCTATCCGTAATTTATTTTACACCGGTAAGTGTTTTTTTGAAGTCGGTTGTATTTTGTGTAAGTTTTTATTTTTCAATTTTTATATTAAACAAATTTTAAAGTTTTTATTATAAATTATTCATTTTTTTCCATTTCTACACACATTTACATAATTATTACAATCAAACAAATAAACAGATTTCGATGAAATCAAAAATAATAATTAATGAACAAAAATTTTTAAGTTTTAAAATGAAAACTACCAGGCCTAACTATGGTAATTTTGTATGAGACTAAAAAGCAACTATTCCACATCACAAAAAAGAATTACGTAAATCGATACTTAGATCTCAGCGTAATCGGTGCACATACATTCAAAACAATTTAAAAATCAATTAGGTACATGTTCATAAATTTGTTCATAAAATGAAAACTACCGGGTCAAACTATGTTATTTTTTTTATGGAACTAAATGGCAGCTATTTCGCATCGAACTCAAAAAGAATCACGTTAATCGGATCATTAATCTCGGAGTAATCGGTGTACATACTTACATAAAAAAAACCGATTGAATTGAGAACCTCCTCCTGAAGACGGTTAAAAACGTCATAAAATGTTAGGTGTGATTTACTTTCTTTCTTTTGAAGTTATGCAGTTTTTGCGCAAGTATTTTTTAGCTTCCTTTAGCATTCATGGATATAAACAACTGAGTACCTACACTAGTTAAGTTATATTCTTTTATTTCAAAAGTCTTTCAACTCCCAATTATGCTCCCTCTCAAGCATTTCTGCACAAAATTCAAACGTTATCTTTGTACAGAAGAACGTGACCAATACGCACATCTCGATCGCATTATTCCGAACTTGTCGGAGAGCAAACAGCGTACGTTTCAGGGCAAGAATAACCCTCCAACATTTCCTTTTATTACATAAAGACGGCTAACAGAAAACACAATTGTCCCGAACGAACCGACATCTGTATTTGGACGAGCAGCTAAACTCCGTCAGCGGCGGGTGACGTTGCAAAAATTGAAAAATAAGTATTCAGATCACAGAGAGACGAGACACATCGCGTGATGTGATCCTAGCGTGCGTTCATCGAATATAGACAAGATAAGGCAAGGTGGCTGTGTGAGCGGCCAGAAATGTCGCTTGATATCTGTGCGTTTTTCGAATATGGACAAGGTAAGGCGAAAAGGCTGTGCGGGCGGCGAGATACTTGGCGAGATTTGATTCCAGCGGTGCGTTCATCGAATATAGACCTGATACGGAGAGGTGGCTTTCAGAGCCGGCTAATTATAGATATACTCATATAATAACATAATATGAAAAGAAAGAAGGTTAAGTGTTTTATTTGATTTGCGAAATAAGCATTTATCTCCTGAGTTCGTAGAATCAAATTAGGCCATAAGACAAACACAAAATTAGCAGTAAGTTCAAACACTTTATTATTATTACAGTGCAACCGCTGTAAATAAATGACTAAAGTTACATGAAAACTGCATTTACTGAAATGCAAATTCGGAGACAATAGTAGCGAAAAACTCCGCCTGTCATGTACAAATGGGAATATTTGAAATGTTTCAATGTTTCGTTCTGAATGACTGCGTTAGTTGCATTGCAGCGCAATGCAATGACACGTTTTGCTCGTCTATTTTACATTTTCAAGAAAATGTTTTGAATGTAAACGTGTTAGTTGGTAACACGCAGGACATTCAACGATAGACAAACAATGGAATTGAAGTTTTTTTTTTTTACATGTTCATAATAATACCAGCCTATGAATGCCCAACTGCAGGCAAAGGCCTCTTCTCACATAGAGAAGGTACAATCATTGATTACCATGCTCGCTTATGGCGGATTGGCGATTTCAAACTTTTATTTACTATAAGTCCAGGTTTCCTCACTATTTTGTTGTGTCACCTATGCCGATAATGTCTAAGATAAACTTAAAAAAACTTTTTTGCAAAAAATAAAACCGACTTCAAAAAAAACACTAAACGGTGTAGAATAACTCTAAATTCGGAATTCTGTGGCTTTGGTGGGTTTGTCTTACTCATGATGGGCCACCGACTTCCGAATTTAGAGTTATTCTACACCGTTTAGTGTTTTTTTTGAAGTCGGTTTTATTTTTTGCAAAAAAGTTTTTTATTTTTCCATTTTTAGTTGTTGCCATAAAAATATTTGCCATGAATTTATTTTATATTCTTAGTTGTTAACAATACATGTCATGATAAAAGGGTTTTCCACTAATCCCTAATAAATTAAAATTAACATACCTAACTGACGAAATCTAGGTATATTGTACCCACCTGCGTACCCCTCAGAGCATACAGGCGTGATGATACGTCAAGATGTTGTATAAACAATAAACATCCAAGCGATTCCAGCAATCACGACAGATTTGCCGTCTATTTTTGAAGAGTTCCGTTGTATATCTCCGAAGATCAGCACCAGATCTTCACCAAATTAAAATGGGACCACCTCAGGAGTATACTCTTTCAAACAAAAAAAGAATTTTGAAAATCGGTCCACAAATGGGGGAGAAATCAGGTAACATACATAAAAAAAAAAAAAAAAAAAAAAAAAATACATACACACGAACATAGAACCTCCTCCTTTTTTGAAAGTCGGTTAAAAAGTATGTACATGATTAAATGAAAAAAATCACATTTGTACTTGCCTGGATTTGATCCATGTCCTCGTGCATGAAAGGTAGGCGCCTTAACCTCTGGGCCTTCACGACATACTATTTGTTCATGAAAGAATAGTAATTTCACTCATAATAAATAGCTACAATTAACATTGTCATAATATAATAATCATCAAAGGATATCACAGATTGTTCTACGACCTAACAAATTAAAAACTTTGAATAAAATGCCTTGAGATAACACCTTAATTTCATGCCACAGATAAAACTTTTCATCATTACGTTGACGTTGATTAATTTGCCGACTAATTAACTAATCACATGATCCGTAAATCAGTCCATTTTCAAAGGGCGTTGGCAACAGACAGACATCTATTGATTTAGACATAAAACGTTTATTCTGATTTGAATGAATTGTGACAGCCAGCCTATTTTTAATAAAACAAGTTTGATTCGATTTTTATTCACAAGTAAATCCCTATTGCTTGTACATAATTTGATTAAGAACTAAACAAAACTGTTTTCATAAGTTTATTCTGAGATCAAAAGTTTCCTAATAGCTCTTGGTACGCGAAATTGATTAGTTTGAAACAAGGTCTTTTCATTTGTTTTGTATCTTAGATACTTTATAATTACCTATTTTTCACAAACATGAGAACATTAGTTGTTATGCACATCCTTAGGTTTTTATTTACTTAAATCAGCAACTACTTAAATATTTCACCACATTCTCATATTTTATCTACATAAATGTATTTCCCTAGAGTATGTAACATGTATATCTTTGACCATAACAATAAATTATTCACATACTATGTTGAATTGCGGTCCTAGCCAGTATCCCTTGTCATAGGGTTGTCACTGCGCCGGACACGTTATCGATATACGCCGTTTGTGCGCATTCCCAGCTATCAATAGAGCGCCCTATTACTTCCTTATTGCTGTGTAGCTTCTAGCAGATTATAGGCCACCCTCTAGTACGAAGATATTACAGGAAAACTATTAACATGACAAGTTTGCTTTATGTTTTTAAAGCGATTATTTGAAAACTAATTCCGAAAAAACGATTACAGAAGACGATTAAAAATAGAGGATAAAGATTAAGATTTAGTGTAAGAAAGTGTGGTGGTCGAGGCGAACTTCTGTCGGCCCACATTGCCTCCGCTGGTAAAACCTGATGGAACACTAGCTCATACGGCAAGAGAGAAAGCAGGTCTCTTTGCATCTCTCTTCGCCCATAATTCTCGTCTGGACACTGGCAGTGCTACTCCACCGACTCTGCCTCATTGTGACTCGTCAATGCCCGAGGTTCACATAAGGAACAGAGAAGTTCTGAGAGAGCTGCGTCGTCTAGACGTGAATAAAGCTAGTGGACCAGATGGCATACCAGCGATTGTTCTCAAGGCTTGTGCGCCCGAGTTGTCTCCTGTACTGATGCGGTTGTATCGCCTCTCATTTAGGACTGGTATAGTGCCCAAGTCCTGGAAGCTTGCCAACGTGCAACCCGTGCCCAAAAAGGGCAGTCGTGCCGATCCTGCCAACTATCGGCCGATTTCAGTAACCTCCATACTCTGCAAGATTATGGAGCGTGTATTGAACTCGCGCCTCATGGCATACCTAGAAGGTAACGATCTCCTCAGTGACCGACAGTACGGATTTCGCCGCAATCTACTGGGGACCTACTAGTGTATGCCACCCACTTGTGGGGCGAGGCCCTCGAGAAGAATGGGGAAGCGATTGCTGTTTCCTTAGACGTCTCGAAGGCCTTCGACAGGGTATGGCACGCTAGCCTTTTGAGTAAGCTTCCAGCGTACGGCATTTCCCCTGGTCTGATTAACTGGGTAAAAGACTTCCTGAGTGAACGGTCTCTCCGAGTAGTTGTCGACGGGTGCTCATCAGAGCCCATGACGACTAATGCCGGAGTTCCTCAGGGGTCTGTTCTCTCTGCAACCCTATTCCTACTGCATATCAACGATCTGCTGGTGCCCGGTATCTATGGGTATGCAGATGATAGCACAGTTGTAGAGAGATACCTGCCCGGTGCTCGGGCTAGTAAGGAGCTAATCCGGTCCGAAAGAGAGGCTATGGTGGAGCGTACGAATAGCTCACTGCAGGCAGTCTCCAAGTGGGGTGAAGCCAATCTGGTGGGATTCAACGCCGCCAAAACACAAGCGTGTCTGTTCACCGCCAAAAGGAGCCCGTTTACCTTAGCTCCTGCTTTTCGTGATGTCTCCCTGGAATGCACCGATCGTCTTCAGCTTTTAGGAGTCGAAATCTCCTCAGACCTGAATTTTGGGCGGTTCATTGAGTCCAAAGCCAAGGTAGCAGCTAGAAAACTTGGCGTTCTTGCAAAGGTCCGGCGGTACTTCACACCGGGACAGCTTTTAATGCTATACAAAGCACAGGTCCGTTCGTGTGTGGAGTACTGCAGCCACATATGGGCCGGTGCTGCAAAATGCCACCTGGCAGCTTTGGACTCGGTGGAAAGGCGTGCGAAGAGACTAATTGGTGATCCAGATCTGGTTGAGTCCAATCTACAGAGTCTTGAGCACAGGCGAAGGATAGCCAGCCTTTCGGTGTTTTACAGGATGCATTTTGGAGAGTGTGCGCAGGAATTACATGATTCGATTCCACCATCTCACTTCTACCATCGGACAAGCCGACGTACGGCGAGTATCCACCCTTATGTTGTTGAAACCTCTACGACCCGGACCAAGCGGTTCGCCTCGTCGTTTATACCACGTACATCAAGGGACTGGAACAATTTGCCTGCTGCGGTCTTCCCGTCCGATTATAATTTGGGTGTCTTCAAGGCAAGAGTGAATAGGCTCCTAATAAACTAGTGCGCCTCACCATCAACGATTGCATCACTGCTTACCATCAGGTGGGATTGCAGTCAAGTACTAGTTTATAATATTTAAAAAAAAAAAAAAAAAAAAAAAGAAACCTCCTGCAAAGTCTTGCGCTGCCCGCGCTAATCTGGGCAAAATAGTGGGAACCACTATATCTTGGTTATTCGTTACGCAAATCAATAATAATGGACACATACATACACTTGATATTAATATAAACGCTTCTTTTCTAATCGGGTTCTATTACATTTTGCGCAAATAAATGTCGTACCAATACTCAATGTAATTGGAAACCCACAACATCGGCTCCAAGACTGGAAGGTGCAACTAGCATTTGCTAGCAGCCCTAATAATCCAGTTTGAGCCGACACGCGGCGTGACGTAGTCACTAGGTGATGTCCTCTTGAATAATTCATGAGCAGAACTCGAAGGATCGTCTTGACTCGACTCGCTCGTATTTGTCGCTTGTTTATCGAGTTCCGACAGTTGCGATAATTGGGTTAATTCGTATCTTTTGTGTCACCTGTCGCCATGGGCGTGGATTATTGGTTTGGCCTGAATATACAATACAATGCACGTTGAAATACGAATGTTTTGGTCCCAAAGTAAATAAGCCTTTTCATATTGGTTTCGAGTTTGTTAAAACCCTGCGCCACCAGATGTGACACGTAAGAGTGTAATATCCCTAAGATACTATCAAAATTTAATTGTATCGCTGTTTGGCTATAATGCCATGTTATCAGGTTGAATGGCCATGCCTAACCTCAGGCTAAAGTAGAGGCCGTCAAATCACAGGTCTATACTATTCGATATCTTTTCATCTTGCAATGAATTTATTTAACAATATTAATATGATGAGTATATTGAAAGAGACGTCTTTTTTACCTAACACAAAATCAACCATCTTCTACAGGTAGCCAACTCCGGAAGCTCAGTGACCTTTAACTGCTCAGTGGAAGGTGGAGATGCTCGCGTCAGATGGTTGCACGACGGTGTCCCAGTGGGGGGCGGGGAGCGGGTGCTGAGGGTCCATGGTGTCGTGAGGGCTCACAGAGGGATGTACCAGTGTTTTGCGGAGAGGGACTTGGACTGCGCGCAGGCAGCAGCTGAACTGAGGTTGGGAGGTAAGAAGATTTTGCTTTGAATCAGAATACTTTTAGTTACCATATAACTCATAAAACCCATGAGATAGGCACTTGGGTACCTACCCATAAAGCTCGGAAGGTCATGGAAACCTAAAGAGCACTTCTCAAAAATGAAGAATGTGTATACACGTGGCTTGGTCAGTGCGTACACACTCCTAAATCAATATATCACTAAGACTTCAATGTTTTTCGATGAGTATGAGGAAAAAAATCATATAAGCGAGAATTTATGGAGTGGACTTCAAGGAATTTCTTCTGGATGAAAGTCGAAAAACCACAGGAATAGGAAAGTCGAAGACCACTGGAATAGGTTCCAATATTTGTCAAAAAGCTATCAAATAGCAACGAAAATATTAAAAGTTTTGGCCATTGTATTTGAGGAACTAAGTATCATAATTATATTACCTCCTTCTTTTGCTTCGTTAACATTCTTATATCTGGTCAGACACGCACGCCATTGGTCAATAAAAAGTCAGTGTATATTGTCCAGATAAAACAAAACCGTCCTACAAAATTTTGCAATTTTGCTTAATGTTCCATGGCGTGAATATTGATTATGTTTCAGAATTCCGATTTTTCGAGTCATTGCAAGCACTCATATTACAATGAACTGTCACTCTCATTTATTACAACATCCGTATTTTCTGATTGAATTTTGCGACAAAAATATAAAATCCAGCAATATTTGGGTGACACCTGAACCCTAATCAGCTCTCGTCCCAGTTCCATCATTCATTGTTAGACCAACTCACAAAGTGTTAATTCTACTTGAAATGTTTTTGTTCGGAGGAACCTCTGTAAGCACTCTTGAACGTTCGTATTTATTTTAATTTTGCAGTTACTTAGTTTCCTCGAGTTTACCTGTCTTTAGCAAACGAGTTGAAGTCTACTGGTGCTACGCGCGATTTCACACGCTAGATTATTTTTTAATGACTGTCTTAAGACTTGGTACATACCAAAATTGCCCATCGAAATTCGCATTTTTTTATAATAATGACTAGCTGCCCCGTTAAACTTCGTTCCGCCTTAGGGCGCCTTCAAAAAAGCCGCAAAGAGCCGCGCGGTGGCAGCGCGGCTACAGCGCTGCCGCCGCGCTGCAACCGCTAGGTTCGAGCATCATTAGTATTGTACATTTAGTTTCAACCATATCGATAAATTGTTCAAGCTGATTTTCGTTAATGTTTGAATAAAAACACGTACGCAACATCACTAGTCGAACGATGAACCGATGCGCGGCCACTGCGCGGGTGTAGCGCTGCAGTCGCGCGTTTTTTATTTAATTATATGGATTAAACAAATGGATTGGACAAAGCAGCGCGATGGTAGTTAGACTATAACCACAAACAGATACTAAACCATAATAACAACTACTACTTTTTATATAGCCAGTCTCTAATTTATTTTATTTTATTTTATTTTAATAAGTACAGTGACAGACTACAGACTAAAAACAATTCATCACAGCCATGACAACATACATATGTGAATCAGAGGTCCAATTATTACTGTACACAGCGTTCAATGTTTACTAAGCTCAACAGCTCAGCTCAGCTTGTTTATTTGCTCTTATTTAATCATTTTGTGTTAGTTAAAATTAGAACGACAACATATATGTATATAACCTAACCCAACTTGCCATACTAACCTACTATAGCTAACCTAACTACCTAATCTAACCACCTTGCAAAAATTTGTATTGATTTTGAAAGATACAAAATACATAATTTTAAACTGAACTACTGCGCTGCGTGTCTCTAAGTCTCTATGTTACAAACAATTTATTTAGTTTCTACAAAGAATGATTGAAGTTTGTTTTGTCTTCATTATTAATTACATAATTAATTTGTGAAATGTAAAACTTTTTTAAGCAGCTGAATACTTACTTTCTAAGTTTAGTAACAATATAAATTTCAGAACTTACGTATGAATTGACAACTAAACATAATATGTTGATCCGTAAAACCTTTGTTAGCCTTGCATAATATAAACATTTCAAGACCTAAATTAGCAAAATCGGTCCAGCCATTATCGAGTTTTAGCGAGACTAACTATTTATATGTTTTATTTAAATTTTGTGAAACATGGTTATTTTAAATAGGCAAAGGTTTAAAATAAGTTTCCCTTCGTAGAAAATAATTAAGAAGGTTCCATTACATTTATAAAGCATAGGTAAATTTTATTGAATCCCCTTTTAATTAAGCATATTATACATATAGCACGCACGTTACAAATTAAACCTGGTGTAGTTTATTTACAGTTAACAATTATGAACAAAAATTGCAGAATGAATTTTGATTACTTCACTGGAACTAGTTTATTTTTAGGCACCTCCCTTTCTGTGAAAATATCAAACATTGTCTAGCTCTCCGTAACAGGTTTATTTATTTTATCTTCGGTCCAGGAAAACTCGATAGTCCTTACGGAATTAATTCCCTTCAACAAATGTTTAGTCCCATGCCGACGGTCCATTTGGAATTAATGGACGGTTCAGGGTCATCTCCACGTATTTGTTTAGGACTTGCCAGTTTCGGCATTGTGTTTTTGGGATTACCAGATCACTTTTATTCCTACCTTTTGTTTTTATTTCGTTCTAATGGAGTTGTAAACCTTTTGGACTTAAATGTATCCTAGGGCAAATAAAATAATTAGGAGCTAAAATTGGTTTCCTGCTCATTATTTTATACTTATCTTGGTAACTTGATCAATTAAGCCACAATCGTGTAAGACGGTCATGAGTATGCGATTGGTTTATTACATTGTAAAGGTAATCTAGACTCTAGAGAACAGTCTGTTAATTTGTTACAACAAAGTTGAAGACCAAAAAATACAAGGTACAGCAGCACCAAACGAAAAAAATCGTTTCTCGAAACGAAAATTGCTTACTGATTGGTCGATTAACGTCCTTTGAGAGTCGATTGGCCAATCGTGACCACTTCGTCGTGTAATTACCAATGGTGTAATTTTGCGGAGTGCAGTGCGGTACGATTTCGTGTGTCGTCGGGTTATTGATAAACGGGAGCAGTAATGACTGGACCGGCAATGCGTCACCAGCTGCCGTGACCGCAGACACAAGATGAGTGCTCGAGCGAATTTAAAATTTTGTGTAATTGTTCACTTGGGGATTATGTTCAAAAATTTTTGGATTTGTTAACAAATCCTTTTGGATAAAATAGTACACTGAATGTACACTGTTGAATTGCTTTGAACAAGATACCAGGCAAAGTGGTTGTAGTTTTATGAACCTATTTAATCCAAATACAATGCTGTTTTAGTAATTTACCTAGTAAACACTATTTTACAGTAGCAGCTCGGAGTCTGGATTTGTGCCTGATTGATAGCAATAGGCTCACCTATACCCTATTACATGTGACTTAAACATATCTGGTGAAATTTGGGTGCGCTAATCGGGGATCACGGGCGTAACGTTAAGTTACCTATGCTATAATACCTATGCTAATTTACACGCAAATGAAAGTAAAACGTGGCATTTTCCGCCGTTTGGTGAAACAATAGAATAACACAACTGCATTAAACTACTATTGCTTAAAACTTGACCCCTTCGAAATTTCCCCTCGGTGGGATCTATTGCAAGCATCAAACACTGGCCTCGACTTACAAAGACATAGTCTACTATAACACACCTAAAACCTGCTCCTGTATGCACTAGGGTATATAGATAGCCTGTAGCAGAACTAGGTCACGTAGAACAATGAACAGGACACATCTGAGGTAATTGATGACGTTCTGAAATTGTTTATTTAGAGACAATTTGAGTATCTATTTGTGACACATTTATTTAATAATTCAAGCACACAAATGTACAGAGGCGGACTTAGTGCTTTAGGCATTTTTTACCAGACAACCTTTAGGTCATGCGTAGACAAACAGTGGTATGTGCAATTCCAAAATAAATATGAAAGTAGTATTAAAGTAGGAGTAATCATTCATAAGTTTTCATCGTTTGTTGAGAGATGTTTGTACTAATTGGTACGAAGAAAATTTTCTACTAAACTGTAGTAGGTATATTGGCAGTATTCTCGTAAATACATTCAAACTTTCATACATAAAACTCAGTATTTTTTCCCCTTATGGAAATACTTAGTGTCTATTTACAGTTCAACCTTCTTAAACATCACCGTGAGATGCTAATAGGATTATCTCATATAGGTATCTTTCCTAATATATCGTGGATAAAAATCCAACTATTCATGGTTATGTTAAATGGGCCACGTATATAAAATATATGGAAGTATTAATAAATGTTAATCGTTAGTACGTTCAACAGGAAAAAATATGCGATATCATAAATACGCAGTCTGACAGCGCTAATACCACAAAGTAAGAAATATACGCGCGGCCGGAGCCTATAATCCCATTCAAGCCTTGCTTCAAAAACTTTGCGACTTTACTGTTTATGAATATTACCAGCGGAAGCAGAATACATGAAAAATAGAAATAAAAAGCTGTTGTTACTATAAAATGTACAAATATTCGCTACTTTAAAAAACATCATGAAAGCACATTATGTTCTAGTTTCTTCAATTTTTTTACTTACTTAAATTGTGTAGCGCTGACCTAACCGACATACCTAGCCCAAATGATTGCCAAAGTAGTAAAGAAAGAAAGAAAAGAAATAAAAATTAGTTTATTGGTATCACAGCAAAATACACCTTAAAACCATTTAATACAAAGATCATAATGCCAAAGGGGCCACAGCACAGCATAATGTCAGATGAGAACACAGAGTGTACTATCGGACAATCTGGGCCCATTGCTTGTAGAGCATACCTAAGGCCGTTGGAGCGAAAGGCGTTCTCGTATGATGACTGTATACCGGAGTGGGTAGGCTTCTCATAAGATGGACTGACGATTTGGTGAGGATCTTGGGAAGCGAAGGAACGATAGTTTTGTAAATTTCTGGGGGTGACCAATAACATAATTATGTCCAACAGTAAACGCCTTTAGACTCGTTTGACGTGTGGCGCTGTCTATATTTACAACAGCAATGCGATGCTAGCTGTAATGAAAATATTTGGAAATCGGTCATGCAAAAATATCTTCGGCAGCATATGTGGCTCGAGGATTTTTCACCCTCAAAAGCAATGCAATTAGTAAGATCGACTTTCAAGTAAAAAAAGCTTTTACATTTTCCTGCAAAAGCACGACGAGCTTCAAACATCTAAACAGCTTCTTTTGCAGCCACTTCACAGAGTTTTGCTCATATAAAGGAAAAGAGTGCACAACGCTAAGACGGTCTAAGCCTTTAGTTAAGTGAAACCTGCTCTCTGTGCAGTGCTCCGCTACAATGCAGCCACTGTGTATTCTAATGAAATGTACAGAAAAATACACAGTGAGCAAACATTCTTATTTAGTCGGAATTTTGTCATTCGCTTGCAAAGGAACGGGAATGTGCTCTGAACGTAAAACCACTGAGAGCTGAAGCGAATATTTTGGAAATAAAATGTGAGGAGACTTAGCTAAATGTAACAAACGAATGTGAAATCTGAGGTGTGAAAAACCAATTTACTTAAAAACTTTTAATTAGAAACAATGAGATTCAAATTTGTGTCCACTGCAACTGTCGCTATTTATAACACTATATCATAAGCCTTTTTGCGTATAATAACTTCAATTAATGAGTGACCGAATTTGCTTTTATGAAAAATAACCGTCTTTTTACTTATGAACCATGAGCATTGAATTGAATTTACTTATGAATTAAGCGCAAAAAAACTGCGTCGATATTGAGGAGAGAGCGGGACAGTCAAAACAGCATCCTGAAAGCTGTAGCTGAGAGCTTTGGCTCTCCGATTGTACAGGAGTTTGTGCGGAGATTAATTGTTACTAACACTAGGTAATAAGTTTTTCTGTTACTAACGATCTATGGATTATTTTGTCCGAAACAAAGTAATTATTATTATTACTATTATTATTGAGCTGCCGCCATTAGTCCATGTTGCTAAAACCGGAATTACATTATCATGTTTTGGTGTGTCCTGACGCGCCATAAGTACCTACATCGTATTCATTGAATACATTTAGTAAGATTAGTCCGACAAGCTGCGCTTTAGTAATGTAATGGTTTATACGATATAATTATGGCACGTCACGACTTTGCTGCGTGGTAATTTCACTAATCTGGATGTGCTAATAGATGTGTGTTTGTGCATACGAATAACAACTTACGTATCAGTTTACCTTAAGCCACGGTGACTGGTGGTTGCTGGACCAATGAATCAATGACGCGCGTCTTGCATACATTTAACGAGATAGCAGAAAGGATTAGTGATGGGCAAAGGATAAATACTCGAAGGATAAATACTCGAGTATTTATCCGAAGTGGATAAATACTCGTTTTTACTCATTTGTATCTGATATTTACCCAAAATGATGGATATTTATTATTTTGCATGGTTTTTTTATATTGATAGACTAGTTTTACTATTAAGGCTTTCGAAAATACTTAATACATTTTTACTTTTTCAAGTTCTGATTGTAAAGACAAAGCAACGTGTTTCTAACCGCACCGCACTATATCCCAGCCTCCTTTTGTCCTATTCCTTTTGTTTTATTACCTTTCCCCTCACACCACCGCGCCTGCGCTGTGCCCAGGTATGTGTCTTAGAGAACGCACGCGCGTGTGCGTTTTTAACAACAAAAAAAATATTATGAGGTGATAGTGTTCTAGTTTTATGAGACATTTAAGTGATTTTGAAGTTGGATTATAGCGTTTCAAGGTATGTTTTAATAGCTGAACCTTTCTTTGTTAAAGGTTTAAACACTGAATAAAATTGGCGGATAAGTAAACTACTAAAAATGAATAGAAAAGTGTAGTTTTATTATTGTTGATAACGCTAGAAACCTACAAAAGACTGAAGAGTCCCTTGTTATGAGTGTTTTGAAATCTCAGTGCGTCATGAGCCAGCAAATTAATAGTGTGCTGCGCAGTACTAAACTAACTTAGTAAAAAAAGTTTAACAACATGTTGTGCCTCTAAACTGCTAGCAGTGCGTAATGAGCTAGCACACCCTTGCTAGCTCATTACGCACTGAAATGTGAAGTTTTCACCAATTTTATTAAACTCTGCATAGACGTCATCATCTGCCTAGCCTTTTCCCAACTATGTTGGGGTCGGCTTCCAGTTTCACCGGATGCAGCTGAATACCAGTGTTTTACATGGAGCTGTCTGTCAGACCTACACAACCCAGTGGCAAGGCAAGGCAGTGAAGTGGGTAACATGATACCCCTTGGTTAAACTGGTTGTCAGACTTTGGACTCCTGACCACAATTAACGGCTGTCAAAGATCTACAAATGACAGCTGGGACCAACGGCTTAACGTGCTTTCCGAGGCACGGAGGAGTCTTGGTATATAATAAATGGTCATCCATCCACGGACCGACCACGTCTGTTGTAATTTAGCCACAAGTTCCTCCGACGACTCATCTGCATAGACGTAATAAAATCAGTGCAAAATTACACGTGCTCGGGCTATACTTCATTTTATGGGCCATCTAGTTGGAAGTCTATTTTTTTTTTGTAGATAGTACTCACAAACAGAAGTTTTTTTTTACATTTTTTTAAGTTGCGGAGACTCCCAGTTATAATAAAATAATAAAGAGAAACATATTTTTTAAAAGTTTCCATATAAATTAAAAATAACACGCCCGGTATCACCACATTGTCGAATGTCGGGAGGATACGGCGTGGCATACGCTGGCAAAGTGTGCCGCTTGAGAGGAGCCGTGCCGTGCCCTCGTCTCTGGAGTAGGCAGTGACTTGTCGCTGCCGGCCGTGGTCGAGAGGATGGCCAGCAGCGTCAAGTCCTGGGACGCGGTGGTGTCCTTCTGCGAAACGGTCGTCTCGCAGATGGAGGCTGCGGAAAGTGAGAGGGAGAGCAATTCCACTCACCCGGCCCGCAGCAGACGTACCGGGCGCAGGCGGAGGGTGGACAACGCCCTCTTCCAGCCCCCCTGAATGGGTTCAGGGGCGACGGACACGGGACGTCCGCGTCTCATGTACATGGACCCGAGGTGGTGGCGCGTCGTGTTTACGCGCGCCCCTCTTAGACGTTGCGAGGGTTGTCTAACACCTCACTCCCCTCGCTGACTTGGCGAGGCCCTCGGGTCGCAGTCAGTCGGGAGTCGCGGAAGTATCTTCTGTTCCCGTGACCCCCGGCGCAGGTGTGAGAAGGAACACGGGGTGGTTTTTAGTCAGTAAGTCTGACAGACCCCTCCACCCTCCCCGGGGCGGGGGACATACATGAGGATTTTCCACCACTAAAAAAAAATAAAAGTAGCGGGGTTGTAGTGAGTGAGCGAACACAGACCCCTCTCCACCTCCTTCGTGGTTATTTTTTTAAACCCCCCAGAAATAGGAGCCCCACCAAGCGGCTCCGGCGACATCTTGGCAGGTAAGGATAATAATATTCCTTGTGCTTTATTTAACCTATCCGAAAAATACCCGAAACTAATTTCAAAATGTTAACTTTTAAATTTTAAAATACGTATATCTCCGTAACCTAGGGGTTCCGCGGGTTGGAGATGGTACAGGAGGTAGGCCCCTGCCACCCTCGCCCTCCCCGGCCCATAAATATATGGAAATTAGAGTGAAAATAATGGAAATTAGTGTTTTAACCTAACCTCAAACTTTAACAATGAATATCTCCATAACCATGGGGCTCCGCGGTGTGGGAATCCGACAGGGGGGTAGCTCATCTCCCCCTCCCTCTCCCCAGCCCCTCTCCGATCCATAAATCGATGACCCATAAAGGAAAGTATAACCCATTTTTTTATTATCGTGTGTAATCATAGGTTAGACAGGCTTGTTTTTTTTAAACTTCTTAATAAGTTTTAGAATTTCACTCAATTTCATCCTTTTCTTCGTAGAAATATAAAATTTCCCTTACTAAAATCGTGTATAATATTTATCCGCCGTTTTGGATAAATACTCGAGTAAAAACGGATATTTATGAGTATTTATCCATTTTTAGTATTTATCCGGATAAATTCCCAACACTAGAAAGGATCGATATGTTTTCCTTGCTTTCTAACTGAATTTACAAGGGTTGCATTGTATGATATTACGTTTATAAGGCCACACTACCGATTTGGGGGAAATCTGTTCCTACTCACAGTTACTAAATCTTTGTTGTGAAAAGGAATTAATATTAATGGCCGGTAACGCGGTTTTTTATGTCATTTATTATGGTTCAACCACCACCTACCTCGCCTCCAGCTCCATGACTAATAACTTACGTACAAGTCCACCTCCTGCTGCGAGGTACGCCGGCTATAACTCGAGCAATAATGTCGCGGACAGCGCATAAGTCAGCCGTGGGATAATCCGGATAGCTCTAATGGAATAATAGAGACGATCTATGACGTCATATATTTTACGAACTATCTGGATTAGTATCTGAGAGATATGAGCTTTATATACCTATATAGTTTTTGTATTGTTTGTTTAAAACTGGAATTATGGAAAATTACATTGAATTGAAGGTGGGCAGTTGAAGTACAAGTGTGAAATACTCTGTTTTTATTGCCTTTATTTCATAACCCTGTACGGACCGACAGCTTATTCTGATTTCCAAAATATTTTAAGCTGTGCATTTTTATTAAACACGGCTTTAAATCTTCATAGCGTGTGGTTAGACACTAACCTAGAGTCAGTATTTATGCAACCTATCTATAATCATATCTTCAGGCATTTCGTTTCCTCACGATGAAGTCCTTCATTGTTTTTAAAGCAAGTGATCACAATACAATACGCACATAAATGCGAAAAGTCAAAGCCTTGGGTTCAAACTCGAAATCTGTGACTTGGCAGTTCGCCGGTCACGCCACTAAGCTATCAATGCTTGCTATTAAATTACTTTTAATAAGAAAGCATTTAAAAAAGTAGATAGTACCTACTACCAACATAATAGTAATTATAATCAACTCCCATTACGTTGAGCTTAATATCTACGCTTTACTATAGAAACAGGTTGGTTCTGATCTCGCACACTAATTAATACTATCAAATTGGTCTACCAAATTATATTTTGCTATACATTTTACCTGGAATTGAACTTTATTTATTAAAGAGGTAAAATTTGCTTGTAAGCTTGTAGGCTTCGAAGCATCTCATTTGACTTCAATAAAAACAATTTACGGATAAAGAGTAAAAACCAAGTACCTACACATTACCGAGTAGCATAGCATCTGTAAAGTTCCTTTCATACGAACGAAGTCGCGGGCAGGTACTAGTTTACAACAAACGCGCATTTTGACATTCGTTACGAATCCATTTGTAGTTGGTAGGTACTAATCCTAACAGCAATACACCATGATATGCGGCATCCATTTGCATAAGGCTATAAATCGGCTCAGCGCCGCATTTTAGGGAACCCATGTCCAACACATTTGTAACGTTAGAAGTGTAATGCGCCACCATGCTGAGCTCTGGCAGAAAACATTGTTGACGTGCTTTGTGAGTACTTAATGTAGCTGACCACAGAATTAGTAATTCTATCTTTTCTGTACTGGATATTTATTTTGAGACCCATCACTTCAACTCCTAAAAGCCAGAACGACTATTCCGGAAAAGTAATTTCAGATCCCGCAACAAAACTGTTGTAAAAAATAGTGGCAGAGTTAGAAAAATAAATTTTCATTCCTCCATATAAAGCATGAGAAAACACAACAAAACTCAAAAGGGACATTTACTAAATATAGGTACATACACTCAATTATATAGGATTAAATTAATATATGAAATAATCAAGTTCAATACTTGAGCCTTATGCTGATACATAAAAAGGTGAGGTGAGGCATAAGACTATGAGGTATTCCGCGAAGCACACCCAAACAAAGCACACCCAGACGAAGCACACCCAAAGTATTCCACTTAGCACACCCGTAGGTGGGCTTAAAAAAAAACCTATTCCACGAAGCACACCTACGATTATCACTCGCATAGTGCGGAGACTAAGAAATAAAAATGTCGACATTTTTTGCATCTGTCTATAGATAGAGTACCTGGTACTAGGCACTTAGGTATTGAATAGTGCTAATATGTATTTAGACGAAGCTAATCCATAGTTACCTACATACTTAATAGTTTGGTGGAAAACTCATGAGTCGCATTGATTCTAATTTCACTACGACATCAAGCATTTCTTAAAAAGATTAATTTATTATAACCAAGCACTCTGGAAATGACCCAAGAAGAGATTGCATCAAAATAATATTTTATTAAATAATTAAATCCGAAAAGTAGCAAGCAGCTAAGCTCCCGTTAATTCTTCCGACTAAGACCAACATTCCGGGCGCGCAGTTTCCATCGCCAGCAAACTTCCAGGGCCTGTTTTAAATATTTTCATTCGCGGACTCAGCTTGAGTTTGGCAACAGTTTATTACTTGTTCAAACAAGTTTCAATGAGAATAGTTACGAAGGATATGATCGCTCATTTATGTGAAGTATAAGAGATACGGATTAAACTCTGAAAACTTTAAATGCATTCATATTTTTGAGGCAGTTTACAAACTATATACAAGTAACGCCTTCTAGCATATTTTGTTGGAAATAGCGCTACGAACACTGCTTCTTGCAAAATAAATTAGTTCTCAAGCAAATCTTACATCGTGTGATGATAAAATATACAACACCATACACTATGTATTATATAAAATGTTCAATGTAAGAGGAGCGAGCGGTCCCGAGTCTGCTCATTTCTAAGGCTTCTTTCTGGTCTGCAATCTTAAAGGGTTTCTTGAAGATAGCCTCTGCCGCCGTTACACGGAAGGTAAAACTTATGCTGAATAATATATTGTGTAAGTTTTCGAAATTCTTGTTTAGTACCTCGTTATATCTTTCTCGTGTTGTACTCTTACGCAGTCAAATCTATCTTATCGATACATACATACATACATAAGCTCACGCCTTTCGTCCATGAGGGTAGGCAGAAACTACGGAGCGCCATTATGATACGATTCTTACATATTTCTTTTGCTTCATTTACATTCATACATGTTGTCATACACACACGCCAGTTGCGAGTACTGCTCACCTGACCTTTCTGAAGAAATTATATTAAATTTTCTTATCTATTTCTAAACTAATAATAAATGTAGACAGAAAATATTTGATTTCCTGTTTGTAGAAATATTACTCAAAAAGTACTGAACTGATTTTAAAAATATAATTACCATAAGAAAGCTACATTATTACCAAGTAACTAGTCTATATGTTATTTACCAAACTATGCGGGAGTGGACAGAATATAAAAGTTTCAGAAGAAAAGTATGAAAGTCGCGAACCAATGGCTAGTATCCAGTAAAGTAGGGACTTTACTTACTTAGTTTGTCTCTTTCTATAACTTTTATTACTGACTTAAATGGTCAAAATGTATGACAACACATTATTTTGCAAACAATCGATTTTCCGCCAGCGCGTTTGAACTACCCTATGAAAATAAAGCCTTATACAAGAACAATACAATAACTAATAAATTACCGCTTATTTCCCGTTTTGAATAACACATAGGTATGCGATGTCCGGCGGCCGGCAGATAAGCGCATCGCGCACAATAAGCGCACCGCACACAATTATACAATTAGCCGACTATCAGCGGGCATCTGATATAAATTCGCGCAAAACGATGCAACGTTTACAAGAGCTAGCTTGTGAGCGGGCGCCGTGCCAACTGGGATGAGGACTGAGTGATAAGCGACAGCGTGTTGTTACTGAACGCAGTGTTTTTTTTTTTAAATAAAATAAACATAACATAACATCACGCCTGTAATCCCCAAAAGGTAAGGCAGAGGTGTACTTAATAGTACACCCACATTTCGCCAGTTATGTTTAAGTCCCATATCCACAAATCCAGACTCCGGGCTGCTACTGAGAAATTCTAGATGAAAAACTGACACTTTTCAACCGACCCGACCCGGGGATCAAACCCGGGACTTCATGCTCAGCAGTAACGGTTACGAACACAAAACCAACGGGGCAGTAAAAACAATATAATCATCGTTTATCGCGGATATTATCTAAATGTACATACTATATATTTAGTACTTACTTGCAAGAATGATGTAAAAACTATGTTAATTAAATTTACAAACGGACCAGATGAGAACATAATAACTACGAGGTTCAACAAATGTTGACAATTGCCTATGCACCTTGTGCTTAACCACTCGCCGCACCTCGCGCCACTCTCAGCGGAAAGGTCGTGAACGGGCCGTATTAAAGAGGCAGGGCAGTCCAATTTATCAAAAGATGTCTTTTCGCTGCTGTTGAAGCCTCCGCGCAACCCACGCTATAAGAACGCAAACCTTTTTGGCCTCATTATTGCATGAAAATCGTCAACCCGGCTTCACGGGCGCGGAAGTCAGTAGCATCCTAAAACCATCGTTATACTAAACGCGTGGGATGTTTTAGACCACCACCGTGTGGTGTGTTTTTTGTGTGTCTGCGCATATTCCAAACCTTTAAGTGAGGTGCAAGAGCACGTGTTTGATGTGACGTAAAGATTTGACGTGGGAAGCGTGGTCACCCTTTACTATCGTGCGTAAAGAGTTGAGTCAGTAAAATTATTTAACTACACAAAATTTGTAGAATATTATAGTTAACAATAGCAAACAATCGCTATTCCCGATGTAAAGTACCACAGGCTATCACAACTACAACTACAACACTGTACTCCATACAGCCCCCCGCTACCTCCTCCCCTTGCACCACACGCTGACATATTGTCTGTCACGGCGTCCGGTACGGCCTGTAATAAAGCTCTCAGAAACGCTAGCCGCTCACAATTTAGACCCTCATAATTCCGGCGGCCATTGTATTCATTCGTTATTATGTTAGTGTAGCGGCTAATTGAATTTATTTGCCAAGATTTATGACTGGATGCCGACGGGGCTTAGTTCAATGTTTTGGATGCTGATGTAAAGAGGCTTTGGATTGTAATGAGCCAGTTCAGTTGTAGTGATACTGTTTTTTATAAACACATAAGAAACTATTCAAGTTTCTGCATTATCTGATAGACACAAACATGTTACTTAAAAGTTAATGAAATTGAAAGGGGTATCTTGTATATATTTACAACTACATTACCTATAACTAAATTTGGGAATTGAGGGTGATAGAAAGAAACAAAGTTTAAATTGTATATGCGGGTAAAAAGCGTTTCAAAATTCAACTCGATTTTGTTTACCAAAATCCCTGTTAACAAGTGTAAATATTATATAAGTGCTAGAATCTGCAAGGAAATTTTGAGTACAAACGACAGCACATCAAGTTACCCCAATGTGTCAAATTTTCCCAATTGAATATGAACCTTACTTTGTTTAACATATAGTCGAAAAACGATAAAAAAAAATTGACACATTGGAGTCACTTGACGTGCTGTCGTCTGTACCTTACTTCAAAATATCCGGTAAATATTATTAAAGTTTTATACGGCCAATACGAGTACACCTCATATCATTTTGGTCAGAAATATAATTATATATCTGCCTAGCCTTTTCCCAACTATGTTGGGGTCGGCTTCCAGTTTAACCGGATGCAGCTGAATACCAGTGTTTTACATGGAGCGACTGCCTGTCTGACCTCCACAACCCAGTAACTGGGTAACATGATACCCCTTGGTTAAACTGGTTGTCAGACTTTCGGGCTTCTGACTACAAGTAACGACTGTCAAAGATCTACAAATGACAGCCGGGACCAACGGCTTAACGTGCTTTCCGAGGCACGGAGGAGTCTTGGTATGTAATAAATGGTCACCCATCCACGGACCGACCTCGTCAAGCGTAGCTTAACCTTCGATCGACCCATGCGGCTGTTATAATTTAGCCACAAGCTCCTCAAGAAATATAATTATACAATCTTAAAATAAAATTATGTACCAATGGAAATACTCTAGAAACCCTTTCAGTGGCTCCTGCAGGCCTAGCCATATTTCAAATTCTATTTCTATTCTATTGCGACAATAGAAAGAAAATGGCGTATATGGAATCAGCTGTTTGTCAACTGTCACGCATTAACGAGTAGAATTTGTAATATGGCTAGGCCTGCAGGTCTTACAAGAATTAATAATGTACAACGAGCAGTGCACTGCATTAACAACACTATTAACTTTTGCTGTTAAGACTTCAGTAAACTGTTGAAAATTATAAGCAAGACGCATGTAAAATGTGCTGAGTGGACCAAGCTACAAACAGGAAACCTTGGAGATACTGCAGTTACCACCTGTGACCTAATGTTGTTGGCATACATTGTTAAATTAAATTGTGTTAAATTTTCACAAAAAGCTTTAACATTAGACATTTATAACGTACTTAAAGTTCTGACATCACTGGAGGTTATAGCAATAAGTCGTGATATGGAATGTCAGACCTTAACGTCTCCGGGGACTGTAAAGGGTTTACTAGACAATACATGTTATTGACTGTTCCAGGCTTTCTTCATAATGAAACTAAGGCAAACTAGAAAACAATAATAGTGGGTGTTGTGTATTTTGTGTGTGTTTGTGTGTATGTGTGAGTGTGTATGTGTGTGTAAGGCAGCGTGTGGGCGTATACATGTTAGTACACCGGCGATGTTAAAATTAGTAGGATTATCGTTAAAACTTGAATCGTTTTATGGTCTTCATAAACTTGTCCTGTATCTTAAGTATCGGTACAGCAAAGTATAATAATTCTACGTATCGTATCTTTCGGCTCGAGGGAAGCCTGACTGTAAAATTGGTGAAGGAGACCGATTTCTCGCGGGATCCATATTATCTCGAGGGTTGTTGTTCGCCATTGTCAGAGAAAGTCAATATTAAATACTTAATGATTTTTAATAAAAAACATAAATCAAAACTAGCAAGAGAAGAATATATCTAAATTAATTAAATAATCAAATCAGTTAAATGACATCCATAAATTAATTGGTATTTTAGATTAAATCTATTTTTAAAAGAACATTCACTCAAAATAATTTAAATCCAAATATTTAAACAATTATATAGAAATTAATACATAAAAACAATAAAATAATACTAATAATAATAATTCGATTCAGGCGTGATCCGTGTCACAATTAGAGTTGTGGTCGGGGCGCTCGCTAGCATTCGAATGCCCGCAATGCTCGGCGCTCCGTGTTTATAAAGGCCGATCCCTTCCACAACTCGCCTGATTCACTGAGTGGTGCGATGATGTCACAGAGCGTTGTATTTTGTTTTTCGTCGTAATAATTTGCACACGCCGACACGGCTATTCTGCAAAAAGGTCGTCACTGACCTTATAACTCTGTAACACGAGACAGCGGTCAATTACTTAGCATTCTTGTCGACAACTCAACAAATTATAAAGAGTAGGGAGGCCCCTGTCCTCATCAAACTCGTAATAATAACAAAAATATTTCTTGAACGAATTTTTAGTCTTATGATTTGGAGGCCCCTGTCCTCAACAAAATATATCTCATTGTTTGGAGGCCCCTGTCCTCAACAAACTATAATTATATCATAAAATGTTTGGAGGCCCCTGTCCTCTACAAACGATATCTCATAAAATGTTTGGAGGCCCCTGTCCTCTACAAACTATATCTCACAAAATGTTTGGAGGCCCCTGTCCTCAACAAACTGATGTAACTCATTATCAATACATAGGTCTGGAGTACAAAATGAAAGTAGTGTAAACGTAACTTGAATACCTTTACTGTAGTGCATTATTCCTTACGTCAGAACATTGGCCCATGTCTCGGTTCTGGGTCGATGTATGTAGAACATTCCTGTCGCAAGGAGGGCTCACCTTCCGGTGTGGTATAATCATCTTCCGCCGACACGGTATCCTGGTCGATGCATTCTCCAGGTTTTGGTGCTAGGCGTAACTGGTCATGAGCCACTTTTTTTGGTCTTCCTCTGCCTGTAATCTTTTTAAGTTGATAGCGATCGTTAGGTAAAACTTTCCAAACTTCATAAGCGTTCGGGAACTTTAAATCGAGTCCAATTTGACTTCTAGGATTAGTTTTGAAAAGAACTATTTCTCCTTTTTGAAATCTCTTGACTTTAGCTTTTCCTTTATCAAATCTTTCTTTGTCATTCTTTCCTCTTGTTTGTATTTTCTTTTGTACGTAGTTGTCAAGCTGATTTCGATCTACTGTTCCGTCGTCTTCATTTATCAAAGATAACAATTCTGCAGGTGCAGCACATTGCCTTCCAGTAAGAGCTTTAATTGGACTTACGTTTGTAGTTTTGTTCTTGGTACAATTTATTGCTAATTGGAGGGCGTCTATACCTTTTTTCAGTCTTTTGTCTCATAATTACGAATTAAAGTTAAACCATTTTTTACAACAGCCATTATACGTTCGACTTGTCCGTTGGTGCGACTTACTCCGGGTGCAATAAAATGTTGGTGAATACCGTACTCTTTACAGAATTCTTCAAATTCTGCTTTAAATGCTGTATCTTGATCGCTTATGATTTGTTTAGGAGCTCCGAACAATGCTACGACATGTTTGAGTGCGTTAAGCATAGAGCTTGCAGTTTTGTTTGTAGCATAAGTTAAAGTCACAAACTTTGTATAAGCATCAACAATAACGACAACATATTCGTTCTTATTGTTTCGTTTTGTAAGGTGGCCTGTCATATCAATATGAATGGTATCAAAAGGAACTGGTTTCTTTTCTATAGGATACATTCGTACCTGTTTAGCGCCTGAGGTTCCCTTACTTGTTTTGCAAATGACGCAGTTGTCAATGAATCACCTCACTGTTGTGCTCATTTCAGGAAACCAGTAAGTTTCACGAATCTTCGAGAGTGTTTTCTCCCACCCGAAGTGTTTAAGTGCAGTGTAGTAGGCGTTGATAATGCTCCATTGATAGCTTTTTGGTATTACCTTTTTCCATTTTTTGCATCCGGGCTCATCCTCATGGTATTGACGTTCTAGAACAAGGTCATGAAGGCGATATTCATGTAACTCCTCACCTTGCTCCAACCTTTTTATAAGATCGGCCAACTCCTTGTCTCGTCTTTGTTCAATCTTGAGCCAGGTATCTATATTCTGGGTTAGATTTATACATGCCACAGGGTTTCGGCTAAAGTAATCTGCATGCTTCATACGGTTACCTTGGCGATATTCAATTTTAAAGCTGTAGTGTTGCAAAAATGACCACCATCTGTGAATCCTGGGTAAAAGTTCATGTTTGTGAGATGATGACTTTATGGCATTGCAGTCGGTCACAATGGTAAATTGTCTACCATAAAGATATTGCCTGAAATGTTTAATGGCTCGGACTATAGCAAGTGTCTCAAGCTCGTAGCTGTGATAGTGGCTTTCTGGTTCTGTAGTCCTCATACTCATGTACGCCACAACATGTTGCCGTTCCTCTTTTATTTGAATGAGAACAGCTCCAAATCCTGAGCTACTTGCATCAGTATGGAGCTCGATCGCCAACCCTTCTTCAAATATGGTGAGAACTGGCGCTGATGTAAGTCTGCGAATGATATCAAGCCTAACATTTTCACAATCTGGTGTCCAAGTAAACTTAGCGTCCTTTTTGGTCAGGTTATACAAAGGAATCATGCGTTCTGAAAAAGATGGAACGAAGCGCCTGAAGTAGCCAGCCAGTCCACAGAACTGTCGGACTTGTTTGACATTAGCAGGTACTGGCGCCTTCTCAAGAGCTTCTACCTTTCTTGGACTTGGACGAACAGTGCCATTTGTGATCAGGTTTCCAAGATATTCAATTGAAATTTTGAAGAATGAACACTTCTTAGCGTTCAATGTGAATCCAGCTTTAGTTAATGCGTCTAAGACCTTGTCTAGGATCTGTAAGCCTTCAGAGAACTTTTTACATTTAATAAGTACGTCATCCATGTAAATTAGAATGTCTTCAAGTAAAGGTCGTAATGCTGTCATTATAGCGCGTTGAAATACTGCTGGAGCATTCATTAATCCGAACGGCATTCTAACATATTCATACAGGCCATCAGGAGTTATGAAAGCCGTCTTTGATATTGAAGCCTCGTTAATAGGGATTTGATAGAAACCCTGGGCCATATCAAGGCTAATAAAATAAGTAGCTCCCGATAATCTATCAATTTGGTCTGAAATAATAGGTAGTGGGAACTTGATGGGAACAGTGTTTTTGTTTAGTTCCCGGTAGTCAGTGCACATTCTGTCTTCTCCGTTTTTCTTCTTTACTAAGATTACAGGACTCGCATAGTCTGAAGTACTTTCTCGTACAATCCCGTTAGAAATTAATTCATCGATAATGGCCTTGACCTTTTGTCTCTCTATTGGTGCCATTCTGTAGGGCCTTCTTGATACTATTTTAGATGAATCTTTAAGTTGGATGTCCAAAGAACCAGTTGTAACTTTGGTTTTAGGAATCCCGGTAACAAAAGAAGCATTGAACTTTAGTAATAAAGATTTCAACTCACGAATTTCCTCTTCATTGGTCAAGTCGGTGTCGATATTGCTTAAAGCGTCTTCTGTGGCTTGAATGGTTGTAATAGCAGAGTACCTCATTACTTTAGCGCTTTGTTCAGTAACCAGGACATTCAAGCCAGTGCCCTTTACGATTTCAGCTCCAATCATAAGATCACATGGTGTTTCATGATCTTCTACAATATGAAACGTTATTTCAACAAAGACACTGTTTATGTTGCAAGTCGTGTTGATTAGTTGGCAGGATAGAATTGGTACACTTTTGCTTCCAATGCCCTTCAACATCAAAGAACAATCTTCACGTTTACCTGGTAAGGTACAGCTTACTGATCGTCTTATTAAGGAACGAGCAGCTCCGCTATCATATAATGCTGTAAATGTACGGTTACCAATACATACGATCATTGGGGTAAGTATTTCATCATGTTCTTGTGCTAGATTGATTTTTTCAGCTTCGTCGTTAATCTTCTTAAAACATTTGTCTTCGCTGTGGCCAGTTTTGTTGCAATAATTGCACTTGAGCTTTGGGCGTTCCACTCGTGTTGAAGGTTCTTTATTGGTGCCTTCGCTTAGCAATGGCTTTGGGTCGTTTACTCTATCATTTGTCCTGTTACAATTTGTTTGAATATGCCCAATCTTGCCACACTTGAAGCATACTATCGACTCCTCTCGATTGTTTCTAAGCCTGGGCCGTTTGGCAGGCGGTTCACCTTGACGAGGTTCTCGTGGCCTGATTGTAGCTGCAACAGAAATCAATTCGGGGACAGTTGAACACTTACTAGACAAAAATCGTAAGCGAAGATACTCATTATCCATGCAGCCAATAACGGCTTCCACAGCATCAGCATCTTTATTGCAGCTTACTACGCGTTTCCAAATATGCCAAGCTTTGGTTATTGATTCAGCTGGATTTGACATATCAAATTTAAAGTTGCGCAATTTGAGAATATCATTGGAGTAACGTGCTTCAGGTTCAAATGTTTGTATCAATGCTTGTCGCATGTCACTCCATACAGGTGACTTTACAAGCCAGGTATCACCAACAGTCTTGGCTCGACCTTGTAGTAGACTAGCTATCTTAGTGCAAACTTCATAGTCTGCCAACTCCCAGTGTGATTTAGCTTGATCAACGTGCTCGCACCAGTCCCGGATTGGAACATCACCATCAGGATTATAAGGTGCAATATAGATGTCACATAATCTTGGTCTTCGCGTTGGAGTCACAGTTTTATTTATCAATCCTGCAAGAAACTCGTGATTAGTTTGCATACTGGCCTGCTGCTGTCGTGATAGGCTTTCCAGGATATTGGCTAACGTGGATAGCATCTGATTTGAGCGGTTTCCATCTGTTCCTTCATCATTGAGGGCGGATGGGGCAGAAGGTGTGCCCTGGTTGATTCCGCTTCTGATTTCGGCTCGAGGGAAGCCTGACTGTAAAATTGGTGAAGGAGACCGATTTCTCGCGGGATCCATATTATCTCGAGGGTTGTTGTTCGCCATTGTCAGAGAAAGTCAATATTAAATACTTAATGATTTTTAATAAAAAACATAAATCAAAACTAGCAAGAGAAGAATATATCTAAATTAATTAAATAATCAAATCAGTTAAATGACATCCATAAATTAATTGGTATTTTAGATTAAATCTATTTTTAAAAGAACATTCACTCAAAATAATTTAAATCCAAATATTTAAACAATTATATAGAAATTAATACATAAAAACAATAAAATAATACTAATAATAATAATTCGATTCAGGCGTGATCCGTGTCACAATTAGAGTTGTGGTCGGGGCGCTCGCTAGCATTCGAATGCCCGCAATGCTCGGCGCTCCGTGTTTATAAAGGCCGATCCCTTCCACAACTCGCCTGATTCACTGAGTGGTGCGATGATGTCACAGAGCGTTGTATTTTGTTTTTCGTCGTAATAATTTGCACACGCCGACATATCAATTGTTAGAACACGATCAATTTACCTGTACAACATTTGATTAGGAATTGAGTATTTTTGTAAGGGCATAAGTATACATTAGCTGTTACAGTATAGGTACTATCGCAGTGTATGCCTATGTGGATGATTTTATTTGTTATGATTTTATTTAGGTACGATTGCAAACAAAGGATTATATCCCGAACTGCCGTCGCTTCTCCCACATCACTCAGTATCTAACATATAACATAAACAATGATGTGTCGGCGTCACGAGTGCGATAAATCCGCCGCTAATGGCAGATACCCCGTTATGATCTGTGATAAACGGCCGCCATACATTCGGCTGTACACTGATTGGATTTTGTTGTGATGTAAGACTGTTGTTCAGTAGAATATTTGTTAGATACTTATTACAAATCGTTTGGTTATTTTATATTAGTGAGTTATGAGGCTAACGGCCAAGTAATTACGCATTATTATTGGATGTAGCTACTGTAATTTATTGTGAGAAACAAAATCCTAGCTGCCTACTGAAATCAATAACTAGTCTAACGAGTATATGAGTAGTACTGCCTTTATTGAAGTGAAAACTTATTAGGCGCATCGCGTCGGGCATTTTTAAGTTGGAAAAAAACCATTGAACTTGCGGTACCGTGGTAATTTTACGTTAAGATTGCAATTTTTTATTTTCTGACGATAAGTTTTTACCGTTGTCGGTAGTCCAAGATAGCCACAGATTTTATGGAGTTCTTTTAGTGTTTACCTCTACCATATTATTATTGTTATACCCTTTGGTTAACCTCGTTGTTCTAGTGGCCACAAACGCTATTGCTGATCATGAGGATTGGACAGAGCAATTATGAGTTTATCCATCTGGAATTTCTTAGTAGTAGCCCGTAATCTGGATTTGTTTCTAATGGGTGGGAATAGAGGCACCTCCTAATATATGGGATTAAAACATAACGTGAAAATGTGGGTATAATGCAAGTAATACAATAATCTACACTTCTGTCTTACCTTATTTTAATTTGAGTTCTGTAGGAAGAAAATTATTTTGTAACTGTAAAATCTTTTGGTTACCTTTGGAACTTTTTTTCAGATACGGCTCCTGAACTGCACTATACGTTCATAGAACAGGCGCTACACCCCGGACCTTCACTGGCACTTCACTGCGCGGCGTCCGGCAGTCCCCCACCAAGGTTCACCTGGTTGCTGGATGGTCAGGCTGTCGAAGAACATAACACACCTCAAAGGTATTACTTCTTATGGAATTTTAGTATCAAACAGTATTTCTAACCGACTTCAGGAGTTTATTTTATATGTATGTAATCGAATACTCTGAGATTTATTATGATCCGATTAACGTGTTTTTTTTAGTTTGATGCGAAATTTATGGCATTTGGTCCCATTAAATTGTAATTGGCTCGATAGCTTTCATTTTAAGAACATTTTTTAAATTTAATAAAAATGGCTAAATGAAGAGTTTATTTATTTATTTATTTATTTATTTCTTATGGCACTTCAACGACTTACTCACTAAAAATGTACATAAACACACAGCGCAACAGTAATAAGTATAGTGAATTCGTCACTTACAGAAATGCACAGCACTCGCTAATACAATTACTAATAATTACTAATAACTAAGAAGTTACATTACAAAGAAAAATTGCAACAAAAAATAAAAGTGGGCTTTGTACATTAAGCAGGGGCGACTTGTAAAGATAAGTTAGTAACACAAAAGATATTAAACAAAAAAAAAAAAGAGTTATTTTACACCGGTTAGTATTTTTATGCAGTCGGTTTAATATTTGTAAAAAAAGTTTTCTTGTTTTATACCTTACATCGTTATGTTTATAAACCCACGTGTTTAATAAATCTGCGTTTGAAAAAAATATGTACGAAAGATTACGAGGATAGAGCCAAATATGTATGTATTTGATATAAAACTCTCTTATGTAAAGATTGAAGAAACAATTTGGCAAGGGATGGTAGATTACGCTGTTCAAATTTTCACAGTACGATACCCACACGGTCTCAAGGGTTTTTAACTTCGCTGCTTTCGGTATACAATTATACCTACATCCTATTATTTCGTCCCATTTAAGAGCTGCTAGTTTTTCATGCACATCATATTTTGTGCTCCCCTATCTTTAAAATTACAAACGTTTTTTGTTTGCTCAGCAAAATCTGTTAACGTGTTAGATTAAGGCGCTTACTTTTCATAAGCGAGGTTTTGGTTTAATGTTGGGCAATTACCAATTTGATATTCAATTCATATTTTAAACTTTCTAAGTTTATCTTAGACGTTATTGACTTTGATGAAAAAAACATTGTAAGGAAACTTTGACTTATAGTTTAATATAAGTTTGTAATCGCCAATCAATTTGACTGGCCTGTTGGTCTAGTAGTTAGTGACCGTGACTGCTATGCCGGAGGTTGTGGGTTCGATTCCCACCCAGGACAAATGTTTGTGTGATGAGCACGATCATTTGTTCTGTGTCTGGGTGTGATTTATCTATAATGTGTATGTATTTAGAAATATATCGTCCCCGTAGTTGGAAAATTAAATAAGTCCAATTTTGGCGATATTGACTTTTCCCTATTTTCAAAACACCTAAAACATGCCGTATATTTGAGCCTTACAGGCATTTTCATATCTTATTCCGTTCCAAAAAAATAGCCATTGTTGTCGGACAGTTGGAATAATAAATATCTTCAGACAGACACTATTTTTTTAAAGGAAAAATAAGTAACTCAGTAAATAAATCAATAATTGTGGTCAATAATAAGTTGAATGTCAAATAAATTAAATAACATGAGTTGTTGAATATTTCCTCAACTTCAAAATTCTTTCACAAATCTAACTATGTTCTAGGAAAACTAAACAACTCTATTTATTTAATTCTGCTATTCCGAATTCTGATAAAACGTGCCTAATTTATAAATACTTGATGTTATCTATTTCTTCTACAACTAGATAATGATTAATTATAAGATGCTAGGCAAATAAAATTAAATAAATTAAGTTGTTTATAATAGCCATAAAACAAAATGCACCCTGAGGAAAGTTATCATAAAATTTAAGAGAATTTGGCGCGAAATATTGTAAGTATCTATGCAATGACTGATCGGGAACGACGACGGAGAGCGGGCGCGGGGGTGAGCGAGTGCGGTTTGATGCATCGCTCGCGCTCGCGTGTCGTGCGTTTTAGTGTAATACGTGACCTTCAATTGCGTTGACGTCAGAGTGACCAATAATGGATTCGCGAGGTAGATTTATGGTGAAAATGTGTCAAAAGGAAGAAGATTCATCTGAGGTATGTACCTACGATAATTTAGAACATTTTTTTTGCAAATTAAATTAAGAAATTAGAAACAATACGATTAGGTACGTTTTTCATAACCGCAAGAACATGTTTGAATAACATTAATTAATAATTATGTCATAACTATGTACTGATATTTATTATTTTATTTATTTTTCCTACCACCGAGTTTGAATATCAATCATTTTGCGTTGTGGGAAAAGTTGATAACTCTTCTGCTTTCATTTGAATTTTGACTCTTAAGTTGCAGAAGTAAGGTTACTTTTAGCTTGTCACATAAATTGTTTTTTGTTAGGTATTTTCGTTAAACATTTTTTAATAGTGTGTTTTCATTTTTTAACGTTTAAATCAGAAAAACATAAGTAGGTACCTATAGCAAAAAAAATATTTTTAGTTAACAATATGTTTTTTTTGTTTTGTTTACTAGGCAGTTTTGTTTACTAGGTGCTCAGATAGTTCTTAGGGGTGGTCCCGTTACACGTACCTAACTCATGTTTTATGGCTGACATTATTACCTAATTAACCTAACTGACCTAACCAACCTTCATAGATAGGTACCTAATGTATCTAACCGTGTCAAAGTTGGCGAATTCCGAGGCATATAAAGCTTGATGACCAAACGTGTTCCTTGACTTGACAAACTTGACTTCATAAACTCTTGTCTTAGATTATTATTTTACTTGTTTCCTCATTAAATACCTACTATATTATTGCTTTTTATTGTTTTAGGACAAAAATAAGACAATCAAACAACAGGACCAAAGTACCATTATTGTCAGCCCACAAAAATATAATGTTATAACATGCCAGAAATTACCATCCGAAATGCACAAAAATGTTTGCAACGACATAGATTTTGCTGTTGATATTACGATAGAAAAAATGCCAGATGGGTTGTTGGTTTCTGATGTTCCTAAGCTTCCTGAGCATGACGAATTTAAGATAATTACATGTGAATCGGCTCCAGCATCAATAATGGCTAGCGAAATTATTACTAATAACATTAACCCACCCCAATCAGCACCTATGCCTGTAAATGTCAGTCCCATGTCTTTGAGTAGCAGTAAAATTAATTTTAATGAAGATGACAACATAATATTATACAACTATAAAGATCTCAGTTCGCCTATCAGAGGGTCAAGTCCTATTTCGGGTATCGAACCAATGCCACCTTCGACAGATGAAGAACCTTTTTCTGATTCTGGATCTTCATGGATTCCGGACACAGACGAAGAAAATAATATAAAAAGGAAACGTAGTTCTTTAGTAAACATCACTATTTCAGTAGCAAAGAAGAAAAAAAGAGTAAAGAGATTTGAACGAATAAACCCCATTTTGTCGAGTTATTCTGAAGATGAAACAGGTAATATTATAACAACTCGCGCTATTATTGAAACTCCTATTGACCAAGTCTTACCAGTTAACCCTGATAAAAGAATCATGGAAAACAATATCACAATCGATGAGACAACAGATTCAGAAATAGAAACAGGAAATAAGGAAAAAAAAATCTACAGATGGAAAAATTCTAATCAAACAAACTGGAAAAGAAATAAAGAGTTGGAGAAGAAACGAAAATGTTTGCCATATAAAAGTAAAACTGGAAAGTTTCTTGCAGCTAAACTACCTAAAAGTCCTAAATGCAGCCAAAATTGTCGCCAAAAATGTACAGAAAAGTTTACACAAAACGAGCGTGAGGAACTTTGCAAATCCTATTGGTCTATACAAGATTTTAAGCTCCAAAAAGAGTTTTTGCTTAAGCGCATCATCATTAAGCCAGTGCAGACTACAAGAAAAACTGTACCGATCGACAAACAAAGAAGTTCTAGCAGAGAATACGGTTTCTATAAAAATAAGACTGTATTTGAACGAGTATGCAAAAACTATTTTATGTCCACTCTTTGCATTTCTACTGGTCCAATCGAAACTGCAGTAAAACATGTGGATGATCATGGTGTATTTACAAAAATGGATAATCGTGGCAGACAAGCACCTGCGAACAAAACTCCTGAAGAGCAGATACAAGAGGTAAAAAATCATATTGAAAGTTTTCCTGTAATTGATTCCCATTACTGTAGAAAGAAAACAACCAGGAAATACTTAGAACCTACCTTGTCAATATCAAAAATGTATGATTTGTATGTGCAGAAAATGAAAGAAAGCAATAAAGTGCCAGTAAAATTAAACATTTACAAGAAAGTGTTTGGTACAGAATACAATTTAGCGTTCTATCACCCCAAGAAGGATCAATGTAGCATGTGTAACAATTACAAAAAAGATAAAACCAATGTAAATATTCAAAATGAGTATACTGAACATATAGAGCGAAAAGAGGCATCTTATAGATCTAAAGAGCTGGATAAAAAGAAGTCGGACGAAGATGAATCATATTTGTGTGTCACCATGGACTTGCAAAGTCTACTGCAGATTCCATCGACTGCAGATAGTCTAATGTATTATTCCAGAAAATTAAATTTATATAATTTATCTATTTATGAGTTTAAACCTCCACAGAACGACGCTCACTGTATGATCTGGACGGAAATAAACGGCAAAAGAGGCAGTGTTGAAATAGCATCTGCTATTCATTTATGGATTAAGAATCTCCCCGAGGTTTTAACGCACGTCACCATTTATTCCGACACGTGCTCGGGACAAAACCGAAATCAGTACATAGCAGCATTTTTATTGTACTTAGTACATACGCATGAGACAATCAAAGTATTAGAACAGAAGTATCTAGAAAGTGGTCATAGTTTTATGGAAGTAGATTCAATGCATAGTGCCATAGAAAAAGAAAAAAGGTACACAGACACGTATTCTATAATAGATTGGAAGGGAATTATGCTACGGGCAAGATCAAAAAGACAAAATAAAAATGTAACTCCTTATAATGTAACTGAATTGTCATATCAAGACATGATTGATGTAAAAGCACTTGCTTCGAAAATAATTAAAAACAAAACTATAGCGGAGAATGGGGAGAAAGTGTGCTGGTTAAAAATAAAATGTCTTAGATTTGAAAAGGAATTACCTGGTTTTATTAAATACAGATACGATTACGATGGGCCATATAACTTACTAAATACTCTTTGTAAACCAGGGAGACCGACTAGGAGAACTCCAAACTCTGAAATGCCAACTATAAGTGCTGAAGATCTTCCCCGGGCATATAAACAATGTCTTCCTATAACAAAACAAAAAAAGAAAGACCTTTTACAGCTCTGTAAGAAAAATATAATTCCTAAAGAGCTTCACGGCTGGTACGAAAGTTTACCGTGTTTAAACGAAGACCAGGGTCCACCACATTCCACTGATTCATCTGAAGTCGATGAGTAAGCGTTTTTTTGGCTCCCTGCTCTACATATTGCTGAAAACTAAACTAAACTTTTAAACCCTAACAGCATGAGTAAAATGATTTTACAATAGGGTTTTTACATTGTTAAATTAACGTGATGTTTATTTTTAGAGTCATGCTTTTTAATTAATTTGTTATTTCATTTTAAATAATATTTTTTTTGTTTTATTTGTGATTGGTTTGCTCTTTACTATAGTCTTGGTCAAAGATGACAGAGACTAAGACTACGACGTTTTACGGTACCTATGTTTATGTCTTTTTTACAAGTTTACATTTAAGTATTGATTAGGTACAGTCATTTCAATTGTTTTTAATTTAAATTATGTTTTATTTTGTTAAGAAGGTATTTTAGTTAAAAGTAAATTGATATTAGAAGTTGTTGATTGGTGTACTCAATGTACCTGATTAGTGTCATATTATTTTTTGAGTTTTATTTAAGTTGTGTCTTACGAAATACTTTTAGTTGAATTGAGTCGTTTTAAAGTTTTATAATGATTTGTATTGCCTATGCCTTAGGTGCGAACAATCTTAATTTTTTGAGTTTTAATACAGAATAGGATTATAGTAATACTGTTTTAATTATGTTTTGATTTGATACAAACTTATATTTTTTAGTTCTAATTGATACCTATTTTAAGTTTTTCATAGTTTTACTTACTACTTAAGTAGGTATGTCTTTTGTAATTAGGTCTCTGATTTTAGAGCCATAATATTATTTTTTGGGTTCAAATTATTTTCTGTTTTGATTTGAAAGAATACTTTAAGTTAATTTGTTTCTACTTGTTCTAATTAGTGTAATTTAATTATTTTTTTTAAGTTTGTGGTAAGATAAGTATCTGATTACAAAACACTATTTCTAAATGTTATTGTTGTACTGTTCTATTTCTTTCTTAATATAACTTTATTAATATCATAATACAGCTTTTATTTTATATGAGACCAATAGTAGTTAAAAAATATCAAAGTAATAATAACGTACAAAGCCACTAAATTTTCTATTTAAAAATATTTCGAGTTTGATAAATTCAATAACTGCATTTATTTCACCAAATTTTACTCTACCAAATGTATTTAGCTTGTAGGAAAACTAAATAAATTGCCGAAATAAGTAGCTAATTGTAGTTACGTTATAAATAACAGTTGTGGCAAAATTAAACAACTTGATGTTTTAAGTGTTATTTAGTTATAGTTAAAGATAGAGTTCAGTTTGTTAAAGCATAATGTAAAAGGTAATCAGGTCCACAAAATATAAAATTGCCGACAGTAAAATTGTCTCACATTTTTTAAGAAATGAAAATTAACTGAAAAAAAAACACTAAATCGCGTTTATCTCAGAACTACAAAATCAGAGTTATTTATTTTTCCAACTACGGGGACGATATAAGTATGTTTATCAGCTGTTTAGTACCCATAACACAAGATCTCAAGCTTAACTTGGGACTAAATGGCGTTGTGTGAAAAAGTTGTGGAATATTATTATATTATTCCTTACTAGCTGCTGCCCGCGACGTCGTCTGCGTGAAGGTTCTACAGCACCAAATATACCTACCTAAGATTCCAGTGTCGCTATAGCATTATAAGTTAACAACTTTTAAAATAGCATTAAAATATAAGTTACATGAAGAGAGTTTTTTTATTTAATTAAAGTATTTTTTTTTTTATTCTGCAATTTTTAGTTTCTTTGTATGTAAAGAAAGTCTTTCAAAACTTGAAAGAATCATTGAAATCGGTTAATAATTGCAAAAGAAGTTCTTTCTAAACCTTTTAAAATAGACAGGCGTAATGTTATGGGAAATACATAAACCATGCACAGACATGTGACTGTAGCTGCTATTGCGAGTAATTTGTTGTTATGCGTTGAAGAGTTCCATCGCCTGTCTTCTTCATCAGTTTTTCTACACGAAATGATACTTGCTAAATGTAAATGCTTGATTTGTCACCAAAAAAAAATGTAAAAATTGGTACATGTTTTCCTATATTATTTGAGGAGTTCCCTCAATTCCTCGATGATCCCTCATCAGATCTGAGGTTCAATACTAATGGGACCAACCTGGTAGTATACCCTATCAAATAAAAAAACGATTTTTGAAAATCGGTCCATGAATGGCGGAGTAATCGCGTAACAAACACACAAAAAAAAAACACCGTCCAATTGAGAACCTCCTCTTTTTTTAAGTCGGTTAAAAATACGTTCAAAGGCATATACCTTATAACACTTCCCTATAAACTACGTTGATAATTATACTGCCAGGAGCCAAAATGTAAAGATAGTCAGGACTGGTGCGCGGGAGCAAGCGACGTACAGGTGCCCGTGTGAGAAGCAACTCGTCCTGAGATCTACACCCGCTGCTCTGAGTATCGGCTCCTGCGATTTATTGATTGTCATCACTAAGCAAACACTCACGGGGAACTGTACGCGCTCGAACTGGATCGGGAAGCTATGAAGTATAAGGGGAATGCGTTGTATAAATACTGCCTTGCCGACGCCACAACCCGTAATAATTTCCACCTCAATGGTGTCTGTGGAGAGAGATGACTTTAAGGCACCACCCGTTACACAACTTTGGAGGAGATTTGTTCCTAAAAAGCATAATCGGGACGCCGACCTTCATTCAGCTTGATGGTATGCGCTGGAAGTCAACTTGCTGACAGGAAGTTCAAAAATTCCACGGGATAATGTGTGGCGTCATCTTGCTCGACGACAGTGCTTATCGACGTATAGACCACTTCATTCCCCTCAATGTCCGAGAGAATGCATTCGTTAATTGCTGCAGCATGATCATTTTTGGGCGCCAAAATGGCCCTCTCACACGAATTCTGCTGGTGCGCTATACGACTGATGTCCACGTACACACAGCGAATGAGTTCTTCGAAGCTGGATACCACTCTACCGAGAGACTCTGAAAGCACAGCCTGTCCACTTCTCTCTTCTGGTAAAGTGCCTTTGCCAAGACTTAGAAGGACATCGGAGAATTCTTGAGCGCGTGCAATGCCGCCGAGCCGAGCTCTTATATTAATGGTCAAGCGCAGCGTACGAACTTGTGACCACAACGAAGATCGTTTCACCGAAGCATTCATCTCGTCAGCCCTCGATCCCCGCGTCAACTCGGGAAGCGTTTGCCTGAAATCGCCACTGAGCAGAACTGTGACACTACCCATCAAATGTTCGTTCCTGCTGATGCCCTGCAGGGTTCTGTCCACGGCCTCTACTGCCTTCCTTTTGAAAATCGTACACTGATACGATCCGAACTCTGCTCAAGATTTTGAGGGTTTTGTTGGAACTTCAATTTGTCAAAACGAATTATACGAAACAACTTTTATGAAAAAAAAATGCACAATGCCATCTATGAATTTTAAGAATAACTAATTACTAACCTCATCAACACGATCAAAATTTAAATTAATTTTCAAAAAGTGTTTATGTGTTACTTGATTTGATTTTTATACATTCTCATAGATGGCGCTGATTCCAAATTGTCTTTATGCTACTAACATTCATTAAACTTTGTTTCTCTGCCAAAGTTACTTAAATGGCGTAGTTTTTATAGTGTAAAGCTAGATAATAGCATAGCTTACTTAAAACCAACATTTAAATATGCGTCCTTTGATTACACGCTTCCACAGAATGAGTTAGAAGAATAAAGATTTACTGCTCCTCCCCCGTAGGTGATAGCGTGATAATATATAGCCTATGTGTTGACTCGACCTCTTAGTAATATTCATGCAAAATTTGAAGTAAATCCATGCAGTACTTTTTGAGTTCACCCTGGACATACATACAGACAAAAAGACAAACAGACAAAAATTCTAAAAAGTCACTTTTTGTCACCAGTTACGTTTTTCTAACAAAACCCACTCATTTTTTCTTGAAAATTCTCAATGTACAGTTTTTCTGTCGTTACTGTTTTATTATATGTATAGATATATATATCTGCCTTGAGCAAGCGTGGTGATCAATGCTCGTGCCTTCATTGTATGGGTAAATACCTTTGCCTTGCAGTGGGATAGTAACAAGCTTGTATTCAATTATAATTATTGTTTTGTTAACAGAAGTATATCCCAGTTTATGAACTCAAATGGTGACGTGGTGAGCTACATGAACCTGACGTCAGTCCGGCCTGAGGATGGCGGTCGGTACACCTGCAGAGCGCACAACTCGAGAGGAGCCGTCGAACATTCCACCAGGCTCAATGTTTACGGTAAATTCTCATACAGCTCAGCTATTTGACGTACCCAGCTGTTAACTTCAAATCTCAAAGTATAATAAACCTCCTCTTTTCTAGGGACAGTTAAGAAATGTCGATATGTCAGTTCAGCACTAGTAAAGTCCAAACTTCGTCATATTTAGTTAAAGGCACTTCTTTAGCAATCATATAATTAGTTCAGTTCTACAAAGAACAGTTTAATGTGTCATTGCACCTTTTATTCTACTATTCTGAACAAGACCATATAAAACAGGAAGGTTTTGTCAACTTTTCCAGGACCACCATCGATAAGGAACATCGGTCCAATCCGGGTCGTAGCGGGTGTCAACACCACCATCTACTGTCCATTCTCCGGATTTCCAATCAGGTTGATGGAGGTGCATTTGCTTAGTAAAATTATAAGTTTCATTTTTGTTTTGTTTTCGTAGTACGGTGTTAGATGACCTTGACCCTTGGATGTAGATGTCAATTTGATGTATCTTCTTTGTAGCATTTTTCTACCCCTTCCTCTAAAACTATTATAAAAGAAAAGCACCTATTTTTACGTACGCAAGACGAATACTCTTTCATTCAAAATTGTAATTGTCTTTCTACTGATCCCAAACTAGAGTAGATGTAGATATTGTGATATGCCAAATAAAATGACCTCAGGTAATAGGGTATATGCATGTATTTTTTTTATATTTTTAATTCACTGTTTACAACGTTTTAACATAGTAAAAAAAAAAAACATATTGAAAAATTGCTGTAATGAAGCTTAAAAAAAATATTTAAAATACAGAATAAATTTGAGCTGTTTAAACGCTGCCATTTTCGCGCGCCATTTCGATTACGTCATTTACTATGATCCCATTACTATTACTATGGGTGTTTTCGTTCTTCTAACCATTTCACCATGAAAAAAGCTCAAAAAGCAGATTACCGGTATTGCTTGTACCCGAATGCAATAAACATTATCAGATTGTGCTTTTACAAAACCACTTTCAGTCATTTTTCTTAAATGTTTTATAACCTCACTATATGAAGCTAAAATTAGACTTGAACATTAAATTAGTTCACAACACACACGGCAATAATTATGTTTTCCAATAAAAAGTCCATTCCAATACTTAATGTCATACTTACACAATGTATGTTTTGTAGGCGTTGAGTTGTTGTCGTAGTATTTGACGTCAAGTTTCGTTATAACCAATGGTGATGCGTTTCACAAATTTGAATTTCCCGCACTTAATTCACACTTTTATTTTTAATTTTAAATAATTATGACGCTATTAAAAAGTAAAATAATGATTTAGTTCATATTTTCTGCCATTAAAGATTCAGAAAAAAAATATTCGAACCATATTTAAATTACATGCATATTCCCTATTAACTAGTACCTTTCTGCATTTCAGTGAGATTCACTGGCAACGCGGAGGGATGGATGTCAGTTCTACTGGAGGCCGTGCCCTGTCAGGAGTAGGAGGAGAACTGCTGCTGTGGCCAGCTGAACCAGCTGATGCTGGAGTGTACTCCTGCAGGGTGACGTCACCATCAGGGCAATATGCACAGAAGGATGTCCAGATTTTTGTTAGGAGTAAGTTGATCTACAAAATAACGGTGTTCAGAAGGCAAGCTTGATAAAGATCGTAAATGAAATTGAATACGACAAAAGGTTCTAATAGCATATTTGATTTCAGATCCGCCGAAAATTGCTGGTTTCATGTTTCCACTTGATTTAGTAGAAGGAAGCTCGATACAAGTATTATGTGGGATCACTTCTGGAGACAAACCAGTTTACTTCTCTTGGCTCAAAGATGGGCAGCACATACCATCTGCTTTACAGGTAAAATACACAACAAGGAAGACACCTTTTTCTAGATGAGTTTTGTTAATGGACCATGAGGATGGTTACCAGAAAGAGGTAATAGAATCGGTCTTTTGCATTCTGGTTTTTTTGTCCAGGTTCAAGAGAAGTCATTGGATGAGTTTAGTTTTCTGATATTCTCTCACGTGACGTCAAAACATAGCGGGGACTATACATGTGTTGCAAGCAATTCTGCGGCAGAAGTTAACCATACTGCTAAATTGGCTGTGAAAGGTATTGTAAAAGATTCTTTACTTTATTTATTCCATTTAACTTTGTCTACTTGATTGTTAGCACTTGGTTTTAAGATGTTTTATTTCTTTTCAGTTGCACCGTCCTGGGTGTACGAACCTCAAGACATTTCAGCTCTTTTAGGAACCCAGATCTTGGTACACTGTTCTACTAAGGGATATCCTGAACCAAGAGTCTCCTGGCTCAAAGGTCACGGTAAGTTAAAATGTTCGTAGGTAAAATTAGTGTTTCACTTAGTAAGTTTTTTAAGTATAAATCACTGATTTAGCTCTTGTTTCTTTTAGGGTCAGGAGTTAGTGACTTCCGACCAGTATCAAACTTGGACCTTCAGTTTTCCATGCTTCCCAATGGATCTCTGAGTATAGCCCCCGCTGCCCATCATCACGAGGGGCAGTACATGTGCCGAGCAGAGAATGGTATTGGAAGAGGACTCTCGAAGATCATTGCTGTGTCTGTGAATGGTAGGTAATATGATTACTAATTAATTTCTCCATAAACGAATACAAAGCCTAGGCTTTCGTTGGTAAAATACAATGTCATGAAATTAATGTTTGACCTTCATTTTTAGAGCCCGCTCATTTTGAATTCTCATCACGTAATATGACAGTGAAAAGGACTGCGCAGGCGCTGCTACAATGTGACGCACGAGGTGACCCACCCATACAGCTGCAGTGGACGCATAACATGAAGCGAGTGGACCTTACCACGTACAGGTAAAGACTAGAATACTGATTTGATTTTACCTATTTAATAACGAACATAAGGACCTTCCCTAACCGTCTACACAGTACAGAAACAGGGAGTAAAATTCTTTATCTCCCAAAGAAAAGGAGAATCCTCCTCGCAGACAGGGGGTTGTGTCTGGTGTGCTACTACTGCCCGACGGTTATTGTTGGAATCTTGTATACGACAATCGCGCGTATAATTTTAACATCGCGATGTCAGTCAGTTAGTTTATATGTGGAAAGATAGATGACGCTACTAGTACAATCTCTTCTTTACAGAGTATCGGTATCAGAAAAACGGTCAGAAAGCGGCGTGAGCTCTCAGCTGAGCATAGCACACGCTGAGCGACACGATTCGGGAGTATATCGTTGCCGAGCGGAAAATGCTTATGGAAGAGATGAACTACTTATTTACCTCGCTGTTCAGGGTAAGAAAAAAGTTGCATGCATCGTGACCCTACGACCCAGTCAACCTCTCTTAAGAGGTGTGAGGAACAAGGTGTTAAATCACGAGGATAACTTTACCATCATCCATATATGTCAATTTTAGTTCGTTTGTGGTGAGATGGATGTCGCAATTTTATTACCCTTTAATAAACTGCTTGAAATTACTCTTTAACCTATTGAACTAACAGCCATGAAAACCCGCAGAGTTCCCCGAAGCCCCCCTCGGGCTGCACGTGTCACGTCGCTCGGGGCGCGGCGCGAGCATCTCGTGGCGGCGCGGGTACGACGGCAACGCGCGCGTGCTGCTGTACCGCCTGCAGTACCGCGTCGTGGGGGATGCGCGCCGCCCCGACGCGGGGGACTGGGCTGACGCGCCCACAAGAGATGTGCCTGTTGACAGGGTATCAGAAAGGTGAGATATTGACACTTACAAAACTGAAGTGGTCTTTATGATAGTCTTAAAGATTGAATCTGCTTTTCGGAAGGGGCCACTGAAGACATTTTTAAAGTTAATTTTTGGTTCAAAAGTGCCTTTTATAATGGCCTAATTGAAATAAATGGTTTGACTTGACTTGACTTAAGTAACTTAGACAATTGAATCTAAAAAATGTATTTGAATTGAAATTCAAAAGTTATTAATTTAGTTTGTGCAATCAAAATAATCAATTAATCATAAAATTATATCTGTTGGCACTAAAAATGATATCATTAATAGGTATGTTCTCTTGCGACTTACAGACATGACCCAGATGCCGCCAATACGGAAATGCACTTAGAATACCGAGTGGAAGGTCTTCGACCAGCGACTGCGTATGCGCTGAGGCTTGCAGCGGTCAATGCTATAGGTGACAGTGACTACTCGGATCCTGTCATTGTACAGACTTTAGAAGAAGGTAAGAAGTAATTCTCTTTTCACTTACGTTGTGTAAAATGTATTAGAGACTCTTTAGTTTATAGTATGGGATTCAACTAACTGCATAATATGCTATTTTTAGCTCCGTCTGAACCTCCTCACAATGTGCAAATACAAGCGACTGCACCAGGAGAACTGCTCGTCAAATGGCAGGTGAAATGTTTACTCTAATTAATATAAAATGTAATATTTGGGTTCTAAGTTTTTTGTGAATTCAATCCCTAAGGTGGTAAAAGAGGGGTACAAATTTATTGTATATACATATAACCTAACCTAACTTACCAAACCTATCCTATAGCTAACCTAACTACCTAACCTAACTACCTTACTGCAATGCATTGATTTTGAAAGCTACAAAATACATTATTTTAAACTGAACTACTGCGCTACGTTTCGCAATGTTACATACAATACTAGAGTAAGTATTAGAAGAGTATTTAAAGTAGTAAGTAGTAATAGTAGGAGGTAATAATTTAACTCTATTGACATAATATCATACATACATTAAGTACTTCTTTGACTAGTTTATCGAGTGGTTGCCCACAACCGCGGTAGGTCCGCGCTTGCGTTGCGGCCATCTGTCAGTCTGTCTGTTCACGATAAACTCAACAATGACTAAGCCGATGCTGTTCTCACCTATGGATAGAGTGGTTCTCAAGGAAGTTTTTGGCATATAATTTGTCAAGTTTTTGTATACATTGGCAAAATTATAATGAAATTAGTTGGTGGAAAAAAATAAGCCCTCTGGGAGCTGGGCGCGAGAACCAAACTCCATGCGGGTGAAGCCGCGGGCATCAGCTAAGTAGTTGGGAATTAATGTCAAATTAAGAATAATAATAATAATGTTGTGTTGTAATGTTTTCATTCTTTGACCGCGGCTTTACCTACTTATATTACAATTTTCCTTGTTTTGTCATACATTTTACAAATAACACTGTAATACATTCCTCTTCCCCCGGACCGCCGCAAGGTGTTGACGTGCCTCAGTAACCATATATCAGAATTTAGTTTCAAATTTAATATTTTACCCAATTTAAATAAAGTAGAAAAAATAGGAGTGCATCACCACTGAGGAGTTGTCTACCAACTTCATTACGGCCAGTGCGAGACGGCAACAATAACTCCAGCGATCGTGCGCTCCTGGTACCTGAGCAGTCTCATAGTGGTGAGACTTCACCCTCAAGGACAAGTAAGCGACCAATAAACTACTCATTACTGCGCGGGCGCACCTCCCGCCATTGCTATTGGATGACTACCTGCGCCTGCACCTCCTCATTTGACTAATTAGCAACGCCCACTGTCTAATCACTCGACGGTTAAACTCCTCCTCTTGGCCCCAGCGAAAACATCTTAAAACTAATTAGAACTTATTACACCCTAGTAACATGTTCACTTCACAAATGAATAAATCGCTCTCAGATCCTAATGTGAGTGAAGTGGGAAACATTACGCCAACTAACACCTATGTTGCTGTTCGCAAAAGGGTAAGAGATGAAGACTTGCCTGCGGAATTCTGTAAGTTTAAGGAAGAGATAAGGGAATTATTTTCAACGTTTCTGACCACTCAAAAAAGCGAACTTTTGGTAATAAACACCAATTTAAAAGAAATTCAGCAAACTAATATTAGTATTGAAGCTAGTGTAATACGTCTATCCAGTCAACACGATGAGTTCCTTAAGAGAATTGAATCTCTTGAGTTACAAGCAAAAAAAGACCGAGAGTATATAACCTTACTGGAAGATAGAGTGGAAGATCTACAAAGAGGCTCGCAGAAAACCAGTATAGAACTTAAGAACGTCCCTAGAAAACCTCAAGAAACTAGAGGTGACCTCATAAACATGGTTTTATCCCTCTCAAAGAGCATTAGCGGAAATTTGGACTTGAAAGATGTAAAGGATATTCATAGAATCCAGGGCAAGAAGGTCGAGGTTAAAAATACTCCCATTATTGTCGAGCTTGGTTCATCGATAATAAAAACAGATTTTCTACAGAAAGCTAAGACCTATAATATAAAAAATAAAACAAAACTGCAGGCTAAGCATTTGGGCTTCACCAGCAATGAGGATACCCCAGTGTTTATATCTGAACATCTTACTGCTAAGGGAAATCGTCTATACTTTTTGGCGCGGGACTTAGCCAAAACAAAACTATACAAATTCTGCTGGACCACATTCGGACGTGTCTTCGTAAAACGCGATGAAAACTCTCGGGCTATTATGATCAAGACTGAGACTCAGGCACATCACTTAATGCAGGAACTGTGACTAAGTTATGTAAAGGTCTATACTAGTACGCCATTATTCATAGTTTTATTATGTATTAGTAACCTACTTTATTATGTCAATTTTTCGTTAAATGTGTCAAGCATCAGGATAACTTTTAAAATGTCCACATTCAAGCATGTTCAATGTCACCATAATGTTAAATGTAATACTCATAAAACTAACACATTACACTCAATAACACTCACACTAACAATCTATCAAACTCTCATCACGCACCCACCTTTACACAGGTCACACACACTCATGAGCATACCTAAACCGCCTATCACAAATGTATTAAGTGTCGAATTAGTAGATTTACAATCGGACTATCTATGTTTCTTCACTAACGTAAATTGCACGAGGCACAACTGGTATTATAATAACGTTAATGGATAGCCACCTAAATACTATACGGGAATTAGATGATAGCGAAATCTCAAAGTCAGCTATTATAAACATTGAAGAGTTGCATAACTACTTACAGCATGGAAACTATAACTTGACAGTAGTAACCCAAAACATCAGGAGTGTCTATTCAAACTTTGAAGACTTACAGCTAAACCTATCACAAATAAAACATAGCATGGACGTGTTAGTGTTAACGGAGTGCAGGCTTAACTATCACAGACAACTACCTTTGCTTGATAATTACACTTCGTACTATACGAAAAAACAGCTTAATCAAAATGACGGTGTGGTAGCTTATGTTCGAGATGGGCACCAGGCCCATGTTACTGAAATTAATATTTCACACGCGTCAGCTATTCAGGTATCTATTTCAAACTATACCATCATAGGCATCTATCGTTCACCCTCCAACCTTTGTGCTGATAATTTTATAAATTCATTAAATCTTCACCTTGAGTCTATTATGACACATAAAAATATTATGATTGTGGGTGATATAAATATTAATCTAATAATCAAGAATTCTGAAACATCTCAACAACGTAGTAACAGATTAAACTATTTAAATATGTTAGCGGCACATGGCCTTTTACCAGGACACAGTTTACCTACCAGAGAACAAAGTTGTTTGGACCATGCAATCTTAAAAATTGACAAAGCTTTGAGCTCGGCATTTGTGGGTGTTATTAACACCTCAATCACAGACCACGCAATGGTATTAATAAACATAACCCGATCACTAAAAACTAAAAAGTCCGCCAAAACAAAAACTGTTATTAATTTCGAGAGAGCACATACCCATTTGATAGCTACTGACATGTCATTTTTTAATACGTGTAATGACCCTGAGATCATAGCTTATAAATTTATAGAGGTAATAAAACATTCACTACTATCAAATACTACAACTAAGTCAGTTCCAAGCGGTAGGCGGATTATCAAACCTTGGATGACTGCTGGTGTACTTCGATGTATTAATCTCCGTAATAAAATGCAAATTCAAATTAGGAAAGATGCCTATAATATAATACTACAAATAACTTTCAGACGTTTTCGTAACTTTTGTACTAACTTAATAAAAAAACTTAAAAGAAAATCACAAAGAGAACAAATAGCTATGTCAATTAACAATCCTAAACAGCTCTGGCTAAAAATTAACGAAATTACACAATTTAAAACCCCTAAATCAGACAATTCTAATTTACTTAAAATCACACCACACCCTCTCGATTCTCTGAACCGTATTAATCAGTTTTTTGTTACAATTGGTAAAACATTGGCGGAAGAGATAATTAAAAAGTCTAACCACTCCAATCTTAGCCCCTCTTACCTAAGGAGTGAACAGCATACTACCTCATTCGTACTGCTTGACACTGACCCGCAGGAAGTGGAGAACGTACTCATGGGCCTCGATTCTGAAAGCTCACCTGGCTGGGACGGTATATCTACAAAATTTTTGAAAATGACTAGAGACTTCATGGTTCCTCTAATAAGCCAACTAGCCAACCTGTGCTTTAAAGCCGGGATATTCCCAGAGGTTTTCAAGCGATCTATGGTTACGCCTGTGTACAAGGGGGGGGACCGGAACGATGTCAATAACTATCGCCCTATATCAGTTATACCGTGCATTGCAAAAATATTAGAAAAATTACTAAATAACAGACTAATTAGTTACCTTAGTAAACATAACATTTTATCTTCCTCCCAATACGGGTTCAGAAGGGGTCTATCCACACAAGACGCTGTGAAGGCATTATCTGGTGAAATAGTCAAAAATGTAGACAAAGGCCTAAAATGCCTTACAGTATTCTTGGACCTAAAAAAGGCATTTGACACCGTTTCTGTCCCCATCCTTCTGCACAGGCTTGAAACAATCGGCATAAGAGGTTTGGCTCTTTCTCTCTGCGGAAGTTACCTATCAAACCGAAAACAGCAAGTAAGGGTTGGAAATTTAACTAGTGAGGAAAAAATAGTATGTTTCGGAGTACCTCAAGGAAGTGTGCTCGCCCCGACGCTGTTCTTGATTTATATAAATAATTTGTGTAATATCGAGAACAGTGGCGGACGAGTTTTTTCATACGCGGATGACACAGCAGTAGTTTTCGCCGGTGACTCCTGGGCTACCGTGCGTGCTACTGCTGAACGTGGATTAGCGGTCATAGCAAGTTGGTTAAATGCCAATCTTTTAACACTAAACGTATTCAAAACAAACTTCATCTGCTTTACTCCAAATCAGAGTTCACAGCCAGGTGCTGATTTTGGAATAGTGATCCATGAGTGTGCAACCTCTCATTATCCCTGTAATTGTCAAAGCATACAGAGAGTCAGATTCACTAAATATCTTGGCATAACAGTTGACCAAAGACTGTCTTGGCACACCCATATTGAAAATACCATGGCCAGGATTAGAAAACTTATATGGATTTTTAAAACATTACGACATGTAATGCCACCGTTGCTACTCAATAAAATTTATACTGCTCTGGTACAATCGGTCATCACATATTGTATACCAATCTGGGGAGGGGCCACCAAGACCAAATTTCTAGACCTAGAAAGGGCTCAAAGGTCTCTCATCAAAGTTATGTACTTTAAACCCTTTCGGTACTCTACAGACAACCTTTACAAGGTCAGTAATCTTCTGTCTGTAAGGAAATTATATGTACTGAACATAACCATACATCTACACAAGACCCTTTCTTTCGATTCATCTAAGCTTGATAAAAGACGTAAAGACATTGTGGCCCACACCCCTCGGGTCCGAACGGTTTTCGCCAGGCGTCAGTATAACACTCAATCGACCTATATTTACAATAAACTGAACCACATATTGAATATTTACCCCATGTTGCGTTATGAATGTAAAAATACTTTATCAGAATGGTTAAAATCTCAAACGTACGATGAAATTGAACTTTTACTCACTAGAATTTGCTAAAGTAGAACCTGTAACAAATCTTAATAAACATCAACCGATCAATCATTAACACACAGACACATCTACACACACCCACTCCTCGCACATCCACCCTCCACATACATACGCACACTCGCACACCACACACACACTCACACACCACACACACCCACAACCACTACACATACCTGAACTTGCTAGAACAACTTTTGTAACATCCTTAAACCTAAATTTTTTTCTTTCTTTTCTCTTATTTAAATATGTCTCAACACTTTGTTTTAAATATGTCTCAACATTGTAAACTGTAACCCATGGGAAGTTGCGAGGTAACCCCAACACAAGTATCCTTATAACTTAAAGGGGCTGCCTCAATTTTGTGCTGTAAAACAATTGTATGAGAAACAATAAAAACTTTTTATTTTATTTATTTTTATTTAATACAGGCGCCACCCCAAGAGTCGTGGAACGGCGAGCTGCTGGGCTACGTGGTGACGTGGCACGAGGCGGCGGGCGCAGACAACAGCACGGCGGCGCTGACGGCGGCCGGCTGGGGCGCCGCGCACGCCGCGCTCGTGGCGCTGCGCACGCACGCGCACTACGAGCTCACGGTGCGCGCCTTCAACGCCGTGGGGGCCGGCCCGCCCTGCGCGCCGCTCACTGCCACTACCTTGGAGGGAGGTGAGATTAATACAATCACAACAGCACGGCGGCGCTGACGGCGGCCGGCTGGGGCGCCGCGCACGCCGCGCTCGTGGCGCTGCGCACGCACGCGCACTACGAGCTCACGGTGCGCGCCTTCAACGCCGTGGGGGCCGGCCCGCCCTGCGCGCCGCTCACTGCCACTACCTTGGAGGGAGGTGAGATTAATACAATCACAACAGCACGGCGGCGCTGACGGCGGCCGGCTGGGGCGCCGCGCACGCCGCGCTCGTGGCGCTGCGCACGCACGCGCACTACGAGCTCACGGTGCGCGCCTTCAACGCCGTGGGGGCCGGCCCGCCCTGCGCGCCGCTCACTGCCACTACCTTGGAGGGAGGTGAGGTTAATACAAGCGCCGCCGTGAAATTAAAAGATTGAAAATCAAAATCATTATCCAATGATGGAATAGCCTGACGTTTTCTCCCGGATAAGGTAGGTATCAAAAGGTTGGTTAAACCTTCCTTTTTATCTGCATACTGCATAATTATCTGCATTTACGAGTATATCTCAATCTAAACAATTTAGGTTAAACTAAATTGTCGTCTTTTGGATACAAAAGTCACTAAATTGACTTAAATTGGTTGATCAGCTGAGCAGTTGGAAGTGAAGGCGACATGAGTTGCAGTCATTCAACAATAATTCTAGAAATTAACAGATCACTTCACTTCTGTTTTTAAATTAACCGGCTGGTTTATCTATCATATTATCCGTTTAACATTACCAGCAATTACATTACCACATTTATACCAACATGTACCTAACAAGTATGTAAGAATCGTAGCATATGGCGCTCTGTAGTTTTTGCCTACCCCCATGGGAAAAAGGCGTGAGTTTATGTATGTATGTATTACCAACATTACCTACCAATCATCCTCATATGAGATGGTATTTATCTTTTCCGTGACTCATTCACTACTTCTGTTCAGCTCCCGAAGCCCCTCCGGAGCGTGTCCGCTGCGAGCCCCTGTCGGCGCAATCGGTGCGCGTGTGGTGGGAACCTCCGCCACCGGCGTTACGGGGAGGTGTGCTTCTTGGATACGAAGTCCTTTATGAGGTTAATAATTATTTATAAGAATTGTTTACCTAATTCAATAGCCGAATCTTTTTTATTAGTAGGTAATGATGCTTACCAATTTTTTGTTTTGTAAATACTTGACAATCAATTTTTTGTTTTGTTTTGACTGGCCTGTTGGTCTAGTAGATAGTGACCCTGACTGCTATGCCGGAGGTCGTGGGTTCGATTCCCACCAAGGACAACTGTTTGTGTGATGAGCACGATCATTTGTTCTGTGTCTGGGTGTAATTTATCTATAATATGTATGTATTTAGAAATATATAAGTATGTTTATCAGCTGTTTAGTACCCATAACACAAGCTCTCAAGCTTAACTTGGGACTAAATGGCGTTGTGTGAAAAGTTGTGGAATATTTATTTGTGGAATATTTATTTAAATGTTATAAAAGTCCAAATCTGCCCAACACAACTGCGCCACACAATAACTGAAAACACTAGCACTGGATAGATTCATACAATCAATCATTCGATTGTGTGGTTCTAAAAATATTCATAAAAAACCTACACGGTCCTTGAATGATCTGATTAAGACAACATCTAAACTATGAAAAAGACTGTAACGTCTAGGCTTGTTTCAGTGGTTTTTTAGATATCAGAAAGAGAAGACCGAATTATCTTCACTTTAAACGTTTAAATGTGTTATAGAAACAAAACATTTATGAACTTGTATTTCTGTATTGTACAGACGGTTGACGAGCTGGAAAGCCAAGTAGAAACCCGTCGTTCAGGCGGTATGGAGACTGTCCTGCAGGCATTACAGCGAGCTGCTAATTACAGCATAGCAGTGCGCGCTAGAACTGCTGCTGGTACGGGACCTACTTCTGAACCAGTTTATTGCATAACACATGAAGACAGTAAGTTTCATCAACAAGAAAAGGTGCACCGCGTTGACGTCTGACAAAACTTTTGTTCAATTTATCACATGCATATCCAGATCCACCTGATTTGTATTAAAAATGGAACAGTTTTAGCTTCTGATCAAATCTAATCCAGCGATAACGATGATTGTCAAAGGGGATGCAGCTGAATACCTAGTTACAGGGCTGCATGATACATTTTGGTAAGACTGGTTGCCAAAGTTAGAATTATTGTTCATCATCATCTGCCTGGTTTTTATCCAACTATGTTAAGGTCAGATTCCAGTCTAACCGGATGCAGCTGAGTACCAGTATTTTACGTAGAACGTCTGCTATTTAACCTCTATAACCCAGTGACTGGATAACACGATACCCTTCCGTAAACTTAACTGGTTGTCAGGCATTCGGGCTTTGGACTACCCGTTACGACTGTCAAAGATCTACAAATACATCCGGGACCAACGGCTTAACGTGCTTATCAAGGCATGGAGGTGTCTTGTCATTTCAATGAATGGTCAGTTGGTCACCCATCTACAAACCGACCTCCGCCTCGGCAATCAACTCATGCAGGTTTTATTATTAAGTCATAAGCCATTATTAAATGCAAGTTCAAAAATTTGAAATCTCATGGTTTCCAATTCATCTGTTCAGCTTTTTCTCCTTCCTTCTTCTTGCATGTGGTAACTTGTATTAAAAATTAATGATTATACAGGTTGTAACAGAAATGGTATATACATACGAAGGGCACGGATTCTCTTGGTGATAAGAAACGACATGGCAACGTTTTTATACATATGCATACATAATTGTAAAGTTGAGCCCGCCCGCGCTGTGGCGCCTTCGGCGGTTAGGCAGAGCCCGATAGGTCTGTACTAGGCGCGCAGAACCCGAGATAGATATACTTGAACCTTGCCGGACAGGATTATGACCCTCATATATTTAATAAACTGTCGATATTAAATAATATCGTGAAGTTTCAAAGTTATTAGTTGGGAGCAGAAATTTTGAGGAAAGACTCGTTATTAAATACTCTATTCACCCTGTTTGTTTGTATATACCCTTTCCTTTACACCCTGTATATGTGTTACAAAAAAATTTCAGTACCGGGTGCTCCGATGGATATAAAAGCGGTTGCGGGCTCTGAAGACACGGTGATCGTGAGCTGGCTTGCTCCGCTTCAGAAGAATGGAAAAATCAAGCACTACACCGTATACAACAGACCACAGAGGTCTGTCTGTCATAATGAAATTGTATTAATTCTTTTTGAGCACACCATTGGAATTCAGGGTGAACTTACCATTACATTATTACGCCTCATAATTCTCACCAGTGGACGTTTACCTACTAAGTTGGTACTAAAGTTACTGTTTCACATCTAAATTAAGGAGTCCTGGTGACCTGAAACACAGGCCTCGATATTATAATGTACTTCCAAAGGAAGTTACCGTAGAAATAATGCTACGTTTTTTTATCCGACTGCGCCGGACTTAGTGTTATTTACTGTTTTTTTGTTATAAAAAATCTGACATCTATTTAACAGGACAGGCCAGCACTCGCAGATGATGGTTCTGCACAAAGATGAAGAAGAAGAGTACCAGGTAGAAGTTCGAGGTCTACAAGAGCATCAAGTCTATGAGTTCTGGGTGACGGCAGCTACTGCTTCTGGTGAAGGAGAGATGAGCGCTATTGTAGCAAGGAAGCCAAATGCAAGAGGTGAGAATTCAATCGAGTTTTTAGAAGGAATGGAAATTTGTAAAAATTTAGCTTTCGGAATCAAAAATTGGCCGATTTAAGAATCTGCGGAATTTAAAAGGGAGTACCTAAGTGTTGGAGACATAAAAATAAAATTAGATGCAAATGGCTTAATCGCCACCCTGTGTGGCGCAAATAATTTAATACAAATTCATCTGTTTTATATTCAGCTCCAGCAAAAATAACGTCGTTTGGTCGTCGACTAGAGGCGAAGGCCGGCGCCCGCGCGCGCGTGTGGTGCGCAGCCGCGGGCGCCCCGCCGCCGCACCGCGGGTGGGCGCGGCGCCGCCCCGCGCCGCCGCTCGCGCACGACAACAACTACCTCATTGATGGACCTTACCTTATAATACTGAGTACGTATTCGTAGATTACAATGCTTCTATAGTTCTTACTTTGACTAGAAGTTTAGTAAAAAAAAAGAACGCTGAACAAGCTTTTTGTTTCAATAAGTAATTGAGACACTTCAAGTACTCGTTAATTCATCACAATGGCAGCTAGTGTGCCATATAAAACTGTACATATGTATGTAATAGGGAGCGACGTATTGCCATCAATTCAAGGGAAATTCAGGATGGAAAAACTCAATAACACTTTGTCCGACCCGGGGATCGAACCCGGGACCTCATGTTAAGCAGTAGCACTTGCGACCACTAGACCAACGAGGCAGATTTTTAGACTACACTATAACTTCTATACGATTAGTAAATATTTTATACATTTACGACTTCAATTTGCCAGAGGTGGACCGCGGTTCAGCAGATAACTACACGTGCACCGTGCGCAACCCGTGGGGCGAGGAGCGCGCCAGCTGGGAGCTGCGCGTGCTGGGCGTGCCGGCGCGCCCGCAACTCCGGCTCGCTGCGGCCGCGCCCGCGAGGCTGCACCTGGTGTGGGAGAAGCCGCATACTGGAGGATCTAGTTTACACGGTACGATCAGACTAACAATACCTATTCACAACTTGCTGGTGCCCGCGACTTTACCTGCGCAGGATTAGGACGCCAGAATAGCTCGCAGGTGGCAGTGGGGATTTATTTTTTACTTATTGATATTTAGTGGACAATTCATCCAGTATCTTTATACGTATATGTGTTATTTTGATGTATAAGTTATATTATTGTAAAGTTTTAATAAAATCCGTTTAGAAGTTTTTGCGTGAAAGAGTAACAAACATAAATTCGCATTCTTTCGCATTTATAAATATTAGTAGGATTTAGTATTTCGTTGTCGTATATTATTTTTATCCACAGTCATACATAGTGCAGAATTGATTGCAATTCAACTAAAAGTTTACTTTAATTTAAAAAATACTTATATGACTGAAGACTATGGTGACATTTACACCTTTTAGAAATAAAGTAGCCTTTTATTCTTCCAGGTTACCTAGTCGAGCACTCCCGCTCCGATGACGGCAAGTGGCACACGACACGACTACCAGCCGATACCAGGACACACACGCTGGAGCGACTCGCCTGTGGGACGCTGTACAAAGTGAGGCTGACTGCGTATAACGCGGTCGGGTCGTCACCGCCCAGTGATGAACTAGTTGTCTCTACTAAAGGAGGACGTGAGTGGAATTTAAGAAACCTTCGAAAAGCTAAACATTTTTTTCTGGCTTTAGAGTTTGGTAGCTATGTCCAGCTGACTATACTACCGGGATTGAAAGTGAATTACGTCCTTTGTGTGCTAAGTTAATTAATTTTAATTTGATTTTTCAGCATCTAAAGCTTCTCCAGAAAAAGACCTAATAACGACCAATAGTTCCTGCGTTCGCCTAAACCTGCTGACTTGGGACAGTAATGGTTGTCCTCTCACCCAGTTCTCGGTGTCTGTAAGGAGTTTCGAGGAATCCTCCTGGATAACCCAGACGGTATCCCCAGCATCTCAGCCCACTGTCCTGTGTGGGTTAACGGTGGCGACGTGGTACCATCTGAAAGTGGTGGCTACTAGTGCTGCGGGGACAACACTGGGAAATTATTATTTCTCAACGTTGACGGAGACTGGAGGTATGTCAAAATTATTTTATAGACAATGAAATCAGCAGTGTTTAGAATGTTATATTCTTAAATTACATTTCCAAACGTAAATGCCCAATTAAGCATTCCTGAACAAACTCTGCAGTCACAAAATAAAGTTGAACGGCATAATAGCCGTTGCCATGTGTTTTGTATTGTTTCATTGATAATTTTCTAAAAACCATTAAAACAGAATATTAAAACTTCTTGAGCTCAAAGACCGTTTTCCATGAATTCCAGATCGGATACCCGCTCCAGCTCACTTCCCCCCCGGGGGGGAGGAGGGAGAGGAGCGAGCGACTGCAGTATTAGCAGCGGCTGCTTGCGGACTATTCGCTGCGCTGCTGCTATTGGCTGCAATTGCATACAAGCGGAGGTGAGACTATTACTTTTATTGTTTTTGGCAATTTTGACTTCTGGATTTGATGTGAAGTGATTATACTAAAACTGACATGGTTACTAATGAAAATAATAATAGAATAGAATAGAATAGAATAGAATAGAATATTTTTATTTCAGACCGGAGTCCATAGGGTTAGTAACAATTTTAACTTAAATTCTAGTGTTAGTAGGTTACAGACACATAAAAATATACAATTAGATTTCGGCATGGAGCCGCATCCACCTCCGCAACATCGGGGAATCCCACCGATCTACGAACACACTGAGAATGCTGTTGGTGCCGCCGCGAACACGAGACATCAGGGACGCACACCTTTTCCTAATAATAGCGGCAAAACCATCAATATTATTATCTGCAAACATCCCTGACGCACTACATCGCCACGGCAGCCGCAGCAGCACTCTCAGTGCATTATTATATTGAACGCGTAGGTCGCTGTATGCCCTCTGCGTGAAGTTGACCCACAGGCTGCACGTGTAGAACGATTGACAGTAAGCTTTGAAAAGCGTTACTTTAACTGGCTTCGTACAACGGGCAAACCTGCGGGCCAGCATGTTACAACGGACAGCCAGCGACCTACGTTCCCTTTCAATGTCACAATTATCTTTAAGGTCTTCAGTGACCCAGTGGCCTAGATATTTAAATTTGTCCACCCTTCGCAGTGGTTCTCCACAAAGTGCTACGTCTGGGATACATGGATATGTCAGACTACCAGCTTTAAAAACCATTAGTTCGCTCTTAACGACGTTATACTTAAGCCCATGTTTCACCGCATATTTTTCGCAAATAGCGATCAGTCGCCTCAAAGCACCGATTGATGGGCTCAGCAACACCATGTCGTCCGCATAGCTAATATTGTTAATGCATACCCCGTCAATATGACATCCAACATTGGTGCTGCTGAGCTCAAGGATCAGCTGGTTCATGTATAGGTTGAAGAGCCGGGGTGAGCTAAGCCCCCCTTGCCTCACCCCGCACTCCAGCCGATACACATCCGAGTGCGAACCATTCCACTTCACGCTATTGCTTTGACTACTGTACCAGTACTTAAATATTGACACTATTTCAGATGGTAACTTGGTTTCACATTCTAGTTTACGCCACAAAACATCATAACAAACAAGATCAAATGCCCGTGAGAGATCCAGAAAACAAGCAAAAATAGGCGTCTTCCTGTCTGTGTAGTATTGAACAGTCTGCTTGAGGCAAAAGATTGCACTCTCAGTTGACAGCCCAGGCTTAAAACCGAACTGGGCGTCATGTAATTCAAGGTGATTAGCCAATTGCTTATCAAGCAGACTATCCAACACTTTTGCTATGACAGTAGCCAGAGAAATAGGCCTATAATTGGAAATGTCAGAGACATCCCCAGTTTTATTTTTCACAATAGGTACTACCATTGTATACATTACATCATCCGGTAAGTAACCGTGACTAAGGCACAGGTTAAAAAGCAAAGCTAGCACACGCGGCAAGTGTCGCCCCGCATACCTCAGGTGCTCGATGCTGAGGCCATCATGACCCGGGGATTTACCCCTCTCCATTTTATTTATGATGGCAGATATTTCCTGTGCCGTAAAAACAACAGAAATGTCCCCAGTGTTGGCTCCAGCATCAAACACCTGCACAGGTCTAGTAAGAGGTGACTCAATCTGGAAATGACGTCTAAATGCATTGGCTATATCAGCCGGCTCGTGTACGCCCGCCACGCTCACCGGGGGACTCGACTTCGGATTCAAACTATTTGTTGATTTCCAAAATGAACCAAACTTCTTCTTTGTGTGATGTTTAGCTAAAATATCCATTTTTATCTGCTGTTGGTTATCTTGACAATATTTCAGATTGATCTTAAATATTTTTCTAGATTCACACATTTTATTGTAAACATAACCACTAGCAGGTTTACCATAAAACAACCATGTTTGGTAACACAGTCGAGCCTCTCTGTGAGCGTCACGAACATATTTGTTCCAACCAGGAATGTATCTTTTGCTATTATGACGCATCTGTTTACATGCATAAGTACGTTCGGCACCCTCCTTTAAAATGCTAACCAAACTACTATACATTGTTTCTAACACTGTCACGAACAACACATACTAACTATGAGGTCATATTTATTGTTCTATTCCAGTCCATCAACCACATGCTTCAGGAAAGGTTACGAGCCAGGAGACATCTCAGAAGAAGAGGATAAGTCAGTAGAGAAAAGAGACAACCGCCGGAATTGTCAGCAGGTGTACACTTCGTCACCCATCAAGCATCCTATTGGCAAGAAGGATCAACAAGGTACTACTGTTATTAAGTTCTTTAAACACTGTATTTTAAGATGTGCTGATTCTTATTGTGATAAGTGCCCATACACTGTTTGTAAAAAAAACCTTTATTTTTTTCGTTGACAGAATGGATAAATTAATGGACGAATGAATGTAATGGACTTTTAGATTGTTAGTCTGTAAGCCTTCTTTAAAAACAAAATCATATGACGAATTACTTTTGGGTTTATAGTCAAGATGTCTTACTGCGCTTGTCTGTAAGTTCCAAAATAGGGTAAATCAGGCAAGAAAATATGGAAATATGATATATACGATTAAGAAAGATGAAAGAAAAGTTACACCGAAAACCGAAATGAAAGTTAGAACAAAAGAGGCGGTAAAAAAGAAGAAGGATAAAAGTGACGAGATGTATAGCAGAAAGTTCTTGGAGGATAACTTCAGGGTCAATGTTAAGATTTAAGGGAAACAGGTGAATTTGGCTCGTAGAGTGACAAAAAGTTCGAGTATGAATGTTATAAGAGCAGGAGAGAGATGCTTACTCAGTAATGTGAGGTTTTTTGGTTGTCAGGATATTGTGCAAGAATTAATTGTGAAAATTGTAACTGGGCATAAGAGAGTTATTGTGAAGACCCAAACCCAGATGTAGATGGAGAGAATGTTAATGGAATAGATGAAATTATATTAGAGTTAAACAAACACTTTTAGACGTAACTTTATAACACGTTATAATAATGAAACATTACGTCTGTTATCCCCGAAGGGTTAGGCAATGGTGTACCAGTAGTAGGTAAAAACAACAACGACCTCATATACTTATGTACCTAAGATGTACTTTTTTTAACCTATGGTTTCATGATAGTATTGTTTTTATTTGTTTTATTAGAAATGTATGAGATAAGTCCATACGCGACATTCAGCATGTCGGGCGGCGCGACGGGGCCGGGCGCGGAGGAGGGCGCGGCGGGGGGCACGGCGGGGGGCACGCTGCGCACGTTCGGGCGCGCCGAGCCCGCGCCGCTGCAGGCCGCGCCGCCGCGCGCGCACCACCACCATCTGCATCACGAGAACGCGGGTAGGCGCGGTGACACATTGTTTTTCTGATTGCCTTATCCTTGATCCTTGGAACTTGGTGTCGGTACATTAATTATATTGATCTCTTCATCATTCTTTCGTTCATCAGCAATCACATAATCACATTATTTTACTCCTATTTCTTGTATGTACAGACGCCAGCACGTCAAGTTACCCCAATGTGTCAAATTTCTTTAATCGTTTTTCAACTTTATAGCAAACAGAATAAGGTTTCTATTTAATTCGGAAAATTTGACACATTGGGGTAACTTGATGTGCTGGCGTCTGTACGCTGCAGTCAGTCATCCAAATGTATTGTCTATATTCTTCAACATCGTCGACTTGTCAATGGTTTTTTTCATTGTATTCACGGTTTATGCGTTCCACAGATGAGTACACGTTGTCTCGAGCGATGACGCTGATGGTGCGGCGCTCGGAGTCTGACTCAGACTCGAGTGGGTCGCCGTGCGCCGAGTGCAACTCTAGCGTGTCGTACAGGATGCCCGTCACGCCAGGAAAAGGTATATATTTTTTCGCTGCATCTTCCCAAAATTCCCTTGATGCTGGACTTTCTTATTTGCACTTTACAGATACTTATGTAGTAATTCAACGACAGTTGTACTTCCAGAAGAGGTATTCCGCGCGGTGACGGACTCGAGCGCGGAATCTGCGGCGGACGCGCGCTCAGTGTCGCGCGCGCACGACAAGGCGCGGCGGCGCCCGCGGCGGCACCACACGCCCACATCGTCTAGGTAAACTCTACATTAGGTAAACCACTTTCTGAGTAGGTTTAGGATTTTTTTATACTTATCTTCTATTTCGTGAAACTACGATTTGAATCGTGCATTCCCTACATCGTATTTTTACTTTATTTCAGCACTATAATAATAATAAAAATCAATAATAATCATGATTCCGTGGGTCATGAAGTTGTGATGACTTATAGGATTAGACCGTTCTTGGTCAGAGTTTGTTGCGTCATGTCCTCTTCTTCCCAGTGAAAAATAGAAAGCCGTGAAAGGCGAGCGCTTTGTGGGATTATTATCGTTCAAAAAGTGCTGATTCTCAGCATAATTTTTAGGGTTCCGTAGTCAACTAGGAACCATTATAGTTTCGCCATGTCTGTCTGTCCAACCGTCCATCCGTCAAAAATCAAATCAAATCAAATCAAATCAAATCAAATAGTTTATTTGTAAAACATAGGTATACAAGCTGATGGTCACATATGCAGGGTTAATTAAATCTCTATTTTTTGCCAGTATGACATACAAATATTATCTAACTCTCTAAGGTTCAGAGCACTAAGAAGCTTTAATGTATCATTACTTACTGTGAAAAATTTAAATGTCTCTTTTATTAAGTTAAAATATTGTTTAATTAAAATATATTGTATTGTTATAATTTATCGTTTAGAAACTCGTCTATTGTATAGTAGCGTCCGTCCTCGCTTAATCTCTGTGACCGTTAGCACTAGAAAGCTGAAATTTGGTACCAAATTTTACGTCACGCCGACAAAGTAGTAAAATAAAAATTGGAAAAAAATGTTTTAATAGGTCATCCCCCCTATATCTAAAGTGGGAAGTGATTTTTTTTTAAATTTCAACCCTAATGTGTATTATGTTGTTGGAAAGGTATTTAAAAATAAATGGGGGTTTACTAAAATATTTTTTTGATAATGTCAATAATTTCGGAAATAATCGCTACAAAAGTAAAAAACAATGTGTCTCCCCCCTCTAACTTTTGAACCATAAGTTTAGAAAATATGAAAAAATCTGAAAAGTAGAAATTTATAAGGACTTTCTAGGAAAATTATTTTGAACTTTTTTGTACAAAAAAGATAAAAAGTTGTACAAAATAATTTCTGGACTAATGTTTATAGGTATATAAACTTTTGTGACGGACCGGAAACTACGGAACCCTACACTGAGCGTGGCCCGACACGATCTTGGCCGGTTTTTATTAATAACTTTTGGTTTTGGATTGTCTCAGTAACAAGCAGAGCCATCTATCAGATACTGAGAACAGCACTTTGGAATGGACACGACGACGTGACGTGTATTTTATCTTTCCTGTCAATAGATGGCGTCGTAATACACTTTACTTATGAGTTGATAGTGCACTAGTTTGTTACATGACGCAGTTTTATTTTCACAGATACCAGCAGCGGCAGGAGCAAGAGAGAAGAGATTTTACGATACACGTATAAATACGACGACAATAAAGACTGCTACAAGCGAAATACTATTAAAACTGTTACCTAGCTAAATTACCGTTTTAGCTCTAAGAGATTTTAACACGCAAAATAAAAATGTAAATATTTTAGGATGTTTTATACTATGTTGGATTTGAAAAAAAATGGCGGCCTATTCGGTGTCACTAAAATTAACATTTTTTATTACATTTGAAACGAACGTTCTTCTAAACTCCCACTTTTGTAGTCAATCCATAGTTGGTTTTTATCATACACTTTAACAATAGTTAATGAATATTAAACAAACCCTGAATCATATCTATCTGACGGATTGTAAAAAGTAGAAAATAGATTTATAATAAGACGTCAATAATAATAAGTACAAGAAGATTTTATTGTTAGAGTGAAAATGTGGAAGGATGTGAAAATACGATTTTCCCGTTTACCACCGGGCTTGATAGATGGCGTTGATTTAAATTATCCGATTGTTTAATGAGCTCAACGTGATTTGTATTATTTTTAAGATGCTCAAGGATATTATTAAGTTTATATTTGTATAGGTACTTGAACTACGAATTTTTATACACCTTTTGCCAAGTGAATATTTTGTATTATATTTTTTATTGAAACGATTTGCGAGCGATTTTAGAACCTATCCTATGATTTTTTCTGTACTAGACAATGCACAATTAACTATAATTGTAATGTGCCAATTAAAGTGATATCACTTAATAAACCAGAACAAACCGTTATACTTACTAGAAATTTATGCTGCAAAAAATAAAAGAACTAAATAGTACGATAAACATAAGTCCCTATTGAATATTCTCCAAAATAATAATTTTGAAATTTTATATTGAGCACAAGTTTACCCCATTTGTACTAAATTGAATCGAGCCATATACTCAGACGTTAATAGTTAATATTGTAACTTGTTTTATACTATTGTAATAATTTATCCGTAGGTTAACAATAGCTATAGCAATAAACCAATCTACTCAAGTCTTATGTTAACTGTCACTGCCTACGTGTTGCTAATGTAAATATTTTAAAGAAACGAAAAATAAAATCGATTGATTCGTGATTATGTTTTTATATTCTAAAATTCTACCCCTAATCATTGTCATTGATTGGAAATAAAACAACATTCAACTCACTTTTCCTTTTCATTTTATGTAAAGAAATTCAAGCAATGTTTTTCAATATATCTGGCATCTTCCCCCTTATGTTTTTCTGACAAATAACGTAAATATCAGGCAAAATGGACTGGCCTGTTGGTCTAGTAGTTAGTGACCCTGACTGCTATGCCGGAGGTCGTGGGTTCGATTCCCACCCAGGACAAATGTTTGTGTGATAAGCGCGATTATTTGTTCTGTGTCTGGGTGTAATTTATCTATAATATGTATGTATTTAGAAATATATAAGTATGTTTATCAGCTCTTTAGTACCCATAACACAAGCTCTTAGCTTAGCCTGGGACTAGATGGCGTTGTGTGAAAAAGTTGTGAAATATTTATTATTTATTTATTATAAAATAAATCATCTTCCAAGAACAGAAGTCACTGACACCAGCTGTTTGGCCTCGCACAGGTTTTTTATAATTGTTTTTTACTGGTTTCATTTTTTCTTAATAGTTCCTTGCTTTCTTTTCAATATTATTTTTAATGAAAAGTTTCCTGTGCTTTTCAACAATAAATTCTAAGGGTGGAAACACAACATTACAAAATACTGGTACTGCTGACACATAAATGATCGATTGCAGTAAGGTATGGAATTGGCAAATAGGAGAGAAATGAAAAAGTAGCTATAGCATGCTATCTCCTACCATAGTTCAGAATAAAAATATTTCTCATTTATCATTCTGCTGAATTTCCATACCCCACTCTGTTAGAATGGATGAGACAATAAATTCAAACAAAATACGACCGTTAAGGCAATAAACATTTTTTTCCGAGATTTACTAAGACCACTCTAATGTTATTACGGAACTCTACAACGACATTCACTATCTAAGTAGTGACATAATGTCCTCTGTCAATAGATTTCTTGGCACCACCACGTTTGGTGGGACTTGGCATTTAACTGCGGCTCCTAGGACCATGATGTTCAATTCCCTGCCTGGCATGCGGCCATTGCATTATTATCTACACTATCGCTGGCGATCATTTTGTAGGGAATTGGGAACAGTAGAGTAATATGTTATGGGTTTAAAATTATGTGTTGGATTTGTCGTCTCTTTTATATGTTTAAAGTTTAGCAGCTATGTGTACGAGACGGTTTTTTTAGGGTGCTGCACCCAAATAGTTAAAAAGAGACCGTATTATTAAATTCAAATTTATTTTGTGAACACCGGTTACAAATTATTTTAGATCTTCCCCCGATTATATCCCGCCAAAAGGCAAACAAAATTAAAGAAGTTATGAAAATCAAATAATAATAAACTAAGACTCCACTGTCAGTATGTCACTAGACTTTATATCACGAACCGTGATAGCTAAAATTACAGATAATGTTTTATTGCCGTTGCAACAACAAACAGAATAAAATAAATATTAAGGTACCTTAATATTTATTTTACTTTCCCATGCTACAAGCGTTTTAACTCTTCGTGTGCGAGTCAAACTCGCGCTTAGCCGTTTTTTTATGGGTTCATTTCCTATCAACAGCTTAACATTATTCCATAAGTTTCTTTACCGAAAATGGAGAGTAATATTCTCATAATAATAAACCTACAAATAGGCGGATGAAATAACTATAAATTATTTTTTAACATTATGAGATGCCCCCGGAGTACTGTAATTCAAGTCCCAGTTAACACAAATTATGAACAATGTATTCAATACAAACAATAAAAGTCTAGCAACCTCTTTACTGTTTGGAGGCTAAGTTAACAACAATGACTGGTTCTTCCATCTTCAGCCAAAAAACTTAAATTGGTCATTCCAATAAAAACACTATTTTAAAATGTATTTTATAACAACTGAAAATCACAAGCCTAATTAAATATCTATGCGAACATTTTTTGCCTACTTCACATTAAAAGTCCAAGTAGCTCATTTAATTCCGCTTAGTAGCTGATAGTAATCGATTTGCTACGAGTGCTACGGCGTAGCGAGACGTAGACGTCGTAGTACTACGACGCTCCGGGGCTACGAGTCACTAATAATGGCGATCGGAGTACTCCTGACTTGTAATAATTATCAAGAGATTTGTGAAGTAACGAAACGGTAAACATTGTTCATTTTGTTTTATACAGTAAATTGAATCTGATATCCTGCGCCTAGTATTGAATTACAAGGTGAAATTGTTCAAGTTTGTTCTGTTGTTGGGCTAAATAAACTTTTCAGGTAAACAATACCTAAATAATGCTTGGAGTTTGCTCTGTGTTGCTTTATGTTTGGAGTTAAAGGCCGTGTAGGGACAAATAAATAGTTTGCGTAGACTAACGAAATAAAAAAAGAAATCATTTATTCAAATGAGTCTGAGAATCAGCACTACCTAGTATTTTGAGTTGGAAGAAGTGCCGCAACAAACGTAAAAAGTAAAATAGAAAGTGAAACCTAAAATGTAAAAAAAAACATGTGAGAGAGTATTTAGCAGTCCTGCGCTAAATGATAACAGCCGTACGGGTTGATCGAGAGTTAAGCTACGCCTGCCAAGGTGTAACCGTATATATAATATACTAGCTACCCCGGCAAACTTCGTTGTGCCCTAGAGTCAATTTATTGCTCTTATATTTTTTTTTATATATTAGATATACATACGTTTGATAAGATGACAACTAATAGATCCAAACCAATAATAATTACCGCTACTTTTTATGTAGCGAGTCTGTACTGTGATCTTATTTAAACATTTTTGTGTTCGACAGAATTAAAATTACAACAATTGTATATATAACCTAACCTAACTTACCATACCTATCCTATAGCTAACCTAAATACCTAACTTAACTACCTTACTGAAATGCATTGATTTAAAAAATACTAAATTCATAGTTTTATACTAAACTATTGCGCTGTGTGCCTCTATGTTACATAAAATTTATATGGTTTTCCCCGTCTACTTTAATTAAAGTCCAAACTGGTAATATGTTTATTAGTCTCTGTCCGCAACACTACTCTGTGGTTTTGTAAACGGGTTCGCACACTCGCACAAGAAACTGCCGATAACACCGTTGGGTTATAGTCACACAAGCACTGTTACGCACACTAGGCTAGTGTTATTTTTTAAGTTACACTGAGCGAGATCGAGAGAGAGAGAGTTAAATCAACAATTATAAACATGTCCTTAATAATAATTAACTAAATTATAACATTTCTTTTTGAGATCGTTTATATCATAATCCTTATTTATTTATATTAAATTACATTATTTATTAATACTATTATTATTATATTATAATAATAATATAATAATAATAATAATGTTTATTCATCAATCATAAGGTACATAATAAATACAATTTTGGCTTAAATTTACGTAAAGTTCACACATGTTATGTGCCTGAACTAGGTAATCCTGTGTTTCAGGCGATAGGAGGTAGGTACAATTCTTTTTCTTGTTAAATAATCACAAAAAACAAACGTTATATACTAGTCATCTAATGTTATATGTTTAAAGGTGTAAATGAAAAAAATAACAATACATCTTAGATTTAAATAAAATACGAACAATCTCTATTTTAATACAATTAATAACTTCTCTGTGTCTTCATAGGACATACTTTGAAGAGTTTCCTTGAGAGTCTTCTTGCAATTACAATAATTTAGGTAATAAATGTTTGTTAGTGCGTTTAGTCTGTTATATAATAGTGGTCCAAGGAACATATAAAATTTGGTCGTGAAAGCATGTTTTGCGCTTTTATTAACGCAAACTAAATCTTTCCGTCTTTTTTTAGTTAATTCAGTGCAATACGGAACGGCTGTATGTTGTTTAAGTACGTAAGTACTTAACAAGATTTATAGAGAAGGTTAGTGGGAAATAGGAAAGGGCGACAAGTAGACACCTTGAGGATCGCTTTTTCTCTTCTTTCTATATTTATATAACCATCTACGTTGAATGTCAATTGTTTGGATAGTGTGCGGTACCTTACCTTCTTAGGTTTAGCTTAAGACTTGTCAATGTCAAATTGTCACTTGATAATGAACTGGGAAGTTTGGCTCCTGTCATGTCATCCAAGATGGCGCTGCGTCTGAAAAATGTTTGAGACAACGAATATTCTTGATATTTGTTTTTTCGAGGACTTATTAATTAATTATTATGCTCTTCCGGACAAAGAGAAATCCAAAAAGACCAATATCATTCAGATTGATCCAGCCGTTCTTGAGTTATAAGTGGTGTAACTAACACAACTTTCTTTTATATATATAGATTACCCAAAAATTTATTACACACTAGCAGACGTCACGCGGCTTTACCCGCGTTGTTCCCGTTCCTGTGGGAATACAGGGATAAAAAGTAGCCGATGTCACCCGGGGATAGTGTAGCTTCCCAATGGTGCAAGAATTTTCGAAATCTGTTCAGTAGTTTCGGAACCAATGCAAACAAACAAACAATCAAACCTTTCCTCTTTATAATATTAGTATAAATTGTTATTTTTTTTTCATTACTGATAGGCACGCGTTTGACCACTATCTCACCTGATGGTAAGCGATACATAGTATAGTATAGATCAAGACTCCGCGCCTCGGAAAGCACGCTTAGGCGTAGATGCCTCTAAATTTGACACTACCTTCGAATCGTTAGAAGCCCGAAAGTCTGAAAACCAGCTTGACCAAGGTGTAGGTACGTGTAAACTTACTAGTTTAGTAACTAGGCTCTGGAGGTCAGATAAGCAGTCACTCCATTTGAAAATCTGGTATTCAGCTGCATCAAAGTTAGACTGGAAACCGATCCCAACAAATTTATTTGGGATAAAGCTACGAAGGATTTTGATGCCATAGAAATGTATTTTAATTAAATCTTAGACTTTAAAATGGATATTCATCTTTCAGTAGATAATCCTTATTAACCCAACCTTAACGCAAATAGATCGGACGATCTATTGATGCCCCATCTTTCGAAGTCAAAGTCAAATCATTTCTTTCAATTAGGGCCATTTAAAAGGCACTTTTGAACGTTAAACTTACAAGCTAAATAAAATGTAATGATACTTGTTTCCCCTTCCAAAAGTTAGTTTCGTATGGAGAAGAATGGGCAAAATTTCGATACTTACTCTTTTAAAATAGTTTTTACAAAATTATGTATACAATAAAAAAACACATTATATGTGAATACTATGTACCTAGAATAAAAAAGTATAAAAAAAAAACATGTTATACTAAGATAGATTGAGCATTTTAGTAGATAAGTACATAATTATGTGGATAGATATATTATATAAAAAATCAAGAGAATATAAAAAAAACACAGCAGAACAGCGTGAGTGTTGAGAGGAAAAAATAGAAAATTTAATAATTAGAAATGTAACAAGTTTGATTTTGTCAAGTTCCTAGATTGCCCTATGGAGCTGAAACAGCATTTTGCCAGGCATTTTTATCTTGAACATAATCCTCTAATTTTTAATATTCCTGTTTACAAAGTGTACTTTTAATATAAGTCGTAAATTTCCTTTCATTTAGTTTTAATACTACTAGTACCACGTGTGTATGCATGTCTGCACTAACCGGTCGACCGCAGAGCAGCGGCCGCGTGATAAATTGCTCCTGCCATATGCCACCGCAGGCCAGCTCAGTGGTACCTACAGGTACCGCAGACAGATTAGTGCAGTAGGTGTACTCTTTAAATTGGACAAATATGGATGTGAGTGTCGGGAGGTAATTTATCAGCGGGGGCTTCCAAAGGTTTCTTTTTTCATTAAAAAAAATTGACTGTTGGTTTTGGACTGCTTCTATTCAACTACTTCCCTGTCCCATGAATCACGTATGAGTCATGTTGGTTGTTTAACTTTTGTGTCTACTTTGTGGACAGTAAAAGTGTTAATTATGGCATTATAAGACGATAATTACTTATTTTTACTGTTGTTGGGTAAGCCTCTTCGTACCATTATTTGATTAGTGTGAGGATAGAGTCAAAAATACAAAATATTACTGTTTTAATCGATGGATTTACAAATTACATCGATTAAAACACGAATGCAAAAATATTAGCTATTAGCTATTGAGTAAAAACACTCATGTGTATAACAGGTACACATAAGTATTTTAAACCAACAGCAAAGTTTTAATAAGCTGAGTTAACTTTCACAATACAGACAAGTTAAGATTTTAATGATTATGAAGGGGGTGAAAAGTAGTCACAACGTACGTCTTTGACTGCTCACGGTTTCAAATGTCAATGTTTACCATACGCCTGCTTCTTTAGTGTACTGATTGCAAGCAATACTACTGAGCATGAGGTCCTGGTATCAATTCCCGGGTCGCGCAAATTTATACTGGGTGTCTGGGAATCGTAGCAAATAGCACTCTATATTTTCTGCCCATCCCATAGGAAAAGGCTTGAGTTTAGTAGTAACCCGAAGTGTCAATTTGTTCCCGCTTAATGGCAATAAGCCTACCCCATTTTACATAGATGGCAAAACGTAAGTGCACCAAAACTAAACTAAAAGTATTCCTCGGCCTAACCCTTTGGGGAACCAAACGTGATGTTAAGCGTCGTATCCTACGAATAGGGGCGTAACTGCATAATAGCTACTTTTCAGGAGACACATTTTTGTGATTATTTAAATTACATATATGTATATATTTGTTTGTGGTTTCAAATAATGTGTATGGGTATCGTATGGTTCGGCTCGCATTATTTTCAATAAATTAGCATTATATTTTATACGCATTTTGTCCCTTAAATCCTTATTCTCTGTTGTATTTAGGCGAAGTAGGGTTGGACTTGAGCAATAAGTTACATTGTGCCTTTTATCTGCGGAAATGTCAAGGTCACAGTGGCCTTTAAGCCATTTTTATATTGCTCTGATGCGCCGGTATACATTTTTATGTCATAGAAATTTGTGTATTAGAACTATTTTACCATTACTGGGAAAAAGAGAATGTAATAAAAGAAAATAATTAAGTATAAGTAGAGTCATAATATTTAACTCGAACAAAATCTGAATCTGAATTTTAGTAACATATTTGCTTGGTAAATATTTAAGCATACCAAGTGAATGTCGATTAACAAGAAAAAATGATTACATTCATAAAAAAAATATCTATTGGAATAAATATATTTTCTAATCTTGTATACTTAATAAAAACCCCTAAAAATAAAAATAAAAGAACCCGTAACTCTACAAACCAAATAATTGTATTTTCTTAAATAATTCTGTTACTTTTAATATTTGGAAACAAATCTCGTTTGTTTTTAAACAATCAGAGCTTAATATTAAAGTACACATCATTAAAATCAGTGTTTCAAATAAAATTGCACAGAATCATATTCAGTCCTTAAAATAAAATTGTAAATTATCAAAATTAGTTCTTAATATCAAATTACATGTTATCAAAATCAGTCTTTAAAATTAAATTTGTAATTTTATTGATAACATGATCATAACTTAAAATAGAATAACTCATAACGTTGATTCGATTCTAACTGGCAAATAGTTCTTTGGTCGGACTCTTCAAAATAATTTGGGATTCGGACGGGGGTTCTAGAGGGTCGCCATTCTTTAGTTCCGAATTTTGTAGATTCTATATTTCGGACAAGATTACAATCTCACTGGCACTATCTTTTTGGTTAGGTTTGTTCATGTCGTTTTCAGCATCTTGAAAGAAGGAAATGAGACTTTAAAATCATACAATTATCATACTAAACTAGTTTCGCATTATTTTTAATAAAAATGTATTTAAATTTTTAATGTTTTTATCTAAAATTATGAACTAAACTTACTTACTGGAATACGGATCAAGCCTCTACGTGGTTCCTTCCATCATAGCAACTTTCAAGAGTGCTTACTGAAAAAAAATGTTGTTGACAAAGAAAACGGAATTTCGTAAGTACTTATAATAAGAATTAGATCGTACAAATTTGCACGTTTTCTAACTATCATTAAATAGCCGTTACATTTAAAACAGAATTGTTCTAAAACTTTGGGAAAAAGGCAAAATAATAAAAAGCGTAATTATAATTTTCGTGCGGAATGCTAATAATGCGGCCACAAATGCTTTTATATCAATTTTAAAGCAATAGAAAAAAAACCTAAGTGCATTTATGCCCCAAACCAGAAAAACCAAGTATATGCATAAATAATGTTTTCAATGTATAAATTTGTACAAAAGGGTTGAAATCATGTGCGCGTACAAAAAAATGTACTTAAAATAACAATATGAATATTTCAAAAGCATCAAGGAGATAATAAAAGACAAAAACATAATTTGAACGTAGAAAAAAGACACAAACTTAATTAGGTCTTAGTCTCTTCTATACATATCCAATTTAGCCATTCCATAGAACACGGCCACAACCACCATAACAATCTCCGCGTTCCGCCGAATAGTGCCCGAGCGGCGCTTGCACGTTCTCCCCGCGCCCGCGCACCTTCACTACTCGCGAAGAAAAAGGGCGCGACGGCTATTTGTGGCTTTATTCTTCGTTGAAAACGTAGTGCTTATAATTGTGGCTTTTTAGAAAACCTAATTATTTGATAACTTGTACCGTTTTTAATTGTTTTGTTGAACTGATTACATGTGGTATGATGAGCAGAATTGATTAATGCAATAAAAAAAGAAAGCCCTTATGTTCGTTAGGGCACTATTCGTAGGATACGACGAGATATCTTAACTACATAGTAAGTAGTCTCACAGCGTAGTTTATCCTAAATATCTCATTTGACGTCATCGTTTTGGCACCCTCCATGGATCAATCCGCACGTATCAAGAGTGCAGCATCCGACATGAATGCTAAAATGCTGAGCGTTTCTGCAATTCTGTTGAACGCATCGAGCAAGTGTCCGCCGGGACTAGTGGTCATCTCAATTTGTGAGAATTACTACGAGCTTATCGAGAGAAGTGATTTAGTTTCGGTTAGGGTGACTAAAGCCATTGTGTTCAGTGACACAAATCGACACCCTAAATAAAAGTGTGTTCTTGAAGTTAGTCGAGAATTTAAACAATCCATTGATAGGACAGTTGCATTTTTGCTTTTCGAAGATATGACCAGTCGTATATTACAGAAGTCAGCACATCAATCTACCCCAAACTGTCACATTTCCCTAATTGAACATGAACCTTATTTTGTTTAAATGAGTTGAAAACCTATTAAAGAATTTAGGTTGATGTGCTGGCGTCTGTATAGTGTACATACGAGTACATACATACATACATAAACTTACGCCTGTTTCCCATGGGGGTTGGCAGAAACTACACGACCGCTAGGATTTTTACATACTTCTTTTGCTTCGTTTACATTCATACCTACATGTTGTCATACACACACGCCGGCCACATGCGAGTACTACGCACCTGATCTTTCTGAAGAACCTCACCAATAAAGTCCATGTATGTCCTTCCAGGGTGACTCCTACCGGCGTTCCCACTTACATTCATTCATCTTTTCAATGTGACCAAACCGTTTAGGAATACTCTTTTCGATTTTTGCAATTGCATCTTCTTTTAAACCATAAAAATGATATTTTAAAATGATAATATTGGAAGAAAAGTGGCGCAGTTACAAAAAAATATGATGACTTTTAAAACATGACGGACCCTGTTATTGTCAACTAAGAGCACACGCTTTATTTATTAATGGTGGTTTGCCTTGACAGCCAACTTAGTAAAATTAGTTATTATTAAGGTTAAAGTCTAAGTCAGTAATGCAGCTCAGGTCATTCCTTAACCTTCATATCTAAAATAAAAATAAAATATAAGTTAGTTATGCAATTAGGTAGATTATGTAGGCACTAGAGAAAATCACTCACACTCACCTCAGCCATAGGAAGTCCACTGCTGGACATAGGCCTATAGATAAATCTCCAATAAGACTGGTTGAACCCACCTTGTGGGTGGACGTCCTACGCTGCGCTTGCCGGTACGTGGCCTCCACTCGAGAAAATATGACGTGAAAATTATTAATGCTGATTACACAAGAGAAAAAACAATAACTTCACAGTAAATAAATCAATTGAATCAAATCCATCAAGTTCATTTTAGTTTGAAATTCGAGAATTCAATGAAAATAAACCATCCTGCTTAACACGTAGGTCATTAACTGTTTACAAAACTAAGTCAATATCCACACACTCATACGGTTCCTATAGTAGTGGCTGTGAAACGATTTCTTCTCAACTCGTTGAAGGGGATCAAACGTAACATTTTACAATCTCCGCCCCGATTCGTTTGATGTCCACATTTATGTGGTTCACTTCCACTCATATTTGTTTCACTAATTAAATGAGTCGAGTTTCAAATAAAAATGCTGTTTATTCAGTTGGTTGAACAAGATACTTTATTTATCCAATGCTCTACTTTCAGTCTTGAAATGTTTTCAAGCTGTTTTATATACGGTGCAAGTGGTAAATTAACCGCTTTTTTGGTTACAGAAAAATATAAAAAAGTAGCTTTATTTTGCACTGCCTGCGTGCATTTTGTACGTTAACATCCCATCCACCTAACCTATCTTCGTTCCTATTATGCTAGGTGCATCGTCCTCACAAATAATCTAATTAATGTATACAAAGTATTGTAAACCTATTTTAAAAGAGTAAGTATGGAGTTTCTTGCATGCCCATTCTTCTCCATACAGAACTACCGTTTGGAAGGGGCAACAAGAATCATTTTCTAATTTTTTACTTTTAAGACGGAGAAATGATAAGAAACGATTTGACTTTTACTTGGATTTTGACACGCCCTTTTAATTTTAAAAATAATGTATAGCCTGTCACATTCTCAAAAAATGTGGCTTGCTATTAGTAAAAGAGTTTTCAAACTCGGTTCAGTAGATCTAGAGGGATTACCCCTACGGTTCTCTAACTTACAAACTCTACTTCTTTTTTATATTAGTATAAATAATATAAACAATAACACTGTTCATTATTATTACTTGAGTGTCATTATATGTTTGTATGGATTAAGCGTATTTTGAAGTCTACAGACTTCTATTCACTATTCACTAATTGTACTCACAAGTTAGTTCTTACTTTCAGTTACTACTCAAAGTAGGAACTAAAAGAACTAAAATGTCACTACATTTGGCGATACCTTTAATAGGTTTTATTAAATAATTTCATTTTTTATAAATCATTACACTATTAGAAAATTAAATTAATTAATTAAGAAAAATCTTAACACTATAAACTTCACTGCAATATTTCACAATACCTACCTACATGTTTTAAGTAATATTGCATTTATAAAAAAAAAACCAATGTCGTGTTTATTGTTACGTTCTTTCACTTAGTTAGCTTACTGACAAGCTATAAATTGCTAATTTATTTGTAACTTTTAATTTGACATTTTATTTTTTATACTTTTTATTTTTTTTTTTTTTTTTTTTGACAATTATCCTCCCTTTACAGTTTTCATCGTAGTCTCTTTACAGTAATGAGTTGTATAGCAATATGTGGTGAACTAGCGACCTCGACGGTTCTTTAATTATATATCTTTATTTTTGAGTAACCAGAGCAAGTTCGTCATGCTCCCATAGACGTCGCTGCTTGCGGTAGCGTCAAGGATCGGGTTGCCCCCTTCCCTCAAATATGGCGAGGAGGGTAATGGCTGATCTTTGCGTTATGCTCGTGAACGGGTGCTGCTTGTGGTGACTGGTCGTCTTGCTTACCAATGGTTTTTTTTTTATTGTTATAACAGTTAACTGCTTATTGGTTTCACTTCGATGGTCCTAGATTATCATTTTAAATTTAGAGTCACAGCCTTATGAATATAAGCCAGCATTGCACATGTAAGCGGGTACGCCTTTTATACCTGGAGGCTGTTTTTTTCATTTGTATAGTTGTTTTGCTTGAGTTTAGATTTCAATGTTAGTATAAATTTACTTTTTTTTCTCAATCTCGGTATATTGGAGTGTGCTAGCTAACACGTGACAATCATTCTGAAATGTAATGTTTTACAAAGTGTATAAACCTTAGTGCTATTTATTGAGCATTTTATTGTATAGATTATTTATATACCTAGTTCTTCAAACGAATCAGACAGATGTGATGCTGGGGAGTTTGTTCCGCCACTTCTTCTTCCCAGCAAAAACACTAGGAAGTGGCAAAGGGTGGGCCGTTTTTGGGGGACTGTCTTTATGTTTTTTTTTTTGACGTTCAAAAAGTGCTGATTCTCAGCCTAGTTTGAATAAAGACTTTTGATTGACTGTGAGCCTTAAAACATTAAAAAAGGCAAAATGGTTGCAAATGGAAATTTGTATATACACCACTAATTTTTAATTAGTACAAATACTTTAGGGGCTCAATAATCAATTAATAATATTCATACACAGCAAAGTTATTTAGCGTTTGTTTATATCCCAAAAAGTCACCCAATTTATGAAAATATTGTACAGGCTATTCATGACATAGTACCTAGTAAATATTAGTTGTCATCTCTCGCTCACGTTTGCGTGATCTCGCTCAAGCATGCCCCGCCTCCAACAGCTGTTTTCGTTATTTAAGTTTAACTAAATAGTGGCATAAAAATTGAACTTCGTTTTTTTTTACTTTTGATCACGCAAATATGATCAGTAACAGGTACGGACTCAGCCTTGCCACGTTAAGTTAGTTTTTCATATATTTTTGTATATAACTCTTATTCTTAATCAGGAATGGTCTTTATTTGTATGTAATCGCTTGTAGCATTTTTTTATACAAATATCAACATTAATAAAAGCTTGGGACAAGATTTTTTTTGTATAAAACACTACCTTTATTAAAGAAACAAAGACAAAAGTGCCATCAAATTAATGTTAAGTATAAGTATAAGTCTGATGCTTGTTACTATTATTCTAATATAATGATGTACACAGAAGCTGTAGGTTTACCTTTAACAAATAAATAAATAAATGTTTCCCTTATAACCGACTTAGATATTGTTAAGGGAACTTCTGTCCCTGGTTCATTTAATTGATGCAACTGTGACCAAACGATTTACAAAAACATACGGTACCTACGTACTCGAATGGCGCTCACTTAATATTTTTTTAACTTAAAACATATTTTTGTTGTCATCTGTGTGATTCTATACTTCAAGCTACCCATACCTAATTCATTAATAATATGGATAAAGTTTCACAAACTAGTTTTCTCGTGAACTAAGCAGAACAAGACGTCTCTAAACTTCCACAGCATGTCTTCAGCGCTTCTATTGCTAACCGCGCTTTAAGTTTGTAGCTGTACGAACACTCATTTTAATTCTCTATACGCCACCAACGTCAAGAAGTGTCCTTTACCTTACTCAAGTCCGAACTTCAAAAACCCGCCGTGCTTACTACTAACATGTCACATGACGCCCAAAAAACTAAGCCACAACCTTTATATTTAAGACCATAAAGCACAAATTTAAAAAGCTTTTGATGTTTCAACAGCACAGTCAAATTGCTTTTGGACGCATGCGCGCTTTCCTCGGCGGCCATTTTCAGGAAAACCAACACAGTGCAGCAACCTGTACATACACAGACACTTGTTACGCACACATACGCGAATGTATCAAATTTTCCGAAGGATTTTGGAACAGTGTGCGTGTTGATTGCTGCGCCAGTGTGCGCGGGATGCTGGATAAAGCTGCATCCATAAGGACGGCTGATTGAGTTCCTACGATTGTTTGCTCGTGTCTCCTCTGTGGATTTATGTCGAGGTTACAATCGACGAGTGCTCATACTCAGATGTTGAATACTTTCGATAATCGTGAAACGCCATGTTTGTGTATTCCTGGAACATCAACACAGGTTGTTATAAAAACGTTTCAAATTATTGTATCTTATTTAATTTTGTTGTTTATTTGGGTAAAATCATTGTGGCCTTTCTCATGAGAAGAGACTACAAGGGAACAGTCACATGCTGGCCTTAGTGTTAAAACACCATCACAAATGGTTCTAATTTGATCTAACACAGTACGTACCGAAACACCTACAAGTACCTACTAGTTTAGCATGCCTACTGTTTACTATTTGAAAGTATTATATTTTGAAATCACTGTAATATACACAATAGGTATAATAATTCCCTGAGAGCAATTACCCCACAAAATCGTTTGACGGGCCAGCGACCACTGTTTGCTTTTCAATCCCAAATCTTTTTAAAATGTAATCTAAACAGTTAATCCTCTAAATTGAAACATCAAACGAAATTAGACGAACGCGTTTGATCCCTACGTGTTTACACATGCGGCCAAATAAATCGGACACAATAAAATTCGTACCGACAGCTACAAATTTGTTAGAACGAACCGCGTCTCGTCAAATTGCCGCTGAAAACACCGGGCCCATGTTAAAATATTTACACAATTTATTCAGGAAATGTTCGCCCTCTGGACGCGGCTCTACGTCTGACCTGACCTGGCTTGAGAGGGACACAGATTTAGTCAGCCTCGCGCCGCCACCGCCGGCGGGTGTTCGGCAAACGCGCTCTATTACCATCCACTGTGTCCATCCCTCTCCTGCAAACCGATACCACCGTTTGTGCGAAAGAAAGGCACGAAAAAGTCGCGTTAAAATAGGTACGTAGTAATTAAGTGTGACCGGCGAAATGCAGGGTTAAAGTCTTCATGAGTGCACCCGTAATTAAATTTTGATGTTGCGTTTATGTACAAGGAAATCTGGTCGTGTGTCAATATTGTACGCGAAAATGTGAGGTTACTTTTAATGTTTTGTACATGTTGTCAGCTGACATTAATTGTTTTCGATTGGTCCCGCAGGTGTGCCAATATTTTGGCATCACTTGTTTCATTTTTACAAACGATGATTTAGGTATCTTAAGTTTCATGACATATTACAGTTATAAACAAAGGTTATCGCACCAATTCATCTAGATCCCCTGCAGGCCAGGTGTAGGTAGTGGGGAAGTGTGTCAAACGCACAGCATCACAGCTAGAGCTATATGTGTCGTCATTAATGACTAGGAACAGCGCGGCTGGCTAATGGTATGTAATTTGTAACCCCAGTTTATACAGAGCACAGCGTTTGACTAACTTCCTAAACATTGCACGTTCCGAACAAACATTTGTTGAAATACGAGATGTGTTTGTGAAATGTTGGCTGCTTCGAAACCAAAATTAAGCAATAGTTTTAGAACTTATATATTCCCCAGATAAACAATGCTTGTATTCGTTTTCTAAACCCATTCAAACGAAATGGGTGTTTTCCTTACTTCAGCATTTAGTTTTTTCGTAATAAAAATGTGTTTACGTGCACTTTAACCCCTTCGTGTTTATGCAGTACCTACTAACATGGGTTTAATTAATGCCTTGACGTTAATTACCACAGTACTTAACTCATTAGGAATTGCAAGTAATTTTTTTGGTAGTACAGTAAGCATACGATTGAGATATGCGAAAGTGGTGTACCTACCTAAGTATCCATAAACTAAAAGTTGGAAAATAAAATCTATTAGTTCCTATCCTCATAACAGTAAAACCCCAACCCTTGTCAATTTAATGCTATACTCAGATAACTTGCTCTTGTTAGTGCCATAGATTGTAATCTTACGGGAGTAGCCATGCTTTCACACCATTACGAAACACATTTCTTGAGCCGGACTTTTACTATTAGGCTACAATAAGTAGCCGATACGTTGCTTGTTTTTATTTGTTTTTGCGGTCGAAACTGACTACGCGGTAATTCTATTTTTAACATTGTTTTTTTTGCAAGAACGTTACTTGTAATATTATAAAAACGATATCAAATAATGTTTTGTAATTTTAATTCTGATTCAGGAAGGTGGATTTAACTAAACAATTGAATGACTTATGGCACCTCTTGGGATTGGAAACGAAGTTTGATTGATAGTTCTGTAGGATGTTTTTTTATTGAATATCCCTTTTGCATTTAACCTCCGACCAGCGAAAAGAGAGATATAAATGTTAAATTATGTATCAGTCTTTAGCATCGTAGCTCACAAGCGGATGCACCAAATCTGATTTCTTTTTTTTTATTTAAGATAACTTGACTGACATCGAGAGTGTTCTAAGCTATGGTACTGGAAAACCTCCAAAGTAGATCACCAGCACTTTTTAGTGGATGTGAGCAACTTTCACAGATAGATTCAAAATTTGACATTCTGATACTTTAATAATAAGATCTATCACAGCAAGAACATAAACTGGACGTGATACTGCAGCATTTTAAATTGTAACGTCCTCACCAATTTTTAGCAATAAAATGAATTGATTTTGACAAATAGGTTAGATACAAGTAGTGGATTTGATATTATTAGATCGTTTTATTCGGGTTCTGATATGACTAATTATTCTGCAATAGTATGAGTTCCTTCCTTTGCCTATCATCCAGAAGGATGGACATAATAATATGTGGTCAATGCATAACGTTTTACTTTTAAAAGATATTTATGTGAACAATCTCTAGATTGTCTCTCTTGTCTTAGGAGTAAAATTGACGGCAGACGGCATTACCCTGAACTGAAGTCGTCACTGTTCCGTTGTAAAAGTATGTGGTGAAAACTATTATTATTGATTTCACTCCAAATTTTAATTTAACTATTATTGTCGTTGTGGTGTTATTGTTTAGTTTTTTTTTATTGACAGCATGTGAAGCCAAGTCAGAAGCCCATCGGTAGGATAAAAACGCTGATTTAGTAACTTACCAGATAAAAAGAAGAAGAATAAATCATTTTTTTTGTCTTCTTTATCTGTAAATTAATTTGCTTAATAATCATACTTTTTTATAATTTCTGTAACGGGAAACTTTATTTTGTCGGGTTTTAGAATTTTAATATTTTACACTTTTAATAACACCTACTCAAAAGATGTTAAAAAATACTAAGAAAAGAATTATCTATTTGCAATATCGCTCAGCCAAATACATTCTCGATGTTGGTCAGTTGATTTACGACCTCCCCGAGACTGCATTATGATAGCTCGCCAGTTATTCATAGCTACGATCTTAATGGTTCACTTTATTGGCGCACTCCAGCTACTTGAGAATCTGCTCACATCCTAAAACAACAATCTCTCGGACAATCAAAACATTTAACATTTATAAAATGTTTGTACAAACGTTACAACAAATATTATCGTTCACATTTACAACGGAACCCCTAACTATTATTTCCGTTTCTATAATCCGACTCTTGTGTTTTCTTTCGTACTTAATAAGAGTAAGGGTGCGTCTACACGGTGCAAGTAGCTTGCGCATATTGAGGTACTTGCGCAGGTTGTATGCATCGTAACTTTACCGTTTAAAAACATGTGCGGGTCTAGCGACTCGAGCATGTACCAAACTGAGCCACCCGCGAAACTAACTCCCGTACTCTGTTGCGCGCGCGGGTCACTTGCGCATGTAGTTTTTGACTACGAGCAAATAACTTGTGCGTACTGCTCGCGCAAGTAGCCCAGGTCTTTACGCGAGTAACTTTAACAAGTAGCTTGCGCATATTACTCATGCGTGTAACCCGCATCTTTACTAGCTAAAGCTACATGCATCGTGTAGAAGCACCCTTAGAAATAACTTTCGACTTTATTCTTACTTCCTTCACATAATATTTACGCGAGCTAAGTGTTTCATATAATTTCACTTATAGGTACATAATTTGAATAATGTGTTGGGGTAAGAAAAACAGCAGATGTTAACCCTCCCACGCCTGCGATAGTCGCTGAAGTGAAATGGATATATAATAGGTCGGTGGATAGGCTTACGAGTAATGCTTGTATCTGTGGATATCGTTAATATCATTTGATATTAGAGGGTTATCATTCCAAACAGTTTAATGAATAAATCAACGTTGCCAAGTAATGCTAATTCGATCGTGAATTGTTCACTGCCATGATTATGTTTGTAGGTTGAGCGATATTTCTGGGAAAAAGAGCTCCGCGTAATATTTCAAAGAGATCGTGTTGTTCCTCGAAAACCATTTGAGTGCTTTCGGGGAAAAACTGTGTTCGTACCTATCTATTTGTGGCAATAAGCATTAGAGCTTATTGCCTACGTCAGCAACATTGACTACAGTCAAGGAACATTATCGAAAATAACCTACCTCACTTTAAGAAAGACGGCCTCGTTCGTCTTGTGGTCGTCAAGCGTTACTGCTGAGCATGAGGTCCCGGGTTCGACACCCTGGTGGAGCGTTATTGAGTATTTCTATCTGAAATTGTCAGTATCAACCCGGAATCTGGGTTTTTGCCTGATTGATGGCAATAGGCTCGCTCCCTACTACATGGGACTCAAACATAAATGGCGAAATGTGGGTGTACCTTCAATGTAACAGTTGCCTGACCCTTCGGGGATAACAAGTGTGATGTTATGTTGTTTTTAAAAAAAGCTAAGACAGCAAAAAGTTCTCCTCGTCACCTTTCCTCGTCGCCATCCTTAAGCCAGGTTACACGTCAGTCCTCGTACCCATCAGTCGGGCAATCAACAAGCCGTAGCGAGGAACACTATCGTGAGAATGTTACGTGACGCGACTGCGAACTAGTCCTGGGAGGTAATCAGGTCAACGGACGAGCCAAACTGACAATTTGGATGTCACGACGAAAATAGAAGTTTTATGTTTTTGTGAATTCCGATTATAGTACCGAAGTTGTATTAGAAATGACTTGAGTTTGATTATACATGACGATGCAATTGTAACACTTATTCTTGCAATAAATTTTGTTTGATTGAGAGAACTACAAATAAAGATTATTATTACGTCCACACACGCGTATTTAAATTTATTTCTAAATTGCTTGATTCGTTTTAAGCTCAAATGAAGCTCTAATTTATGAACCTATGAAAATAGTTATTTGTGAAAAACATTATGAGTAACACAGTTACATAATTTTAAAGTAAAAGTTTTAGGGGTTGGTCTCTTATCGTTAACCTACAAGTCAGTTTGATGGCACAATTGCCACAGTGACTGAGTAATTGAATACTAAACTGTGTCACAGGTTTGATTCTCGCACGGAACAAAATTATTGTATGGCTTAGATAGTTGTCGCAGCTTTGGCTGGTCTTGAACGTGAGCTTAAACGGTTTAAACGCACCCACAACACAGGAGAATTTCATAGTGTAAGGCAATGATTTTTAAGAAAGAATTGTTGTCCATATCAAGTTATTAACTCAGTTTAGTTATTCAGTTACAATCATGGAGCTGACAGTGTGACTGATGTCCCTAATGAATCCAACGTGACACGACTTGGAAGCGAACCGACGATATCCAGGGCAACAGACTAGTTTGTTGGAAATGGCGAAATATTTCTGTTTTGATTCCTAATTGGTTTAAAAAAACTTTTTGACTCCTGTTATCAATTTTGAAATAATAAGTAGGTACGCAAACACACGGAACACAAGATATAAAGTAACATTAGATCATCCCTATTAGTAACCATTTAAAAGAAACTAGGTATAATTAATAATTATCATTATGTTTAATTATTCTCCATCTAAAATTTCAACCGACGCAAAGGTCTACGACACTCGTAGAGCTGGTACGTCGTAGCGCGTCTACGAGTTCAAATGAGTAATTAGGGAATTCGTCATAAGCCGAGCGTAGGATTTGGTAACTTTATAATAAAATATGTATTTTGTTCGAAAATACTTTCCTAGTGTTTGCTTAAGAGCCCTTTGGAGAATAAAAAAAGTGGAAAGAACGTTCATGACTTTATTTTTTTATTAACTGAAGGTCGTTTAAAGTGATAAAGATTGTGTTAAAAATATTGCAAAATTATATTGTACTCAGTTTAATAGTACCCTTGTGGGTGTCAACGATATATACTATTAAGATTGAAGTAAACCTTACACAAAATTGAACTAAAATACGAGCTTGGAACCTAAGATATACACACGCTTGTTCGATATGACTACGTACATAAAGCGTCGCTAATAGAAATCTCTATTCCTAGACCGTTTTGCCGAAAAGATTCAAAAAACATTGTCTGTAGACATCTCGGTACATAGGAAGCACTGTTGACAGAGATCTCTGTTCATAGATGGCATTTCTTGCCATAGGTTTTGTTCATAGGAACCACTGTTTCCAGATACCTTGGTTCACAGTAAGCGCCTCTCGAAAGCACATAATTATTAAGGTACTCAAGTTAAAATAATGTTGACACTGATTCTAAACTAGAACTGGTTTTGCGACGATTTTATCGAGGATCTAAGGACAATTAGTGCTTTCGAAACATTAGTCAGACACAACTCGGACTGAGAGTAGACTGGCCTGCTGTTGGTCAAGTAGTTACTGGTCAGTGGTAGTGACTGCTATGCCGTAGTCGCGGGCTCGATTCCCACTCAGGACAAATGTTTGTGTGATGAGCTTGATCATTTTTTCTGTGTCTCGGTGTTATTTATTTATAATATTATGTACGTTTATTTTAAATATACTTAACGTTTGTTTATCAGTTGCTTAGTACCCATAACACAAGCTCTGCTAAGCTTGGGACTAGATGGCGTTGTATGAAAAAAGAATCATGAAAATATTACTAAAACCTTCCACCTTTTTCATGCCATCTAACTGAGAAAATATAATATCAAAAGATAATCAAGCACCATGATTACGTATTATGTTCTCTGAGATGAGATCAATATCTTTAACGCACGTAATACCTTTTTGTCAAGGGACATGTCATATTAATAATTTTGCGGAGACGTCTAGGCATGTGTGCGACCTTGCCGACTAATATCTAACACAACTTTATGTTTATGTATAAGGGATTATTACGCGTTAACTGTATATATGTGTGCGGGCACCTGATGTTGATGTTATGTATTATACTCGTATATGTGTAGGCATACTTGATATGTACCTAACATTATCGAAATAATGCGGAAAAAACAGTGGTAATCTGAAAGGGCCGACAGAAGTGGAAACTTATCGCCAGGAAATTAAAATTTGTTTAAAACGTAAATTTACTTTTATATGCCCTCTGCATTTTTATATAAGTTGCTTACGGTAACGGTAACAATAATGTTGCGAATTCAATGGGTTTTTTCCTATTTCAAATATGCCCAAAGCGCCGAAAGCCCATTTTACGTTAAAAAAATTGACTACTCCTTTGTAAACTACCTTTTGTAATTCGTAAAGAGCTATTTACTGAAGTGAGTGGTCGATTGTGACTTCGCAATTAATAATGTACTGTATTTTCGATTCGGCTAGAAATCCATACGCCATGAAACTTTCTGAACTTACTTCAACTTTGAATTATGCAGTTATTACAAATAAATATATGGTTTATGAAACCCATAGCCAAGGAAAACATGACAATGTTTACCTTTCCCCAAATCAAACCTGTCGGTAACCAAAACTTCTATCGTTCTAAGCCTGAAAGTTTAATAATATATCGAAGGGTCAAACGTCGACAAACAAAATGAAGGTTTGCGATTCCATCCACTTAACAATAGGCAACTTGAGCCATGACTCTTGGCATGAATGTACGGCGGCCAGTCCATTTCTATTCAGTCTCGACGGGCACACTGTACAAGGGAACTTTTTCACCATGGCAACGCGTCGGGAAAGGGAAAATACGCTACTTTTTACCCCATTGAATGGACAGTCCCCATGGGAAGGACGAAGCAATTTCTCTTGCCTTGCTATGGCGTCTTAACAAGCAATTTTATATTAACTTTAATCGTAGAGTGGACGTCTCGATTTAGATTTGCGATCTTCTATATGTGTGTGAAATAAATTGAAAATACTACGGAGTATACTAACCTCCGAATACTAAGGTAATTAATAAAGAAGTATACCTATTATTGGCAGTATTGGTGAATTATGTGATTTTTTCAAATCATATGTACTTTATATGTTTATTTGAAACATTGTTGACGTCGGTTAAGGAAAACATCGTAAGGAAACCTGGACTTATATTTATTTATTTATTAAAACTTTATGCACAAGTAAAAAAAACTGTACAAAGGCGGACTTAATGCCTTAGGCATTTTCTACCAGTCTACCTTAAGGTGGTGCAGAGACAGAACAAGGTAGGGCTTTTATGGCAAATAGTTGAAATCGCCAATCCGCCTGGTGGTAATCAAGCGTGGTGATTAATGCCTGTGCCTTCTCTGTATGAGAAGAGGCATTTGCTCTGCAGTGGGTCAGTATCAGGCTGATATTTTTCAATAGGTATTGGCAAACCTTGGCACCACTGTAAGGTGTCTGTCTAAAAAACCTATTTGTTGCAAACACGACGAACATCACTTCAATTAATAGCTTTTTTCCACTGTTGACTATAGTCTAACTTTTTGTCTTTGACTATATTATAGTCAGATTGAATTATGAAACGTTAAATTTATGTCATCAAGCACCTCCTGCTACTTAGATCTACACAAGGCTCGATCGCCCGATCCCGAATTCCAGACTTAAATAATTAGTCGTATCAAATCTGCCGTCACTTTGAATAGATCCCCTTTATTATTTAAACCCCCATCTCTTGTCATGGCATGCATAATTGATCTCTCAGGCTCACGAGTGGCTTGGATGTCTATAACATCCCATCTGCTATCGGATCAGGTTAATTTAACCTTTATTGGGATGTGTTAAGATCGAGTTGGGGCGTAGTGATACGTTTGTTTTTGTACCCTAGACAAATAGGAGACATTGCAAAAGCAGATTGGAGTGGAAAAGGAAAAAAGTCTTTCAGACTGTCTGCGGTTGTTAGTGTGATTTTGTCTCCGTTAATGTGTGTGTGTGTTCGTGTGAAGCGACCATTGAGGTTTGAGTTTACACTTCATGTGAGGGTGCATTAGAGTGAACCAATTGGTGTGTTTGCGTGGGACTGAGATCCTTGTTACGTATGAATGTGACTTCAAATAATGAGCTATGACTAAAACCAACCAGTAGAAAGATTTTTTTTACATTTTAATTGTTGTTCCTTCCTCACGAAGTACAGTTGTGGGCATGATTTAGTCGCTACGAAGTATTTTAAAACATAAAATTAGTACGCTTCTTATTCCCAAAGAGTAAGGCAGAGGTGTACCTGCAGTACACCTACATTTCGCCAGGTATGATAAATGCCACGTACCTACTAAGGAGTAAGCCTAACGCTCTGATACCGAGATATTTTTGATGGTAAAATTCAATAACCCGTTTTTCGGTCTTGGGGATCGTACCCAGTACCTCAAGTTTAGCAGTGACGCTTGCTACCACTCACTAGACCAACGAGGCAGTCACACTTATTATATAATACAAAGAAATCACTCACAGCATTTAATACAAAACGAGTTACAAGTTAATAATAACTATCGCAATACATCATCAATGCCTGGTCTCTGTATTAGTGAACGATTATAAAATATATAGTTTCTTTAGAGGAAGAAAACGGTGGATCATATAATTATAATAATATTAAACTTTAATAAGTACACCTGTAAACATAGAAATTAAAACGATCACTTAGATTACTAGCACTCCGTAATGAAATGATCACAATAGTTTACCGTAAATGTTCTTTACCATGAGACATTTAGATCAGTAATCGTCGATTTGAGAAACTCCTCCTTTTTTGAAGTCGGTTAAAAATAGATGCCATCATATTACAAGATACTTAATTTAGTATTCTTCTCTTTAACCACCGACGCAAAAAGATGTGTGTTTTTTTTGCCACAACTTTTGAGTTAAGATAAGTAATTGTTTTTAAAAACGACTTAAACTTTTCCTTTCCACGAGTCCATAAACTCTAACCACACAAAAAAGACGTAGAAGAATTTAAAAGAACTATTTTGTCACTTGGATGTCTTATAAAACAAACTATACCACAGCTAGTGGATTAAGTAGAAAACAAAGATCCAAATTAAGTACCTTAAGTTCTAAATAATAACATTCACTATTACACGACCGAATTCACAACGTAGGGTACTATTTTAGAATTAGCCACCTCACTCTAAGAGGTCAAACAGTACCGAATTTAATGGATGCCACTGTGGCTGTAAGCTGGTTTAAGAAGATTTGCGGTGACAAGCTTGTATTGCGGTATTTCTCTAGTTGGATTAAGTTGGATTTGAGAATTCTTAGTTTGTATAATTACGTCCAATGGTGCTATTCTGATAATATCACAGCGTGAAAAAGTAGATGAAGTGAAGGCAAATTGAGCTGTCATTCTACATATAATAATGCTAAGGATTGATAGTTCCCTTCATTCCAGTTATCACGGGTTGACCTTTAGTGAATCAACCGGCTGCTCTTATAAAATCCTCGTAATATTATAAACGCGAAAGTTTGTGATTATGGATAAATGGATGGATGTTTGTTACTCTTTCACGTTAAAACTACTGAATGGATTTTAATAAATTTTATGGTATGGAGTTAGCTGACACCCTGGATTAACACATGGGCTACTTTTTAACTCTATATTCCTACGGGAATGGTATGTACGCGGGTGAAACCGCGGGACGTCTGCTATTATATAAATAATAGTATTCCACAACCACAAACGCAATATTCTAGTCACAAGCTAAGCAAAGCTTGTGTTATACGTACTAAACAGCTGATAAACATACTTATATATTTCTAAATACATACGTACATAATATTATAGATAAATTGCATTAAGACACAGAACAAATGATCGTGCTCATCAAATAAACATTTGTCCTGGGTGAGAATCGAACTCTCGACCTACGGCATAGCAGTCAGGGCCACTAACTACTGGACCAATAGCTCAGTCTTGTGACTTGTTGTTCGTTGAAGAATAATTATACCAGCCTACTAGACTTAGTGTCCCACTGCATAGTACCTAATATCCACTTCTCAGACAGACAAGAACCGAGTAGGTGTTTTTCAACTAATAGGTATTAATAAAATGTCCTAGATTATTTATTATGTTTTCCTTGCAGTAACAGTGGATTTATACTTACCTCGTGCCAAAGAGGCGTTAACCACTGAGCCATCACAAAGTTTGTTAAAATGTTTCGGAATGATCGGTACCTACTTTGAAACTTTTAATAAGATCCATTTCGATTAACAGATAAACTTTAAAGTTTATTTACTCGCCGTCTTTTGTGAAACAATTTACATTATCGAAGTACTGAATCCGGTAGCTCAACTCAACTCATTTCTTTTTTAATTAATTCATAAAGTCGTTCGTTTACGTGACTTGTCAAGCAGTCAGTCAATTAGTTAGAAAGTTGGCCGTTCCAAAACGAAGACCTCATTGAAAAAGAACCAAAAAGAAATTACTGGACACTTTTTTAAATCATGTTATTACAAAGAGTCTATTAATTTGAACAAGATTATGATTCTAGTGGCTTCTATAAAGAAAACAAAAGAAATAGTTTTGAACAATTTTCTATGATTGAGATCAGAATCAGGCAAGAAAAATAAGTCAACAACTATAAAAATCCAATTTACTCCGATCCCAAATTTACTTCGGCGCGACTTCTCTTAGAATGCTGTCATAAAAACAAAAAGCTATGATAACAACGCCCCTCCCTCGCTAAGTTCATCAAACGGATCTTATCAACGATTTATAGGTTCAACCTCCGTCCAGCCATCCCGTCTAAGTACAGAAATTAAAACTGTCATCCTTTGAATATTCTAAAACTTTTAAATGGCGTCGAAGCGGTGACGTGATCAAGAGCAAAGAGCAGCTCCGATATAAAATTTTATCTGCATTCATAGTAAAATTTTAAAAACTTCTGTGACATCGTAGTGAGTAATATCATAAAAATAAGCATCCGTTTGTTTGTTTGAAGTTAAAGAAAAGTTTAGTTTAGAGTGCTTCCAGTGCATCAGAGAAGTTTTTGCTAAGTTTGGTCTCAATTTTATTTCAAAATTTCAAGTAGTTAAGGTGGATTATTTTGAAATAGCATCATCAGTTGCCTTTTCCTAACTATGTTAGGGTCGGCTTCCAGTTTAAACGAATGCATCTCTCAATACCAAGTTTTGCACGGAGCGACTGCCTGTCTGATCTCAACCCCGTTACTGGGTAACACGATACGCCTTAGTTAAACTAGTTGACAGACTTTCAGGACTCTGATTACACCCGGGATCAACGGCTTAACGTGTTTTCCGAGGCATGGACTAATAAAATTGTGTAATGAAGGGTCACCCATCTACCGACCGACCTCATCAAGTGTGTCTGTTATTATATAGCCCTCAAGTTTATGAAGTATTCAATTTGTTAATGCTAAAAAGAAATCAAACTTTTTATGAATACAGTATTTTAGTTTTTAACCGACTTTCAAAAAAGGAGGAGGTTCTTGTTCGTATGTATGTATTTTTTTTTTTATGTATTTTACCTTATTTCTCCTCCATTTGTGGACCGATTCTCAAAATTCTTTTTTTATTTGAAAGAGTATACTCCTGAGGTGGTCCCGATGGAAAAATAAAAAACTTTTTTTGCAAAAAACAAAACCGACTTTAAAAAAACACTAAACGGTGTAAAACAACTATAAATTCGGAAGTCGGTGGCCCATCATGAGTCAGACAAACCCACCAAAGCCACAGACTTCCGAATTTAGAGTTACTTTACACCGTTTAGTGTTTTTTATGAAGTCGGTTTTGTTTTTTGCAAAAAAAGTTTTTTTTATGTAAGATATGGCATTAACAGGCTAACAAGAATCTTAAAAACAAATAAGTTGAACGCAAGTTTTTTTACTTCGTCATAGGAAACTAAGTTATCCTATTTCTGAATAAGTTTTGTCATAACATGTAAGGTCTCCATGAAATAACTCGGGCGGACGTTATACTAAGTTTATTCTTCTTTATTTTCTTTCGTCCATCAGATATAAAATTACATATTAAGTAATTATGTTAATTTGTTTGCTTATTAGATGCACAGTATGTTTATAAACTCGATGGCGTGTGCAGAATAAAATTGTTCTGCGTGTGGCAAATCTACTAGTTGCAGGTTGCAGTTGTCTCAACGTATCAACTGAATAACAAGTCCCATTAAAAAGTAACAATAAAAAATCAAATGCCATTTTTTTCTGTAAATAAGTTTTTACAAAAACTTGCAAGTCATTTTTTAACTAGTCTACTAGTTAAAAAATGTGATTGGTGTTTCACTATGTTACTGCTCTGAGAAGAAACACCGAAAGAAACTCAAAAGTCACAGTCTCTTTTAAAGTCCAGACATTATCTTGGTCAGATTATGTAAGAACCATGCTGATTAGTGTCTGAAATGGTCTTTTGAGGAACCACACAGATATGAGGGGACCAGATCGATATCATAAATAAATATTTCCCAACTTTTAGACAACTAGTCCCAAACAAAGCAAACATTGCGCTATGAGTGCTAGACAACTGATAAACATACTAATAAATTTCTAAATACAGACATAATATTATAAACAAATTACTGATGATGATGCTCATCACACAAACATTTGTCTTGAGTCGGAATCGAACCCACGACATCAAACGAACGCTCTCAGGGCCACTAACCATTAGACCAAAAGGCCAGTCATATGAATCGGTCGTCTGAGTATCTGGTTGAAAGCCTACCGTTTTATATTTCTCCACTGCTCCATGTGAACTGTAGTTTATGCCAAACCTCATATTCTTCTGTGCGCGTTATATTTTTAATGAGGCATCCGAAGTTTTCGCTACACTTCTTAATATTTAGATGTGCACCTGAACTGCTTTTCGCCATAGCTTTTCATATTTTATACTATTAATAAGTACCCAAAGTTATGAAATCTTTAATGAAAACAATTTCCTACGCCATGCATTGTGTACTGAACCATAAATTATTTAATTTAATTTCGCTGCTGATCGCGGGGTCGACGTCATTATACTAGTGGCTGTACTTTCTTACTTAAAACTTTGTGAGAACTTTTACAACAACAGTGCATTATTAATTTTACTATATTTTGTGATGTATTTTTATTAAAAATGTATGTATTATAAAACTTGATGTGGCACTTATGCTATTCCTACTTGTGGTCTACGATAAAAATCACAATTATTTATTTTATAAAAGCAGTACTTACCTGTTAATGCCTGAACCTGTTTATGTGTTAACCTCGTGGCTATAAGTTATGGTAGCCACAATGGTTAAGTTTGGTTTCCGAAGTCAGTACGTGGATAGGGTAACCCATGTCAAAATTAACAAAAGTTCATGCGAGAATTTCAGACTTCTTACTAAAATGTAAGAAGTATGAAATTCTCGCATGAACTTTAACATAAAACAGTAACTGGGTTGGGGAGGAAACAGTAACTTTTAGTAAAATAATGGTATTTAGCTGCATCTGGTGATTTGGTCAGTCTGAAAAGCGACCGAGCGGGCGAGCGAGCGGGTCGCTTTTCAATTATACAGATGATGCATGTTAACTTATAATAAGCAAAACAGCAAGCTATTATTACTACCTTACACAGTACACTTGACTTTGGCACGTAAAATTAAAATAACGTCCATCATGAATTATAATAATGTAATTTTACTAAAATAGATTTTATGCTTTGCTCATACATAATATCGTTTATCACAAAAAAAGTATTTCTTCGTGCACTCCGATCTCAAAATGGACAACTCGTGTAAGAGCGTGAAGTAGAATTAAGAGGAGCCTCCAAGACGCGCGGAGCGGGGCGGGCCCTCATTTATCATCGCTACACTTCACTGTGGGTACCAACTTGTCTCCCAGATTTATGACCACCACGTAAAAATGTGTTATGACTCGTAATTATTATACTTTCTCAAGTATATGATGGAAATAGCGTGTAGTGATAAAATGTTTGGAGCTGAGTTTAGTTTCATAAGAAGTAAAGCGGTCATTGGAAAGTCTAGAGGGGACCTACTTACCTGCAAACAATAAGTGGTTACCCTAAATTCCCGTACCTACGCAAAATACGCGCTTAGACGTGGAGTTGCGGACACCTGAGCGAAAAAATCGAACTTACCCTAAATTCATTTTAATCCATTAATATTAGCACGTGTTCCCCTGTCCCGAATCTTCGTGTATGTATGACGTCGGATGTTTTTCATAAACGATTGCCTTGCCAACCAAGATTAATCTCACAAAATGATCTGTCTCATTGTGTCGAGAAAGCGAAGCAACACCAAATGTTATACTACGTTTCACATTGTGAGCAACACATGGGAATCAAAAACCTTGTTACAGAACTTAATGGATATTCCCCCAATTTCACTTCCCCTAATGCCCCTAATGAGCATGGGGACTTAATCCCCATAAGTCGGCGGTAAATCTGTTTCACGCACGCAAAGTCGCAGCTAAAAGTAAGCTCATTTTGTACGATTTTGAAATACATCACAAATATTGCTTTGACACGATTACAAGGGGTGTAATCAATTATGAGCGCGGATAATCGTTTTGTAATTCATTTTATCGTTCAGTTCATCTATTTAAACCTTTTTATTTCGTAATTAACACATAGTTATTTAAATGTATTTATTTTTATCGATATATTCATAGGGGTGAGGAGGCTTGTTGTAAGTGGGTGTAGGTTAGTCGGCAACTCTGGATTCACTCTCATTGCTGATTAATGGTACTTGTGCTTATATGTACAAAGATGAAATGGACTAAATTTAGTTTTGTAGGTTATTTGCTATACTTGATTTATGTTTAAATTTAAACTTAGTATCTGTCATTTAAACAAATACGCCTGAGTAGCCTGAGGCACTTATGTAATTTTACGTTCAAAAACGTCAATATTACTTAGGACACTCCTCCAAAAAGACCTCCCGTCGCCCCGTCGCCACTTCCCAGTTAGTATAGGATCCCGTTAAGAGCGACCTTCACTGAGTTGGTTAATGGATGAAACCTACTTTATTTGTAATTTAATATGTTAATAAATATATTACCTACATACGGGTTGTCTTGCTTTATATTTTGACATTGTAAGTAATTGACATTTTACCTGAAAATAATAAATTAGACTTTTAAACTGACACTGTACCTGCTACGAACCAAATATTATATTTATTTGTGTCTTTGTATTATTTTGCTGACATTGTATTAATTTGCTTAATGTAGTTGTTTCTGCATGTGTTATTTCTCTTTTAAATATGTAATGTTCAACACAATGTAAATTGTTAACGAATAAATAAATGAATGAAATGAATGTCTAAAAAATTTCAGTCCAGGATATTTTTTTTTTATTATTTCACCGGTTTGGTTAATAGACAAATTCCTTACCAATCGAAAATATGAAGTCCATAGAATATGCAAACGTTAGGTTGTCTATTTTTTTCCCGTCACAACTCTCGGGTAGGCCGGTATAAACTGGTAAATGGATACTAGTAACTTGCACCGGTCTGGTTAATGAATGAAAGTTAAATGAAAATTAAGATTTCAGACAAATTCCATACCAATCGAAAATTGGTAGATACCTATGGAATTTGTCCATTAACCAAACCGGTGAACAATTAATTTTCCAGAATAATAATCATGCTGCACTAATGTTTTTTTTTTCTATACTTCAGAGTTAAGCTATTTTTTTTATATTAATAGGAATTTTAATCCCCCAAAACAGAAGTCACTCTGAATACAAAGTTCGAAATTGATACTGCTTAACAATATTAAAGAAACGCAAATTATTTTTCTATTAGGTTATCTCAAGAATTATTGTTTTATAAGAACTTTACAAGTGCCAACGGAACAGAAAAAAAGTGTTTGCAAAAGTTGTGAAGTTTTGTTAAGACTTGGAGTAACTTTTTTTGTTAAATCCGCTCAAGTTTCTCTTTGGGAATGTTTCACTCTTTCTAAGTTGAATGTTTACTTGCGATATTAAAGAGTTTTGTAATTTTTCTGCATCCAAATGATGATCATTTCAATGTAAAATTGTGGCTGATATTTGTATACTTAATTAAATTTATTTAAAAAAAAGAAAACCAACATCTATAAAATTACTAAATAATTAATACCTACTTAACTATTTTTGCACAAACAATACTATAAGTTACAACAACATTTACAATGCTATTTATACATATAATTAAGTTCTAACATTTATGATACTGGCACAGTCTTAATATTTATACTGTGATACTGGCTTGTTTGAAAATAAATACCTTTCATTCGATTTCGAATTCCAAATTCAAATTATTTTTTAGTATCGCATGACATTTCTTAATTCAAAATCAGTGTTCATTTGTTTGCCGACGACGCGTCGCCCAATTTTTCTCTGTTATCGCTGTTTCTGTAATCACTAATCAAAATCAAAACTGAGCTTTCAATTAATTGAAAGCCGTACGTAGTGGAAGTAAATTTATCTTAAGCCACATTAGACTAGCAGTGGCCTTCAAGTGAGTGAAAAATCGATACTGATTCATTTAAATCAAATTTAAACGAAAAACATTTCACTGTATCATAATGTTGTACTTAATCTGTGATTGTGGTGAAGTTTGTTATTATAGGTATTTTTGTCGATGTAAAATGGCAATTTCATGGCTTTAAGATCATTGCTGTAAGACATAAATTATTAAAAAAAAAACCACCGAGTGATGACTCAAAAAAGTAACATTCTACTTGTAGTCACAGTAAGTGTAATAAATAATAATAAATAATAAATAAATAATTTTTTGTTCGTTTGTTTTTTTGTACAAGTAATTTTATTCTCACATCACGTGATCCCAGAGGGACTCGTGCGCCGCCACCGCGGCGCCGTCTCGTCGCTGTACGCGGGCGCGTGGACGCATAGCATGACGTTCGAAACCACGTTCATAACCCCAATAAATTAAATACTATTCTATAGTAGGAAAAATGCAGCTACACTACGAACATGCGAATACCGTAGTGTTTGTATCTCACGTCTCTACTCAACAGTTGCTGATAGTTGTTTCGGGTTGGGCTATTAATGCATGTGAGTTTACGAGTAGGTATATTAAGTTTATAAGCGCATCCACGACACAGGAGACTTCGCTAGTGTGGGACACGCCCTAAAAAGAAGAGAAATAATTAAGAGGCAACTTACTTATTTATTTATATTTCTTCTCTTTGTGTAAGTATGTAGGTATTTTATAGTATTTATCACGTCTAGATTTATTCAACATGTATGTACTCGCTGTATTTCCCTGTGTATTCCCGTTTCATTTCTGTAAGTAAGTCATGGTATTCAGATGACCACTAAAATCCAGCCGTGCTGTGAGCCCGTCATGCTACAGTATTAGGTATCATATTGAGCAAGTATCCTCCACAGTCACCGCCAAAATCTTGGTATGATATGCGTCAAACAAACAAATATTTGTGGCACATGTAAGTATAAACATTTTTTATTTTTTCTTTGTTTAACATTGATTTGTGTTTTGTTACAGACCTCCCAATGACAAGCAAGCAGGCCTAAAACAATGTAACCGGAGTCAAAGTGACGTCACGATGTGCTCCTGGGTCGTTTCGGCCCTCATCATCCTGTTTGCCATGGGTAAGTTGAACTTTAGTCACTTTATTTTAAAGTTTTGGATGTCTTGACGAATGACAGGTTTCTGACGTCAATAGAATACGACAAAGGAAAAAAAGAAAAGAATAAAAGAAAATACATTTAAACCTATTTATTTTGTCGAAATATCCTCCTATTTAGTGTTATGTAACACTATATGTCTCTTCCAGAATTGACATTACATCTGAGACTAGCTTAAGCCTACATCTCCTTTCATTACATGCCTAATCCTAGACGTGTAATTAACTAATTAGCAAATTAATCTAAATCTTTAGAAGGTACCTATACCACCTTATTAATTCGGGGCTCCAAAATGATCTAAAAGAAATGTGCGGAATTGTCGGCGAGCGACAGACCAACGTCCAAATGTTGCTAACTATGATTATCTTACTATCACTTAACTCGCGACTATGTCCGCCTTCATTTTGTACTTTTCCTTTGGCACTATAACATACCTGTCATTCCCTCGTATTTTAAAACTAATGGTATTTGTATGAACACGAGTGATTGCAAAATTTATTATGACATGATAATTAAATTAGTGCCACATAAGACGCTGTGTGTATACTTTGTGTTCAAGTTTCTAGTGTGAACAGTATAGCAGAGATTGTCTTACATTGAAATCGAAATATCTGTCGTAGTCTACTACAGTCTAACTTTACCTTAAAATATAGCTATGCATGTTACTTGGCGTTAATATAGCTTTCTAACGGTGAAAGAATTTACCGAATCAGTTGACTATTGTTTGAGTTCAATGCCTGCAAACAAAATAAGTTAAAATCATTTCTTTCCTCTTTATAATACCACTGTCTAAAAACCTACAGTCGTCCAACGAAGCCGTCTAGACAGGGCAATCGTTCGGGGTGTGAGGGGCGAGACGCGGGAAAGCCGCTCCCAAACTGCGAACAAAATGATGTTTGTAGTTCGGGAGGCATTATTCAGGGCTAACGCGTGTAGACGTTGTCGGCATTTTTCCAGAGATCAAAGGCGTCGTCTTACTGTATTAATATTTATACTGTGATAATACTAACTGTTCTGTATTATCATCACAAACTACCACATTTATAACATTAGTAGGATAATCTAACTAATCATTGGGGACTGGGACTCTGTGAAATCAATAATGAAACAATCTCACGTTACTCAATGATACCACTTAGTTGGATTTAGTGGCTCCCCGTAATACCCCTGTACTGTTGCTCAGTTTAATGTGCTCATTAATTTCAATCAGCCAGATTATCAGTTTCAAAGCCACTATGATATGTGCGCAGTTCAATTATGTTGAGATGTAGACTCGGTGCTGAGAATCTCGGTGGCGTTGTGATGCAGCTTGAGAACACCATGTTAAAGAGATGATCAACGCATTTGAGTAGCTGCATCGTAATTAAACAACCATTGCAATAATCAAGGGACTGTTGTTAGAATATTGAAAGAAATCGGATGGAAGAAAGTAAAAGAAGAACGTTTTCATTCACAATTTATATTCGCTAATACGTAATTGAACACTATTTTCATAATCAGTTAGTTATTGTCTAAAGTACCCAGTTATAACAAAATTAACCGTAAAATGTTTACAATATTCCGTAGCTACATAATTATTATTTATACTTTTATTAGGTAAGTACAGACGCAACCACATCAAGCTACCACAAACTGTCAAGTTTTCCCAATTGAACATGAACCTTATTCTGTTTGGCATAAAGTTGAAAAACGATCAAAGAAATTTGACACATTGGGGTTACTTGATGTGCTGGCGTCTGTACATCATTTTATTTGTCCGTCCTATTAACAAATGCGGGATAAAGTTTCCCATAAATTAATCGAGGTTTAAGTTCGGCATGACGTAAGTTCGCGTTAATTAGTAACGGGGGACAGTGTCTAACATAGTAACTAAGTTGAACCCATGTTAGACACTACTTCTGGAAAATCAATATAAATGGTTTCATAGAGAAGTTCACAGGTTACAAGATTAACGTGAGCCAAGTTTTTGTTAAGTTCATAACTTGCCGCCACGCCGCCTCGGATAAGGCTTACCTACTACTTAGTTGAAAGTTTATCATTGTAGCTACTAAGACGAAACGATTGGATGCTGCGGCGTGAGTCTTAAGATCGATTCCTGCACGGAACAAATATTTATTTGGCCTACAGGTTGTTATTTTGGGTCTGGTCGGTAAGTGAGCAGAATTGTTTGTACGAGTAAACGCTCCCACAACACAAGAGAAATTCCTAGTGTAGAGCAACGTTTACATTTTTTTTTTAAAGACATTGATATAAATATAAGGAGGTAAGTAGGTAAGCTTCCGTCACTCTTAACAGAATGATGAGAAACATATTCTTTTAAAATGTATTCATTTTGGTGCTTTTTTATTGCTCGTTATGATGCAGAACCCTTCATGTACTATTCCGTCTTGTACATGGTCAGTGTGCATTCATTATGAAAGCGGTTTACTCATCTTTAAAATGTTCTTTCTGGGTGTAATATATCTTTAAAAAAAAAAAAACAAAAAGTCTTTATTCAAACTAGGCTGAGAATCAGCACTTTTTAAACGTCAAAAAAAAATACATAAAGACAGTCCCCCAAAAACGGCCCACCCTTCGCCACTTCCTAGTGTTTTTGCTGGGAAGAAGAAGTGGCGGAACAAACTCCCCAGCAACACATCTGTCTGATTCGTTTGAAGAACTAGATATACAAAGAATCTATACAATGAAATGCTCAATAAATAGCACTTATGTTTATATATAATATATTATGTATATATATAGTATAGTTTATGATATATTATGTATATATTTAGACATATATAAGTATGTTTATCAGCTATTTAGTACCCATAATACAAGCTTAACTTGGGACTAAATGGCGTTGTGTGAAATAGTTGTGGAATATTTATATTTTAATTTTTTTTAAAGCGAACCAGTCAGCCAGTCACATTACCAATAAAATGTCAGATTACTCTCCATTTGATTTGCAAAATGGAAATGGCTTATTGCTAATAATCTTCTAAAATTATTCCACCGAAACGACCCAGGGGTATCATAAAACATTATAGGGTGACCTTATCTTAGCATCGGAGATTAATATCCCTTCACTTTCCTGTGACTTCCCGGTTTCCATTCTAAGGGTAATCGTTTCCAAAATGGAAATCTTTCACCTCGCCATTTCGTCGTGGAAAACAAAGAGTGCCCTAGACACAGGTCTGTAGAAAAGCCGACCCAAGTTCCATTCGATTCACCACGTGATATTTAACTTGAATGTATCTTAGTCATAGTGGTGACCAGCTCGATAAGTACAGACAAACAAAGAAATGTAGAATATACTAGTTGTTGTTCGCGACTAAGTCCACGCGTAATGATATTTCTACTTCAAAACCTTCCCTATAACATTATTATGTGACCCGTTTATGTAGGTCCATCCGTTTTGAAGATAGCCTCAAACAAACAGACAGGCAAAAAATGTGTTTTTATAACAATACCCATCTATGACGCACTTCTTTATGAATTATTTTTTTATCTACACTATATAATAACTATACTATTACTACTCGTAAATATAAAATATTATAAAATTAAGAGCTAAAGTTTGTGAGTTTGTGACGTTGTCGGGATTTATCTCTGGATCTACTAAACCAATTTATACAATATTTCACCAAATAGAAAGCCACATTTTGTAGGTCATATTTTTTTGTCAAAATTACGAGTGAGGAGACCTAGTTACGTACAAAATGCACGCAGACTAGATATGTTGTTTTTTTTTAAATAGGTAAACACAAACTCATGTCACGTCAGCTCAGTAAAACAAAACACAACTGTCACCCTCGAACGAACATTCAATATTTTTTTGTTTCATTACGCGCGTGACCGTGACATTTTCTTTATTAACCTTCTGAACAATTATCTTTTATGTCGTCACAACTCTGCCGCTCTTTTATCTCTCCCAAGACTTTGTCTCCAAAAACCAGTTAAAGAAAAAATTCTATTATCATTTTTAAGACGTTTTTGCAATTATGGTTCCGTTTTCCTTTTTCTGTTAAGGTATAAAGCAGCTCGATGGTCCCCATGGGCGCTGTAGCCAACTAATGGATTACAGAGCTGCTTCCTTTTTCCGCAGACGCAATACTGTTCACCTGTGATCTAATGACGTTATTACGATGTTTGCTCAGACTGTGAAACTCTTGCGGGAAATGTAATCTAGTGTCCGTCTAACTACTTTGTTAGGTCGGAGATTCAATTCAGGTACCTATTAGGTTTTGACGCTTCTGTATTTTTCTTCAATTATCTTAGATAAATAAATAGGATTTGGGCGTAACATCGCGCCTATAATCCCCGAAAAGTTAAGTAGAGGTCTTCTTCTTATCGTGTGGTAAGTGACCAACCTAGTATCACATGCCTTCGAGAAATCCGCAGGTTTTTTTTTTTTTTAAATATTCCACAACTTTTCACACAACGCCATTTAGTCCCAAGTTAAGCTTGAGAGCTTGTGTTATGGGTACTAAATAGCTGATAAACGTACTTTTATATATCTAAATACATACATAATTATAGATAAATTACACCCAGACACAGAACAAATGAACGTGCTCATCACACGAACATTTGTCCTGGGTGGGAATTGAACCCACGACCACCGGCATAGCTGTCAGGGTCACTAACTACTAGACCCACAGTCACACACAGTCGATGCCGGCCGGTTTCCTCACGATGTTTTCCTTCACCACTTTTGAAGAAGACACTTACTTACCCACTTACTTACTTTTGATAATGATACAATACGCACATGAAGCTGAAAGTTATAGGTGCGTAACCTGTCTACCACAACCAGTCGACATAATATCAAACACTCTAAGTTAGAAGCTAACTTATTTTCTCCATCACTTATTATTCAAAAACCTAAATCATATCAGTCGATATGTGAAACATATGTAATCCTGAACTTAATTAATTCTTGTATGACCTCTGAACACGTCGGTCACGGATTTAAAACAAATCCGGTGTTTTATTAAGCAAATCCTCTTTGCCGCTTAAAATGTATACGCGGAAAAGCATATACATATACATCCTGTATACACAATCTCCGTAGGGATGTCCCGGTAATAATAAATCTTTAATTATTTACTTATCCTTATTTCCTTATTTTTTGACAGAACCAAGGATAAAAATGTTGCGGAAGTTTTATATTAAATTAATTTGAGAGACGTACAAACTCTTTGGTAATTAGCGCAAAACGCATGACAAAGAGGGTCCTATTCTATACTGGACACAATAAAGAAATTTAGCCATGGCTTACATCTAATCTCATCCCACTTAATTGATGCTTCGGACCTCTAATTTGACTGGCAGAAGGCTGTCTTTTGACAGAACATGTTACTGCTTAATTTTCTTTATTATAGCTGCTGGGATTTTTAAGCTGAAAGCGCTGTGGAAGTACAGCGCTTTTAGCTTAATAATCCCTATGCGTCCCAAAACAAGCACCACGTTCGTATCGTTCGGCACTTGAAAGAGGGCAACCCTACGCGCTGGGACTCATCAGTGCGCGAGTTTAATTTACATGTTAATTGACGTACGCGGTGCGTCCGATGAAAAATCACGAAACGTGACACCCTTTGTTCGCCCGATGGTGGGCACGATGAAAGGGTAATCAGGTCGGGAGGAGCGGTTTGATTTTTCTTGCTGGGTTATAGTTTATCTATCTATTCTTCCTAGTTTTTTTGAACGCTCATCTTTGAAACTGTTAGTCGGGGAAAGTTTTTGCATTTGATAGTATAATCTATTTTATTAGGAAGAGATAGGGAGGGGGAGGGTAGGGATTTATTAAGGATTTAATATCACACTCAACACCTGAATACGCAAAACAGAGTTAGAAAGAATTAAGTTAAGTTTGTTTCACGCTGTATTATCTTACATTTTTTGTTGGAAAACGCGAAAATACGAACAACCTAATTCCAATTCCCCGGTTCCAATGCGTTGCGTGGTGACTATGTTGTGAATCGATACACTTCAATCAAAAATCACTACATATTTATTTACTACCCTTACTTATCATCATCAGGTTGAAGGTTTTTCTGAATGATCGCTAATTGAGACCAGCTTCCCGAATACTGGTTTCCCTCGAAGCGATTGAGCCCTACAACCAACCAAGATAAGAATACCCTTCTACTCTGGTAAAAATATGGTTTTCTTATATGCCAAGCAATGTAACACAAAGAGAAAACAGTTGATTATATAATTTTACTATCTGCAAACATTTAATTTCATTTGCTTTTTATGTCCCGATCAGCGGAATGAAGCTTTATTAAAGTACCAAATTTTACGAGTGACAATAAAACAATAATATAAAATAATAAGTAAACCCTTTTGTAACGCATGATAACGGAACGGTAAAGCGATGGCAAATAAAATGGAATTATTTTATGTCAATAATACAATTTATAGCTGCTCCAAAATTTCTGCAAAATACTTTTTTATACGCCATGCAACACATCGCGCCTTATTCCTGCAGTAGTATCCACATTTTGCCGTACACCTTTAAATCCAAGCAAACGTGCAATACTTAATCCAGAACCCTGAAGGTTCTAATAAAAATATCTGGTAGAAAAAACTCAATGATAATTTACCTGAACTGGGCATCAAACGTTCATACTGTATTTTTTTTATGGTTTGCTTTGTTATGGTGTGTTTGAAATTACAAATAATAATAACAGAATTATTAAAAATTAACAACTTAATTTCTCACATTAATTCAGAAATACCAATCACAAAAATAATAATGAAAAGTACAATCAACTGAAATTATACAAAAAAATAATAGTTTAAAGTCAGCTTAATATAATAATAATTCATTAGTCATTTCATAATCAAAGTAGGTACAGACGCCAGCACATCAAGTAACCTTAATGTGTCAAATTTTCCCAATTGAATATAAACAATACTCAATACTCAATACTTTTATTGCATACCACATGTATTCTTAGATGGTAAAACTTAAAATTAGATCATGACATGGACCCTGTCGGGCACGGCAAAATAAGTGAGTTTAGGAAAGAGAAAGCTTATTCTAGACAATATTTTATTAAATAAAAAACAAATTCCAACCCTTTTTCAAACCCTTACTCTTTGCAAAACCTTATTCCGTTTGACATAAAGTTGAAAAAATATCAGAAATTTGACACTTTGGGGTAACTTGATGTGCTGGCGTTTGTACCTATCTAATTATAATACATACATGAAGTATTGTTTAATATTCATGTTAACTTAGGCTGTTTGTACCAATAAAAAAATATTACAATAAAAGGACTGGTTCGAATAACTCTTTTAACGGAATTGATTCCAATCCATTGTTTCAATTACACTTTTTCTAATAAACAAGCTCAATTACGTTTAGCTGTCGACTGGACTTGAATTTATAGTGCCATAACTCACTATATTATTATATCGCTTTGTTGACTTGTTGTTATAAGACACAGTTCTATAATATTATTGTTTTTTATAGGACGCCAAATATTGCTGAGATACGAATCGTTTTTATTAATGCTGTATTATATATTATATGTATAGCCTTTTCTGGAGACTCTGTTTACGTTACTTCTAATAACAATAATTAATTTATTATAAAGCAAGATATTTTTATAAGCATTATATTGCGATTCAATTATTTTTGACTACCTCGTTGGTCTAGTCGTCGCAAACACTACTGCTGAGCATGAGGTTCCGGGTTCGATCCCCTAGTCGGGCAAAGTGTAATTGAGTTTTTCCATCTAGAATTTTTCGCCCGGAGTCAAAATTTGGCATGTTGGCAACTAATAGGTTCGCCCCCTATTACATGGGACGCCCCATTAATGTGGACGTATTACCAGGTACACCTCTGCCTTACCCTTCGGGGATTATAGGCGTGATGTTTTGTTATGGTATTATTATTGTGTGGGTTTTAATATGAATTGGTATTTGAAACTGGCAAAATATGAGTGTAGGTACCATTCAATTTGGTTTTAACCCTACGGCGTTTTATGATTATTTTCGTATGTGAATGTGCCAAAGACAATAAAGAAGTGTTGGTACTTTTTGGATGTATGAATATAAACAGCGTGTATTAAACAAGTGTTCACATTTAAAGGGTCGTTATAAACAATTTTAACAATGGGTTTAATCTTCAAAAGGTTTCTATTTTTAACCGACTTCAAAAAAAGGAGGAGGTTCTCAATTCGGTTGTTTTTTTTTTTTTTTTTTCTTTTAGGGTTTGTTAATTTATAAACCGATTTTCAAAATTCTTTTTTTGTTTGATAGGGTATGCTAACAGATTGGTCCCATTTGTATCAAAACTCATATCTGATGAGGGATCTTCGAGGAATTGAGGGGACTCCTCAAAAAATTTAGGCACACATGCACCGATTTTAACATATTAAGTAACAAATCAAGCATTTTCATTTAGAAAGTAACATTTGGTGATGAAAAACTGATGAAGAAGACAGGCAACGGAACTCTTCAACGCATAACAGCAAATTATTCGCGATTGCTATAGTCAGATGTCTATGCTGACCTTTGGTTTTTGTAGTACATAACATTACGCTATACTATTTTAAAAGGGGCCGGCAGAGATGTACAGATTAATGTTTAGAGATAGAACTTCTTTAGCAATTGTTATCCAATTTCAATGATTCTTTCAAGTTTTGAAAGACTTTCTTTACACACAAAGAAACTAAAAATTCCAAAATAAAAACTTTTTTACAAAAAAAACAACCGACTTCTTAAAAAAAACTAACAGGTGAAAAATAACTCCAGTTTCGGAAGTCGGTGGCCAATAATGAACAAAACAAAACCACCAAAGCCACAGACTTCCGAAACTGGAGTTATTTTTCACCTGTTAGTTTTTTTTATATTCATCTAGTATTGGTCTCAAATGAAGAGTTGTTCACAATGATGTGTACAATGGTACTCTTTAATAAGGTTTATAGTCTTCATAAATGTTGCGCAGGAATGGCCGAGAATAGTTATTGTTAATTAAAACAACTCTATATCTTCACAACAAAACAAGTCCAAGAGTAATCTTCAGGCCTCCAGTTTCTAGCTAAAACTAGTTTCTATCCCCTAACGAAGCTATAAAATAACTCAGCTATTTCAATAATAAACACAAACATGAACACGGCACGTTTCATAGCCATTCTGTGTTCTCAATTGGTACCTTAACAGCGCACTTATGACGTTATTAAAGTAGTAAACATTCTCACACATTGATAACTATCCAAGCGTTTACTGTGGATAGGCACTTTGCATAATGTTGGACGTACATGTGTACCTCCTAGCATTGAGCTGGGCTCCTCTTAGCTTGGAAAGTGACTCAAATTATGGGAAATGGGTGTATTATTAGCAGTATAACGATAATTGAGGATTCCAGTTCCAAGTAAGTTTTTTTTGTCAGAGTTTATGCCACCGATGGGTCTCTGACTCGGCTTTACATGCCATTGAGAAATACCTCTCAGGTAAGCCGGTTTTTAAAGTATGTGATAATAGGGAATATGCATGTATATTTAAATTTGGTTCGAATATTTTTTCAGAATCTTTAATGGCAGAAAATATGAACTAAATCAGTGTTTTACTTTTTAATAGCGTCATAGTTATTAAAAATTAATAATAAAAGTGCGAATTTGGCGCGGGAAATGAAAATTTGTGAAACGCCATTGGTTGTAATGAAATGTGACGTGAAATACTACGGCAACAAGTTACTGTTACAGTGAATTAAAAATGTGTAAAAAATACATGTATATACCCTATTATACAATAGTCACATAAATTCCAAAAGTTTCGTTATTGAAACTTACTTACTTGGGTTCGGACTCGAGACCTATGACGTGCAGTCCGCCAGTCACACCACTAAGCTATCACCGGAAGGTCTGGTTAAAGTGATACTAATTTTGAGCAGCTACGCCTGCATAAGAATTGGCAATCGTATCTATATTTTTATTGTGAAAACAAATACGCTATGTCCTAACCCAGGTCTATTTGTGTGCCAAATTTTATCCGAATCCATTAATCATTAATCGGCTAAGGTTTAAAGATGTTATAAACTAACCCAGATACATTAAATAAGGTGTGATGTTAAGAATAAGGATACGCGGACGAACATCAACCAGAGTTACAATAATATCAAAATCATGTTATTAAGTTAAATGTTTTCGTCACAATGCCGGATCTCATAGCTAGAGCGATTGCGCCAGGGATGATACATATGAATGATTTAGAATAATTTGATCTGCTCATTTACATTTATATTATTTTCTTAACCCTTTATGGTATCTGTTCTTTGCCAAAACATTAACCCGTAGGTACCAAACGAATTGAATAAATCATTTGATTTGTTCAGTTTAGACGCCAATGTTTTTTGATGTCAAATTGATGCAAGATCAGCATTCCGATATAAAATACTGTGAATTTAATCATACTGACCTCGTAAAGACATTTAAGTACGCATATTTAATTTATTTATTGAAATGTTCGTATTATGCGCTCTGTAGTTTCTGCTTACCCCATGACAAAAAAATATGAGTTTATATGTGTGTATGGTTGTATGAAATGCCCGAAAACTATTTAACATGCCTAGCCAACTCACACACATAATGACATTAAAATTAAAGCACAGACTACATCTCAGAACCTATCACTATTTGAAACAAAGTAAACAATATTATAGTACTTTTACGGATCTACCTCAGTGGGATGAAAAAACCGTGTCAAATAGTGCGGCTACATAGGTCCCCTCCGTTACTGTTCTAAGATCAGCATATAAATTGCACTAGTTATTGCAAACCTACATCTTTCAAATGTGCTCATCTTCACCACGTTATTAAATTGTAATGAGTTGCCATAACATTTTCATTAACTTTTAGACGGGAGACTTGTTGTCTTCTTGTATATATGCTAATGTGTTAGCATGCACCTCTAACGACACAGCTAGCTCTGCAATTTTAGCTCCTACTTCTACATCTTAAAGTTTATTTTCAAATAGCTTAAGGAATAAATGAGAGGCGCGATGAACGACGCGACGGAGAGAATTAAAAGGATTTGGTACATAGCTTCATTTTTTTTGTCTTCCTTTGTTATGAAGTGTCATTTTGTTGTTTGAAAGTTTACGGCTCGGAAAGTAACTTTTGGTAGTTTACTTTGAAAAATATTCGGAAGATTGTACTTGCTAATGTGTTTTATTTGCTTGTGCTTCTTGGAATTAAAAAAAAAATGGCAAACTACCAACAGAATGATTTTGTGAGTGTATTTATGCATATTCCTAAAGCAGAAACTTTACCCCAATGCCCTAATGTTAATTTGGTATTAGGCAAACAATTCGAGCTTCTTCACACAACAATACAAAATATGTGTTATCACTGTTTTACACAGACAGTTCACACTGCAGTGACGTCACACACGCCCCCCTCCTCACACCCCTCTATTTCCCTGCTTCCTTGGCAACGGTCCTCTTGGAGTGTAAAACTGTCAGCAACAAACTCGTCAGTCATACGTGCGGGTGTCGGGCGTCAATTTGGCCTCCGCATCAAATTGCGTTAGCCCTCCGTCCGTCTGTTGGGACAATCGGATTGCGTCGGTTCAACTCGCTTATTAGATTCCACTGCCACTCGCTCGGGTAACCGTTGGAAAATATTAAGCCTATTTCTTTGACAGTGAAGGCTGGATGCCTCCAGGTTTGGATAAAAAAATAGGTCAAACATTTAAAGGTTAACTATCAAAACTGCGTTATTTGCCTCTATTCTTCGGTAATCATTTACTCGTCTCTTTGTTCTACTATTAGATCTGAGTCGGCATTGACATTATTGGCCAAGACTGGTCTGTTGCTCAGTAGTTAGTGGCCCTGACTGCTAAGCTGGAGGTCGTGGGTTTGATTCCCACCCAGGACAAATGCTTGTGATGATACAAGCATTTGTCCGGGGTGGTGCTCATCAGAGCACGATCATTTGTTCTATATCTGGGTGTGATTCATCTATATATACCTATGTATTTAGAAATATATAAGTTTGTTTATCAGTTGTTTAGTACCCATAACACAAGCTCTGCTTATCTTGGAACTAGATGGCGTTGTGTGAAAGTTGTGGAATATTATTATTGGAGTCAATTTTATCATCTGCTATAAATGCCTAACAACGGTTTATGAATTTACGCAATGCAGACAAAGCTTTATTGCTAGGTAACCAATCCAAGTAAGTTTGTTTGTTACCTTTTCACACCTTATCGGTTGAAGGGATTTGGATACAATTTGGCACACATAAAAACCTGGTTGCGGATAAAGCATGCTTTCTATCCCGGTAGTACGTTTCTGCTGTATAATATACAACACCTAATTAGACAGTTAGATACATTATAATTGAAACAATTCTTATCGTCATTCACCATCCCTTTTTGTACCTACATTGATATCAACTAAAGTTATTATTCTATTTCACTTCTTCCATACCAGCCGTACCATCTTCTAAGCAATTCATCGCTTTTTCAGTCTTACTATGGGATATCTAGCAGATATTCCTTTAAAATATTACAGTGTCATATTCATAGAATATTGTTGGCAATGCGGGACAGCTTTAAATCGGATTTCGTCCCGATATGCAACGCAAGCAAGATGGCGATGGAAGAACAATATAGTAACTACATCAGCTACTTGTAACTTGTAGAAGTTGACTTTAGAAAACTAGAAGACATTACTCATGCGGATCATCCACAGGACCAAAGTGACTTGAGACCATTTCATCAAACTTTTATCGTTGCGTTGAAATTTGTATGGCGCAAAGTTTCTAGCGGTTTCTAGACTATGAAATTACTTACTCTGGCTGACATCGTTGTGCATCACTGGAAAATTAAAACATACGTCACTTGAAATAATCCATAAGGGTAATCTTTTTAATTATTTAAAATGTCAAACTTACATAAATGTGGTACATTAGGCAGAGGTGTACCTGGCAGTACCTACACCCACATTTAGCCAGTTATGTTTAAGTTCCATGTAATAGGAGGCGAGCCTATTCAATCGGGCACAAATCCAGACTCCGGGCTGCTACTGAGAAATCCCAGATGGAAAAACTCAATAACACTTTACCCGTCCCGGGGATGGAACCCGGGACTTCATGCTTAGCAGTAGCGCTGGCAACCACTAGACCAACGAGTCAGTCACAGCACAAACACTATATAAATTACTATGTATAATTATTACATCTCATCCCTAGCTAATTCTTGTTAGTGCTCTAGTATATCTTTGAACAAATGTTAGGTAACAAAATCCACTTCGTTTAAGAAACTTACCGCTATTAATCGTAAAAATTTCAAGATTAATTACGTACCTTTACTACAATGTTTCTGTCTTAAAACGTTGATTATCCTTGAAATAGAAAAGGTGTAACGAAACCAATTTACATTTTATCCTTCAATTACTTAAATTGCTACTCAGAATATTACCGCCGTGGATTAAACCCAACCTTTCCATTAAAATAAACAACTTTGGCACTAACATAATCTCAATTTTCTGTCTCCAAGTGACGTACGACCGACTACAAAGCGTCATTTTTGTGAGTATTCTAGAGACAGTGGTGTATTTTTAGCAACGATAAAAATTGAGGAAAGAAAGACTGTTGGCCGTACGACATTGGTTGGTCAAAGAATGGACCTCTTGTTAAAAACTTAAGAGGATATTCAAGACATCCGAAAATTTCTGATTTCTTTCAATCTATACGAAAAAAAATATGAATGTACACTAAACACTGGAACAGTCTTTGTGTTTTCGTAAAGTCACTGAATAATGTTATTTAAAAAAATGTAGCAGTAGATATAATCAAAAGGTTACCGAATGGTAATAATGAATTATAATAACTTATTTAAGAACTCGTGGGCGCATCCTTGAATGATATTAAAAGTAAGACTCTGAGGATCTCAAACAAGAGTTCATTCCAAGACTTCTTCACAAAAACAGTTTAAAGAGTAAAGAGTACTGTAAAGAGTCATGCAAAGTTCCGGGCTAATTTGTGCACGTGTAGCACGGTAGCCGGGATATTCCACGGCGAGATACGCGCACGCTACGCACGAATGCGTAGCTAGTAACCTCTCCGTGCACACTTGCGTATTAGAGAACATTTTAAACCCTATCCCTATCCCTATCACACACACACACACACACACACACGATAGTAATTGTTGTATGTTTTTATTAGTATTTTTTGGTATATTTTTCTAATGCTCATTTAAAGTAGCTGCAAAATTCGTTCCGCCTTAGAATCAATTTATAAGTTTTATGTAGTTTACATGCCATTCTCAACTGAGTATACACATAAAATTTCGTAAGAATCGGTCAAGCCGTTTTGAAAGAGTTTGGTTACAAACACTGTGATACGAGAATTTCATATATTAGATACACATAGCTTTAATAAGATGACAACAAATAGATTTAAAACAATAATAACTACTACTACTTTTTATTTAGCGAGTAATGTGCGCTTATTCAAACATTTTGTGAGAGATAGAAATAGAATGACAGCATAAAATAACCTCACGCCTGTAATTCCCGAAGGGCTAGGCAGAGATGTAACTAGTAGTACACCCACATTTCGACAGTTATGTTAAGTCCTATGTAATCGGGGGCGAGCAAACAACAATGACAACATAAATATGTATAACCTAACCTAACTTTCCATACGTATCATATAGCTAACCTAACTACCTAACCTAACTACCTAACCCAAATTACCTTACTGAAATGCATTGATTTTGAAAGATGCAAAATACGTAATTTTAAACTTAACCTGCTGCGTTGCGTGTCTCTATGTTAAATACAACACTTTTTTATGCAGCTTCAGCTTTCTAAGTTTAGTATCAAAATCAATCTAAGAACAAACGCATAAATTGTCAACCAAAAATATAATATTTGTGTTGATTTGTTGTCATGGTGAATTGGTGACACTATTTAAGTTTTTGTATTTTTTAAATCTAAATATACGATCATCGCAATATTGCACATTATAATATGTTGTGAATTCGAAATTCTTATTTAAAGCGTTCTTTATACTAGTATACTGTACCGACGACGGGACGAACATCAAATGTTTGACAGATAGCAACGCTATGTTGTGTACTTAAATTGTTATTTAAACCTTCCTTAGACTTTCACAAATATATTATTTCAAGATCTAAATTAGCTGAATCGGTCCAGCCATTTTCGAGTTTTAGTTTAATTAACATTTTTTTTCTTTATATGTATAGATTTTAACATAACGTTGTTTAGATGGCGCGCAGCTCTTATAAATGCATTAACTAAATTTACATGTGTGACAGCCAATTAAATTGCACCGTGTAAATCTAACTTAATTGTTTGCCAAACTGTAAAATATTCACGACACATAAAACTCGTGTCCTAAGCTCGTTACGTTTGACTTGTTTCTAAAAAAACATAGTAAACTCAGTTGAAATTAGTTTCTCCTGGGACTTTAAATTGCTTCGAAGCCCTGGATGGAGGATGCTTACCTGCAGCGTGCAGAGTGGAAACTTGGGGTTATCAAAACAATGGCTCTTTGTGGAGCTCCTTCGTTATTGGATGCCTTGTTGCCTGCTGTCTCCTTAAGAGTTCGTCTACGTTATTTGATATTGAAGAAGTCCGTTGAATATTAGAATGAAATTAAAATACATTTCATTATACATTGTATGTAGTTGTAGGTTCGTTAATAGATTTATTATTAAAATTGTAATACGTTTTTTTTTTAATTTTCATTATTTTTATTTTTTTTTGTTATTTAGTAAAAATATTAAAATGTTAATAAAAATGTGTTTAAAAAAAATTGTTTTGTTTTTTTTGTACTTAATTAAAGATTAACCATTGCGAACAATACACCCAATCATACTGTTCTGTCAGTAAAATATTTTTCTCCTCTTCTCCTTCATTATTAAAAGCAATTCTGAATTACTGGAGAAAATACTAGCACTTTTGCTTCATAGCTTTATTTTTGTAAACACACATTGTGTATTAGTAAATCACAATGAAAATATTTTAAAATAAGTACTGGTTTTTGTGTCATAAAACAAGCTTAACGCACTACAAAAATTCGCTACGAAATTCTGAGAGTTATAGCGCATTTCATCCAAACAAGCGCTTTATATTCCGTTGTTATAGTTTCATTGCATTGTACTTCACAACGAGGCTTATTTATTGCTGTGACAACGATATTCGCGGAATACTGCTTAAAAAGATTCTGATTTTAATATTTTTTATCAAAGGAATAACATAAGTACTTAGAATACTTAATAAAATTAAGTTATACCATGTTGTCGTGTGGTAGGTAAACCTTTACTTCTATTCTAATGTTATAAAGAGAAAAGTTGTTGTTGTTGTTTGTTTGCGTTGAATAGGCTCCGAAACTACTGGACTGATTTAAAAACTTCTTGCACTGTTGGGAAGCTTCACTATCGCCGGGTGGCATAGGCTACTTTTTATCCCTGTATTCCCACGGTAACAGGAACTACGCTGGTGAAACCGCTTGACGTCTGCTAGGTAAGTAATAAAGATTCACACAAACCGTAAGGGTGTAATTCCGACACAAATCTCCCAAATTACAGGTGACATGTCTTTGAACGTACACTATCTGCAAAAACACTACACAACCTGCAGTCCAATTCCATATAAATTGTTAGTGAGGCGCACGGAGCGCGGGCTCGCCGCCACCCGTTGCCGCGCCCGCCGGCGACATTTTAACATCGTACTTGCCCATTTTTCAAACTCCTAAACTTTTATTTGGGTAAAATATATGTTTTCGTTTCCCATTGTACTGTGCGCGGAGGTTTTAAAAAAAAATTAGAAACAAAAGAGCATAGAGTTATGACGAGCTGAATTGCTGCCCCTATTGTTGTTGTTGCGCTGTTCGTTTCAATTTGAACGTAACTGTGGGTAGTTGAAACACTTTTGTTTGACAATGCTAAAAAATAGGCCAAATGAAAAGTAAATAATGTGTGAGGAGAAAAGTAATGTGGAGTGTATGTTACGACTGCTTTGTTTTTCTTCATGGGTCGGGTTTGGCCTGTGTTTTAATTACAAATGGACTTTTTGTTTTATTCAAAGTACCCATGCCAGAGCGATCAACAATTTAAGGCTTTTTTGCAGCTTATCCGCAATCTAAGTATGTGTGTTTTAATGTAGCATTGATTGTCACTACACCAAATTCTGATATTAACACAAGTATACTAAAAAAGTAATCTAAAAGAGTAAACATTCCGTTATAATAATCTCTTTATGGCTCATATCAAGGTAACTTCTTTCTGTTTTATCTTGATACCAATCTCCAAAGAAAACAGGTGAAAAAAAAACAAATTAGAAACAGTACTACTAAGTAACAAATAATAAAGTGATGCTATGTAGTAGCTACGACCTAAAGCTATATCTAAACAAAATTGGAAAGCAAAACAATTTGTTTATACCCGAAAATGTGGAATTTTTCTAGGAATAGAGCTGTTTTTTTACGAAAATGATAAGTGTCTAGACAGCTAGGCTTCGGGCGCCCTTCTGTACAATCAGTACAATGTTATAATAATAATAATAATATTCCACAACTTTTTCACACAACGCTATTTAGTCCCAAGTTAAACTAAGACTTTGTGTTATGGGTACTAAACAGCTGATAAACATACTTATGTATTTAGAATAGAAAAAATAAAAATAAAATTTCTAAATAGGTACGTACGTATTATAGATAAATTGCACCCAGACACAGGACAAATGATCGTGCTTAACACACAAACATTTGTCCTGGGTGGGAATCGAACATACGACCTCCGGCATAGCAGTCAGGGGCACTAACTATTAGACCAACAGGCCTGTCATTGGTATGGGTATGTTTTGTAATTATTCAATGTTATTACATTTATTATTAAGCACAATCTACACGTCAAAACTAATAAATAAAATTGTAATTTAATTAAAAATTAAAGTGCGGTGGTAACATAAAAAATAATACTTTTATGTCACCGTTTGCATGGGTTCATCTCCAAAAAGGTTTGGATCGATTTGAACGAAAAATTTACTATCAGAGAGCTGATGATAATTTAGGTAAGGTATTTCAATTTGAAATTGTTTAGTAGTCCCACACTATCCCATTAGGTTAATCCTGTGAAGACAGTCGTAAGGATTTTTATAAATAATGTTATACACCTACATATCATGAGCTATCTGACTGTGAAAGTCTGTGTCTCGGCGTAACTTAGAACCTTTTGGAAATTAGAAATGTCACGCAAACGAAGTCTCGGGTACTGCTTGTCTATACTCTATAGTAATATTGCAAAGAGGTAAAATTTGTTTGTTTGTTTGTAAGTTTGGATGTAGGGGGTAATCTTCGGAACTAATGAAACATTTTTTTTTTTGCACTGGTGGAATGCTACACTATTCCCGGATGACATAGGCTACTTTTTATCCCTGTAATCTGACGGGAACAGGAACTACGCGGGTGGAACCGCGTGATGTCTGCTAGTATCTAATAACTCAGTAGGTTACTCAGTCTTTTCCAGTAATAAAAAGAGTTAGGTTGGTTCTCTTTTTTCTAACTGGCCATTACACTAATTAACAGTTTAAGCCGGTTTATCCCGGCTCAACAAGCAACGTGTAAATTATTTACAACTGTATTAAACACTTTATTTGTCCAATTTATGTGAAATTCAGCAAATTGCGCCATTACGTTAGCAACGTCACGTCCGACGCGTAAAACATTACCTGGGTGGAAACTCACGGGGGACGAGTAGGAGCCGGCCCACCGCAACCACCGCAGTATTTAGACTATTTAGAAACTTTTTAGAGGTAAGAGGAATAGGGACGACTATTTAGAAAATTTTAGAAGTATGAGGAACAGGGTGTCATTTTCCTCATCCCGCATAACAAAGGGAGGATACGAACATTCTGGACGGAGGGACCAGACTGGTGATGTGTCTGATGAGCTACTACAACTATCCGACGGTTTGTTTGCCGGAATTTTGTACAAAATGTTTAATAGTTCGTATGTAGCGAGATAGGCTTCTCTAAAAAATAAATGCTAACTTCTAAATTATTCTTCTTTTAAAAAGACGTAGTGACCATTACCTGCTTGGTCTTTTTTGTAGGATCAAAAAGATTTATAATCTTTAGTGAGCCAACTCCAGCCTAAAAATAAAGTGGATGTTAGAAAATATTTTGTTTCATGGGTTCCATAAAACTTGTATCATACTGAACTTGTAGTTAAGGGGTACAAGAAACAAGGTATGAAATTCGCAATTGCTATCTAGTGTTCGCTACCTATTATACTTCTCATCTATAGGTTTAATGCTTTGAAATCACTTAACTGTACCTACAGCTTGATCGTTTCTTAACTGTAAAGGGTTTAAAATTAGTAATGCAGTTATAATAGAGCCTGAAACCTAAGATAGAAACGCGTATGCTGAGGTGCTTTCTGTCAAGGTATCAAGAAACAGTGGTTTCTACGAACAAAGTTTACGGCAATAAGTGCTATCTACGAACAGAGATCTCTGTCAACAGTGCTTCCTATGTACCGAGATGTCTATAGACAATGCTTTCTATCAATAAGCTTTTCGGCGAAACGCACTGTCTAGGAATAGAGGTCTATTAGCTGTGCTTTCTGTGTGTAGTCATATCGAACAAAGGTGTTTTTAACCGACTTCAAAAAAGGAGGAGGTTCTATGTTCGTGTGTATGTATTTTTTTTTATGTATGTTACCTGATTTCTCCCCCATTTGAGGACCGATTCTCAAAATTCTTTTTTTATGTATAAGAGTTTACTCCTGAGGTGGCCCTACATTAATTTGGTGAAGATCTGGTTCTGATCTTCGGAGATATACAATGGAACTCTTTAAAAATAGACGGCATATCTGTCGTCATTGCTGGAATCGCTTGGATGTTTATTGTTTATACAACATCATGACGTATCATCACGCCTGTATGCTCTGAGGCGTACGCAGATGTGTGCAATATACCTAGATTTCGCCAGTTAGATATCGACGGTTGCAAGGCCAATTGGTCTAAGCGACATTTTGTAAAACTTGCAGGAGGACGGTTTAAAGTTTTTATTTTGGAAAAAAAAATCATAAAAAATCAACTACTTGATAGACTTTTATTTATTTAATACAGTATATCCCTAATTAAATAAGGAAGTTTTTACAATTATTACTGATGATAAACGTGTATTATTTTAGAAATTTTGTGTCGGTTAGCCCAAAATGCATCAAATTTGGTTATTTTTTGAGAAAAGCAAAATGATTCAAATGCCTGCCGTAAATAAAGAGCTGAAGGTAAACTGGCTCAAGCATCAACTTAGAATCAAATAATATGAGACCAAATGAACTTAGCACCAAATCAATTGACAGTTAAATACGCACAATGAACCTAAGCAACATGATGGTGTTGCACCACAGTGAAGTAGTTTGATGCAGGTGCCCATTTTTGGTAGTTAAATAGTAAACATTGATGCTTAGGCCATCACTATTCAGCAACGTCCATAAGATATTTTTAAGGTGGGTATGCTACTTAATACAGTTTTAGACAGTGTCTTGTAATATTTTTTACATTTTTGTGTAGTGAAATCCTTCAAAATATTGATCTAATGTGTCTTGGAACAAGGTATTATAAAGAAAAAAGAAGAAGCTGAATGGTTCAACAGACATATTTAAATATTAACTGATATCGTTTAATGCAAATTGTTTATTAACAAGAGCAACATGAACACTCCAAAGACCTATATCGCGCATTTATTGTAGAAAAGAAAACAATAAAAAAAAATTGGCATAGCTCACAATTTTATTTAGTGTGTCATTAACTAAGTCAAACCAATGACATACATTAATAACAGAATAAAAGTAATCCATAATTTATAACCATCATGTTCACAAAACAATTCAAAATTTATTGCTATTTTTATTTTTGAGGGATTTATAACTCTGTGGATATCAAAGGCGTAACAGGATTTATAATAAAAAGATTAACTACAACTTTTTTTATCATAGCGATTTACAACTTTCTTGAAAAAGTAACCAAAAGTGTTGGGAAAAGGTACTAGTTTGTGCATTATACATGGATTAACCCGTTTGACTATGTGGACCACAAAACAATAAAGAAACCAGATGTGTAAAATATACAAATAAAATTTAGGCTACACCCAGAAGGGGTTTGATGGGCACCAGTGCCAGTATTTTATAATAAATTACCTTGTTGTATTACAGACATTGACCACTTGCACATATTTAAGATGTACTACAGTGCAGTGTGAAAGAATATCTAAAAGGGAATCCTTATGGCCCATAACATCTGTGCGTTTCCTTCGGATTCCTTCACATAGATTATTACTAGTATTTTGTATTTGGCGTGTGCTATCTAACTAGAAGCAAAAACTATTAATATAAAATGATTGATTTATAGTGTTATCTAATTGAAGGAACTGTATAAATTCAAGTTCTTCTAACTTATCAGGCAGACGTGTTGCTGGGTAGTTTGTTCTGCCACTGCTTACCCGCAAAAACACTAGGAAGTGGCAAAAGGCGGGCTTTTTGGATGACTGGATCATGGTGATGTTGTTAAAAAAGTGCTAATCCTCAGCCTGATTTTATCAATGACTTTTGATTTGATCGATTTTGAAACTCATAATTAATCATTATAAAGGATTTTTATTTATTTTATTTGTATCTCACTATTTACTCTGACATTTAAATTATTGATTGCTGGATACTCTTTGATATTGAGAAATAAAATGGTTACAAGATTTAATATTTTTGTAATAATTATTGTTAATCAGCATGGTACTAGGATGCAATATAATTAAGTGTAAATGTTTGCATGTGACGGCACTGCAAGTAGGATTTTGTCTGTATTAACATCTATAACCCTACTCTTGTTGGCAAAGAAATAAATAATTAAAAGGATCTTATTTGATTTGAAAAGGGTTCAAACGACGAGGTTTATTCAATGTAGTTGACTGCAAAATAGGCCAAACGACATAGCTTATTATTTTAGTTCAATGTAAAATAGGCCAAACGACAACACCATAACTTTGGCGAAAAAGCCAAATGCCTTAATCGACACACGTTATAAAAGTTCGATAATTCAAAAGAGCTTAAGTCATCGTGTCCTCAAATTTGCCTTATTTTGCGTCGTATAGATCAATGAGCTTAAAAATGAGGCCTATTTTGCTGAGGGTGCTAAGCGCCAAAAAAGTGGTTAAAAAAAATTGAAACCTGGCTCAAACGATGGAGAAAAATCTGCTGATTCCAAATATGTATATAACTCAATATCACAAAAAATGTCGCTTAGACCAATTAGCCTTACAACCGTCGATATGTTAAGTTTCATTTATTAGGGATAAGTGGATAACCCTATTACCATGACATGTTTATTGTTAACAATTAACAATATAAAATAAATTCATAGCAAATATTTGTATGGGAACAACTAAAAATGGAAAAGTAAAAACCTCTTTTGCAAAAAATAAAACCGACTTTTTGTGTTTTTTTTGTTTGTGTTTTTTTGGAATCGGTTTTATTTTTTGCAAAAAAGTTTTTTATCTTATGTTCCAAGCTCGTTATAATATGTGTCTTTGTATGTTATTAGCCTACAGGTCTCAGGATAGATATAGCTACCATCAAAGCTTTTACAATACGTCACGTAAACTCTAAAAGATTTAGTGTTTATTGCACCATAAATAGTGTAAATTATCGCACACTTAGAGTCCTATTATATCGTGGACACTTGTACACAATGTAAATAGCATTGCTGAATTGAGCCTGAAATCGTTTTCCGCAGAATTTAACATTGTCATGCTTTCATTTTCAAATTATGTTGTACCTACGCTTAGTAACAAAGTGATGTTGTAATTATCATGAAATATTTATCACGCTTTTTATCAAAGTGATATTCATAACTGACAGTTTTACTAGACGTCAGTTATGTTTGATTTACGATCAAACGAACCCAATTAAGTTTTTTTCCATCCTCTATTGTGCCTAGAACGAATGTTTGGAGAAAATACTCGCATAGAATTTAATATCAATTTAATAACAAGTTTTTGTTCAAATCTTTGGGTTAAATGTATAAATACAAGTAAATGGTGTTCGCCATATAGATTCAAAACTCAAATGCCACAGGATAGATATATTTTCTATTATAAAATCGTTCCGATTAACGATTTACATTTATGTCAAGCATTCGTGCGGACCTATATTATCATCTTCCTAGTCTCCCATCCACGACTGACCACGGCAAATGTAGCTTAACCTTTGATCTATACATTATTATATTATGTTTTTTTTTGTATATAATGGCATTGTATGGATTTTGGGAATAAAGGACTTGAAATAAATTTAATATTTAATTTATTTAGTGACAAACTCCGTTTTTCCTGTATACACAACATTATGAATTAAAAGAAAATTTTACTAATATATGTATTTGGACAATGGTAATTGTGTTAAGTCTTCCTTACCTTCCTAAGTAAGTGAGTTATTTCGTTTAAAATTTGCATCTGTATTTTTTTGACACAATTAGCCTTATTTTATCTGTATGCTCTCGAGTTTATTTGCTTCTTTAACTTGTTTGACATCTTGTATTTGACATTTGTTTAATAATTTATGTAATGTATTTTTTAATAATTGTTTATCAGCAAATTATTGAATCTGTATATGACTTGTAAGAATCCCTTATCAATACAATATGACTACTATGACTATGACTAAAATATCGCGAAACTGACGATCTTATTGTAATGAAACCTACATTTACAAATCCATTTTACTTCGTAAACCATTATTGATCCTACTCATACTTCTCACCCCTATATGTCACCCAGTAGGTACATTTTTCCCTAGATTCTAGAGTGCGCTGTCAAAGTTGGCAATAATATAATAAAGGAGATTGCACTTTAGGGCTGCCACCACTTGTATAACAGCTTAACACAAAACTCAAGCCAAACTCAAGCATTCTATATTTCTTGAAGTTCTTAATTCCTTTGTTTATTTTGTTGAGTATAATGATTCTGAAAGGGTTTTGTTAAATTTATTTATGCTTGATATTTGTCAGAACTAGTTACGTTACTTTCAGATACTTAAGTCTTATTGAAGACATCCTTATTTAGATAAAAAAGTTATGAGAAAGGTCGCTTAGTGGTTGTTTATTTAGTCTTCTTGAGCAATGACTTAAAAACTCATCATGTCTCATTTCAGCACTTGCATTATTAAACCACTTGTACACAAAACCACTTGAACTGAATATCTACTTTTTAAACAAAACTTCCTTAATTTCACATCTTACTAAAACCTATACAAAGCGAACCACAATAGGTTCTCCTTAATTTGTGTTCTACATTTCATTGCAGTATCCAGAAAATCGGCGCGATAGGTTCTTTGAGACGAAGGTGTACAAAGAGTGACGATACATCCACCAAATAGATCCATACAACGATGGCACACAGGCGCAAGCAAATACGTGGAAATATGACACATTGAACGTAAAAACTGACTTCAAATGATCTATATACATATAATAAGACTGTAAAAAAACTGTGTCTGTACATTGAATATATTTAAAAAATAAAAATTGAGGGGGGTTTAGAAACAGTAATAGAGCACGAATCCAAAAAAAAAAGTCTGTCTGTTTGTCTGTTTGTCTGTTTGTCTGTTTGTTTGCACACGCTAATCTTCGGAACTACTGGACGGATTTGAATGATTTTTTTTTTGTTGTATAGATATTAAGTCTGGGCAACACATAGGCTATAATTTATCTTGGAAACTGGAACACCTGATGCAGAACCGCAACAGACCAGCTAAACTATAGGTGATACAAAAATGATCCCATAGCAAAAATTGTTCCACGTGATGAGCATTTTCTGCTGAGAGAATAAATTTGAAGATCCGGAACACCTGATGCAGAACCGCAACAGACCAGCTAAACTATAGGCGATACAAAAATGGTCCCATAGCAAAAATTGTTCCACGTGATGAGCATTTTCTGCTGAGAGAATAAATTTGAAGATCCGGAACACCTGATGCAGAACCGCAACAGACCAGCTAAACTATAGGAGATACAAAAATGGTCCCATAGCAAAAATTGTTCCACGTGATGAGCATTTTCTGCTGAGAGAATAAATTTGAAGATCCGGAACACCTGATGCAGAACCGCAACAGACCATCTAAACTATAGGAGATACAAAAATGGTACCATAGCAAAAATTGTTCCACGTTATGAGCATTTTCTGCTGAGAGAATAAATTTGAAGATCTGGAACACCTGTTGTGGAACTCCAAGAGCCCAGCTACACCATAACTCACATAGGAATGACGTCTTAGCAAAAGTTGTTCGGTCTGATAGGCATTTCCTGTTGACTTATAAAAATCGAAGATCAGAAACATTTGATATAGAAATTAAAACTATCACTAATTTCATTGCATAATTATAAAATAACATAAGTAGGAGGTACTACGCGGTGAAGGCGGGAACAGTTCAGGACTGATTTTCGATGACGATGGTATATCGTTGAAAATTAGACTCTACTGGCTAAAACTCCCATTTTTTTATCGTATGCCTTCGGGCTTATTTTATTTGAGTGTTTAATTTCCTTTTCCATTTATCTTCGTTACAAGGTAGCTTACCCGGTAACGCAGGGGAGCAGCCTTTTAGATTTTAATTGATCAGGTATCATCACAATAAAACTATAACCATGCCTAGAAAGAGGTCAAATTTTTCCCAATGTTCCAAAGCTGCTAAATGATTAAAGACCATAAGATCCCAACAATCTACCGAAGAGCGTTAGGAGAGACTTGATGCTGTTCGAGAACATGAGGCTGCAACTCGCTCCGTGGAAACTTCTTGGGATCGCGAAGCACGCCTGCATTCTCAGCGTATTTACGCATCTACATCCAGGTATCTAGAGACCAGTAAAGAATATGTGCGCGACTGACCGCTGATCGTGAACATCATGCACTGTCTCGCGAGTTGGAGACGTTCACGGAAAAAGCATGACGCTTGAGTTTTCGGCGTATATACGCATCGACTCTAGAGATAAGTGGGGGAAGGAGATGCGCGACTGACCGCTGATCGTGAACGTCACGCAACATATTATAGGCTATAATTTATAATAGCGTGGAATAGGTGCCATTGCAAAAACTATTCCACGTGAAGAGTGTTTTCTGCTGTGAGACTAAATTTGAAGATCTGGAGCACCTGTAGGGGAACTCCAAAGCCCAGAGACAATATAACATATACATAATAGAAATGGCGTCTTAGCAAAAGTTGTTAAGTCTGATGGCATTTCCTGTTGACTTCCTGAATAAAAAATCTGGAACATCTTGAATCGTCTCGCGCATCCTATTGATTTCCCGTCCCCGGGCTTATAGAATTCGACATCAGATGATTCAGATCTTCAATTTTGACGACCCCGTTGTCGCTGGCATAAGCTACAGGATCCGCGTACGAAGTCGCGGGCAGAAGCTAGTTGAGAATAAATAACTTACTAGCAATTGCTTGTTAACCGCTCCAACTAAGCTAAATATGCTTGTGTCTGGAGTAGGCTCACGTCAATAGTGCAATGAGTGGGGATCGACCTCACAACCTCTTGATCGCCAGGCCCGACGCCTTAGCTATAGACTGATGTTTGTGAAAATTGATCGTCATTAACTTACATTTACGTTAAGCGTTTCGTGTGTCTTTATATGTTACTCGCGGAGATGTCACTAAACGTAACATTCGGTAAGTTTAGTAAAAATCACCCCGTTACAACTTGAGTTAAGTGAAGTGAACTGTTAAAGACTAGCATTAGTATGGGATGACTCGACAGCTCTTATCGACTTCACTTCGCTTACACCTCTCTTATCTCACCTTCTAGTTATAAAATGACCTGTAAAAGTGATTGTATGAACCTATTTACAGAATAAATATCATTTACCTATCACATTTTCACGGGTGCGTTCAACTGCTGATGTTTAGGTAAGTATGTGCGCATTTTCGTTCGTTGTACCGATCTAACCTTCTGTACCAATTTGTTCTGTGTCACAGCCCAGGTACTCGCAAAACTGAACAAAAGAGACACGGCCAAGATAAAAGTATTAAACGTTCCAAGTTTCAAGGATTTTTTTCCCGTTTCGTACAAAAGTAAAGGCGCCATGTTTTTGTTTTGCTTTTAAAAATATTGGGTCACTGAATTGTGAAAGTTAAATCAGCTTTTTCCGGTTTCTTTATGCATTCGTGGCGAAGTTAAACGATTCGTTTGAAAGGACTAGATGTTCGGACGAATTTAAATGAAGTAGTTGGGGCCCAAGGCAAACTTATATTTCAGTCTAAATTTACGTACAAAATTACTTTAAAAAAAAACCGACGCAGGTTATTGCTCTTAGAATTAGAAGGCGATGACCTCGTGAGGGCGAGGGGCGTCGGATGCAAGTGGTACAGAACTGTTCTAGGGGCCTTACGTAGCTGATGTAGTAAGGGAGAGATGGGACTCTTGCCAACACTTTTGTTTTAAGTAACCATCTAACTGTATACTAAATTAAAAAATACCAGCGTAAGGCACGAATATGGATCTCCTTACTGAAGATATTATTGGGTTGTTCCTTCAGGAATTGGTTTGTAGCAGTGCGGAGGATGGACTTGTACCCGATTGATGCCAAGGTGGAAGTTTAACACGACTGGTGAGATGTGGGTGTACTACCAGGTACACCTCTGCGTAACTTGTCGGGAATTCCAGGCGTGACCGATGTATTCCTTCGCCGACGTCAATGATGTCTGAGATAAACTTAGAAAGTACTTATGAATTGAAAAAGACGCTCTACTACTTGCCCGTATTTGAACCCAACAACCTCATCCATGATAAGCAGGTGCCTTAACTACTAGACCATCACGTCATCATTTATAATGTAGCCCTGCCTAATACTAAAAGAAAAAAAAACAAAACATCGTTATCTACCAGTGGACGAAGTCCTTACCTAAATTATGTCACAAGACCCGCTTGAGCTTAATTATGTAAAATACTTTTAAAACTTTGAGCCACCAAATCTACATCAAGATTTAGCTATTCTTTCTACAAAAAAAGTCTTCAAAACATTCGTGTACGCAGTACAGATAGCAAAATTGGATCATTCAGCTACATGGCGCTCCCGAACGGTCGCGATACTATGACGTTCCTACGAAACTGCATATTTATGCGCGCAAATAGAACCCCGTCTGTGTTCGCGTATTTGTCGACGAACTGGGAAGGTGCGAATTTAACGAGTGAGATTTTTATGTTATTATTACTAAATATTTATTGCAAACCATACATATAAATACACACAATCCTTATACTGTTTATAAAAAAGACTTATTAAACTACGTTAGTTAAACTTACAAATTAACATTATCACGACTAATAAGTGCGAGGCTCAGCACATGTTGGAACGTGCCACAGCACCCAGTGCCTAAAGAGGGGCTATCCATCTTATTAAACAATGTATTCAATGGATTCTATGCTCAGATGATTGGCGACTGAAGTAGGGTCGCGAGTCCAAGTGTGTATAGTTACGTTTTATAGAATGCCTTGTCATTATTATTGGGGTAAAAACGACGAAACAACATAAACATAACATCACGCCTGTCGGCCCCGAAGGGTCAGGCAGAGATGTACCTGGAAGTACACCCATATATTGCCAGTATCAATCGGATACAAATCCAGACTCCGGGCTGCTACTGAGAAATTTCAGATAGGAAAACACTTGTCCGACCCGGGGATCGAACCCAGGACCTCCTGTTTAGCAGTAGCGCTTGCGACCATTAGACCAACGACGCAGTCAATCGACGAAAGACGAAATAACGTCCTATTAAAACTTATTTTTCGACCTAAATCTGAGTTTTTTGTTCGTTCTACGGCAATTAGCAAAAAAGGCCTCGTAAAGTCTTAAACAACAACTCTACAGATCCCAAACAAACTTGCATCAAACTAAATTGATCCGCAACCAGTTCGAACCTTCGAACCAACAATAATCCAATCCAAGTCCCCATAATCCAAACTTAGTTATATAACACATTATTATGTTAATTCCAACATAACATTGTGGCTAACGCTAGTTGAATCCAGTTCACGGAGGAATGGCGTTTGAAATTCAAATGGCGTATTATACATATCAAGGCAGCCGTCTGTCTGTCGGCGGTAACCACGTTAAGGCAGTTAACCCAATGTCTAATTTGACAAATCTCGGTTTAACCCGGAATCTACAGAACGATAACAAGCTCTCGATTGAATGAAAACATTTTTGCTTTTGATGTTTCGAGTAGTTTCGACGACTACCCGCCTGAATGCAAAATAGCAACCTGAATATCGAGACTGTATACCTGACCTGAACTCAGGTTTATAATTTAAAAGCTAGATCACGTGACGGTTTTATTTGTGCATTAGCTAAAATATTATATATTGGTATTATTTATTGTATTAACGTATTCATAATATACTTTTATATCCGTATATTTTGAAACTGCTACAAATTGCCCATGGCTTAAGATTAGTCTGTAAACTATCATAATCAATTCGAATAATGTATGATACTTTTCTTGTCCTTAACTGGATTATAAATACAAGGTTTTCTAACCTATCAGACAGACGTGTTGCTGTGGATTTTGTTCCGCCACTTTTTCCCAGCAAAAACACTAAACAAAATTGCATAAGACAGTCCCCAAAAAAGCCCGGATTTCGCCACTATCCGGGCTTTTTTGGGGACTGTCTTATGCAATTTTGACTTTCAAAAAGTGCTGATCCTCAGCCATATTTGAATATCAATTCATTGCTTCTTTTCTTTCAACCAATCACAAGATCGGATGAACAAAGACTTGCTTTAAACTAAGTTCCACCCTGTGTATTATGTTTGACGCTACAAAATCACTACAGTCAATGTGTCATAGGTCACAATCTGTGCAAGTTGGCCAATTGTTCACGTTCAACGATATCTTTGTGCATATATTCAGAAACTATGAAGTCCATACCTGGAAATTCGTTTATGTATATTTGATTGTGACTGGCTCGCTTCGCTGAGTCGGTTTCTTGTTTCCAGTCATGCATTGCGATTTAATCAAATTAGAATAACTTAGTTAGAACATGGAAAGGTATACAAACCAATAGATACTCGCGCAGAGATGATTTACGTCATGCTGCATACCTATTTTGCTGTTTATAAATTCATGTAACAATTGTAAACAATGTGTACCGATTAGTACATTACTTTAACGAATTAAAAGGTACAAGCTAATTAATTAAAGGCTACTGTATTAAGACTTGCTGTAGAGTATCTCTCCAGCAACCCCAAGTAAAGTTTTTTTTTATCATTTTACTTAGACACTTACGTATAAGGCAAACAAGTGTGTGATAAAAAAAAATCCTTAGTTTTACTTCTGGATGTGCTGGCTATTGCTACGTACATAGATAGATGATGGGGTGTCTGCATGCGGTGATGATTTGGGATATTGAGGTAAAGAGGGATATTTTTGAATTGAAAAAGTCAACAAGACTTTTGATAGAATATATTAAACGGTAAAATTTCCACATAAAATTGGAGAAGTTGTCATCACAGTTCACGAAAAGTTTTAAATTACCAATTTAAAATTTGCTCCAGACCAAATCCCCGAAATTAAGTGTTCATTTTCGAAGTTTGTTATATTATCTGAATAACAGCATCATTAGGCAGGTACGTAGGGATCGTTGTTTAACCCCGTAGCTAGTACCTACAAACTATATTGCGTTTATATAAGTCCTTAACGACTGTCTAAAAATTTGCAAACCCTTAGAGAGAACCCTTTGTAGAATTTTATATCAGTCTTTATATTTTCGGGTATGCCAAAAATGTTACAGAGCATGTACCCAATTATGGTTACCAAGTTTCTGGAGGGTCAATTGGAGCAAAATAATAGGATTTTCTTCAATATAAAAATACAATAAAATGGCCAAGTTCGAAGAGAGAATTGCTGAAATATAAATAAGTTATCGTGACCCGAACAGTTTTGCGGAAACTACAAGTTTTACCGGAAAATTCCATAATATGCTCTATGAAAAGAAGTTATATTTATAAATCTCTGAAGAGAGAGCTAACAATGTAACGTTCCCGGTAATGTGAGAGACGGAATGGGACCGTTGTTCGTTCAAACACACGTTGTAAGTACTCTCTTTATGTCGTTTTAGGGGTTAACCACTATTAATGTTTCACACAATGCTGGCTTCAATCTGTGGTTTTAGAAATTTAATAGTCACGTAAAAGGCCATGTACTTGTTATTTTTTTAGGATACCATCAAGTAAAAGGACTAAAACAGTTAGGCACTAAACTTTTATCATCTTAAATACTCTGTTGTGTAATGCAAGTTCACTAACTTACTGTGGCTAGTCTTTTGCGCACTTTTCCTGCTAACAGTGATTTCCTTTTTTAAGGAAACTCTTACATCTATCGATACAGACAAAAACCAATTGCTTTCTTCTAATAACTATGTTCTTTCACAGGTGGTGAAGGCCAGGAGCACGGGCCGGTGTTCCTGATGGAGCCACCTCCACGGCTGGTGTTCTCTAACAGCACAGGTGCCCGGGCCTCGTGCGCGGCGCACGGGTTCCCCTCACCGCAGATCGCCTGGCAGCAGCCTGATGGTGCACAACTTGATGATGTGCCAGGGTTAAGGTTAGTAAAGTGTTGTTGGCTGTTATTTTGGTATTGAATGACGTCATTAATGATTACTCTAATGAAAATAAGGTCACATAAGCAGTGTGCCTTTGAAATTAAACTACTGCAACTCCTGAAAATCAACAGTGAACGCCACCAAAAAAGTGTGAGCTGTCTCAGATCCCGCTACAAAATTAATCAGAAGAACGGCGGAGCACTGTTTTACCCACAAACTCAGTCATGAGGTTCCTCAAACTCAACATCAATGTGTTTCTTCAAAGTCAACAGCATTACTCCTAATTTTGCACGTGTTCAGATACTGCGATAATCATACGAGTAGTGAGCCATAATTATGTTCAGAATTATTAATATGGATCGGAAATTAACACGTTTACTCTCCTCTATCCTAAGTTATCTAACCCAAGCAAGAACCAATCCTTTGCCTGTGTACAATATATTATGCAAATAACATTTCCTCATGCATAGTGTACTCAACATTGAGCGTCCGAACTCATGCGTAGTTTATAAACACGTTTGGCTATTTATTGGAAGCGCTGAATAAGAGGGATCACTTCTATACCAGCTGCGGCACTTATTCGAAAAGATGAGATAAAAATAAAAATGTGGTGACTGAAAATCGTTTTTTCGACTAGCTTAATTTTAATGACACTATACCTATTTAATCCAATGAGTGTCTAAACCTTGCATCAAAATGCAGCTGAACCTAGACCACACCTGAGTCCCGCTTTGTTTGTGAACATTCGAAATACGTGCTATATTCAGAACCGGTTTTAGTTTATTAAAACGGCGTTTTCAAGCAATCATGGAAAAACAAAGGGGTTTGAACGTAGAAAAGAAAACTGACGTATTCACCTCGTTGCTGCGTTCAGATTGTTTGCAAAGTTGCGGCGCACGATAAAGCTGGTGTGTGTGATAAAGGACACTTGAACGAACAAAATTTGTCTAGCGATATAGTGTTCCAGCTTGTCACGTTGTTGAGAGAAAATGGTCCCTCGGAAGCACGTTAAGCCATTGGTCCCATGCTACCATTCAGGTCGTTACGAGTTGTCAGAAGCATGAAAGTCTGACAACTGGTTTAACCTAGGGGTATCGTGTTACCCAGGAACTGGGTTGTGGAGGTCAGACAGGCAGTCGCTCCATATAAAAAACTGGTAATCGGCTGTATCCGGTTAAACTGGAAGCCGACCCCATAGTAGGGAAAAGGTTAGGCAAATAATGATGATATCTAGACCTAACTTTTGTTCAAATTTTTGGAGTATTCCCGTTTGAGCACCTATTTATTGAGCACCTATGAATTAACCTATGGGAAATGGGAATACCTTTGGTGTTAAATGCATAGGTGCTCAAAAAATAGGTGCTCACACGGGAATACTCCAAATTTTTGTATCTATAACTTTGTATGAAAATCAAAATGGCGATGAGGCGTCCACTTTGGTTCTTTGCCCTCCGTCTCAGAAGCCAGACTATGAACCAACAGACTAACAAACTCTTATAAAAGTAAATAACCACGTACTCGACGTATCGAGATATACTTACTCGTGTATAATATAGGAGGCATCACAGCGCCACCTGGTGCCAAATGTTCTGAGAAATTTTGTTTTGTAGCAAAAGTGCCGCGAATTACAATAAGATGTGGTTTCTCGAGTACTTGGTGGAATAAGGTATGTTTTAGTAATACGTATGTTATGGCTGTGCTGAGATTGGTTTGGGAATAAACTTCTGTTGGAATGCGGTGATGATTGATGTTTCGCTGTATATGGGGATTTTAGAAGCAACTACTTATATTAGAAATCCTGGAAATAAATAAAGATAAAAAAAAACTACTTATATTCATTTTCTAATTTTAGTAACTTTAAAGTCTGACGATCACGACTTTGACTTTGAATTTTCTGACTTGATGCTTGAATGTCCTCGTGAAAACCTTGTGTTGAAAGGATAGTTATTTTTTTAAGGAACTGCGTAGTTATCATTTCAATTGTAATAATGGGGTTTTTGAAATTGTATGTGTTGTGTGCGAGATTTAATAAAATAAAAACAGATAGCAAATTACTCTTTTCTTCTTTGGTTGTTGTTAAATCAACTCTCTCAATCTTGCAACGATATTGATTTTGGACTTGTGCAGAGACCAGTACATGAAGCTATCCCGATGTGTCAAATGTCTTTGATATTTTTTCAAAGTTATAGCAAACAGAACAAGGTTCGTGTTCAATTGGGAAAACATTACAGTTTGAGGTAGCTAGTGCTGGCGTCTGTCATCTTCTGTAAGTCCCATCTCCTTCATGTTTTTTTGGCATTCGTCGAGGCTCTTTCCTTCATTGACTGTAGCGAAAAATTGTTAATTTCGACTAAAGAAAATACAAATACAAATTATTAGACAGTCATATATTAAAATAAATTATCATCGAGATACCGGTAGACATTACTAGTACTTAAAAATTAAACGAAAACGTGCACTTTTCATGAGAATCGTAGGTTGCTAGATAACTTGCATCACGCAACAACAACAAAGGAATAACAGAGTTTAGGTCCATTGTTTTACTATATTTTGTTAATACCCTTGATAGGTACAGCTCGAAATTCGTGGAAATAGCTGAACTAAAATATGATAATAGTCTTGTCGGTTGTAAACAGGATGAGATGAAAAGGACAGGATACCTCGATTTTATTACGTAGACTTTTCTCAAATATTAAAAGAAACTTACACTCCATTAATTTAAGCTCTGGCTTATGCCCGCGACTTTATTTGCGTGAATGTAACCTGATATATCCAACGGTGTAGCATTATAGTAAAGAAGTTTTAAGAAGATTATTATTTACCGAAACTCGAGGTAAAAGTAAAAAGTTGAACACAATATTTTCTGGTGATTATTAACAATTTTACCCTGCCACAAATGTAATAAAAACTACCATACGCTGAGCGATTTCTGGTAAATCTAACAACTAAAGTGTGAAGCGTGAATTATGAGGTAATTATTAGTAATTAATCACACTTACCATAATATACACAAAGAGACATAGAAACTCCAAGATATTACTTGTAGTTAGATACAAGGGTATGTAAAGGCCGCGAGAGATGGCTCGCAGCAGCCACTCGAGAGGCGCTCTTCTGGCTCAGCTACAAGTAAATATACTACTAACAGAACGTGCTTCAGTGAAGAGTTGTGCGGTGCACTTCCATACGACTAGCTTGTTTAAGTCAACATGTTTTAGGGGAGTGATATTGCTTGCCAATATACAAATTCGACAATGTTAGACGCACGGATATCTATCGTTCGACGTCCATGGTTCGACTTTTCAATAGTCAGATAAGTTTTATCAGATGATTAATGTCTATTTTGCTTTGATTTGACTTTTTCATTTGAAAACTGACTAACCACCATGTCTAGGTATTCTATTCTTCACGTAGAAGTTTGTGAAAAATCAGGCCATAATAGTGATAAATATAAAAGCATTATCGTAAAAACAATGTCAATTTTACAAAAGATTACCCATGAACCAGACGTTACCTACGTAAGCAATTAGTAACTTTTTGCGGTAAAATATAAACAACTAAATATTTTTTCTATGTCAATTAAATCAAATTATTTAAATATTTGTACAACACCAAAACGTACATGATTCTAAGTACATGTCTGTGTATGTGATTTACATTTGACACAATATTTTGTACACCATGGCCCGTTTTAAAGATGAATAACTAAGATTAATATCGTTATTTCTATTTTATGCTATAAAATAAACCAAAACTTGAGTCTAACAATTCAAAATGGAAAATTAGCAAAACCCCACCGCTTTAAACCTTGAATTTCAATAATACAGTTTGCGGTACAAACGGTATATCTTTAAAATAATCCAAGTGTCGGCGCGATTCGGATGAGCGTCATGAAATATGTATCAGACAATGCGAATAGTGTGCCGTGACGGGTGCACACGGGGAGCGCGCTAGTGTGCGCACTCTTTTTCTTTCATTTTCATCTGCCGTCTGTACAGATATCCTTTGTGAATTTTTGAATGTTCGTTTGTGGTGCCTTTGTGTTATATTTGAAATGAAAGATGTTTTAGAGGGGGATTGTCTAGTTTAGTTATTTATTTTGATGACGTGAGGTATGCAAATGGTATGCAATGGATGTTCTTTCTGAAACTAAATAATAATAATTTTCCACGACTATTCACACAACGCGATCTAGTCCTAAGCTAAGCGGAGCATGTGTCTTGGGTCCTAAACGACTTACTAACATACTTATATATTTGTAAATACATACATATAATATTATACCCAGTTAAACAGGGTGTAACGGAAAGGGTATATACATACAAACAGGGTGAATAGAGTATTTAATAACGAGTCTTTCCTCAAAATTTCAGCTCCCAACTAATAACTTTGAAACTTCACGATATTATTTAATATCGACAGTTTATTAAATGCAAAATCATAACAAACGTGTCACCGCACTATGAGGGTCATAATCCTGTCCGGCAAGGTTCAAGTATATCTATCTCGGGTTTTGCGCGCCTAGTACAGACCTTTCGGGCTCTGCCTAACCGACGAAGGCGCGACGGCGCGGGCGGGCTCAACTTTACAATTATGTATGTATATGTATAAAAACGTTGCCATGTCGTTTCTTATCACCAAGAGAATCCGTGCCCTTCGGATGTATATACCCTTTCCGTTACACCCTGTAGAATAAAATGATCGTGCTCATCACACAAACATTTGCCCTGGGTGGAAATCAAACCAATGGCCTCCGGAATAGCAGTCAGGGTCACTAACTACTAGACCAACAGGCCAGTCACTACATAATTAGGTTCACAATCTATTTAGTTTTTAAAGCGTATCGTTTGAATTTGGCACATGACTTTTGTAGCGACATCTATCTCGCCACATACGAACTCAATACTGACATCCTACATCGCGATGTTAAAGTTATCGCGCGATTGACCATATACAAGATCTCGACAACAACCGGCGGGCAGTAGTGGCCCACCAGGCGCAACACCCGTCTAGTCGTTAAATCCCTCCTCTTCTGTGGAGGATGAGAAACTTTACAACCTATTCCTCATACCTCTAAACTATTGTTACTGACGTTAACAAAAAAATGACGTGTGGCACTCGGAGACTGCCACGGTAAAGCTATTGCATATCATTTTTTATCAACTCCTCTCCTCTCCTCCTCCCCATTCCTCTTGTTTGTTTGTTTGTCCTAACTCTGGTGTCTAATCGAGCGTGAACACCAAATAATATTACGCATCACTTGATTTATGAGAGTTGAAAGAATACGTGTGTGTTTAGGCGCATACACAAACATGTAACGTTCACACTTTTACCATATTATTATAACCACCCACACAATTTAAGCAGAAAACATAACATAACACCTATACTCATATCACAAGCTCAGCTTAGTTTGTTGTAGATGGCGTTAAAAAAAACTATTTTTAACCCCCGACGCAAAAAGAGGGGTGTTATAAGCTTTTAACGTTATAGGTACTATTTTTGCTAGATAGAACTTATTTATTTTGTGCCTTAAACCATTAAGATACATTTTAATAAGAAATCATAGAAATAACAACACGCCTGGACTACCCAAACGGATAAACAGATATGAAGTACACTAATTTAATAAATATATTTTGTTACGTATGTATGTGGGTACTAATACAAGTACTTCACAAATGTTTTCTTGTACAGACGCAAACGTTTACTTTTCTTATTTATGTGTCAAATTTCTTTCATAAGTATTCAACTTTATCGCAATTAGGATAAGGTTCATATTCAATTGGGACAATTTGACAGTTTGGGGTAGCTTGATGTGCTGGCTTGTACTTGAGCACAAATATACACGTGCCATCGATCAACAAGTTATTTCGAATTCTTGTTTAATTGTCGTTCCTTGAAACAGCTTATAAATAGACACTCATACGACTTTCAATCGATATATCAGAACTTCTCTACTAGGCAAAGGACTTCATGTAATATATAATTTAGTGACTATTGGAAATTAAAACAAAAGTCATGTGGGTAATGTTCTTTCTGCATTGCATGACATGTAGGTTATGGAAGAACTCCTGTTGTAGGTCCTTAAAGTAAAAAAGGACAAAAACCAGCCTTGTTTGGAGTTCCGTAGGTACAAAGCCGACTAAATAACTTCTAAAACGTATCATATTTGCATTGATGTGGATCGCCATTCAATATATATACGCATACTTGAATTAAATTTTAATTATTTTTTATTTTAACGGCAAATGAATACACATTTTGAAAACTTCATCAGTCTGCCTATAATCAGCGTGTATGAGATATAGCGTGATCCCATTAGCACCCATTAGGTACAGAACCCTTAACTCTTCATTTTATTACTTATGTACAAATAAAAACGTATTACTCCATTAGCCATTTTCAGCATCAAACCGACTGTTGAAAATCCATGAGTGTACGCCAGAAATAAAAATAATTATTCTACTGCAGGGCAAAGTCACCAGACAGACTAGAGCGATACGGTTAATGCAACATTTGCGTTTTACACCTAGACTACCCATCCGATCCTATTTTGACCTAACCACATTACAAATGATGGAAATAGGTCCGGAATAATAAAACAAAGAACTTTTTATCAAAGGCAGACACAACACGATATCGACATTTATTACGAAGCTTGTTCATCTTTATTTCGAGCAGACCTTTCTTCAAACATATTGCTATATTCCTCTGGAGATGTAACCCTTTCGCCACAACATCACATTAGGCGCACAATAGGCAATATTGCTCGCTGTGTACGGCTAGATATGGCGCCGCGCTTCCTGATCCCACTCGATCAATAGTTCACGCTATATTTGGAAAACGGGACTCCTAATATTGGAAGTAATTTTAAACCCTAGAAATATATGTCGCTTGGAGTAGGTCACACGTGTTCTCGTAGCCAACTTTTGGCACGAGTAATGTATGAAGAATTGATTCTAACTAAGTATTCTTGTATTGAGTCGTGATAAGACCGAGTGGTTTAGGCAAGTTACGATATGACTTTTTCTATTCATATACTGCTTTTGATTTTATCTAAGACACCAATAACATCAGTGAAGAAAACATGATGATGAAATCTAAAACAAGTAAAACCTCGCCTATTTGCCCTGAGCAAGCGTGGTGATCAAAGCGCGTGCCTTCTGTGTATAAAAAGAGGCCTTTGCCCTGCAATAAGGCAGTAACAAGCTGTGATTATTATTCTCAATTGCTTATTATTATTTTAATTATTCTTTAGTCATCTAACGTAGTAAGTATAGTATGGGGAAAGTTTTTTTCAAAATGATTACAGAAAAATGTACTCTCGCCAAAAGTCGGCTCTCCGGATTAATTTGAAAGGGTTAAGACGCTTACAACATCCGACATTTATTACTTTCATAATTTAATATACTTTTTAAATGTTAACGTCTCAAACAATTTCTAGCTACTTTTTTTCAATTCCCTGGCTGACTTGTCTTTTTATAATTTTAACTAACAATTCTTTCTCCAAAATTGAAATTATATATTAAGGTCAATATCTCAAAAGCAGGCACTACCACGAGGTGACACAAGTTTGAAAATAAATGTTATTTCACGCTACACCGAGCCCATGTGTCGTCATAAATAACCTCTATTTTCTGTACAATACAAGTGATATTTCAAGGTAATATTCCCTGGAGGATGGCGGTAAGCCATGTAAAGCCAAGGTATAAGCTTACTGACCCAACGCCATGTCGTGGCCAAGTTTTGGAACATTATCGTTTATTCTACTACAGTGAAACGATTAAATCTGGGTTCTAAAAGAAAGAAAACTGCCCACGGGCAGCTTAACCTCGAAAAAGCAAACGTTGAATTTCTTGACCATTATTCTAAATGGAATTACCATTTTTGAATGGCCAGCTTTTAAGAGATTTACATATTCTAGTTATCGGGCTTTAGGAAGACTTAAAATATTTCTACAGTAGATACAATTAGATAAGGTTTCTTTAATAAACAGTAACTAGCCTTTTAATTATTATTATTATGCACTTAAGTTAATGTACGGATTACTGACATTAGTGAAGGAAAATTGGATTTTTTACCTAGCTGACGTCACGTGGTTTCACTCGGGTAGTTTCTGTTCTCATGAAAATACAAGGATTAAAAAACCGGCCAAGAGCATGTCGGGCCACGCTCAGTGTAGGGTTCCGTAGAATATGTAAACGAGGTTAAAAAAAAATGCTTGCATATACGATTAGGTACACTAAAAACTTAGGCCAGAAATTATTTTGTACAACTTTTTGTCTTTTTTGTACAAAAACTGTTGTTTCCATCAAGTTCAAAATAATTTTTCTAGAAAGTCCTTATAAAGTTCTACTTTTCAGATTTTTTTCATATTTTCTAAACTTATGGTTCAAAAGTTAGAGGGGGGGGGGACACATTGTTTTTTACTTTTGGAGCGATTATTTCCGAAATTTTTGGCATTATCAGAAAATGATTTTTGTAAACCCCTATTCATTTTTAAATGCCTTTCCAACAATATATCACACGTTAGGGTTGAAATTTAAAAAAAAATCACTTCCCACTTTACATATAGGGGGGCTACCCTAATAAAACATTTTTTTCCAATTTTTATGTTACCACTTTTTTGGCGTGATTGATACACATATTGGTACCAAATTTCAGCTTTCTAGTGCTAACGGTCACAGAGATTAAGTGAAAACGGACGGACGGACAGACAGACATGCCGAAACTATAAGGGTTCATAGTTGACTACGGAACCCTAAAAAGAGCCCATGTCAATTGAGGATAGTGTAGCTTCCCAACAGTGAAAGAATTTTTCAAATCAGACCAGCAATTTCGGAACCTATTCAATGTAAACAAATCAAATCAAATCAAAAATGTTTCATTGTTAGAACATGGTACAATATAGAGATAGTTACAGAGGTAGGTCAGCATGTTCTGCCATACTATGGCGTACAAATATTTAATTTTAAACACAACAAGAGAAGTTGTATTGTTGTAATAATAATTGATAGATTAATAAATTAATAAATTAATATGTAGTTGTTGCATGTGGTGGACTTAAATCTATTCTTATTTTAATTAAATAGTAACGATTTATCCTCTAGATACTCTTTAACACTATAATATTTTTTTCCTAATAACATTTTGAACAAAACCCTTTTGAACAGTGGCAATGGTAAGTCTTGAGTATTATTTGGTAAATGGTTAATATAATAATTACCATGCAGTAAGTATTTCTTTTATATAGCATTAATTTTATTTGGGGCAATTTCAGTTTCTCTTTGTGTCGATTTCTGCTATTTATTTTTAACCGACTTTCAAAAAAGGAGGAGGTTCTATGTTCGTGTGTATGTATTTTTTTTTTTTTTTTTTTTTTTTTTTTTTTTATGTATGTTACCTGATTTCTCCGCCATTTGTGGACCGATTCTCAAAATTCTTTTTTTGTTTGAAAGAGTAAACTCCTGAGGTGGTCCCATTTTAATTTGGTGAAGATCTGGTGCTGATCTTCGGAGATATACAACGGAACTCTTCAAAAATAGACGGCAAATCTATCGTGATTGCTGGAATCGCTTGGATGTTTATTGTTTATACAACATCATGACGTATCATCAAGCCTGTATGCTCAGAGGGGTAGGCAGATGTGTTCAATATACCTAGATTTCGACAGTTAGGTATGTTAAGTTTCATTTATTAGGGTTAGTTGGATAACCCTATTATAATGACATGTATTGTTAACAATTAACAATATAAAATGAATTCATGGCAAATGTTTGTATGGGAACAACTAAAAATAGAAAAATAAAAATTTTTTTTACAAAAAATAAAACCGACTTCAAAAATAACACTAAACAGTGTAAAATAACTCTCAATTCGGAAGTCGGTGGCCCATCAAGAATAAGACAAAAGTACCAAAGCCACAGACTTCCTAATTTAGAGTTATTTTACACTGTTTAGTGTTATTTTTGAAGTCGGTTTAATTTTTTGTAAAAAAAATTTTTTGTAACTATACTTTTTTCGAATATTTTATAGTTTTTTTTTTACAAAGATACATATTTCATAGATATAAAGGCGTGGTAAAGACAGTATTTTTTAGTTTTTGAAATAATGGTTTACATGTATCTAAAATATGGACTCCACCAAACAAACAAACAATCAAATCTTTCCTCTTTAGAATATTAGTGTCGATGATTATTATTATATTACATATTAGAAACGTATATAAAACCGATACCGCCAAGATTTTCTGTTTAAGAAGAGATCCTTGCTAGTATTTTACTATTTATCTGTTACCTTACTTGTAAACAAAGTAGGTAGGTATTTAATCTTATCCAACAAAAGCTATATCGCTGTACATTTCGTATATCGCCGTCAAAGAGACAAATGGCTCCCTTATCTCGTGACGATACGCATCGCGTCGTATTTCTTACTTATCACCGACACGACAGTAATCACCGGTCACGATCAGCACGCGAGCCGGTGATGAGTTGGCGGTGATTTTATAAAAACTGGCGCAAATTTTGGTATATCTAGCTTTACGAAAATGGGGTCATATAGTCTGGTGCAATCTTATGAACAATTAAAAGCAGCGTCGATATATTTTATTCTATTGAGGGCTTCTTATCCGGATAAATGCAGCCAAGTTAATGTATAATAGAACTTAAATTAACTAAGAACCGGAAGAGTTCAAGATATTTTGCAGTAAATAAATAAATAAATATTCCGCAATTTCCACACATCGCCACCTAGTCCCAAGCTAAGCAGAGTTTGTGTTATGGGAAACATACTTACATATTTCAAAAATATATACATAAATATTATAGATAAATTACACCTAGACTCGGAAAAAATGATCGTGCCCATCACACAAACATTTGTCCTGCGTGGGAAGTGAACCCACAACCTCCAGCATAGCAGTCAGGGTAACTACTCACTAACTACTAGATCAACAGGCCCGTCAAAGTGGTGAGACTGATGGTCTATTTTACCAAACTCATCATCATCTGCTGAGCCTTTTCCCGAGTATATTAGGGCCGACTTCAAGTCAAATCGCATGCAGCTTTTACATGGAGCGACTGCAAAAAAAAACTATGTAGCTTAAATTAACAGCTTGATGTAGTGATTTAGCCAACAATAAAATTGCTTATTGACATAACTTGACGCCTGTAATCCCCCTAAGGGTTAAACCGAGTTGTACCTGTAGTACAGACGCCAGCACATCAAGTTATGTGTCAAATTTCTTTGATCGTTTTTCAACTTTATGTTAAGCAGAATAAGGTTCATATTCAATTGGGAAAACTTGACACATTGGGGTAACTTGATGTGCTGGCGTCTGTACATCCACATTTAGCCAGTTGTGTTTAAGTTCCATGTAACAGGGGCCAAGCCGATAGCTATCCCTTTATTGCCGTAAATAAAACAAATAAATTGTATAGGTAGTCCAAATCCAAATATCAAACCAGATTGCTTTTTTACAGCAGATTAACTAAAATTACGTTTAATCAAGGAGTCATAGTCTTCATTATGTATGCAGATAGTTCGGTTACCTTTAGCGTTGCTCGTGAAGGCCACCTCAAAAGGTGTTCCTTTGTGATGCCGCGGCAAAACAAATTAATTTCTTACCGCCCTTTGTCTTTGGCTGTTTCAGTTTTGTAGTTATATTTATTGTTTTATCGAATTTGTATAAATTGGTTCCTTGACACTCCCTGATATTTCATTATTTTTGTAGAAATGTTGATTTTCCTTGTACGTACTTGTAAGTTTTGCGTATGTTACATGATGTCAAGCAGTTGTTTTTACACCCAATATTACAAGTCTGGCCTGGTGGTCTAGTAGTTAGTGGCCCTGACTGCTCTGCCAGAGGTCGTGGGTTCGATTTCCACCCATGACAAATGTTTGTGTGATGAACACGCTAATTTGTTCTGTATCTGGGTGTAATTTATCTATAATATGTATGTGTTTAGAAATATAATTATAAGTATATTTATCAGCTGTTTAGTACTGTTGGAGGTTAGTACTGATATACGGCCGATACTGGCTGTTAGATTTGTAACCTGTCACATAGTTATGATTGTCATGGTTTGAATATGAAAGATATTGTTCCAAATAAAATGTCTGGAGACATACATGTGTTTAATTAAATAATTTATAATATCACTGTGCAAGCACTCTGCCAGGCACTTTTCATCAGGTTATGGGCCCAGATAACTGCCCAGATAACTGCCCAGAAAATTGTCCAGGGATATTTTAAATTTTTGAAAATTGGAAAATACGCACTTTCGTTTGATGATGGATGATCAGAGTCCGTCAGGTTCCGTGTTTGGAATCAGAAAGCTCCGGGGTGCAGATGACTTTGAAGTTTGGAAGTTCCAAGTTCAAAACTACCTGGAATGTAAAAACTGGTGGATGGCTGTAGAGGCCAAGGAAGTCACTGCAGAACTCAAGGATGCTGATCGACAGGCGCGTACTACCATGTGTCTACTGTTGGAGCCTTCGTGTTTTTCAAATGTATATAATTTGAAGACAGCACATGAGGTATGGCACAAGCTGTGTGGTGCATACGAAGATAAAGGCTGGGGTAGACGAATATCACTGCAGCGTCAATTATGGTCATGTAAGTTGGAAAATTTTGCGAATATGGAGAAATATGTCTCGAAGGTATTATCCATAGCACAACAATTGGCTTCAATAGACGCGAAAGTCTCCGATGATTGGATCATTTCAATTTTACTTGCCGGATTAACATCAGATTACAACCCGATAATAATGGCAGTAGATAATTGTGGCAAAGAAGTTAGCTTGGAGCAAATAAAAACCAAGCTGCTGCAAGAAGCAAACAGACAAGCTGAAACAGCTGGCGCTGGTGAGCAGGCCCTCGCTTCTAAACAGGAAAAGGCACATAAAACTAATGCTCGTAAACAAGTGCGCAAATGTTTTAAATGCCACAAAGAAGGACACAAGGCAGCTGAGTGTAAGAAGCAGAATGCTGGTGTTGTTGGTGTGAGTATGAGTACCGCAGATACCAACAACAAAAGCGATTGGTATGTAGATAGCGGGTGCTCGACCCATATGACTTACGATGCTGGAAAGTTATGTAACTATCAGAAAGTAAAAGGTAACTTGACAATCAAAGTGGCTAATGGAGAACAAATACCAATCAAAGGCAGAGGAACTGCTAAGCTAATAAAAGCTAGCGAAAGTTCAGATTTCACATTAGAAAATGTTCTACATGTTCCTTGCTTAAAATTGAACTTAATATCAGTGAGCGATCTTGTTAAGAAAGATTTCGCGGTTAATTTTGACAAAGGAGGTTGCACTATCAGGAATAAAACCGACCAAATAGTTGCGACGTGCAATGAAGTTGATGGAATTTTCAAGTTAAATAAAAATGAAAAACATGTCAACGCAACATTGTCAAATGAACTTCTGTCAAACTTATGGCATAGAAGATTGGCGCATTTAGGCCAAAATAACATGCTGATATTAAAAGATTTGGTAACTGGTATTAAATTCGACAGTAAACAATTAATTGAGCCATGTATTCCATGCATTAAAGGTAAGACATCTAAAAGCCCTTTCAAAAATAAAGGCACACGAGCAGAACAGATTCTTGAACTAGTACACACGGATATTTGCGGTCCGATGGAAGAACCTTCGTTTGCTGGTTCTATATACATGTTGCTGTTTATCGACGATTACACGCGCAAGACGCACGTTTATTTCTTGAGAAATAAGAGTCAAACTTTCGACAAATTTCGTGAGTATAAGGCGGAAGTGGAGAAAGAGACTGGTAAGTCGATAAAATGCCTCAGATCTGATAATGGTACTGAATTTTGTAACCATGCCTTCGACAGATTGTTCAAGTCAGCTGGTATCAAGCACCAAAAGACGGTTCCTTACACACCCGAACAAAATGGCGTAGCTGAGAGGGCGAACAGATCGATTATAGAGAAAGCAAGGACGTTGCTTTGTGAGGCGAACCTAAGCAAGAAGTTTTGGGCTGAAGCAGTATATACCGTGGTATACTTGAAGAATCGAAGCCCCACAAAGGCGGTCATGAGTAAAGTACCTGAAGAACTTTGGTCCGGTAAGAAAGTAAACTTAAGTCACTTAAAAATCTTCGGATGTTTGGCGTTTGCATTGAAACCGAAGCAGAAGAGGCAAAAGCTCGACATGAAGACTGAAGGTTTGATTTTTATTGGCTATTGTGAGCTTACGAAAGGTTACCGATTAATGGATCTGCAGACTAGCAAGATAATTATTGCTAGGGATGTAAAGTTCTTGGAAAACGTGTTTCCGGGTGATGGTACCAATGTGACGAAGAACGCAGTTGTTCCTTTGTCCATAGAGGAGGAACGAACTGAACCTGCGATATTGGATGTGTCTCCTGATGTCCACTTGAACAGTGAAGATGATTTTCAGGATGCAGATGCAGGATGTACTGAATCCGCTACGACTCCAGAAGCGAGTACTGAGCCGAGTGTTGAGACGAGTATCGAGCCGAGATACAACCTGCGTGCAAGAAAGCCGGTTGATTATTCGAATACGTGTATCAACGCTCTCGCGGCAATTGACGGCGATCCGACGACTGTAGTACAGGCGCTAGCCAGGCCTGATCGTGAGCTGTGGCAGAAGGCCATGGACGATGAGCTGCAATCGTTGAAGGAGAATCAGACGTGGACGCTAGTCGACTTACCACGTGACAAGAAGCCGATACAATGCAAATGGGTCTTTAAGATTAAGCGAGATAGCGATGGTAAGGTCTCTAAGTATAAAGCTAGGCTTGTAGCGAAGGGATTTACACAGGTACGTGGCGTAGACTATAACGAAACTTATTCTCCGGTGGTTAGGAGTTCGACTTTGCGACTGTTATTTTCATTAGCTGTAGAATATAATTGGGACATAGATCAGTGGGATGTGACGACTGCTTTCCTTTACGGTAAACTGAAGGAAGATATTTACATGATGCAGCCTGTAGGTGCTATCACCAAGGGTCAGGCGACGAAGGTCTGCAAGTTAAATAGGTCGTTGTATGGTCTGAAGCAAGCGTCGAATGCTTGGTTTCATGAACTTGACCGAGAGATGCTTAGCTTAGGTTTCACGCAATCGAAGATAGAACCCTGCTTATACCAAAAGTTGTTAGGAGATAAAGAAAGGATAGTTGTAGTTGTTTACGTTGATGATATTTTTATTTTTTGTAGTTCTTTACACAAAAATGAAAAAGAGAAATTAAAGGCCGGGTTATTAAAAAAGTTCAAGGTCAAGGATCTAGGTCGTGCTCGACATGTTTTAGGTATGAGACTTAGGAGGGATGATAACACCATTTACCTTGATCAGGAACAGTACGTTATTAACGTGTTAAATGAATTTGAAATGACTGATTGTAAACGAGTCATTACTCCCATGGAAGCTGGTCTCAGACTGGAGAAAGCTTCGGATTCTTGTTGTAGGTTGCCATATCAGAACCTGGTAGGATGTCTGAACTATTTAGCTCAAAATAGTAGGCCAGATATCGCGCATGCCGTTAGCGTCCTATCACAGTTTAACTCGTGTTATGACGAAATTCACTATAAGTGTGCTAAACGGGTGCTTAGATATTTAAAAGGGACGGCTGATTTTGCACTTACTTTCCGAAAGTCAGGTAAATTAGAACTTCTTGGCTACGTGGATGCGGATTGGGGTGGGTCATATGACAGGAAATCATTTACAGGTCTAATGTTTAAGTTAGGCGATAGTTTAATAACGTGGGAGAGTCGTAAGCAGAGGTGTGTTGCTTTGTCTTCTACTGAGGCAAAGTACATAGGTCTTAGCCAAGCTTCAAAGGAAGCTATTTACTTGAGGAGTTTGTTAATGAGTCTAACAAATGATAGTTGCGACAAACCCGTAGTCATTTATAATGACAATCAGTCTGCGCATCACATTGCGAGAAACAAGATGAACCATAATAGAACGAAGCATATAGATATTAGGTTCCACTTTGTCCGCGAAGCGATATCGAATGAGGCGGTAGAGGTGAAGTATGTACCTTCACAAGAAATGGTGGCAGATATGTTAACAAAGTCTCTGTCAGGCCCCAAGATAAAGTTAGCTTTAGCGAGATTACCCATTAAGAGGGCGGGTAGTGAAAGTGGTATAACTTAATTTTTTGATATGATGTATTTGTATTGTACAAATAGGTTCTAAGTTTTTTATAATGGTTTAATCTCTGTTTTGTTTATTTTGGTTTGTTTAGTATAATGTATAGATGTAGGTACATTCTTGTACAATTATGCATGCAAACTTGTTAAACTTGAGGGTGCGTACCTATGTATACCTATGTGGCAGATTAAGGGTGCGTGTTGGAGGTTAGTACTGATATACGGCCGATACTGGCTGTTAGATTTGTAACCTGTCACATAGTTATGATTGTCATGGTTTGAATATGAAAGATATTGTTCCAAATAAAATGTCTGGAGACATACATGTGTTTAATTAAATAATTTATAATATCACTGTGCAAGCACTCTGCCAGGCACTTTTCATCAAGTACCCATGACATAAGCTCTGCTTAATTTAATTAATGAATTTAATTTAATTTATTTAAATTAGGACAACATACCTACCTTATCACTTAGGTTAGTAATACCCAAAAACAAAAGATAAAAGATATTTATACATATATGGCATGCAGGACGTTACAAGGAGGTCTTCTATTAGGAGGTTTATCCCCAAATGATTTGTTTTATTTTTATTATATTAAGAAGGCTTACAGACTAATTGCACATTATTACGTTACAACAATTCAACATTCAAATTGCTAATAACAAGCCTCCACAGATATATATTAGGTCCCACATAAAGTACAAATAGGTACAAACCACTCCTTTGAATGCACCTTATTAAAAAATAACATCCTTAAAACAAGCACTATTCATGAACCCCGAAAACAAACAACAAACAATAGAACCCCTACGTCCATATTAGTAAACAGCTCACCAGGTATTCCTTTCAGATTAGCATGCACCATGTATAATCCCGTGACGTCATCGCAATTACGCGCGTCATAAATAGCTGAACAAAAGAATGGCGAACAAAGATCCGTCTTTGTTCGCGGAAGCGTGTTTGTATGTGGTTGTCTAATCACTTGTGATGACATAGATTAGGTGTATTTTGTCATATATGTTTCATACATGTCACGAACCTGTTTTTTTAATATTAACCATAAATTATTGTGTAAAAGTATCTTGAAACGTTAACTAGTAGAAAACGTTAATTATATTTAAGTTGAGCTTCTAATAAAATGTTTTTACCTATATGTATACTCATATCAAAGAGAAAAAATTTGATTATTTTTAATGCCTGTAGAACTAAAAAATTATTTAACCTATTTTCAAAATTTGAAGTTCGAAGAGAAAAGAACGAAACTTACGCAAAATCAAGAGCAAAGTCAAGAAAAAAAATCAAGAGCAAGATAGACTTGCATAAATATAATGTAGCCAAATCCCCCAAATTCAAACTGAAAATCAATCTCAGTTACAACAAGCCCTGCCTACCTAGTAACCTTTGTGTATAGCTCGGTGATACATGTGATATCAAAACAAAGGAATTGTGTAGAGAGTCTTTTGTTCCGAGCGTGTGTGTCTCTATTAATTACACGACAAACGTCATGAGACCGGCGAGATGGCAAACATACAATGTTTTTGTAAAGGCTATAATAAAAAAAACTTTGTATTATCAAGGGAGTTGTGGAATACTGCGGTGGCATAAAGAATATTTCTCAAAACAGTGCAGATATCGAGAAATAATACTTTTATGGTATTTACTGTGTAAAGGTAATATTTATTTTTAAATCATTGTTACAGTTTAGGCCAGAAATGTTTTTGTTTGTGTAAACAATATATAAACATTACATAATATGTATAATCAATTAAATATATATCGTATTGTTTATGAATTATACACATGCTATGTGAATTTGCCATTTCACGCAACTGTTCAAGACAAACAATTAATTTCCTTGATTTTACAAAGGTGTGTTAACTAATTAAACGGGTCTAACGAAGAGAAGTGTTTTCTCTTATGAAATGAACAAGAAAATAGTGTTTCCTTGTTTTTCACAACACTCTGTCACCATTAGAACACACTTTTGTCACATTTTAAAGATATCGTAGCGAGCGTAGCGAAACTCGTAGCAGCGTAGCACGTACTTGACGCTACGAACCTCGTAGCGATTGACGTGTATTTATTCATTTTTCAAGCACCATTTGTTATCTGATTGTACTATTCCTAGTAAAAGCCGTTATAAAATAAAATAACAATATATAAAAACATGAGAAATTGATACAAATCCGTTAAAAGCAAAGCAAAAAGTCTGATTGTTCACTAAAATTCATAAATCCAAAATTTATGGAAAACGACGAACAAAACTAACTTTTCCTCATTAAAAAACATTCAACCGTTTAACGTTAAAACCTTTAAGAACAACAATCACGGAGCATTACGCAAAGTAAAACGTTGTTGGGTGAATGCAAAACTGCAGCGGTCGCGACAAAGCGTCGCAGCCGGAGCCGGCGCGCGGCCGAGCCGAGCGCAACATTAAGAGCGCCAGTAAATCTAAAGTTGTACAACTACTTGTGAAGCAGCGGGCCCTGCACACTGACTGGCGTATTTCAAGCGTTTCACTTACAAGAGACATGTAGAACAGTTGCACAGCTTTCTAGTTACAATAGGTGACTTGTCTTTTTTGTAACATGCTCTTAGTGCTACAAGCTATGGGCTAATTCAATCTAAGAAATATGAGAAATGGATATTTATTTAAGAAACTTTTGTAAATAAACTTAGAATAGAATAGAATATATTTTATTGTAAAACACGAGTATACAGCAAAACAATTATGAGTAAGGTCTTAAATTAACAGATAGATATGCGTGTTCTGCCATTTATGGCGTACAAAATAATAGTAAGATTGGTTTTTAACCATACAACGTTTGAGATAGACTTAAACGTTGTATGGTTAAAAATTGGAAAAGAGAAACAAACAAAAATAAGGTAAAAATAAAAATAAGATATTTGATGGTGAAAATGTGGAAATATCGTTATTGTAAGAAACCATTTAAATAATATCAATTGCGGTCATTTAAGAATTCCGATATAGCGTAGTAAGTAACATTTGGCTATGAGCATTTTTTTTAAATGTATTTTGAAAAGAGCGGTAGTAATTCCTTTCATTTTAATCAACAGTTGAGTTATGCAATAAATAGCATTAGATATAGTAAATAAAAATACCAATTAATAAAGTTAGATAGATAGATAAATAAAGTAGATAGATTTATAATATTTCATCAGAGCTGCTGTTTCCGATTTATTTATAGTTGAATGTACAAGTTTTTCAGGTAGGTTTGTAGGAGTCGATTATTTCCCTGAGCGAAATAATCAACCATGCAACTTTTCAATCACTTTGTTGCTATAATTGTGTATAAGCTCCATTACTACACTACAATGGGTTGCAAATCCACAATAAGGAATAAAAACTAGTTGTATACTTTTGGAGACTTTGAAATAAGGAAGCGAAGCTCCAGAAGTGTTTCTATAAAAACTTTTTTGCAAAAAAATTAAACCGACTTCAAAAAAAACACTAAACGGTGTAAAATAACTCTAAATTAGGAAGTCTGTGGCTTTGGTGGTTTTGTCTTATTCATGATGGGCCACCGACTTCCGAATTTAGAGTTATTTTACACCGTTTAGTGTTTTTTTTGAAGTCGGTTTAATTTTTTTGCAAAAAAGTTTTTTATTTTTCTATTTTTAGTGGCTCCCATACAAATATTTGCTATATATATTGTTAATTGTAACAGTACATGTCATGATAATAGGGTTATCCACTTAACCCTAATAAATGAAAATTAACATACCTAACTGTCGAAATCTAGGTATGTTGTACACATCTGCGTACCCCTCAGAGCATACCAGGCGTGATGATACGTAATGATGTTGTATAAACAATAAACATCCAAGCGATTCCAGCAATCACGACAGATTTGCCGTCTATTTTTGAAGAGTTCCGTTGCATATCTCCGAAGATCAGCACCAGATCTTCACCAAATTAAAATGGGACCACCTCGGGAGTATACTCTTTCGAATAAAAAAAGAATTTCGAGAATCGGTCCACAAATGGGGGAGAAATCAGGTAACATACATAAAAAAAAAAAAAAAAAAAAAAAATACATACACACGAACATAGAACCTCCTCCTTTTTTGAAAGTCGGTTAAAAAGAAAAAAATAGTGTCGGGACTTACTTTGATATCACACTTTTTAAGATGGTTTATTTTTGTAGGATAAGAAAGAAATACTTGCCGTTTTTATCACAAAGAAATGTTAACATAATTTGTATACTGAGCGGTTAAGATAAAAGTACCAGCTGTAGTAATAAATAATAAATAAATAAATATTTCACAACTTCTTCACACAACGCTGTCTAGTCCCAAGCTAAGCTAAGAGCTTGTGTTATGGGTACTAAACAGCTGATAAATATACTTATGTATTTCTAAATACATACTTACTATAGATAAATTACACCCAGACACGGGACTTTATATGAATATCAAAATATAATAAGTCCATCAGCTAGGCATTTTTTTGCTTTTTTTAATTAATGGAAAACTACTTAATTTAAGCGCATTAAAGTTAGGAAGAGGAGGTTTGTGACGTCATTATTCAGTATAAACTGTATAGGATAGTTACAACATGCGACATTTTGACTCGAAAAATAAAAAGTACGTGTAGAATATTTTCTTATTATCTGGACGAGGGACTAAAAACTAAAACTTAGTCTACTAGTGTAGTCTATTGCTCACCAAGCTTGCTTAAGGTAGATTGGTGATTCCAAACTTTTATCATTCTAGATTTCTTTACGATTCTTTTCTTTATTGATGACAGTGATGTCTCAAATCAACCTAGAAAATATATATGAATTCAAAAAGTCATTGACAATTTTGCAGTTTCGATCCACAAAGTCTTGACGCAGGCAACTTAGCTACTGGGACATTACGACAGCTACCTGTAATTTTATTATATTAAATACCACTACACATTAAGTATCAGTTTCTAATCATAACATTATCAATCATTCATCATTATAATGTGGGATTAGATCTCTATAAGATTTTGATTTATAGATAAAATAAATAGATAAAAAATAAAATAAATAAATTCCACTACTTTCAAACATCGTCTAGTCTCAAGCTAAGCAGAGCTTGGGTTATGGGTACTAAACAACTGATAAATATACTTATGTATTTCTAAATACATACTTACTATAGATAAATTACATCTCAACACAGAACAAATGATCGTGCTCATCACACAAACATTTGTTCATGGGTGGGAATCGAACCTACTACCTCTAGCATAGGCGGTATAATATGCCGCTTGTTATTTGCTAAAGGGTTAGGTAGACAAGAACCAATGACACGCACACATTTCTTGAGTTATGTTTATGTTATTCGAACACATATCTGTAATATACTACCATGATTAGAATTACAATACACAGCTTATACTGTACATAGTATTTTACCGATACATAATTAAATATCCGCAAAACATAATGTAACTGTAAATATCGTGTGGTATATTGGTAAATAACAGTGATTTGTGCAAATATTCCCATTTCCCAGTGCAATCGGAACAAGCGATACTAGCGCCATTGATTGAACAACTTGTAGTGGTCGTAATTGAAAACTGATTGGAGTCTAGAGTTAGTTATGGGCTGAAAACTATTTTGATATTTATCACGCTTGTTTTTAGATATCAAGTTGATGTGGTAGCAAGCTACAATCTTTGCTTACGGGGATCAATAATCTTTATTTATTTCCTTTGGAATACTTTCATTTTGACCAAGATAATTTCTGGACTTTAAAAGAGACGGTGACCTCTGAGTCTCATTCGGTATTTCTTCTCAGAGTTGTCGGATAGTGAAGCACCGACCTCATCTTCTTGTTAAAAATGATGTATATTTTTTGTAAAAACCTATGTACAGAAGTAAATTTAATTTCAACTTTTTTTTTATATCACGACGGTGGCAAACAAGCTTACGGCCCGCCTGATGGTAAGCGGTTACCGTAGCCTATGAAAGAAAGAAAGAAAGAAAAAGAAAGAAAGAAAATATTTTATTTGGACGCACAGAACATAAAACAAAAGAACAGCAATACAGATAAAAAAAAAAAGATTAAAAAACTAGAGACAAAAATAAAATAATAATAATAATAAAAAGACTTGTGCTAGACCAAAAAGGCGAATGCTAAGGCAAAGGCTATGGACACTTGTAACACCAGGGGCGCCACACGCGCGTTGCCGACCCTTTAAAAACCTATTTACTCCCCTTTTGAAGAAATATAAAATACTGTAGCCCTCTGAGAAAACCTCGGCAGGGAGCTCATTCCACAATCCAAGTGTACGCGGGAGGAAATTCCTCTGAAACCGCACTGTACGGGACCATTTCGGCTCCAGTGTGTGAGCATGAACTCCCTGTCGACGGCGAGCGGTGCGAACTTTAAGAAATAGAAATAGGAAATTTAAAAGATGACTGGCAGCCAAATAAAACTAGTATTGGAACAGTCTCTTCTTATTTTATTATTCTATGCAAACCGATTTCTTTTATAGTTCATAAGATTTAACGTGTTCCCCGTTGTATTGTCTGCACTTTGACGACAAGTATTGTAAGCACAACACAATAAAAGTATGAAAATAAATTCTGACAAAGCGGAGCACTTAATATTAAAGTTTGAACTGAAATGGTCGTTCCAGTTATAAAACTGAACTCTCATTTAAAAATGACCTAGTTTAGTTTAGATTCCAGCGGTGATGGCAGCGCGGGGTCATATGATTCTCTTCTAAACACGCTGAATGGTGTTGATCCATGGAAAAGGTTCGTGAACAGCTCTCAGTTGGGCCTGACGACTTGTTAGTCGTCAGGCCCAACTGAGTCACAGGACTTATACTCGCCACGCATTCTTTTATTTATTGCACACACTGTTTTATAACACACACTGTTAACATATCGAGGCTATTTGTCTTAAGTGACATTTTAACCAATACTGAGTTAAATATTAATATTTACTACTTTAGCATTTATAACTAAATTATTTTTGTACTAGTTTCTCATTTATTGCGGAATTGCACCTACCACTATTAGTATCTGCGTCACCTAAAAGTTGACTGGTAGTGAATGCCTATGGCATAAATTCGCCTCTGTTCATTTGTGTGTTTGAGGTATTAAATAAATAAATAACTTGTATAGCAGACGTCACGCAGTTTCATCCGCATAGTTCCCATTCCCGTGGGAATACAGAGATAAAATGTAGCCAATGTCACCCAGATGTATAGCTTCCCACTGGTGAAAGGATTTTCCAATCGGTCCAGTAGTTTCAGATCCTATTCAATGCAAACAAGCAAACAATCAAATTTTTCCTCTTTATAATATTAAAATATATATTACTTAATTAATTAATTAATATATATTTATTTTTACTATTTAAAAGAGCGTCGATGGAGTTTCATAATTAGCTCAAAAAGGGCCATTAACTTCATCTTTCTGACTGCCAAACTCTTTAATAATTAAAAAAAATAGGCATGGTGTAATTGCACGCAATTTATTATTACTCATCAGCTAACATAACATAACGCCTATAATCCCATTAGGGTTACGCAAAGGTGTACCTGTAGTACACCCACATTTCGCCAGTTATGACAACTAAGTAGTCAAATAATTAATAGCCCTCTTTCTGTCCCACTTTAAATTTTGTAGTGCCCGTCTGGCCTAAGCCCACATCACTTGTTATCATAACTGACACATTGTTGTATGGGTTTGGGTTCTGGGGGTGCCACAGATCCAGAATGGTGAGGAAGAGTGTTGAGTATTGAACGGGCTGTTCTTGAATGTGGTCAACAACTCCCATGTTTCTTCACCCCAGCTTAACTACAGCCAATACCACCCTCTACAAAGCTTCTACTCTTTCTAGTCTTATGAATGATAATATTGAGTACAGCTTCAAAAATATAATTTTCATCGAACTAATTTGCTAATGGGGATGCGAAAACTCTTCGCTAATGAAGAAACCTATAGAGGTTTGAACTGGAAAACGAAATGGTTTGCTTATGACCTAACTATGTGGTATAGCTGCTATTCTATGACACTTAAGTATTTCTATAACATTACAAACCTAATTATTATTTTTTATTAGTGTGTCAATTGTTAATAACAAACTCCCATATTAGTTTACATTTGTAGAATATTGTCAAACGTGCTACAAAATTAGTTTACCATGGTTGTGAAATATTCTGCAATTATTCCAAAATCAAATATTACACGCATATTTTTGCTTCGTTTTCATTCAAATATGTTATCATTACGCTGGTTGCGAGTACTATGCACCGGATAACTGAATGATAGTAAGCAAATAATAATCACAACACATTGTACGAAATCTTAACACTGAAACAAGAACACCTTTGAGCCCCACGTGCAGTTAGTTGTAACTGTCAGCTCATTGGCACGTCGGATCCAAGGAGATAAGCGAGTTACGAGTACTGACACAAAAGCCTATAAACCGGCAGCTAATGGTGTCATAACAGTGAGCACATTAACGGTAATGACACCGGCTGAGTGTGGCTGCATGCGGGGCACTGCCCTCGTTAGTGCTCACAGTTTGACGATGTTTTGGACAGGCTTTGTTTAGGAAATTGATAGAGGTACTTAATCTGTCTTCTACTACCTACACCACACATTTCAGTGTGTACGATTCCTTTTATTATGATTGCACACGTCTAAGTATTGTAGAATAAATAGCTAACGTTAAAACACTTTCTTGTCGTAAATAAATAAGGGTATTTTAACACATTGACTGCCAACTACCAGACACAATAGAAATTTAATTGTTCGCGGTCAACGTGTGACCCACGTGGCGTTCAAAGACTTAAATAAAATTTCTTTGGCAGACTTAAACTGTCCCCATTTACAGAGATAAGGTTAAGTAGTAGTAATTGAAAAGCCGTAAAGTAGGCTTTAGAAAATTCCTAGAAGAAATAAACGCAAAAGGGTTGGCGATGACAGTCGATAAATTTGTTATCGTTTAAGTTTAAAATTTTAGCGTAGTTTGTGAGCTATTTTCAAACTGAACTAAAATAAGAGAATTGACAGTTTTTTCTGATAAATGGCTTCAAAACTGAACGATGTCAGATAAGAACTAAATTAGAGATGTCAAATTAGTTTATGACTTGGACTTCGCCATATTTTGGTCGATTCAAACTAAAATATTAACTTTATTAGTGTGAAAGCTTTAGTTAAACTAAATTGAATGCTTTTATTTATATGTATATTTCTTTCTAGTTTTTTGTGAAGGAAAAAGATGGAAATAGAATAAATTTAGTTTCAAGTTGGCCATGCAAGAAATCACCAACATTATTTACGAGAAGCTCTGAACAGAATTTTCAAATAGATGCCGCTTGTAGTAACTACGAGTAGTTCTAAGAATTTGATACTGAAGAACTTCCGAGAATTTCTAAGTAGAGTTCTAGTAAATGCTATTTAAATTATAGTTTACGGCGATATTGCTCAAGAGAGGAGAGCACCTCCCTGTTGGAGAACTACGAGAAAACTAATATATTATTTTTCGATACCGTTATCACGTCAGTATGGACAAAATAGAGAAATTACCAGTACTAACAGTACCGTATCAGCGTATTTGAAACAAAGTAAACTCCACAAAGTTAAAATGATAGTCAGAAATTAAATTGTTACTAAAGTAAAATGCGTATTAATTACAATTATATTAGCAATAGCTTTCTAATCCTAGTAGTAATATAACGTTTGCGAAGTGTGGTCGTTTGGCCCTCTACAGAATATTTTCCTTCGAGATACAGGATTCTTCTAGGTTTTTCTTATATGTACGTACGTATTCTGTAGATACATTAACAAATTATGTATTTTATTAACAATGGTGTTACTTAAGTTTGCCGTTATAGCTTACTATGCACCTTATATAACTTCATGTATATTTTATATAGCTTCAGCACACGAAAGCCCATTTAAAACCATACACATACATATTTCATGAACAAAATACACCTAAAACCACGAACCACAGCAAATTAATTTGTCATTCCTCGTGCCCCGAAACTTAAAACCGCAATGGCCGACATAAAGAAAATCACATTTGACATTATTTCATAGCACAAACTAATTTGTTTGGTCCGCCGGAGTAAACTGGGACTCGGACACACTCCGTGCTGAGAATTATGACAATTCTCTTATTGGGCCGCGCCAGGCGTCGACCGTACGTGTTATGGAAATTCACGAAAATTTCAGAGTGTTTGTGTATATATTAAGAGGATATTTTTTTTATTTTTATTTACGTTTGCGTCATGTTAAATATTGATATATTGCTGCATTCGATAAAACAGGAAGCTGACGCCAACCTTTTTGAAAAATTAATCACTAATGATGAAGGCGAGTCATTTTAAATTTCGAAAGTTTTAATATTTATTACATAACTTTTACCTGCGTCACAAACATTGGAATCCGTATCTTGCATTTAAGTACATGTAAGAAAAATCTTATAAAAAATTTCGACGTTGGACCAAACTGTGTACGTACCAGCTAAAAATATTTGCAACAGAATTCTAAAGCATGTCAAGGATATTTTAACACGCTACCACAGCGGCCCTCAACGAAAAACACACAGATTTCTATTTTCACAACACTAAAAAAATATCGCTGGAATTTGTCACGACCGCACGGCCGATGTCCGGTAGCAAAAGCCGTCCGGCGAAATGCAGCAGCCAATTTGGGCGAACAATAAATCAGTCATATTTGTCCAGGGTTTAGCATCGGTGTACGATCCTCACGTGGGCACGGGCAGGCGGGAAGGCGCGGGCAGGCGCGCAGGTGTAGGGTGGCATTGTCCCACATAATGTCTTGTTTTGCCCTGTTCATGCATATTCATGTGGTTTATCCTGCCCGGGCCGTCGTTGTCGAACGAATTAACGCTACACTATATTTTGGGAAGAAATAATGGTATAATGTTTTTGAAGTTTGGGTTTTGTTTGAGTACTATATTTTGTTAAACAAAGATGATAGTTGCTGAGGGATAGAATCTATTTAGGTTATTAAAAGCAAGAAGCATTTTCAATTGAAATTTTAATTACCTAGTTTGATACCTTGTCCCTTTTGTTGTAATGCTTAAATTCATTTAATTAATAGTAACAGACACTGGTGTTGTGTCGATCTTAAAGCTACTCTTGCTGAGGTCACCTGATCCATTTTAGAAAAAACTATGAGGGGAAGATGGGTTAGGCAACGCAGTGCACTGACTGTACATTTTCAAACCTTCGTTTAAAAGCATTTTCGCAGCAATTTCAAAGAACCTATTTGGTGCCTATGTTAATTCTAGTGTTTAAAAGTACTTAGTGTTGGCAAACTATCAACTTACAAACAACGCATGTTACTATTTATTTATCTAGTAATATTTTACGGACATTGGTGTGTATCGACAACGGTCACACATTTACCTTTGTTTAAATTTACTCAGTCTAGGTATGTGTGCAGCAAAACAAGTAATATTTTTTCATAAGACAATAAATCTGCGTATCTTCTAAAAACAAATTTACAGTTACAGCAGCATCATTTTGTGTTGCTGCAACAAAATTTTGTAGTTAAAACAATATTGACACTGTGAACATTTAATTGGAACACGCCACTGCTTAAAAATGTCAAAAGTACATAAGTAATTAGATAATAGTAGATTGTCCTTTGTTTTGTACAAAGTTTAAAATTGAATAAACTTTAAATGCATAGTTACTACATTGTAAATCCTCTATCCTTATTTTCTTGTGGTTCCGTTACAAAATGTGAATAATACCTGTAATATGGGTAGAAAGTAGATACTTGAAACGGAACAGAATTCTACTCTTCTGCTTTAATAATTCATGTTATATCCGCTGTACAATTTTTTACCACTAAAGCTCCCTGCGTTATTGTCTTTTAAAGCGATTATAAAAATACTTCATTATTTTACTGCAACATCGCATCTCTTTAAACTAAACAACAGTAACACAATCCAATGTAATCTTTATCACCACCACATAAAGTTTACAATCGACGTAAAGATACATCTAGCATTAAAAGGACCGCAAAATTACGGGTTTCCGTAGAGATAATTAGCGAAAATGTTCTAGTATTGTTCACGAAGAAGTGTTTCTGGCAAAATTGAATCTTACTGTTGCGGTTTTAGAATATATTATTTGTTTCGTTTTGTTTGGCCTTTGTCGCGTAGTTATTTCAATTTCATTTTATCTTTGCGTTGTGAAGTTGTCAGAAGGTCTGAGTCTGAAACGAATGCACTCAAAGACTGCTAGTCAACGCTACAGTTCTGAGCTTTACCAATTTCTGGTTTAGTTAGGTTTTGTCTGTGAAGTCACGTGTGTTAGTTTTTATGGTGTACAATAATGAGTATTCTATTGTATTCACGCATAGTTTTGAATTAAGTACCTATTATGACTGCATACATGACTGCGTTGGTCGTTGGTCTAGTGGTTAAAAATGCTACTACAAAGCATAAACATGGCTAAGCCATCTGGAATGGGCTACTTGACAAGACTTTAGTTGTAAATCCCTCATCTAGATTACAAGAAAATATTCAACACTTGTTTTTTCTTTTTTCACGTAATCAAAAAATAACGGCGATACATCGAGTCAAAATGTCGCATGACGTCACTAGCCAGAACAGTTATTCTAGATAATGACGTTACAGCCCCCTCTCCTCAGCTTAAATTCGCTTAATCTAAGCAGAGTTCCATCGATTTGAAAAAGAAAAAAATATTAGTGTATTATTTTTTTAAATCTAACTGATTGAGTAATTATATTTTGATATTCATATTCTGTCAAACACCGTATAGATGAATCAACATGACTAATATAGACTTTGGGCTGCTACTGAGAAATTGCAGAAGGAAAAACTCAAAAACAAAAGTGTTATTGAGTTTTTCCATCTAGAATTCCTCAGTAACAGCCCGGAGTCTGGATTTCGTGCCCGATTTTTGGCGATAGGCTCGCCCCCTATTACATGGGACTTTAACATAACTGGCTGAATGTGGGTGTGGCTATTACAGGTACACCTATGCCCCACCCTTCAGAGATTACAGGCGTGATGTTATGTATATAATGGTATGTGTGTCTAAATATTGATGTTCTGTCGCACAGTAGGTACTATCATCTCCAACTACTCATTTATTCAAAACTGACGGCTAAGGTTGGATTATAATAGAAGCCTCAAACATTATCATACTGAAACAGAATTATTATGCCTACATGTAATAGGTAATCGGACGGTGAATAGGCTGAATGTGAGTGAAGTGGCCGAAAGGTAGAAAGGTAAATATCAAAATTAATCATAAATACGTAGGTATGGGTAGTACGCACGTTTAAGGACATAATTTCGAGAAATACTTTCTTTAAACGACAAAATTTTTAGTCCAATGAAAGTTACGTTATAATTCATTTTATATCCTTTGAAATAAACTTTCAGGGCATTCCAAGTAAAATGTAATCGAGCCCTAGAATATTCGGCGACACAAAGAAACATCTGTTTGCCAATTTTAATCACAGCTCCACAGTTAAATTGTAAACCCATTCACAAAACCCAATCCCAACTTAGATGAAAAAGTCCTTTACATCTAAATTTGAATAGGATTTTACTGTTTGTCTTCAAAATTATCTAACAACTCAGTAAAATATCGTTCATTGAGTTTATTACTGGCTAAGCTCGTGCTAAGTCAGCGGGTCTCTTCAGGCGCGCTCGGGCGTCGTCGTAAATCTTAAGCCTGACGTTTGATTTATCCGGGGCGGGTACAGACAGACTGGACAGCTATGGGATTCTGCTGAGAAAACTTCTGCTTCAGCATTGTTCAGTTTTAGGAAATGGCTGGAATAAAATGGTTAATGGGTACTTTTCTCGGTGCTAGAAAAGAAAATGCTTTGCACAGTCAGCGGGGAAATAAATCTGTGTTGAATGCTCGTAATAATTCTGTGCTGAGAACAAATTACCTTTCTTTCAACTGAGTAACTACTGCGTGTAATACAAGAAATACTTTCATACAATTTATTGAAGTAGGGTAACTAAGTATAAGTCCGACACTTTTTTTGTAATAAATTTAACCAGCTGTCCAGTTTACTGTTAGCTACTTTGATAATAATCTCAGCATAATATTCAGTTTCAGCTGAAATGTAAATGCAATGTTATATTCGGTCATTACACGTATTTATTGCCGCAGACTACAGATCTGTTTATAAATTCTCGAAGCTTTCGGGGAATGTACAAAATGAAGTTCACCATGGTTTTCCTCAAAAGAATTTATTTCTGCGTAGTCTAACTCATGTCGATAGTCTAGCCCAAAATAAGATGTGAATTTTTACACAAAAATAATTGCTATTATTAGACTTAAAAACGTGTCGTTTGCATTCTTGTCAGCTTCAAGGAGATAACTATATGGTAATGATTCGCGACAAGAGTCAATAATTAAATAACTATGTATTTTTATTGGTTTTTAATTTTTAAAAATTGGCACGTTTTGGGCAAAAAACCAAGTCTGTAATAATAGCAAATTCGTGTATTTTTTGTTAGTATATAAGCAAATTCTACTACTAATTCACTAACAATGTATGGACCCTGGGTCTGAAATAAAGAATTTTTTTTTAATTAAATTTCATTAGGTATACATATATATCTTTAATCACAGCCTCCTGAAATTTGATGATGATACAAAACGACATGTTGTTTGTTCTTTCTACCAAAACGTTTAATATATCCAACACCACAACAAAATCAGTCTACCACTAAATACTCACAATCATTTGTTTTATTTTAACTACAAAAATATTGTATTATTTTGGGCAAAATTCTGTTTATTCCTATAATAATGCGGTCAGCACTAAGCCAACAGTCGTAAGTAAATGGAAATGTGCAGATTATTGTACACTGTTAACATTAAAACTCAGTTAGTTCTACAACGATTGAAATAACAGACATAGCAGAGTTAATTTTAGCTTTAACTCTATGTCTATATTCTATGTAATGTGAAAAATAACTCGGTAAATAAACCAATATGATAAACAAAAACCATATTATTCTGCGCGCTTATTACGAAATACAGAAATAACTAGGTATTCACGTTTCGAATGAGATCATTATGAGATTGTCACATTCATTTCATGAAATGGCGAATGTTTGTGAACCGATAAGAGACAAATGAAAGGACTGAACACATTACGGACACTGAATTAAAATGAAACGTAAACCTTCCAAAGGTTCAGCTCAACATAATAATGTATTACTATACAGAAACTTTAGTTTACGAGAATCACTTTAGTGCCTGTAAACAGCCTGTTCTAAAAACGTGGCCGTCCCTCTCTATGAATTTCAGAATAGTTTTTTTTTTAATTTACATAATTTGTAGTCTTTCAAAGCACCCAGTTAAATATATTTCGCGGGTCAGTTGGAAAGTTAGGCGCGCAGCTAGGGAATTTTATTTTCACATCATGTGAACGCATTCGGAATGAAAGAAAAATGTAATTAAGCATTTTATTTGAGTGTGAACTTTTCAATTACTAGCGTGGGTGATGTGTATGTGTGTGGATAAATGTTTCATCAAAACTAACCGTTTCTGTTGTGTATTTTGTACCTGCGTTGTAGATTTTGCTGATGGTGATGGTGAAAAGATAATAAAAATACTGTTAAATTTTAGAGATACCAATATCATGTCAATTTTGCTAACCAGTGAAGTTCATTTGGAAAGTGGTAATTATTTTGGGTCTCGAAACATAACTTGTTTAAATACAGTCACTAAGCTTTAAATATCCCAGACACACACAGTCTTTGTGTATGTCACAGGCATTGAAATATCCTAAACTAAAAATACAAATACGTGCCGTTTATATACTTTAGTAACTAGAAATTAGCCCTCGAAGCTACTAGTAATTTATTTGCAATTCTACAATAATTCACAGTTACAGTGGTAAACTTTGACTACGCAGGTTTCTTGCGAAGTACGTCATTAGTACCTTCATGCGATAGCTTTAGACGTCGATCTAACCTTCAGCTCAAGAACTTATTATTTTGCGTCATATTTATCGGTTTCCCTCAAGTGTAGAGCCTTACCTTTAAATAATATCCTTAGGTTTCTCCGGTCGAATTCTCGGAACTTCAAGCAAACTTATCTAATTAGGTAACAACTTAACACTCGATGAATTACTATGTACGGAGTACTACGCGGTATAAACGACGAAGCGAAACGTTTTGTCCGAATCGTGGGAGTGCCAACGATGTAAGGGTGGACACTCGCCGTACGCCGGTTGTCCGATGGTAGAAAGGTGATGGCGGAATCAAGTCATGTAATTACCGTGCACACTCTCCAAAATGTATCCTATGGAAAACCGAAAGGATATTCAGAATTAATAGAAGAGAAGACTTACAAGAGAAGCTTGTAGCTTAAAAATAACAGGCTCACGGGTCCGTCGAAATATAAGCTACTTCTGTCGAGGTTAGAGTCCATTCATTACATTTATTATCAAGATTCCTTCGCGCCACGGAAAGCTTGTAAAGCTGTTGGTCCTGGCTGTCATTTGTAGATCTAGCATAAAAGTCTGACTACCAGTTTAACCAAGGGCTATCGTGTTACTTTGTATCTGGGTTGTGGAGGTCAGACAGGCAGTCGCTTCATGTAAGACACTGGTATTCAGCAACATCCGGTTCACCTGGAAGGCGACCCCGACAAAATTAGGAAAAGATAATATAATATAATAATATAATATTCCACAACTTTTTCACACAACGCCATTTAGTCCCAAGCTAAGCTTGGGAGCTTGTGTTATGGGTACTAAACAGCTGATAAACATACTTATATATTTCTAAACACATACATGTTATTGATAAATTACACCCAGACACAGAACAAATGATCGTGCACAACACACAAACATTTGTCCTGGGTGGGAATCGAACCGACGACCTCCGGTATAGCAGTCAGGGTTACTAACTACTAGACCAACAGGCCAGATGATGGTGTGTGGGTGTTTACGTATCGCCAGCTTTGGCTTTTGCTACGTAGGTCTTATTCTTAAAGTGCTTTTATTTTTAAAATAACCATTGTCCCTACACTGGGGTTATGCGATATCGTGGGTGCGTTGACAAACGTTTAAACACAAATACACAAACAACCAAACTTGGAAAAACTTCTATACTGTAGGTACGCCATACAAATACCTATGTGTTCCACGCGGGACTCGAAGTCAATCGCTCAGCCACTGCGCCAAATGACTCGTAAATATAAATAAATTGATGATGATGGATGACATAAAGGCTGCCATACACGATGAGTTGTTTGATGACCTTTGCACGTTAAACTTAATGTCATGCCTGGACTCTTGACGTCACGACAAGAATGTGTAGCTCATTTCTTGCCAGAGACCACACGACACAAGTACCTATAAACAGTCTTGTTTTATTATTGCACAAGTTAAAGTTCTTGGTGTCGTAAATCATGGTGCTTGCAGGGAGCTTGCAAGCTATAAAAGTAAATAAAATGGTTATGACCATTCTTGTTCTCTCGGCTCTTTTACGAGACCCGGAGCGAAGATTAACACGCTCTGTTACTGGTTTTGTGACAATAAGCAGTGAAAACCAAAGTTTACTGGTTGATTCCTGTTAAAAATAGAACATGACTTATAAGTAGATACCTACTGAAAGTCCTCTGCTTTTGTAAATAATGTTTGTTATTAAAACAACAGATTAGAAAAATAATAAGAACCTTCTCAATAGATTATAACGTATACCCGGCACTCTTGCTCCGGGACTATTAGTCGTCTCATCCGACTGATAGCAAAATTAATAATTCACTTTTTTCGTCCTCAAAGAAATAAATGAAAGAAGTCCTTATTTAATCGGATTTTAACTAAATTGTCTTTTATGTGCTTTGATCTTTTGAACGAGTATTTTTTTATCTTTTCAGAGTTCCGACCTCAAAACGACTAAAATTAATTTGGCACAGAATTTTTTTTGAAACCATTCTATGCAACGTAGGAATTTGCATTTTTGCCAACATGACTCAATGACACACACATAATCACCAGTTAAATCACATTTTAATATTCCAACACTAAATAATAGAGAGGTACATTTTATTGTTGAAAATAATTTTCAAAAGACTCAAAAAAAATCCTTTTTATCGATTTTGGGCTGCTGGTTCTCAAGCCATTTTTATTTTAATTTATAAATTACATAGATAACTATTACTACGGCAGCCAAACAATGCTTTCAATTGGAACCCTGGCATTGCATGCCCGACTCGATCTTGACCAGATTTTTCCTTTTTTGAACGTTTTTACTTGCTTTTGTAGGTTATGTTACGAGGGTGTTTTAATCAAGGAGCTTTACAGTGTGCGAGTGTATGTTTGTAAGTGTGAGTCAGCCTGGAGTGTATAATTATTTTATCCTTTTGTATTTTTATTTACTTAGTCTAATTTTGTTAAAATAGAATATTTCGTCAGAGGTGTCGTTGTTTGCCATGGTTTTATCACCATTTTTTATTATACAGTGTTGGCTTGTGTTGTTTATGATATTTTATTTCGTTATTATTATGATAACTGTCAAGAGACAGTTATCATAATACCAGGAGTAGTAGCAGGAGCTACCAGGAGTAGTAGAAACAAAATATATGTATTATGCGCATTTCGTGCCTCGTTCTATTGTATGAAAATATTCAAGTCTTTGAGATTCGCAACAAATGTTATATTTATCTGTTATGTCTGTCCTCCATTCAAGTTGCTACAGTTTTGTCTGAATACGAAATAAGATTTGAATGAAAACCATTCACATTGAAATATTCCTGAAAAGTTTAAACTTTAATCATTTCTAGTTCCTTTTGTACTTGGGATGTCGGCGAACGATAAAAAGTTAATTCACAACAACATCTACTATTAAGAAAACTTCATTTTAATAAACTCAGACACGTTGGATGAGGAACTCCTCAGGTAACGGGTCTGGGTTTATTAGTCTGCAGAATACTCAACTGCGTATTCGGCAGACGGCTGCAGCATCAGCTCTAGGTTATCAAGTCTCGGAAATACCACTTACTAATTATACGGATCTTTGAAAGTCGGTGCGGTTCTTTTGTGGAGTAGAAAATGAGCTGAGAGATGAGATCTTTAAACACATGATCCATTCATGTTTTTTTTTTTATTAAATTATACCTGCATTGAAATCGGTCCATTCGTTTGGAAGCCTCGATGCAACAGACAAACACACACACAGAGACACACACATTAATCTTACAACACCCCGTCCTATTATTGAGATCTATTTTAAAAATGGAAATTGGTATAGCTTCAGTGTGATTGGAAAAGAAGAATGACTCAGCAGACAGTCACGAGATGCCCGTACACAAACAAAGGAAAAATCGCTGACTGGCTTGTTTATTTCTGACTGACCGATTCCTAGGTAATTCGTAAAAAGTGCATGCATGTTTGATTAAAATTGGTCTGAGTTTCAAAGAAAAAAAACAAAAAAGATATTGGAAACAGAAACACATAGTACACGGTAAATACGTTGATATGTTAGATTAATAATTTTAAATCAAATAATTAACTTCAGATGTCATAGATCCATAAAAAGATAATGAATACATAAAGACAATATTTATTTATACATTCACATTAAAATTAAAATCAATACAAAAAAACACAATCCAATCAATTAAAAAAAAACAAAGTTCGTTCATTAAAAGAATGGCGTGTACTACGGCCGCGGCAAACGGGTCCAATTCGGCAGTAATGCCAGGCAGAGACAAGAGACGGATGTGTTTGTAACACATAGCATGCATATTGCCCGTCAGTGATGATGATTACAAAAGTTTTAACAGCGAGAACTTATCTCAAAAAAATGCATCAGGTCTTTAACAAAAAAAAGATAAAATTTAGATAACCTGAAAAACAGTGATGTCTACAGTAATTTTGTCGAAACTAATCCAAGTTGTTGTATCAGATAAGAAAATTCAACTTTAAAGCTAATTCACTAAATTGAAGAAAAGAAAATTCCAAATCACGAGCAAGGAAGGAAAATAATAAAATGTAAATGTTGTGAGACGAAGAAGATGGAAGGAACCACAGAGCTGGTTAATTGAGTAGGTGGTCGGGAAATAGGGAGGCTTTAGATTTATTTATTTTCTTTATGGAAGTTTAAAGTATTTAAAAAAGTTTTAGCTCACAGGCGGTTTTTTACGATACATTGCAGGTATAAGAATTTCAGGTAACGAAGAATACTTAAAAAATACTCTGACTAAACTAAGAGTACTAGGTTTAAATACCTGCTTAAAATTCTTACAAAAAGTACAAGTAACAAAGCTTCAGACAGTGCAAGAAAGAGCGTGGACTGTAGTTTTATAGTTTGTAGGTCTTCTGAAGTGAAAAGCTGTAAGTAATTTACCACAAGAACTTTTATTACGGATCACAATTATTAATACAATGCTTGCACACAGCAATGGTAAAACGGAAGTCGGGTTTTGACCGAATGAACATTTTGGTAAATATAAAAATGGCAGTGTTGCCAGTTAATATTGTAGGATTCCTACATGCTCCCGGCCCCAAGACAAGACTCTTAGAGTTTATATAAAAAAAACAACATCTTAAGCTCGAAACGTTCTAAACCAAGCATCTGCGTTATAAACCAAGTATGAAAGTCCTTATTCAAGGGCCTAGGATTAGAAGTAGATTCACCAAACAAATACTTACATGTATTTATAAAAACATGCTAAGAAAATAATCAGATACTTTAAGACCTAGGATTAGAAATAAAGTTAAACACTAGTTAAAGTTAAACACCTCTAGAAATCTTTATAAGAACATTAGTTATACAACTCAAAAAATAAAGCACTAAATGCCTACTTATTACCTAAGTACAATCAATGGGAAGTAAACATATTTTACTTACTGCCCTTCTATGTGTTTTTCCATTTGGAGTTCTCAACTCAACAGCTCTAACTCTGTTGTCAGAACCTGGATATACATTTACAACTCGGGCCATCGGCCAATGAAGGGGTGAAGTGCCATCCTCTTTTAAAATTACTAAAGACCCTACCCTAATATTATCCGAACTGTTTCTCCATTTGGGTCTGCATTGGAGAACATTGAGATAGTGTTTACTCCACACTTTCCAGAAACTCTGAAACATATTACAACAAATGTTCCAAAAATTCAACCTATTTATAGGAGTGTCTATAACATTTTTATCTGGATACGCGTTCAATGCACAACCAACTAGAAAATGTCCTGGAGTAAGATAAGAGTAGTCACTAATATCGGTAGACATAGGAGTTAATGGCCTACTATTTAGAATTGACTCTATTTGACATAAAACGGTACATAGTTCCTCAAAAGTTAACAAAGCTTTTTGAGTAACTCTTTTTAGATGAAATTTGGTGCTCTTTACTGCAGCCTCCCACAGACCCCCGAAAACAGGCGAGTAGCTGGGTATGAAGTGGAAATTGATACCTTGCTCAGCTGTCTGTGACTGCACCTGTCGTCGGTGGTCTGCAGAATTCTGCAGTTTGTAGAGCTCATCTAATTGATTCCTTGCCCCCTTGAAATTAGAGGCATTGTCGCAATAGACATCACCAGGCAAGCCGCGACGCGATACAAAGCGCTTAAAGCAAGCTAAAAATGCCGCAGTAGTTAAGTTAGAGGCAACCTCGAGATGCACTGCCTTCGTTGTAAAACAGACGAAGACACAGATGTATCCCTTTGATACTAGGGCACGCCTGATGCGCGACTGTTTAACATAGATCGGTTCAGCGTAGTCTACGCCTACCCTTTGAAATGGTCTACTTATATTCACTCTATCTGGGGGCAAGGAACCCATCAGCTGATTAGCAACTTGAGCTTTAAGTCTGAAACAGATAATACATGGATGGATGATTTTCTTAATCTCCTTTATACCATTGATAAGCCAGAATCGCTGATTAAGTGAAGACAAAATAAGTTTTTGACCTGCATGTAAATTTTTTATATGTTCATTAGTAACAATCAATTGTGTAACTCGTGATTTGTTGGGCAAGATTACAGGGTGTTTTTGTGAGTTAGGTATTGTGGCACTATCTAAACGACCACCTACTCTTAACATACCATTACCATCTATAAAAGGATTAAGTGGTTTTAAGTTGCCTATGACAGTTTTATTTTGCCTTAACAAATTTATTTCGTTTGAGAAGTAATTCTGCTGCTCATACTTGACAATCAATAACAAAGAATCATTTAACTCAGCGCTAGTTAAATAATTGAGTTTAATTTTTGTTGACTGTGGGTACAAATTATTACAAAAACGACGCACATAGGTAAGTACACGTTGCATTTTAGTAATAGTAGAGAATTTGTTTAAAAACTCTAGATTTAAAGAATTATTATTATCTACACTACAAACCATAGCACTCGAGCATGGGAGTTCAGCAGCACCAGTCTTCAACTCAGGTAAGTCTTTTATTATTTTATTAGTGTTTGTTTCAGATGGAGTATACTTACTGTTATGCAAGTAACTGGGGCCTTGCCACCACAGCATGTTTTGTTCGAGCTCACAAGGCTGCACACCGCGACTTAGACAATCTGCAGGGTTGTCTCCTGTTCTTACATAATACCATAAAAAGTTTTCAGCATATTCGGAAACCATCTTTACCCTGTTCGCTACATAGGTATTTAATTTGGTAATATCAATTTTCAGCCACGCCAGTACTATTTGCGAGTCTGAGAAAAGAAGTACATCCTTGAAATGCAGTTTGAGGGATAATAATGAATATACTCTGTGGACAAGTTTAGCTAGTAATAGTACTGCATTTAGCTCTAATCTGGGTGTGGTAAGTTTTTGGCTCAATGGGGCCAGTCTAGATTTTGAACAGAGTAAAGTGATTTTGACATTACCTGTTTGGTTGACTTCACGTAGATATAAGCAGCAGCCATATGCTGTATTGCTGGCATCTGCATACCCTACCAGTTGAGCTGTAGTAGGGCCTTGTAAGGTGACATTCCTAATAACGTGTATTGGAGACATAACGAGAAGACTATTGTAAAACTCTAGCCAAGTGTTTTTTAGATCGTCAGGTAATGAAGAGTCCCAGTTGATATGGGCTGCCCATAGTTTTTGTATAATAATTTTGGCAGACACAGTGACTGGGCCAGCTAGACCTAATGGGTCATAAAATCGCGCGACATAACTGACAATTTCGCGTTTTGTGAGAGGGGTAATTTTCTCTTGACTTGGACTAGAAATTTTAAATGTGTCTGTCTTCGTATTGTATGTAACACCTAATGTCTTAATGTAGTAATTTTGTTTTTGTATGTCAAAATCATCAAAGTGTTGTTTTTCTTTAGGTATGTCCTGTAAGATTTCAGCAGCATTTGAAGACCATTTGTGTGCCTGGAATCCACCCAGGGACAAGAGCCTTATCAATTGATCTTTCATCTTAGATAGTGACTCTAAAGAGTTACTGGAGACTAAAATGTCATCACAGTATGTTTGATTTTGCAAAATGAATGATGCTGCAGGAAACTCGGTCATGTACCTACTTGCTAGCTCTATGAGACATCTAGTAGCTAGAAATGTTGAACACTTGAATCCATACGTGACTGTATTTAGTTCTATACACCTTATGCTTTCGCTTGGTGACTCCCGCCACAAAATAAGTTGGAGTGGACGGTGTCTTGGATCTAAAAGAACACATCTGAACATTTGTTTTAAATCTGTACTGAAAACATAAGCACCTAATCGAAACAGTAATAAAATGTCAAATAGTTCTTTTTGAACTGTGGGACCGTTCAATAATAAATCATTGAGAGATCTTCGCTGACTTGTTAACATTGATGCATCGAATACTACTCTACACTTAGTGGTCTTTTTTTCCGGCCGTAATACAGCGTGATGCGGTAAAAAATATATTGGATCACTAGTGAGGTTATATTTATCAATATCAGAATATGTACCATGACCTAAAGCAATATATTCATCAATAAAAGATTTATATTGGTTAAACAAGTCAGAATCTTTTTGTAGCCTTTTTTCTAAGCTCTGAAACCTTTTTAAAGCCAGATGAAGTGAATCACCAAGCATTTCATTAATTTCACTGAGCGGCACTTTTAAGGGTAAACTAACCTGAAACTGATTATTGTTAAATTCAACCGTTTCCTGAAAATGTTTTTCAATTTGCTCAAACTCAGGTCCCTTCTCTGGGAAGATTTCAGGCACAGATTCAGCTCTCCAAAAACCTTTGATAGTATCATTTATATCATTGTTACAAGATTGACAAAATAAAGAAATTGATTCTTTTTGTGTGTTTTGATTGTGACATAAATTGTGAATAGTACCTGCAATTACTACACCAAACCTTGTGTTTAAAAGATATGGAGATGCAGACTGGTACTCTGGATCGACTGGAAAACATGGTGCTGATGGCTTGTTCTTGTTTTGTTCAGACTGGGGTAGCAATGCCTGAAAGAATACATCAGCGGCCATGAGAATTTGTATATTGCTGGGTGTATCAAAATTGGCATCAGCCAGACATAATTGAGAGGGTATTTTAATTGCACTCATATCGATTTGGGTCTGTGGAATCTTAGATGTGATTTGCTCAATAACATAGCAATTTATTGACATCTGATAAGAAGACACCACTGATTGGACTTCCAAATGTACACTCTCTTTAATTAGGCTTGAAGCATTCCCAATGCCTATCACCCTAGAGCTAGTTGTCTTTGGCTTAAGGCCTAGCCTCCTTACCAAGGCAGAAGTTACAAAAGAATTTTGAGACCCGCTATCAAGCAGGGCCTTGGCTCGCACCTCGGTTCCATCTGCTGCTAAAAGTTTTACCTGTACAGTAGGCAGCAAGACTTGTGTGTTAGAGGTCCCTGATATCATTGACACAGTGGACTGCACATGCTCATCCTCATGCAAAAGCGTGTTATGCTTACCTTTGCATGTATCACACTTAAAATAAAAGCGGCATTTCTTAGCATGTTTGTTTAAGCATAGATTGCAGAGCTGATTGTCCACCGCAAACTTGTTTCTTTCGGAAGAAGAACATAATTTGAATTTAGGGCAATTATAAAGTTTATGTTCACACTTACAGTAGGCGCATGCAGCAGGCTTCTTAATAGCTACATTGCTTACACTTGCAGATGCAAAGCTCTTCTTCGAACCCGATGCTGACTCGTTGCGCTGTGCAGTAGAAGCACTATGACCACCTCGGGTTGCTGACTCCGCATTCTCGAGTGCTAAAGCGCGTTTCTCTAAGAAATCAAGCAATTGCTTAATTGTAGGTTCTACATTAAGATCGCGATCTAATTGGTATTCCCTGTTAGAATACAGATCGAGTTTTCTAGTTAAAATGCAAACAATAATTTGATCCCACGCATCAACACTTTGATCAAGATTTTTGAGTGCAGCTAGTTGCTGCTTGACTGTACAGACAAATTCCCTAATATTGGCAGCAGTAGACTTTGTTATAGGTTGCAAATCAAGCAAGCTGTTTATATGATCGTTTATTATCTTAAATTTATTATCATATCTTTCTTTTAAGATTTTTAGCGCTTCAGAATAACTTTCTCCTACTAAAGGTAAGTTTATTATGAGGTTATATGGTTCATCTTTGACAAAATTACGTAAATAGTACAATTTTTTAATGTTATCTAATGATTTGTCATTGTGGATCAATGATTCAAATAAACCAATAAAAGTTTTGTATTCACTTGACTTACCGTTGAAAACAGGTATGGTAATCACGGGTAGTTTAGTTTTGGTTTCAGAATTGCGGCTATGTGAGCAACTTGGCGAACTGAGAGTAGTTTGAGATTTCTCATTAAGGAGCTCACGCAGCAAGGTAAGACTTTGCAAATAATTATCTTCACACAACTCTGCAGCGGATGTGTCACCATCGCCAAGAGCGTATACATCAATACACAGTTTTTCGTAGTCGGAAAATAGCGTTTTTAAACGATTTTCTATCACAGAAAGCGCCTCGACTGACAAAGTGGCACAATCCTTTGCTGCAATACTTTTAAATAATTTTGTTAAGGCTTGTTGTTTATAGCCTCGTTTTAGTTTGTTTAGCTTTAACGCTTCTTCGTCGACTCCCATTTTGACGTTACAACAATTTTCAAAACAATTTTTGATAAAATTAAACTATCAAAATGCAAAATAGATTTACAACATGAATCGTCACTTTAGTCGATAAAAAGAATGTCAAAATGGCGACGATCGAACGAACTATTGTAAAGAGAGATCATAGATAAAAGATGTCTGTGGTACAGATTGACAACATTAAAAATATTTCGTGTCGACCAACACTCGACGACCTCTTCTTTCTCGCTCACTCGCTCGCCAAACAGGTGCGCGTCGCATGTGAGAGAAGATGCCGGTGCCGCTTGCGCCAACACGACGAGCGCTGGAACTCGGACGAATGTTTCGGTTCTAGAAGTTGGCACTCTTGATCGAATGAGCGGATTTGCGAATGAAATTAGAGAAACCCGCCGGTTGATTCGATGTTCTGCGGTTCTGCCACGTTCACCAGCGCCACCAAAAAACAAGATGGATGGCTGAATTGGCTGGGAATGTCTGTATATGGCTGCAGTTTTGACTTCTTCGTTTTGGTATGCTTGCAGGTTGATATTTGATGGCGTCGGGACTGCTCATCAAATACGGAATCGTGGCACTCCGTGTTTCCTGGGTTCTCGCGAAGATGGGCGCACTGCACAGTTCGGTTGCAAATAATTTTATCACTGCGATGCGATGCACTTAGTACGCACCACGCCCCACGTACTCACAGCTTTTTGTCACTTTTATTAATTATTACGGCTCGAATGACCATGAAAGAGCGTGGACTGTAGTTTTATAGTTTGTAGGTCTTCTGAAGTGAAAAGCTGTAAGTAATTTACCACAAGAACTTTTATTACGGATCACAATTATTAATACAATGCTTGCACACAGCAATGGTAAAACGGAAGTCGGGTTTTGACCGAATGAACATTTTGGTAAATATAAAAATGGCAGTGTTGCCAGTTAATATTGTAGGATTCCTACACCTCGTGTAAAATGTTTGTCAAACATAACATATCACCACGGTTCTAAGACCCAAAGGGTCAGGCAGAGGTGTAGTAAGTACTTGTAATATGACACCCACATTTTTCCAATTATGTTAAAGTCACAAGTAATAAGGGGCGAGCCTATTACCACCAATCGAACACAAATCCAGACTCTGAGCTGCTACTGAGGAATTCCAGATGGAAATGATTAAGAGTTCAGGATTCCTACGAAAATGCTTTTAGAGAGCAGTGTCGTTCATCATAACTCATGTCACAGTTAACTTAACATTAATTGTGAAGCGTCAAGATGAGAAGACAAGATATTCAATTCAGTTTTGCTGAATTTCCAAGAAATTAGGCCACGTTCAAATATTAACCCCAGCAAAATTTCCTTCATATAATTAACATTAAATAATTATGTAAATCCTTGTAAGACACTAATGGTTTTCTTTAAAAAGCTTACATCTCGTATATATTCGTTGAAAAGAACTCATATTTAGAGAGTTAGACCGGTTATTTTTCAAAGACGTGATGCGCGCCTAACGAACACGGACACCCTTTGAGCACTGGTCCGCGAAAATTTACTGAGATGAGCCAGCGGTACAAGATAAAAGCTGTGAGCGAAAACTTGATCACATAGAAATTTGCTTTCTGCACCTATGTAGATAACTTGGAAGCATAGTTACTGATCCACGGTTACTGTAGCAAACTCGCCTGTTGGTCTAGTAGTAAGTGACTCACTGCTATGCCGGAGGTCGTGGGTACGATTCCCACCCAGGACAAATGTTTGTGTGATGAGCACGATCATTTGTTCTGTGTCTGGGTGTTATTTACCTATAATATGTATGTATTTAGAAATATATAAGTATGTTTATCAGCTGTTTAGTACCCATAGCACAAGCTCTGCTTAGCTTGGGACTAGATGGCGATGAGTGAAAGTTGTGGAATATTTTTATATTTATGTATAAACGCAGCTTTATTCAGCAATTTAGTTCAACACAATATGCACATTAAAATCTTTCATTACTAGTTTAAGCCTAAGGTTTTGTCCTCATGGAGGTCGATAATTATATACCTTGAAAACGTACTACCAAGATGAAAGTATTCTTTACAGTAACCTAGATAATGGTCTATACATGGTTCTTCCATGTTCCCTGTTAATGCGTGTGTAAAACAAACAAGCTCACATAGCAATTTGGTAGGTATTTATAATATTAGCTATGATTAAATTAGTTCAAGCTTCAAGCCATACATATCTCGTATGGAGTGAGATATCCGCATTTTCAATATTGATCCAAAAGACAACGTAATTCATTTCAATTCATTCACTACTACACTTAACTTGCACCAACCTTCGAGATACTATGACACGTAACGAAGGATATCGTTACGAGATATATCCACTTATTTTCCACTTAAATGCTCTTTTATAACATTGTAGGTTTAACTATATTTACACGTTAGTTGATCAATAACATCAGCGAAGGAAAACATCGTGAGGAACTCTAGACATGGAAGTAATGTAAGTTTGAATGACATACTTAATCTATACATATAATAATAATATAATATAATATAATAATACATATAATAAATCTGTAGAAGTAAAATTTCTGTACATTGAAAATATCAAAAAAATAAATAGCAGGGGGTGTTACTAGACCGACACCGAACCCAAAAATATGATTAAAAAAATTTTTGTCTGTCTGTCTGTCTGTCTGTCTGTCTGTATGTTCAGGTATCACGCAAAAACTACCGGTTCGATTACGATGAAACTTGGTGTACATATTCTTTAATATCCTGGGCACAACACTGGGTACTTTTTATCCCGGAAAAGTATACTGAATAAAAAACAAACTAAATTTTGCGGTTCGATCCCTAGACCTGACTACTGTACCAACCGCAAATTATAAGTTTGTCGTAGGTTACGTCACCCGCAGTGGAGTTCACCAAGGGGCGCTGCACACGGCTAAGATAGTATAATATTTTATCTTAAGATACAATATAGTTCGCCATAAATTCAATGGACTATCACACACTACTAAGATAATAAATAATATATTCAAAATTAATATTGGAGGATTATTGGTGATCGATACTGATGCCAAAAATGCAATCAGTAAATGTTTTGTCTGTCTGTCTGTCTGTATGGTACACACATAGTTCAAAAACCATTATAGGGATTTTAACCAAACTTGGTACGGTTGTAATCAATACGCCTGGGCAGGTTGATCTTAGTCTCAGTTGTTTTACACATGGTCGGTTGTACGGCGCTCTTTCCCGGGTCAGTAGTTCCAGAAATCTTTATGCATACATACCGGAAGGATCAACTTTGAAAGTATTCTGATTGATTGACATATCCGGAAGTATTCTGCTAAAATTATTACGTTTATATATATCAACGCACAACCCAAACCTCTGGTATTAGAGACATGAAACTTAAAAGGGTGTTCTTAGTGAAAAGTATCCACTAAAAAACGACTTTTGGAAATTCAACCCTTAAAGGGAAAAGATAGGGTACGGAAGTTTGACATCCACGCGGGCGAAGCCGCGGGCAAAAGCTAGTGTTTAATAATTTAATAATTTTAAATTAATCTATATTAACAAATTGTATAAATAATGATAGCATGTTAAATAAATTAAAACCTATCGCCTATACATTGCTGTGCCCTAGCAGGGTTTATTGTTTGGAACTATCATAATGTAACAACCTGTAAACAACATGAAATGCAATAAATGAATGATTAATGATTAATGCACCATGCCACCGCTCGTGCTCAAGGTGGCTTCCTTCTCTGGATGAGAAGAAGGGTTTGCCCTGCAGTAAGACAGCGGCAAGCTGGTACCTATTATTTTATTGTACATTATATTCTGTTATAGCCAGATCGTTAAATTGACCACTTGAAGACGAAGTCGACAAATTAATGAAATAATCAATTCTACAATCTGACAACGACATAATTATCTAATGATCGTGCAACAAAACCTATGTTCACAACTCACTGTCTTAATTTTTAATGGACAATCTTAATTTTATGTGAAAGTGTTGTCTTTATTGTAAGACTTAAAATATTGTCTTAAAGTGTAAATAAGTATGTGCCATTGTGTCCCAACGAATAAATAACTTGGCTTATTTCAGTCCACAGAAATCAGTTCAGTCTTCAGTTGTCTAATCTTGCTGAAGTTGTGACACAACTCTTGTATCTCCACATTTTATATCCTTAATGTTAATTTCTAAACAGCTGATGTCTTTCCTCGCTCGATGTAAACTCTTGTCAAAGATGAAGCCTGTACTTACACAAGAACAAACTCCTATAAAAACAATATCTAACTCATAATTTATCCGCAACATTAAGCAGGCCACAAATATCAACAAAGGACGATATTCAAAAGCCCCTTCATCCTCCAAAATTAAATTACCTACTTTAATGGGAACGACAAAAATTTATGTGAAAAGTTAACACCAATAACTTTTGTTCGGAAGGACGATAATGAGGCTCACCCTACCAGTAATTGGGTATTAAAATGGGGAACGGCCTAGCAATAGATTAGTGTTTATATTGAGGACGTGTCGATTCTGAAGAACGTAAGTAATACATAAACGATCTTTCGCAATCACGTTTAAAGAGCAAAAACAATTAAAATGTATGATGATAAAAAATTTGTCTTTGAAAGGTCTCATGCTCAACACAAGACACAGGCAGAAATACCAATGGAACATGCATTTGTACTTTCGAAGTTTAACCTGGACATCAATATCATATGAAGAAAAACATCATGAGGAAACCGATACGATATACGTCAACCCTCCTTGAGCAAGCGAAGTGTCTCTCTGTGTGACAAAAAGCCCTCACCCTGCAACGGGACAGTGACAACCTAGGTTTAATAAAAACTAAGTAATAAGTAAGTCATACAGACCAACAACTGCCTTGTTAGTCTAGTGGTTGCAAGCGTTACTGCTGAGCATCAGGTCCGGGATTCGATCCCCATGTCAGGCAAAGTGTTATTGAGTTTTTCTGTCTGCAATTTCTCAGTAGCAGCCCGGAGTCTGGATCTGTGCCCGATTGATGGCAACAGGCTCCCCAACTAGCAAAATTTTTACTTACAAGTGTCCCAAGACCTATATTTTTTTACTCTTTTATAACACTTACAAACAACTGAAAGTGTCGATTTAGGCGCACTTTATAAGAGAATTCTCACTTAGAGTCAACTTATAACGCTCTTATTGAAGATTAATTTACACTTACAATAATCTTGTCACTGCTATTGTAATACCAAAATAACTTATGATGGTTTTATAATAGCATGGTTTAAGGTAAAATAGGACTTAGAGCGCTCTTACGACTGCTCTTATAAGTGTAATTCCCCTTATATTGCTCTGTGGAAGCTCAATAAAGGAATATTTCTCACAACGGCCGAAAAAGTGTGCGCGAGCGCTGCTGGAATAAAAAAAAAGTTTAATTGTCAACTCGTGTAATATTTGTTTTAGTAGTATTTTTATTTCTTGTAATCATTTAGTTCTTTGCATGATAGTTATGTGTCTATGAACTTAAATAACTTGCGATGTACCTACATTTCTTCGAATGATTTGTGGAATAAAGTGGAATATTTTCACAGGCTCACTGCGTTATGTATTTTGAATATTAGGAAAACAATAATAATTAATTGTAAAAATAAAAACTTACGCCATTAGAGATTGATAAGACCAATTACTCTTCTCTAAGATAAGCTTAATACTAAAATGTCTTATTTCACACTACCTAAGTTAATTTTAAACCTTTGGGTCTTATTGACCACTTACATATTATGGTAACTACTTGCAGCCATTTAATAAATTTAGGGTTCCTTATGCCATGAGGCATACAAATTACCATTTTGTGGTGGGTATAATGTTAGGTGAGCCAAACATGCATAAGTATCTACTGGGTGGGTAAGTGGGTACTATTAAGTGAGTGTGTTTTAAAATATTTTTATTAGCATCTTTAGGTAGTATGTGCTCGATCCTTTTATTAATAATCACGGAAAGTTCATTAAACGCCGAGTGTGGTATATTATTCTGAACAGGCCATATTTTAATTTCTTCACGAAATTGTTTAATTTTTTCGTAATCCGTTGTATCTATTTCACATTGACTTTCATCGCTATCGTCAGAACCAGAATTAAGACTAGAATCTGCCAGTTCAAACTCTTTAGAGCTGCTATGTTCTTCTTGTGTTTGTTCTTCTTGTTTTTGTACGGAACCATCGAACGATTTACTGGCTCCATCGTTTTCAATCGTAGCTCTACTAGTAGGTACCGAGTAGCTTTTTTTGTGAGTCTGTGTATTTTTGTTTCATTTTTTTCCTATAAATGCTCCACTTCTTTTAAACCTTTTCCATTTTTCCAACTCCATGCTTAACTGTTACAAACACTTAGCGTTGTTTACACGAATATAATGGCCGACATATTCTTAATAAAGTGTTCACAACTCTTTTAAAAGACAAAATATTCTGATAGAGATCTACTATGATACCTCTTCTCTTTAATTTGACTTAGAGAAAACTATTCACACTTACAACTTATTGGCTTTATAGAGTTTTATGCAAAAGTTTATTAAGGTCCTAAGTGTTAAAAAACACTCAATGCAGAATCTACTAAGAAAGAATGTACTTTTAAGATGCTTTTATAAGTGCAAATAATATTCAAGAGCAATTGCTCTTAAAAAATGCACTTGTAAGACAACTGTGCTGATAAATGTGTAACAACGATTCTTTGTAAACATCTATAAGAGCACGTAATAAGTGTTAGTATTCTTTTAGTACAAAACGCCTTAAATCATGCATTTATAAGACGTACTGTCATAGTCTAGACACGTGTAAGTCTGCTGTAACACCTCAGTTCTTAAATCAGCATATCCGCAAGATAAAATTGCTAGTTGGGTCGCCCCCTATTACAAGGGACTTAATCATAACTGGCGAAATGTGGCTGTACTACCAGGTACACCTCTGCCTAGCCCTTCGGGGATTAAAACCGTGACGTTATGCATGTATTTAATAAGTAAAAAAATACCAAAACAAATTAAACAAAGACAGGTGTAGGTGTAGTTGGTGTAGTAGCAGATGTTTTAAGAAACTACTATCTACTAGCTATTGCAATCTATGTTGACTATGTGGTAAACAAATCTAGTTATTTAATTACAAATATAGTATGATCTACCACCACACAGATAATAATCAGAGTAACAGTAATTGGATATTAATAAGCAGTACAGCCTGTTTGCTATAGATTAATGTTTACTGAGTCGATCACACTGTTGACGATTTCGTGAGTGTTTGGAGAATAGTATTGTAATTCGGCCTGTGGAAACATATAGAAGGATTTCCTATACATCAACTATCCTTATCCAGCTTCATCCATCTTCACAAAGCTTATTTTGCGCTGATGTTATGAATAAGGAACTTACAGCAGCATAATAAATACACATGTGTTTATCATGATTGTATTTGTTGCTGGGGAGTTTGTTCCGCCACTTCTTCTTCCCTGCTGAATTACTAGAAAGTGGCAAAGGACAGCCTTTTTAGGAGACTGTCTACTGTAATTTTCACGTTTAAAAAGGGCTGATCCGTTCTCTAATATCAATAAATCACTTTGATTCTAATATTTATTTGTGACTTGAGATGCTGAACAAACAGTTAAGCAGAAATAAGTTAGATGATTGTACTTTCCTGTTAGAGCTTAATTTTTATTTAATTACTAGCTTTTGCCCGCGGCTTCGCCCGCGTGGATGTCGAACTTCCGTCCCCTATGTTTTTCTTTTAAGAGTTGAATTTTCAAAAATCGTTTTTTAAGGAAGACTTACTCTTCACTAAGAACACCCCTTCAAGTTTCATGTCTCTAATACCAGCGGTTGGGGCTGTGCGTTGATATATAAACGTAATAATTTTAACATAATACTTCCGGATAGACTACTTTCAAAGTTGATCCTTCCGATATGTATGCATAAAGATTTCTGGAACTACTGACCCGGGAAAGAGCGCCGTACAACTGACCATGTGTAAAACAACTGATACTAAGATCAACCTGCCCAGGCGTATTGATTACCATTTACCTACAACCGTACCAAGTTAGGTTAAAATCCCTATAATAGTTTTTGAACTATGCGTGCACATACAGACAGAAAGACAAAACATTCACTAATTGCATTTTTGGCATCAGTATAGATCACCAATCATCCTCCAATATTAATTTTGAATAGATATTCAACGTGCATAATTGTCTTCGTAGTGTGTGATAGTCCATTGAATTGTATGGCGAGCGATATTGTATCTTAAGATTAAATATTATAATATCTTGTGTGCAGCGCCCTTTGGTGAACTCCACTGCGGGTGACGTAACCTACGACAAACTTATTATTTGCGGTTGGTACAGTAGTCGGGTCTAGGGATCGAACCGAAAAATTAAGTTTGTTTTTTATTGTATATACTTTTCCGGGATAAAAAGTACCCAGTGTGGTGCCCAGGATATCAAAGAATAAGTATACCAAGTTTCATCGTAATCGAACCGGTAGTTTTTGCGTGATACTTGAACATACAGACAGACAGACAGACAGACAGACAGACAGACAGACAGACAGAAATTTTTTTAATCATATTTTTGGGTTCGGTGTCAGTCTAGTAACACCCCCTGCTATTTAATTTTTTGATATTTTCAATGTACAGAAATTTTACTTCTACAGATTTATTATAAGTATATAAGTATAGATATAGATTATTAAAAACCTCAGTAGGAAAATATTGTAAGGCTCTCTACGTAGCTCTTTAAGTTATTATTTGTAAGTTTTTATGTTTGTACAGACGCCAGCACATCAGCCTACCCCAAACTGTAAATTTTCCCAATTACACATGAACCTTATTGTGTTTAGAACAAAGTTAAAAACCTATAAAAAAAAATTGCAGTAGGTTGATGTGGCAACTGGCGTCTGTACAATATAGACTAATAACTACTAAGGCTTTATTATGTGTCTATGTTTTATGATTTGAATATTTAGCTACGTTCGATGACATTTATGTTTGACACTTTTTGACGTATAAAAATATATGAAAGTACAACATCCTTTGGGCTGTATCAAAGACATTCAATAACTATAGACCGGACATCACGAACAAAATTTTCGTCCGAAAAAGTGTGTCCTGCTGGATACAAGTCTATGAGTTTTTCGTAGTACGCTCCGCTGCCGCTCCAATATTCATATATTATTCTAGATGGCGTTACTGAGACATGGGATTAAAGTGTTTCTATGACATTTCCTTGACATGCCCGCTCTATAGTATTTTAAATCTCTTTGGGCTGTATCTATTATTTATTATATATTATGCTTCATTTTATCCTATACAATAACTACCCAATTTTAATATTAAGATACGACCTTCAGATCTAAAAAGAACGGACAATTTATTTGTCGTTATATTCGCCATGTCGGTAATGATCAGTTTACCCTATGGCTTACTTTTAAAGGTCATTTAAAAGGTCTTTTAAAGGTCATATTATAATATTAAAATATTACCTGTCGTCCAATCTGTTATTATTATGTTGATATAAAATTACTACAATATCAGATTCATAAATTAAAAGATAAATGATTGATGATACAAAAGCTCAAGCTACAAAATAGTATAATTTATTAGACATTATTAAATGCAGCCTGCAACGGCGGCATGTCAGGACAAAAAGCATCCTCTCATATTCAAGAGAATCCGCCCGTGCTCTATAATTGGCTATTAACATCGGACAAACTTTGTTTGAATACCTATGAGCTGTCGGAATATTAATTAGGTAAATAATTTCACTGCGTTTGAGGTTAGATGTTTAACACTGCTTAGTAACTCTGCTTACCAAATAGTTCCCCACGTACATAAACGTTTGTTAGAATGTCATTATTTTTCTACAGATTCCATTATTTATTGGTAATCAACCGCTTACTGAAGTAATACGTAAACAGTTTAAATACAACAATATAATATACTATCAATTACCCATTTCGAAATAACTAAGCTTTATCAATTTTAGTTTTGTCGACCGTCAAATACGTCAACTTTATAAAATTCTCATTCCCATTTACTGAAGAAATCATTACCACTTTTCCGACTTAACAAGTTGACGTTGAGCTCCTTTATTGACTTGAGCTACAATAATAAATAAATAACAAAAAATAAATCTTTATTGACATGTTATTTATGTTACAATGATTTGTTAACCCTGTCTCCTGTGCTATTTTACACAGTATTACAGCAGATAGTGAAACAATCATAGCTAATAATCATGGTTAATCATGATTTCTAATAAATACGGACATTAACTGGGTACGTAGGTCCCATTATATTATAACTGAGTATTGACGCAGAACCATCTCAGACACTATATTCATGGTTATTTCTTATGCCTCAGTGTCCGAAACTCAGATGTGATGTTTATTCCCAGAGTAGTTTTAGAGATCGGAAACATCAACCTTATCAAGTGTTAAAAATGTTTTTGATTTATCATTTAAATATCTTCGGAGGTCTAAGATTTATGTTTCATTTCCTTGTTAGAATTTCTTAGTGCCCCCTTTTACATGGGAGTTCTTATTAGTCCACCCTTCGAGTCCACCAAAGCTTTCAGCGTGATGTTATGTTTATGGGTTTATCGACTTAACTAAGCCACTATATCCATCAAGAATTATAATTGCACTTCTCGGTAACTATCAGGGTAGTATGACAAGCGAGCAGTGTAATCAAATCAGACACGATTTGTTCGCGCTAGTCACCGTGATTAAATCCAAGCATTAGATACAGATCACTAATTGAAACATGACTCATGCTGTTTACGTTGCGAGGATTAGCAGCTTCCTGTGAATTAATAATGTTAGAACAGCTTATGAAGATAATAATATCCGGTGCTTAAGTTTTAGTGCAGTAAAAGTTTGTTTCCAAAGAGACCACCGGTTGGTTATTAAAGCATAATTATAATAGGTATGCATCAAGAATTAAAAAGGCATTGAAATTTAAAAAGTAAATAGGTGTCCCACGTTCACCGTGAATTAAGGGCGTCCAAAAATGTTTAAAATATAAATAACATTATAAATGAAAACCCGTATGGATTCTGCAAAAAAGTTGCCTCCATAATATCATACCTTTCCATGGTGAGAAACTGATCTAAGGCAAGCTCAACAGTTGTAATATCTTGAAATATTAACTACCTATTCTTAGCCACTGCCTGTTCAATTTCGGGTGACCTAAATAAACAGTACATTGCTTCTCATGTCAGTTCACGACAGCTGTAGGTATAGATACATACCTTCTTTATGAACGTTGATACGTATTCCCTGGCCACGCGCCACGCAAGCCGTGACATGATTAATGTTTGCATTGAGCGACGACGCTCGGCTCCAAATATTGATACTATTATCATAATATTTGCATATTACATAGGTATTTGAACAAGGATAATTGTTTTGTTTGCAGTACTTATGTATTTACCTAAGTTATAATTTATATTACCTGTCGTCAGTGAACTTGAATTTAAAGCTGTGTTTGAATAAGTACTTTTGCTTCTAAAAATAAGAGTCAATCTGATATCGAATCAGATCAAGATTCCAATATACAAATCGAGTAATGGACAAGATTTGAACCTCCTAGCGTTCTGATTTCAACGCAAATCGACTGGAATCAACCGGCTAAGCCCCCTGTAAAGGTATCTGAAATTGCGACGGATCAGTCACCAATGAACCATTCTTACACATTCTGATTGCTACGAAATTGGGTATCCATATTAAAACTTTGGCAATATTACAAACTACGCCAAGTTTTCCAATCAGATTGAGAGCTCCCTCTATGGCCCGTAACGCACCACAAAGAAATTGCTACTGTAAGTAGGTACTATAATTTAGGCAAAACTCTTATAATATTGTTACCTCAGAGTTATCCGTAGATTTCCCCTGAGAAATGTACCTGCTGTTCAATGATGACATGTATGTAAAATTTGCTCCTAGTCCTTGTGATCGGGTGTGGGAAGTATCGGTAAATATAAATGTACAGAAAAAGTGTTTCTGAACAAAATACTAACGCATGTTTTTAAGTAATTCTTCTCACAATGCGAATACATACATACATAGGTAAAGTTACGAGCAGATCTTTTATTCTTAAATTTTAATAAGGGGGTAAAGATTTGATTGCATCGATCAGGCTCTGAAACTACTGGACCGATTTGAGTAATTCTTTTACCGTTGGAAAGCTACACTATCCCCGGGTGATATAAGGTACTTTTTATTGGTGTATTCACACGGGAACGTAAATTAGATATTTATGCTCGCACCTTCCTAATTATAGCTACGACTTTACTGTCAGCTTGCTTTTGTGGCAGTAAACCTCTCTGTGACGCATTTAGTACTTACGCATGCCAATTTGTACATACACTTTCACCATTGATTTAACATACATTTGGTATAAAGGGGAATGCCCATCGGCCACCCAAAAAAATGCCTGAAATGAACAACAATGAAATATACGCCAAATTGCACAATAAATCGTAGGGAACCCATGACAATTTCAATAATTATCAAAAAACTTGGTAGAAGCCAGTTCCAAACATTTTTTCTAAAATATAGGTTAAGTCAAGGTTAAGGATACTACGTACTTCATCATTTTGTACTGATATGAGATTACATCTCATCGTTGCAATATCGAGATAGCAATGAATACAGTGTATGTTTCTATCCATTCTTAAATGTACACGGTGCACAAGTCCAAAACAACAGCAGAGTCGTATCCGTCGTCAAAAAGCCGAGTTGACGTTTAGGGGGGTCTAATCTAAGTCGTGTTCAAAAATGGGTAACGTGTGCAGAAGTAAAATCAAAATCCTTAAAAAATAGCCACAGTCGCCGTTATAGTATAATATCCTGAATTTCCTCGAGCCGCAAACGCAAAAATCCGCAAAACCATGAATGGAAAAATGAAAATGCATCCATGTCAAATTGTCAATAAGGCAAAGGACATGTGATGCATACAGCCTACGATACGATTTATAATTCGAGTTTTTTTATTTTGATAAATATTCATACGCTTATACTATTTTAATTATATTTACGGTATTAATAGGTCGAATAATATTAAATGTATGATAACTATGCAATAATTCCATAAAATAGTTCGTTAAGGATTATTTGACGGTATCTGTTTAGGCTGAATGTCGATTACTCATGTCAAAAAAACACTGACCGCCATTATGAATTAAGTATGACTATGACGGATATCAAAATAAATATTTTAATGATCGTAATATTTTCACCCTAGGTAAACAAACTTGAGATACATTTCGTTACATATATTTTATTCTTGATAGTATTAAGGACTATTAGTAGTTTCTGTCTATTTCAGGCATTTTTTGGGCGTTTTCCTTTAAGGATAGGAGAGTAAACGTGCTTGTACAATTTTGTGTATGCAGACGTTCAGGTCGAATCCTTCAGACATAACTTGTTTCTAGTTGTTCTTGTTTCGTTGCCGGCAAGTAGGTACAATAAATACACTTTATTATTACAGATCTATTATTGTTATTAAAACATGAAAACATATACTTATGCAATAATGAAATAAAACTTTATTTTCACGAACATTAATAAACACAAGACAAAACAAAAAGTATTTTTCCAATACTGAAACTGAATATCAAACTGAAGGACGATAGTCCAACCGAATAATGGTCCCGTAAACATTGACCAAAAACCTGAACTAGACACTACAATAAACAAAATTATTTTTCATAACATTTACTGTAACATCACAAAATAAAACGCTGTTATACTATTTACCTACATTTTCCATTTGGGCTCGAGTATAAATAATTGCTCAACGTTGTAAAAAATATTCAACTACATTAAAAACTGGGATATTTCGGCCGCAGCTCAGCGAAAATAAAATACTCGTTAATTAAAACCTGCAACGACTTTTACCGCAATTATTATACAAATATGAACCGGCTAGGGTAACGAATGTGGGACTGGGCAGGTACGTGATATTAATTACCGACCTTCTCGTCTACTTTGAATATAGGTCTTCCATAAAGACCTCTGGCGTGTTTACTCTATTTATGGCGCCACCAGCTCGGCTCTCATTAGGATACCCTTAGAGTTTAAACTGTCATTTTCACTTTGATTTCTGCCGGTTGATTCAGTAAAACCTTGAGTGAAGTGAACTATCTATGCATAACTTTAGTATGGAATGACAACTCAATTCGTCCTTACTTCACCTGCATTTTTACGGATTGATTTTTACAATATCACACAGCTGCGCACGTTAATATGCAGTGTATTTTGTTATGACAGAAAAACGCAAATAAAAACATATTGTGTCGTCCACTTTTAAGCCAATGTAAGTCCTCAATCATAACTAGCTATAACTTAGTATTAACTTATTCAATATTAGGCCGACACTAATCATCACTTTTTGAATGTCAATAATTACGTAAGACACTCTCCCAAAAATACCTAATCTTCATTTTCAGAAAATAATGAGTTTTTTTATTGAAAAAAAAAACTCATTATTTAACTCATGTATAATAATACAAAAACATGTATGTATTGACATACATAATTTTTATATTATTATACATAGATACAGTAGAATCACATAACAAAAATTACTATTTGAGCTTCATTATCACCCTCCGACAAAATTTGGTTCTTAAGAAGGCCATCTTAGTATTATTAGCAAGTGTGTTAATAATACTAAGATGGCCTTCGTTGTTCTTATGTTCCAAGGTATTTGTGTTGCTAGACCACTGTCTAACAACACAAATATCTTGGAACATAAGAACAACGAAAACCCACGTGCCTAGGGAATCGCAACGAACCTAAGATTTTTCCCCATCCCAAAACACGATATCTTCAGAACTAACTCCAGACATGACAGACGATATGCCTTGTAAAGCTTTGACTTTCAAAGTGTTTGGACTTTTTGTTTTGTGTGAATGAAGATGAATGAGTTATTGCCTGGAGTTGGCGGATGTGTTGTGTGGATAAAAGTTCGGTGACAGCCTTGTGTCAATGTGACGTCCCTTGAGATGGATCTGGGATACAAGACGGGATGTTATGAGAGTAAAGTAAAGGGATTGGCTTTTGTCTGATATTTATAAATGTACAGACGCCACATCAAGTTACCCTAAAGTGTCAAATTTCTTGTGTCATTTTTCAACTTTATGTCAAACAGAATAAGGTTCATATTCAATTGGGAAAATTTGACACATTGGGGTAACTTGATGTACTAGCGTCTGTACAATAAGCAAACACTAACAATATACAAACCCAAATTACATTTACAATTACAACAGTATTACAGAGTAACCATGCAAATAACAGGCATTCATGACATTGACGCAATGAAAAATAATAGAGGAAAAATATAGTATAATGCGTGTGTGTGGCTTCAATCTGAGACACTACAAAAACAAAACAATTTAAGCGACATCGACGTACAGTGTTCGCCCTGCTTATGAAGGGAACATGTTCCGTGCGATATATACAAATGGTTTAAAAATTTGCAAGACTGTATTATTAACATAAAAGACTTTACCGAATATTATATTTCAGTGAAATATTACTCTCGTCATCATCATCTGCGTAGCCATTTTAAGGCTTACCTGGCTGTCAAACTTATGGTGTTCTGACTACCCGTAACGAATATCATTCTTTAATGACAGCCGGGACCAACTTAACAAAGTACACTTTGAAGTATTCACAATAAATAATAAGATTGGAGACAGATTTTTCAACTTAAGTTATAAACTATCCACCCACATCATCACGGTCCATTTTCGCAAATCCATTAAGGATTAAGGTCGACCATTCAAACCAGATAAAAAAATCTTGGAAAGCTTACCCAGTTAGTGTGAAACCCAACCCGAAACCACGCGGCACATAAAACGATTACATTAAAACATCAAAGGGCCACTCGCCGCGCTCTGCGGCTGTGCTCGTGGGTACTAACGTAGCGTAACTTAGTGGGAGCACTACGTTATTAAAGTAACCCCTGTGCAAAGTTTCAAGTTTTTAACCCTTACAGTTTAGGCCCTACGTTGATATGTCAGTCAGTCAGCTTCTTCTTTTATATACATACGTGTTTCGAGCAGTATTGGCCCAGTGGTAAAAGCCAAAACTTACGAAATGTAGGTCATAGAAATAGACCCACACAGGACCTTTGTGTAAATTATGTCATCACCACACTTTTCTCAAAACGGTGGAGGAAAACGTCGGAAGGAAACCGGCATGACTTAGGACCAAAAATTCGAAGACATGTGGCATCTACCAACCCGCTCTAGGCCCGCGTGTTACATTACGTGTATTGTGTCCCAGCAGTGGGAACATTTAGACTGAATATTATGTTATGTTATACGTATCTTATTAAAGACCTTTTTAAAAAGATTTTTTTAGAAAAGTCTTACGGGTAATACCTATTACTGTTTTTGTTGGTGCAAGAATTGAATCTGTAGTTGCAATAAGTACGCTTTAGAAATAACGCTAAGTTCACACGATTAAAACAATAAATATTCACATTTGCATTGCATTAGCGCAGTCGTAATGCAGCAGAAACTAACGAAATTAAAACCTTAACTAAGCCGAGACATCCTCTAACAACATCACGATGCCAACGCACATGGTTAATGGGTTTTGTAAAATACGAGTATAGCAGAGTTTAGATGCCAGCTTCTCTTGACCTTCACTTTCCTCTGAAAATCTTTTTGCCTATTCACAATGACACTCAGGGTATTAGATTAAAACAAAACCGGAAAAAAATTGAGTTACTTAAGAAACAAAGAAATCAATAATGTTTACGTGCCCATATTGCAATATGATGAAACAAACTTAATGCAAGACAATTCTAATGATAATAAATGATCTTGCCGGAATTATGTTAGCGAAGACAAAGCACAAAATAAAAGTTGTAACACAGAAAAGCTGTTCGTCTCTACGTATACTAAATATTCCAATTAAACATTAAAAGACACTTTAGGACGTCAAACTATCAAGTTAATAAATATACATTTTTTTTCTTGTTTTGTATATCACAATGATTCCATTGTGATAAATGAAAAATAGGTGTCAATAAATAAATAAATAGTTGTCTATTTGGCATAGGGCAGTCTTATGGGCACTTTACCAGCTGGCAGCGATGCGGATGATTTTTTCGACGCTTTTTAGTTATTTATTGGTAAGTTTAGGTAACTTTTCTAGTTTTTTTTTTATAATATAGTTAAGGTGTACAACTGTACGTAAACATAATAAAACATCTCATAATAGTAGCCTCATTCAAGAGGTTGTTTCGTATAAAAGAATGGACAAGAATTTATTCCCTTTAATAAGTAGGTATGTATATGTAATTTTACTACCATTGCCTACATTGCAAGATGTGGGAAAAGTGTGGTGATTCTATTACAACTCCATACAAGAAAAATAATTTCATCCGAACATCGCATCCACGCTGTTATGGCCGTTTCTTACTTTGTGACTTGATTGACAAGCGTGACGTCACAGCCAGGCGTCAGTGCATGGTTTTGTATTCGAGGTGGGGATTTGATTTGATATTTCCTTCCTCGTGTAACGAATATTGTGGTTTTCCTTATAGGATCCAACAACCGAGAAATAATTATAACACTACCTACCTAACTTATATAAAATAGGTATACCTAATAATTTTCTGTTAGTCAAAATTCAGTGACCCGATCTCAAAAGTGGAATTTATAAAGCGAAATTTTAACTATCCAGCCAATTACCAGTCAAATAGCAGTGAGCACAGCTTCAATCTAGTTAACACGAACTTTTTTATCTGACGAACTGATCTTTCATTCCTGCTCACTTCAATATGGCCGCACCTGTAAAATATTTCCTGAAATTTTCCTGAAATTTCTCCCAACACCAATTACGGTCCGCGATTCCCTTTTTAAAAGGCAGTGCAATTCGTCCTTAATTCGGTCTTATCCCTTTTTTATTTAGGAAATTAAATCCAGGAGAAATTTAAGGAATCGCGCGGTTTATGGTTTCTGGTAAATTTTTCAAGATATTGGCCGTTCCGCTTTTGTTTCGAGGTGTTGACTTTAGAGTACTTTTTTATGAGTTCTGTGAGGTTATGTTTAAAAGATTACGGTAAACTGTGTATTGTTCTGTTCTTTTGGGGAAGTTTAGTGTCTTACTTTTCGTATAGTTTGTTTTTTTCACTGACTTATATGTTTGTTATTAACTGCTGTTGGTCAAGTGGCGCAAGAGTAGTAATAGTAGAGAAGAATGGAAGAAAAACATGTTCGGCGCCGACCCCAAATAGCATCGGACGAGGGCAGAAAAATAATGATGACCATCAGTGGCGTATTGCTGGATATGTGGCTCTGAGCTCGTCTTCTGACCTAAGTTAAGGAGTTTTATAAACAAAGAATAGTCAACGTCATATTGGGCGCATTGTTTTTTCCATCCGGGATGTAGTCCTGATTTGCAATCCTGGGTTTTACGGCAATATTTTCGCGCCCTCTTGCATGGGTGTTAAATATAGTATTGATATGGTGTTAACGTATAATATATATATCTTTTTCTTTCACAGACAAGTCTTAGACAACGGCACACTAGTATTCCTGCCATTCAGCGCAGTGCAGTACCGGCAGGACATCCACGCGACTGTGTACCGCTGTCGCGCGCACAACGCACACGGCACCATCGTGTCCAGGGACATGAGGACACAGGCAGGTTAGTGGACATATCCTTTCATATAGTATTAAAAGTTCGTGGTATGTACTTGAGTGTAACTTAGAGGTCTTGGAGTTAATTCCTAGGTCGGGCAAATGTTTTTAAACTTGTGCCACATCCGATTTCTGTCAAAAGGGTCGGCTTCTATTATATGGGACTTAAACCTAGCGAAATGTGCGAAATCTAACCCTTTGGGAATACGGACATGATTCTTAGTAAAACCAGGAGTTCTTCAATATTTCAAGCATTCGTGACAACTAACTAATGTTTTCGTTCATTTACAACGGATGAAAAGAACCACAGCAGAGAGTTGAAACAAACTATGAAAGAGATAAATTTTCACGTGATAGAAAAGTTGTTGTAAAGCTATATGGAATATTAATTTATTATGAAATGGAAAATCTAAGCTTAATTCGGCAAAAATGGTTTGATCTGGTTTCGTACATATTTTCGAGTTTTATGTTATAGCTGAGTTCTACGTATTCACCCCTTTTAAAAATCTTAGTGTGGCGCCATACTGTAACCGTTCTCAGTGATTCAAGGTCAAACCATTTCAGATTAGACCATTATAAGGGACTTTTGAACGTTTAACTTTAGTTGGGATCTGACTGATGTGATATGATTTATGTAAGGAATGTGATATGTCTGTGGCCCTAGTGAAAAAGGATCTAAGTCCAAAAATGCAACTTTACAGGAGAGCCAAAAAACACTCCGCGCGCTTCAAATTGCGTGTTCGACCTCGTGTGACATTTAAACCGCTTCTTAATGAAATACATGTGATATTTTTTATAGGTAAACGATTTATGCTCTTCATTATTATTGAGTTATTTTTTATGTAAAGTTAATAGTTTTTAAGATAATGACTTATACTAACCGCAAAATGAATTCCTTGAGGGTATAAAGTAAGTTATACCCCTTCTCCCTTAAATTAAATGATAATTCAAACAAGTGAAAAGGAATACGCATTTGGAACGTTTTTTATGATGACCAAGAACTGCAAAGAAAACTTAATACGTTACTATATGAAAAACATGCGTTTTACTATGATCTGTAATTCAACGTTAACAAAATGTGAAAATTCTCAAAAAAAATATCTTATCGCCTTTTTCACCAAGATGTTATACGTGGTGTAGAGTACATTATGACTTGTACGAACTATTTTATGCAACTTATATCCATTATTTAAATAAAAATAGAACAAAAGATGTTTATAATACAATTTTTACTAAAAAAAAATGTGATATAGTTTCTTGCATAATTTGAAATTACAAATACAATTTAAAAAAAAACGCACATCTTAATCTGCACAAAAATTACAAATTGAGTACAAAAAAAAACAAAATTATTTTCCTGAAAATATTTAAGTAACTTTTAGTAAAGAAATAAAAAGGGTCATTCACACAATTTTCTTCAAAAAGACAATCCACTTCATCCATCATTTCCAGCTCTTTATAAACACTACACACTTTCCACCTCGCTGTTTCCCTTCGTCTAGGAGCTACATGTGTTTCTCCTCATCGCTGTCACTGTGGGGAAGTTGTCAACAGCCTCGGACATCACGGTTTATCATGCAGCCGTAGTGCGGGTCGCATAGCACGGCATGCACACATTAATGACATCATCCGACGTGCTCTTGTTTCCGTCGGCGTTCCAGCTGCTTTAGAACCCAATGGCTTGGCACGCGACGATGGCAAAAGACCGGACGGTATGTCTTTATTCCCTTGGAAGATGGGTAGGCCTTTAGTATGGGACGCTACTTGTGTCGATACTCTTGCGCCATCCCATCTTCCTGGGTCAACATGCTGTGCTAGCGCTGCTGCTGCAGCTGCTGAGAACCTAAAGCGGCGGAAATATAGCAACCTTGTTGGTAGTTATGCTTTCGAGCCGTTTGGGGTTGAAACTCTTGGGCCGTGGGGTCCGAGTGCTCGTCTTCTTTACAATGACATCTGCAAACGTTTAGTTGACGCTTCCCGTGACCCAAGGGCTGGCCTCTACTTTGGCCAGTGGCTAAGCATTGCCATTCAACGTGGCAATGCCGCCAGTCTTTTGGGCACTTTTTGTTGTTATTTATTGTTAGTTTTAGTTATTTATTTATTTTAAGTTTTTGTTATGATTAAATGTTAAGTTTTAGACAATAATTAAAAAAGTATTACAAAGTATCTGGGTTTAAGATTCTAATTAGAACAAAATGGTGAAAGACGATTTTCAAGTTACGTAGGTAAGTAAGCATTTAATAACTATACCTAATCATAGGAATATAATTAGTGTCTAATTCGTTTTTATGTAATAGATACGTATTGTATAGCTAATATAGCTAAAACAAACATCATTGAATAAGAAATGCAAGAGAGTTATGTTCCATAACACATTATTGTTTGTAGTTATTAGGTGTAAAAAGGTACGATTAGACTATAACCTATTATAGCATACAATCAACTTCGAAATAAGTTACAAAAATAGGTGTAATAGGATCTAACTTACTCGCGTAATTTTCGATGATTCTGCAGCGCGTCGACACAGGCTCCGCTCAGACCAGTGCGCGAGCGATTGAAGAGACGCGGGCGCGTATGCACTCTCCACCCACCCGCGCCATTCCCCGCATCGACTAGTTATATCCGTACTCACGTAAAATGAAAGCAATTCGTAGGATATAATTATAATTGTATCAAATTATATTTATCAATTTCACAATATCATATGTGAATAGTGATCTCAACCGAGTTATTTTTTATTTTTTCCCTTTATTTTGGTGAAAACGGATTTAAGTCTAGTAATATCATTACTCACTAAACCATTTTTAAGGACCAAGTGTTGTTGTATTGATAAACACCAACCAAATGAAAATGTGTGTAATGTATGTTAATTTAGATTAAAAAACACGAACAATAATTTTTATTTTTCCGTTTAAAATAATACAAAAGTACTTGAAACCGACTTTTACAGTTTTTTTTGGTGTCAGTTGGACCCTTTTACACAAAGTAACTTTCTTATTTTTAGAGATAGCTTAGATCTGTCTTCACCAAACGATAGAGCATTTTTTTCTGATCACTTTGGTACACTTAACTCATTTTCGACAAAATTGGACTTATACCCCTTTTCACTAGGGCCACAGATGTATGGTTGGAAAATTATAGATTCGACAAGAGATAAACTCAATGCCAGTCTTATGAGTGACAGCAGTCACGAGGAGACCGTTGCGCGCTGCGCCGTACTAAACGCGACTTATTAGTGAAAATAACATCCAATAATATTGGAGTAACAAAAAACTCGGAAACTTTAACACTATGGAGAATAACTGAGAGGAGCGTCATTCGCGAAAATTCGGGATCACGAAGATTACCGAAGCGGATACCACGTTATTATAACAGTTTTTGTACTATTTCCTATTCAGAACTCACATTACTTTCCCTATTAGGTCCAATAACGAACGAAAACTTCTTAAACAAGTCACAAGTTTGCGTATAATACAAAAGTACGGTAATACATGACGTCACGCATATTGCGCAGGCAATTTGCCGCTCGTTAGGGCCCGTTCCTGTTCACATCGCTACATGTGGGAGGTCCCTATACCAATAATATTTTCTTTATGTGTTACGCAAAGTTTCACATGTTAGCGTAGCTAACTAAATGTTATGTTTATGTTATTTACTAGACTGTAGCTACATGTGTTAAGACTTTTGTCTGTGATTTTAATTGAGGCACATGTTTTCTATTACTTGTTGATTCGGTTGCCTTTCTTATCTTTCACTAGTACATCGCTCGCGACTTTGTTCACGTGCGTTTTGTACTTTGAAAATTAAATATAGCCTCGCACTACACTACACTCACAAATAATGTGGCTTTATATTGGTTTAAGAATTTTTAAAATCGGTTCAGCATATTCAGAGATTACCCCCTTTGACCTTACGAACTCACAAACTTTACCTCTTTATACATACTATCTAATCTATGATTTTTATATCTGTAATTACCTAGAGGTTATTAGAAACACTTTTACATGTCATTTTTTAACTAGCAGATGAGATTGGTGTTTCACTATCTGACTACTCTGAGAAGAAACACCGAAAGAAACTCATAGGTCACAGTCTCTTTTAAAGTCCAGACATTATCTTGATGTAAGAACCTTGCAGATTAGTGATAGACATATAGATTATTTGTAAGCTAGATAGACGTTCTAGTATTTTTATGGTTTACCTTATGCAGCGGTAGACTTGTTTTTTTTGCGAACTTCATTAACTATAGGATACGATAGAATAATAACAACTTGCTGCAGCAAGTTTCTGGAAAAGCAAAACCTAAGTTTAGCGGCTCACAAGATGATCTTGTGCAAGTTATTGATCTTACCAACTTCGATGTTGTCCTTACTGGCGTTGAATAAAATTAGAAGCATCAGTTTCTGTTAGAGTGGGAGCTCATTTTCTGCTACTTCTTTGGATAATATTGTTATCCTTTTTGCAAAACGGGTTTATATCATAAAAGTCTACAGTGGTGCCGCTTTCCAGTTCAAAAAATATACTCAATTAGTTAGGCGGTAGGTTAGGTATGTACCTTTTTATCTCTAACTACACTACACACCCAACATAAAGGTCGCTAAAAGCCTGAGTAAATGACACAAATTCGTACGCGGAAAGTTAATTCCCTGATAGGTCACAAACCCATTTGGAATCGATGCAAGACGCTTACTAGCTACCATGTCATTTTCTTACAAAAATACCATCGAAGTTATGTTTTCAACTCTTATTGACGTTTTAAGTAAGTTGTGATAAAAAATTGTTTTATACATACCTGCTACCAATAGGTACAACAAATGTTATCAGCCAAATCGGTCAAGCCGTTCAAACATTAAATAATAGGTTTTTGATTTAACTCAAAACAAGAAAGGGTTGGATTGTAGGTACTTAGTTCATAATCTATCACCGTCTTTTTCTAGCTGTCTGTCAATATAAAATGTATTATTTTATTTTACTTTAGTTTTGATATATAGGGATTAAGAGCACTGTAAGTAAGAGTACACAAAAGTCCCAAAAACCCGGTAGACTTCTCTCTGTACCCTTACCCTATCGTTAGTTGAATTACTAACATACACAAGGGTTTCGGGCACACGGTATACTTACTAATTCATTACATAAAGCAGCTTAATGTAAAAAATATTTACAAAGGTGCCGAATACAATGAATCAGCTGAATGGAAAGATGAGAAACTACTCAGTTTACACTACGATCACCAATATAAAGTACCTACTGTACAACTCAGTTCAATTTTTGTATTTTTTAAATATTTAACTAACGACTCGCTGACAAGTTTAATATCAATGCATTTTAATATTATAGTTAATACCGCATTTGAAATGTACTGTGTCTGAAAAACTACGCGCTCACAAAGACAGATTTGAAAAGCAACTTTATCAATACCATCTATGTTAAAACCCTCACTAACAATTCCAAGACCATGCGTGAAGAAAAAAGTCATCACATGCCACAATTCCTTCATATCATTTACAAAAAAAGTATTATCTTACAAGAAAATATAACCAAAACATCAGTATTCACTTATATTATACATTGTTACTAGTATAAACAAAATATGCTACACAATATACGATTACGTTCGCCCCAGCTTTCTAACTTCAAAGATTGTGGCAAAATTACATTCTTCACGTCAACGCACGCACACATACATACAAACTTATATACTCATACGCTTCACAGATGATGTATGAAAGCTGATATTTTATTTTATTTTCTCATGTTCGTGGGAAAGTAATGTTGGTACTTTATTTACACCAATATTGTGTTGGTTTCAGAATCCGCAAAAAGGATTTGGAAAACCGTTGGCAAGCTAACTTGTCTGTATGATGATTAAATGTATGGGTGAATAAATACACGACTGCGTATTTTGTTTGATAGGAAAGAGGTTCCAAAAGGAATAGAACATTTTTTTTTGTTATCTATACATATAATAAAATTGTAGAAAAGTGGTGTCTGTACAATGGAAATAAATAAAAAAAAAGTAGCAGGGGTTGTTATTATATCGATGCCGAACACGAAATTGATTTTTTTTTTGTCTGTTTGTCGGTATGTTTGTGCACGCTAATATCAGAAACGGCTTATTCGATTTAAATGCGGTTTTCACTAATATATTGTAGTAAGCTTCACTTAACATTTAGTGTTTATTTCATGTTAATCGGTTCATAAATAAAAAAGTTATGTCAATTTAAAGAATCACGGCGAACATTTGCTAAGGTATTCTATCAGAGCACCTACACGCCTCGCGATTATTGCGATTCACTTGAATACTGTTTGCATATTTCATTTATTTAAATTTTAGGGTTTGTAGGTTGGGTTCTTTTAACCGACTTCAAAAAAAGGAGGAGGTTCTCAATTCGACGGTATGTTTTTTTAGGTATGTTAATTTTCATTTATTAGGGATAAGTGGATAACCCTATTACCATGACATGTATTGTTAACAAATAACAATATAAAAATAAATTCATGGCAATTATTTGTATGGGAACAACTAAAAATGGAAAAATAAAAATCTTTTTTGCAAAAAATAAAACTTTTTTACACCGGTTAGTGTTTTTTTTAAGTCGGTTTTTTTTATTGCAAAAAAGATTTTTCTTAATTTTCTTTAAATTTTTTAACCCCCGACGCAAAATAAAAAGGGGTGTTATAAGTTTAACCGCTATGTGTGTGTGTCTATCTGTCTGTCTGTGGGACCGTAGCGCCTAAACGGGTGAACCGATTTATGTGCGGTTTTTTTTATTTGAAAGCAGGGTTTCTTGCAATGGTTATTAGACATGATTCATCAAACTCGGTTTAGCCGTTTCAAGGTTATCAGATCTTTTGTGTTAGGTACCGTGGCTATTTTAGACGTCTGTGGGTATTAACTTTACTTACAAACATATGTGTGGCTTAAAATTTCAAACACCCAAGTATGTTATATTAACAAGCAAGATTATGGCATATTTGGTCTGATGCAGCCAGGATGACAATAATAGCAGATATGTCGTGTTTGGATTCATTTTAACCAGCATTTGAGTCTGCACACAATGCACTGATGGCAACAGGGTGAGCTGATGCTGCAGCCAGGCTATCCAGCACACCATTAGGTAGGCTCTTGACAAAATAATAGCAAATATGTCGTGTTTGGATTCATTTTAACCAGCATTTGATTCTGCACACAATGCACTGATGGCAACAGGATGAGCTGATGCTGCAGCTAGGCTATCCAGCACACCAGTAGGTAGACTCTTGACAAAATAATAGCAGATATATCGTGTTTGGATTTGTTTTAACCAGCATTTGACTCTACATACAATGCACTGAAAAATTCTCATAACTGTAAACTCTATAAAACAAAATTAATGCGTTTGAAAATTATAAAAAAAAAGCTAAATTAAAAATTTAAAAAACCCCTATCGCAAAAAAGTAAAACATTTAAAAAGTTAAAAATAACACTTTCCTATCGTTGAGCCATGAAATTTTACGTAACGTCGGGGTATGAGTATTAGGAACGTTCCTTACTTAAGCGTGTTACGTACGTTAAGTACGTGTTTACTAAATAACTCAATTTTCCATTTAGTTATAAACGAGTCCAGTTTCCAGTCAGCCTATGTTTTGCGATGACCATTAATAAAGCCCAAGGTCAGACGCTGAAAGTTGTGGGTGTAGATCGAATCTAAGTTTCAGTTGTTTCTCGCACGATCAGTTGTATGTGGCTCTGTCACGGGTTAGCAATCCTAGGAGCCTGTATGCTTTCATCCTCGATGGCCATACCTACGTCAAAATTAAATATCGTATACGGAGAAGAATTACTGTTAAGTGAATTTTTAGCTACCCAAACGACGGTACATGTAATTCAAATTGTTGCCCGAAAAGTCACTATTCCATGCGGACGAAGTCGCGGGCACAGCTAGTATATAATACGTGTCCCCACACTAAGCATTTCTCCTGTCTTATAACTAACACTTTAAGTCACTTACTTTTTTGTATCTTAATATGTACATAAATACAGCTTACGTAACTGTAATCTTTCAGCTCTTATTTACCATGCAGATTCTAAAAATCCTAAGAAAACAACTTAAGCCCAAAAAACAAAGAAAAACATCAAATTACGTCCTCTTCTTTCCTCTTGTGTCTGCAGTCCGTAACATCACAATTTTTTCGCTCGTTTCCTCTCTAATAACGTTATGAGATAATTTGTAAACATTTACCGAGAGCTGCGACTCCACGACACTCCTGTTCTTAAGTAAAATTGAGTTCCCTGCAGTAAATGGCGATGGAGAAGAAATGGGTCAACCAATATTTGATTCCTTTTTTTCCGATAAATGTTTAGACTATAACGTACCTATTTATAAGAATTTTAAAATAAGAAAACTTTTGCCCAGTTTTACTATACTAGCCTATACCTAAATATAATGCAAAAATATTTTTGTACATTACGTTAAGATGTTAGAATAAATAATACACGCAAAAAATATAATAAAATATATATAACCTAACCTAACTTACCATACCTATCCTATAGCGAACCTAACTACCTAACCTAACTACCTTACTGAAATGCATTGATTTTTTAAGATACAAAATACATAATTTTGAACTGAACTACCGCGCTGCGTTTCTCTATGTTACATACAATTTACTTGGTTACATTTTTGGTCTACTTTAAAGTCCAGACAGTATATTATATAGCTATTTGCAAATAATTATTAAAGTTCGTCTTTGTCGTCATTATTGATAACATAAATTGATTTCAGAAATATAAGACTTCCTTAAGCAGCTTAAAACCTCTTTCTAAGCTTAGTAACAAAATAAACTTCAGAAAGTACGTTTATAAAGACAACCAAAAATATGTTGATCCGTTGTCATGGTAACACTATTTAACTTTTCGTATCTTCTAAATCTAAATAAGCGATAATACCAATAATGTAGGTACCTAAATAATGTTGAGATTCGAAATTCTTATTTAAATGCGTTCTTTAATTCGGGAGATGTACAAGTATCTACACTGTATGGACGCCGGGACGTACAGTCAGCCTCATAAGTCGATATACATATCCATATTTCCTAAATTTATGAACACATTAGCTTACACAAATTTCCAAAAAAGTTAATTAAATCCTGGCACTAGTCTTGTTTAGCAATTTGTGTAAGCTAATGTGTTCATGAATTTAGGAAATAAGGATATGTATATCGACTTATGAGGCTGACCGTACATCAAATGTTTGACAGATAGTAATAGATTGTAAGGGTACTTCAATTGTTATTTTGTCGTACTTTCCTCACAGTTTTTTTTCTTTTCTGTTTAACTTCCTTAGACTTTCACAAATATTTCAAGACATAAATTAGCCACATCTGTCCAACCATGTTCAAGTTTCAGTAAGACTAACAAACGTTATTTCATTTTCATAACCGTATCTAGATTTTAAATCAAAGATATACTTTCATTTCGTTGAGTCGGCCTTCATACCGACTCATTGCAATGAAAATACTCATCATCGACCTGTCAAGCCGTGAGTGTGTGTTGACTTTGACCCTTGGGTTGTGTAGAGGTCAATTCCGAGGATTTCCTGGTTCAATTTTGAGTCGAAGGTCAAGTCCGTAAAATATAACAGAAAATCCGTAAAAGATAAAAATATTGAATGTTCTTTATTACTTAAAACAAAACTTTGGTTTATAATACGCATTTTTCGTCTGTCGTGGATGCACTTACAAATATTTAAACTCCACACAACCAGCCAGGTCTTTAAATATTTAATTGCGTAAATGGGTAGATCTCCAGAGGCATTTTTTTTCGTGTCGGGCTGGATAAACCCACTTTAAAATCGAAAAACGTTTTTAAAATATTTTTTAATATACAGTTTGGTGTCCAATCTACATGGTACAAGACTAATATTATGAATAAGTTTATTTTAAATATTAAAAAAAAAATCTTAAACCCAAAAATTCTGATCGCTCTGGGTTGACCCGACTCCCGATTGAATGAATAAAATATTCTTTAACTTTTTAATAAGAAGGTTCATATGAAAAAACTTGTTTACATTACATAACAAATTGTTAATCTTCATCGTAATAAATTATTTTAAGTTATATTAACAATACTTTTGCCACAATTTAAATTTGAAATCGTGACCGGGCATTTTATCTCATCGCTCTGCGCTGAGGTAAAACATCGCGCTCATCCCTAGTTACGCGTTATAGACACTTTATTCCCCTCCCGCGGGGTAACCCTGGCAGTAGTCTAACCGCCGAGGAGGAAACCTGTGTGCCACGAACCAGCACTCCAACATTACAAAGGTAAGTTTATGATTGATCTGGATTTGGTTCTCGAATTTTATGATTGTTATGGCACGTTATTTAAATTAAATAGTAAGCTTATGAATGTGTCTGTTATGTGAATTAAGTGATCGTTGTGATGTTTTTTATGAGACGTAATCATAACTTTCTACTGCTTTTAAATTCGGCTATATTTATGATTTTGTGACTTTTTCTGATCGCTATGGCTGTGATTGCTCTGTCCAAAAAGAACAGAGCAATGATATTTTGCACTAATTTTACGTTATAAATCTATTGTGAGTAGTAGTAACAATGACAAACGATGAACTATACATATGACCTTTAATTTACAACCATTCCTGGGGGGTTTCTGTGGGTAATCTAAACCCATAAACAGATATTGACGTATTTTACCTTGATGATATTTTTGTAATGGCATTTAACTAACCACAACTGTAAACCTTTCTTCTCTAAAATTTAATGGCAACTATTTTTGCAGGTTGAAATCATGCCTCGAAATAAATTATCTACGAGTACCGAAGAAAAACGTCTTAAGAAGAAATTGGCTAAGCGTCTTAGAATGGCCAAGATAAAATATGATCCATATCTAAGACGCACAATGGCTTGTAAAGTCAAGAGAGAGTTACCAAAGGCAAAAAGCTCGGGGCACAGTACTACCAATGAGTGACTGATCTATTGACAATGAAAATTTAATTAGGTACGCCAAGTATTTCCGAGGTAGTTTTATCTTCATTGGAAAATAATAACACCTTGACAAAGGTTGCTGCAGCGGAAGATTTACCCGACTCCAACTCCGAGTACTATTCAATTAACTGAGCTTAAAATAAACCTTAATTTTTAGTTTCCTGATCAACTAAGCCTTATAAAAATTGTATTTTTTACTTTGTGTTAAAATTTGTATCATTATAATTTGCAAACAATACTTTAATCTGATCTGACCATCTGAATTGCATTTTTCTTTGTGTTCTTCTTTTTAATTCTTCACTTTCCACTAAAGATATACCTAGTTAAGGAAAAATGTGATCATTACAAATCACTTACATATCTTGTAAAGACTGTTATTTTAGTAATGATTCTAAGTTCTATTAAGTATTATGATTACAAATAGTTACGTTTATAAATTGTTCATTTTAAAGAATTTTATTTTGTTCTTTGCAAACGTTAGTTTTCTTTAATAACTTTTTTAAAACTGATATTGATTGTGTCTAAATCATTTAATAACTATAAAAGACTGAATATTGGTGGATTTCAAAAGGTTTTTAATGTAGTCTCATTTACCTAGAAGTGATTTAATTAAGTTCAAATAAATGAAACTAAGCCAAAAGTTGATCTTTATAATTTTGTTATTTATTTTTAATATGGAAGTACTTATGACCGATAATATGCCTTGACCTTTTTCTAAAATAATACATTTCTCTTACATATAATAATCTTGTTACACGTACACTGAACATGACTTAAAACGTCTAAATAAATAATATTTTATCATTATTATTTATTTTTGTTTCACTAATTTCACCATTTATGATCGCTCTGGCACCAATTATGATTGCTCTGGTCGCGAAATTTTTTGAACTTAAATATTTCCATAACCGATTGTGTAAATTGAAGGCCAATAGTAAAAATGTACTATTTGAATATCATTCTTTTTAATGTGATACATAATTACCACTATGTCAATATCTGAAAAGCACCAGAGCGATCACACGAATACGCCCGTTTTGGAGATTGACCCAAATACGTCAGGACACAAAAAAAATCCACATTCAATGAAACGGCATTCAACAAGCAGACAGTTTTTTATCAAAAGTCTACCATTCAGTCTCACGGGCAACTTCTAAAAACTTTAATTCTCAAGCAAAGCAAAGAAGTGAAAACTTGTGCACATAAAGCTTAGTGCACATCTGATTACATTAAGTGGTTCTCGACTCACATTCTCGAGAAGATTGGTATAGTTGGATGGTTCTCGCTGGCCATTGATACTTTAGTGATTGAGGAGTGAATGGAGTGATAGATTGAAGAACAGTGTGTACGGGCTTTAGAGAAACTTTAAATCAAATGTTGAATAACATACTGCGCTTTATTTTTGTTTATTTCCATGTTCAAGAAGATGCGGGCCCCAGCGTTACTTAACCGATTACAATAGCGTTTTTTTCTTAGTACTTTGACATGCCCTTCACCCCTTTGTATTTTTGAATTTAATGTAACATTTTGTGATAATTTGGCTTTCAAAGGAAAAATAATTTTGTAAATCGGATAAGTAGTTTTTTGAGTTAAATCCTTACAAACAAACAAAAATAGATAAAAAAATGAAATGCAGAGTATTCATGTTATTGTTGCATAATCAACTGCTTCGTTCTTTAAGTGGTTGGAAACACTGCTGTTGGGCACAGGTCCTACGTTAGATTGGAAGGTCCAGCTGAGTAAATTTTTTACTAGGTTTTCCATCTGAATAGTAAATTATAATATTTGTGCCCGATTGACGGCTATAGGTTCACCACCTATTAGCATGGGACTTAATACATAGTTAGCGAAATATGGGTGAACTAGCTATATCTGTAGTTTTAAATAACATCATGCCAGTAAACACCTGATTACTAAAAATTAAAATTAAAAATAAATGACCTATGACCTATTATTTAAATGACTTCGTTATCAGTCTGCAATATGACATTGGAATTATCTGGTCTGCTTAATGTTTTATTCATCGATACATTTTGGTTTTGTATCTGGTAGCGTCGGTAGGTACTGGTTTTCACCCAAAAAGATGTAGACAGCCGTAAACAATATTATAACCTGGATCTAGTGATTATTTTTCTACGTTTCTTTTTATAACCGTACCATCTTTATTAAAGCCCCGCAATCAATAGATGCTCACATAGTGGACGAGGTAATTAGGTTGGTTATTACGGCCCCATGCTCATAATTCGTCGATTCCCTCCCGGGCCACAATTTCAGCTACCGAGAATCTGCCCTGTGGCGGTGTTTGCGTCATGGAGTAATTACTGACCTACACACATGTATACCCACGGGCTGTAGATAAAACAGCTTGTCCAGTTAGTATTTCGATAGGAATTCTTTATTGTTCTTCAGAAAGGTCAGGTGCGTTGTACTCGCAACCAGCATGACGTGTGTGATAACTTGAATGAATGTTAATAAAGCAAAAGAAGTATGTTAGAATCGTAGCATATGTCGCTCTGTAGTTTCTGCCTACCACCATGGGAAAAGGCGTGAGTTTATTCAACAAAGCTAGTTATCTCAATCTATGTGGGGTCGGTGTAATATTTTATAATTTCCGTCGTCCCAATATTTACCTTCTTCTTAGCCATATAATCCATTCATCGCTTTTCCATCCATGCTTAGCAAAGCTTGTGATATATGAACTAAACAACTGATAAATATAATATTTCTAAATACGTACATATTGTAGAGAAATTACACCCAGATACAGAACAAATGATCGAGCTTATCACACTAACATTTATCCTGGGTGGGATTTGAACCCACGACATGCAGCATAGCTGTCAGGATCACTAACTACTAGACCAACAGGCCAGTCAACAATATTATCAAGAAAGGGTTCAATCCAGGGTTTCGAGTGAATAAATTTCCATTAGCACACTAGCCCTCGACACTATGCTTAAAACACTCCATCTCTTATCATGAGACAATTACCATTTGACCTACTGCTCCACACACACTAAAACCCTAGTAATTAACAGTGCCCATATGCAGCAAAAACCCGTCTTTTAAACCGACGCGGTAGCGGTATGGTTAGCCGCACGTCCATTGTAACAATTGCCAACGCTAGCGCCTTTATTCCGTAGTCGTAAGGGTGGTTTTCCTGGCATTACTGACGTGCGGTTGAACATGGCCCGCTGGTAGAGAGAGCTTTAATCAAACATCCCGTTAGGTAATAACTGGGAGTAGACTTGAGGTATAAAACCGTCGGCATAGATCTAATGCGGTAATTATAGGTAAACGTTAGTTCGAATTGGCTTTGTAGTTCTAACGACAGAGCGTGGCGTGTAATTATATTAATAGTTTCAGCATTAGAAGGTATGTTTTTGGTTGTTACTCAAATTATTAAATTTAAAACTGTTTTATTAAATATTTAATTGTAGGCTGGTAGAAGCAGCTTGTAGGTCACGTCGTATGTTATAAATAAACTTTGCAAAATTGATTAATTGGATAAATATTTGACGAGTCGTTTAAACTTCGTGTTTATTAAAATTACCACAGGCTATCGTTTCTAGCAAGCTAGCATGTATCTATCAAACAATTGAAGCTCTCACGTTAGTTAAAAAATAAGTTTAACTAACGTGAGAGCAAAATATATTCTTTTCGGGAACATGCTCTAGCTTTATTAACTAACCTGCATAACACCACAAATCATACTGAGAGCTCTATTGTGTTCAGTTAAAACCACTCAATAACAGAGCAGAAACATTTATCTTGCATTGCACGCAAATGTACGGAAGGGAGTGAGATGCACGGATAGCTCTCAGCTCCCGCCAACAATAAAGGCGCTGGTAACCCGACACCTATTGTTGTTCAGCTTCTCTATCAGAGCTCCGACAACTGCGACGGTATAAAGCGGTACCTACGTAGAAGTGCCAGGTAAGTATCATGGAAAACGTAAACGGAAGGAAACTGACCTACATGCGTAGCAGGAACATCATAGAAACGTGTTGTCGATGGAAGAATAGACAAACTGACAGATTGTATAAATATTTCTTCCGCCTTATGCCTAAGACGCAAGATTTTTTACTATCTGTCGTCGATTTTAAAAGACATAATCTGTTTGCACAGTGATAGGTAATTCTGCGCATGCTAGCTTAATAATAATATGACGTAACGGGTGAGCAAAGGATAGGAGTTTCAAAACTCCTTACAATTCATTTAACTGCAGTATGTCACGTTGCTGGTACGAAATATATCATACAATCGTAAAAATACAGGGAGCATGAGAATGGATGCAAAGATTAGATCCTGTTCTTACAATAAGTACCTACAGTGCAAGAGTCTGGCACAAACAGTTTTTAAATTATTCGTTGAGGTACTACGTTATTCTCTGTTTTTTTTTTGTTTTAAGCAGTGTTCCACACTGTACATTAAGTTTATCGTGAAATAAAACAACTGAACGTTATGCAATGCTTGCAAAGATGACATACATACCTATACTGACAGTAGTACAGAATATTTTTTTTGTTATTTTGTAATATTTTCCAGTTCCAGAAACGTCTATCTTTTAATTTAAATATTGAATTTATGGGGTTTCTTTCACTGCACTACGTTGCGCGAAAACGTGTCTGTACTGAGAAAAGCGAGCCCATACAATTTTTAACGGTATTTCCATCATAACCGAGTTAAACATCTGCACCATTGGCATCGATAACCTTGTTCTAAATCTAAACTAAAATAACAGAATTGAGATCTTTTACTGACAAACACTGAAGTGACAGCTAATACCTAAGTATAAAATGTCAAATTAATTTTGTTCTACGTTATACACTTCAACGTGTTTTTGGTCAATGTCAGTAAAACTGAAGTTTAGCTGAAATTGACAGTTCTGACTTGTAAATGTCCATCATTTTCTTTGTATTGGATAAGATAGAAAAAGAAGCCAATATCGTAAATTAAGTTTGTTAATGGAATTGGCGCCATTATGTGCATTGGTTTCAGAATCAAAATAGAAACACGACAAACTCAAGATGTAGTAGAGCGTCAAATTATAATTATTTTAACTCAAATTTAACGGACTCATCTCGTTTATGAAGAAAACATTATTATAGAATCTTATGAAGATTTTAATCATTCATTTGAAAATGCTAAATTGAATATTTCAATTTGAAGAAAATTAGAAAATCGGAGCGTATTATTTTGTTAAGGACGGACTTTTTCAGTGTAACATACCTGATACTGATACCGCTAGCTTGCATCACCACTGCAGCTGTGCAAAGGCCTCTCCCCATGACTTCCAGTTTGTTCAGTCCAGGGCTAAAGTCGGCCACCGGTCGTGTAACATGTTGACTTCTTAAAATTGACTTTTGAAGTTGTTATAAAACTACACGACACGACTCGTCAAAGGCTGACTGTCAATCGTGAACCGTTTGACATGACATGACAGCACTTCGTTATCTGTGACCCTTTGATGCAATCAATACCAATCAACTTTGAAGAAGTGCGATTTTGTTTTAACGCTGATGAAACTATTTATTTACAGGGTGTAAGGGATATCAATGCGCATCCGGATACCATTATTTGTGCATGATTTTGGTTGCAATAAAAGCCGATGAACAACTTCAAAGCCAGTTGGTCCAGGATCATAGTCTGTACTCTTTTTCTCAAGAATAATTACATTGTGTTCCAAATTTTTCCCCGCATGTTTAACAATGTCCATTTTATCTTGTAGATTTAGATAAAAGTACATCGGATTGTAGAAATAATAAAGACATTAAGGTATTCTTTGGGAACAATATTGGTGTGCAAAACGTCAGGTTCAACTCTTTAGGTACTCTGTAGGCTGGTAAATAAAATGAATATCTATTTAAATATTGTATTTATTGACTCAGTGACACATTTATATTTATTATTATTAATTAAATTACCGTGTGATTGAATTTTGTACAGACGCCAGCACATCAACCTACCCCAATATGTCAAATTGATTTGATAAGTTTTCAACTTTATTTTAAACACAATAAGGTTCATGTTCAATTGGAGAAATTGACAGTATGGGGTAGGTTGATGTGCTGGCGTCTGCACATAACATAATTTATTACTCCAAAAAATAACATCAATACTTATTAAAAATATTATGGACAATCAATTTGTAAATACTTATTATACATATGAATTAGGTACCGTAAATATCATCATGTCAAAAAATTATAAGTCAATTCTCGAAATTACAAAAAAAAACATAAGAGTGGTTAGCGAGCAACTGCCCATGACCCCAAAGACACAACGCGGTTCATAACATGGATAATAATACCTTACAGCTGCGCATAAAATTAGTTAGGTGACTTTTCCTGTAGTATCGAGTCTTCTCGAAACCAAATATTTTTGGCCACAACAAAAACCAAATAAAAGTGTACATTTGAACATCGTTATTATGAACTGTGCGCTGTTATTGTAACACATGACATTTACGAGCGGCCCGGGACACGTAAACAACTGCTACACTATACAGGCACTGGACAGTGAAACGCAGAAGGAACATTCCTGTAACTGTCATTTATTTATTTATTCATATTTATTTTGATTAAAACGGTTTGATACCAATTACGATAAATTAAAGATAAATTTTATTTTAAATGAAGGATTTAAAATATAAACACAACAATAGTAACTTTTGACGTAAAATGTTATGATAGGACGTAGAACAGCCTTAAAACATTTTTTATTGCTGGCAATAAATTCAACCTCTCAAGTGTCACGTGCATAGTACGTGCGTAAGTTATAGCTAAAAGCGAGCACCTGATGTTTGAACGTATTTGAGCTACAAAGTTTAACAAACTTCGCCAAAGAGAGTCTACATGTTCCAAAACGTATGGTGTACTTGAGACAAACCGCTGACGCACGGTTGGTGGAGTGGCTGAGTGATTGGCTGCTGCCCTGCATATCGCGAGTTTCATCTACACTGAACAAATTTATAAAGCCTGTACCTAGTTGTTCCTGGTTCGAAAATTAGTTTAAAAATATAAATAATAAATCTTTTATTTACAGACTACATAGGCCCACATTGTGTTAGTGTCTAAATTATCTTATAAACAATGTTAGTATATACACAAAAAAAAGGTGACAATATATCGACCACAGATAGATTCATCAAACCCCATGTAATACATAAAGCTTGATAAACCTACCCATGAAAGGCCCATCCAGCCTTTCAGCAAACACCTTCAATATACTGTTGGTGCTTCCTCCCACTCTGCGTGTCATCGACGCCACCTTTCTAAATGTAAGTAAACGCACAAACGATACAGAAGAAATTCGAAAAGTGATGCAAAGGTTTCTAAAGTTCTTCCAAATCTGATCTTGATGACAAGCAGTTGATCTTTTCAGAAATATATCAGCTACTTGTAGCTCGTCCATCAAAGTGAATCAGAAAGTAAATATGGAAGAGGCAAACATATTTCTTGAAAGCTTAATTGCAAGTAGTAAAATTATATAAACCTTTTTTACACGTTTGCATTGTGGCTCGCCCGCTCGTTACGTGGGACCGCGGCTTATTAACGAGCTGTGGTCTTGTTTTCTTTCACTGTAATAGGAAACAACTATCTGCTGATGTTTACAAAAGAAAACGAACATTTATGAGTTAAAGAACCTTTTCTTTTTTCATTAATATTTTATTTTCATTCAATATTCCCGAATATTTAAGAACTGAAGTGAAGAGAATAGTGAAGGGTTGTTGTTGTACCATTCAAAATCAAAATCAAAATCAAAATCAAAATCAAAAGTCATTTATTCAAATTAGGCTGAGGATCAGCACTTTTTGAACGTCAAAAATTACATAAGACAGTTCCCCAAAACGCCCGCCCTTCGCCACTTCCTAGTGTTTTTGCTGGGAGGAAGAAGTGACGGAACAAACTCCCCAGCAACACGTTACATTACAACACACATTACAACAACAACCCTTCACTATTCTCTTCACTTCAGCCATTTCAGTTTTACAGCTTCACCATGCATTCACAAGACTGTGAATTCAAATCCGGGCAAACAATGTAACTTAATCAATGTAAATAAAGAATGAAGAAAAAGAAGGTATGAAAATCATGACTTAGAAATTATATGAATACATGAGATTCTCTCATCATAGTAGATGACGAAATTTATTTTAGGTTATAATACACTTTTACGTGCATGTCGAATAATAAGAGCTTGAATTAATAAAAATATTAAATTGTTTACTCTTCTGTCGTGATAGCACGGTGACTTATACTTCTTCCTTCACTGTGTCTGTACAAAAAAAAACTTTTTTGCAAAAAATAAAACCGACTTCAAAAAAAACACTAAACGGTGTAAAATAACTCTAAATTCGGAAGTCTGTGGCTTTGGTGGGTTTGTCTTACTCATAATGGGCCACCGACTTCCGAATTTAGAGTTATTTTACACCGTTTAGTGTTTTTTTTGAAGTCGGTTTTATTTTTTGCAAAAAAGTTTTTTATTTTTCCATTTTTAGTTGCTACCATAAAAATATTTGCCATGAATTTATTTTATATTGTTAATTGTTAACAATACATGTCATCATAATAGGGTTTTCCACTAATCCCTAATAAATTAAAATTAACATACCTAACTGACGAAATCTAGGTATATTGTACCCTCCTGCGTACCCCTCAGAGCATACAGGCGTGATGATACGTCATTATGTTGTATAAACAATAAACATCCAAGCGATTCCAGCAATCACGACAGATTTGCTGTTTATTTTGGAAGAGTTCCGTTGTATATCTCCGAAGATCAGCACCAGATCTTCACCAAATTAAAATGGGACCACCTCAGGAGTATACTCTTTTAAATAAAAAAAGAATTTTGAGAATCGGTCCACAAATGGCGGAGAAATCAGGTAACATACATAAAAAAAAAAAAAAAAAAAAAAAAAAAAAAAAAAAAAAAAAAAAAAAAAAATACATACACACGAACATAGAACCTCCTCCTTTTTTGAAAGTCGGTTAAAAAAGGCTTTACCCTGTTTCTTCTTCTTCTTTGATGATGTATGTAAATACACAAATATTTGCTGCGTGCTGGAATTGAACCCGCGTCACGCAGCGCAACAACTAATCGCTCAGCTTCTGCACCAAACGTGCCTTCTGCAACCTTATTTTAACAATCGCATACATAATAAATCAGTATATTTTAATGCCTATGTCAATCTCCAATTAACAAAAATGTAAAATAGTACTTACCTCACCTATTTAATCTCTTAGAACCCGATAGCCTAAATGTTGTAATTAGCCAAATGGGCAGTGGTTATCCTTTAGCTAGTGCCCACAAAATCACACAACTGACGGGCCGGTCGTTGTGCCCTGCTTGTCATCACTTTACAATGTTGAATAGAGTTCTGCGAAATACTGTGTTCTGCTAATCCAAAACTTTGTACTAATTGCTTATTGGTTAATGTTCTACGTCAACAATATTAATAGACATGACTAATTAATTACCTATATTTATTTGGTTTCATTACACATAACATAAATAAATAAATATTCCACAACTTTTACACAACGCCATCTAGTCCCAAGCTAAGCAGAGCTTGTGTTATGGGTACTAAACAGCTGACAAACATACTTATATATATTTCTAAATACATATTTCATATTATAGATAAATTTCACCCTGACACAAAATAAATGATCGTGCTCATCACACTATAGCAATCAGGGGCACTTGGAATTAGAATTTGACTTGGAATTTTATTAGAAAAAGCCATTAGCGTGGACGAATTACATTTTGCACCACGCCAACGACGGACATTGAGGAACACTCTTAATAATTTCAAATCAATCAATCAAATCTTTATTCCTATATCTTTAACACAATATATCCAGTTACATATAAAGGCCACAAAATAAATCTAGATAATTATTCTAGTACCCAAAAAATAATTACATAATTATGTGTATATTTACTAAATTAACAATCAGGACTTATTTATTTAAACCTAGGATTATATATAATTAGCGACTTTCCTGAACTAGGTTAATAAAACCTTTGTTTCACTAACTACTATACCAACAGGCCAGTCTAGATTTAAATTTTATTTAAGTACAGTTTAACCAACGTGGATTTATGAGTATATATGAGTACCTATACATTGTATTAACCTAGATATAATACTCTTCTCAGAAGCTCTAAATTTCCTGATAACACCTCTAAGCCCCTTCATCTTACTACAAACAAAGGAGGGCGAAGTTAATCAAATTTTTACTCTAACCGAGTGAAGGGGATAAAATGAATAATACAGGCACCAGTGAACTTTGTTTCATTACTCGTGTCGGGCTCGTGTCGGGTTCGTGTCGGGCTCGTACCGCCTCCGCCTCGTCTCGTGTTTATGTCGTCGTTAAGACCCTGCAAACTGAAACGTGTTAGTCAACCTGGAAGTCTTTGTGTTGGGGATATCTACTGAGAGTGATTCCCCGTCAATTGCATTGCCAAATTAGTTAATGTAACGTGAGTAACAAGCCTTTTCACCACTCAAATTCTTACATACATAGATAAACTCACGTTTTTTTCTATGGGGGCAGAACCTTGAGCACCATCGATTCTTACATACGTAATATATTTTGATTTGTTTACGTTCATACATGTAGTCATAAGTGCACGCCGGGTGCGAGAGCTCTCTGCACCTGATATTTTTGAAAGACACACATACATAAACTCGCAATTTTTTCTATAAGGGTAAGCAGAGACTACAACTAGTAGAATCAACTCTGTGAAAAGTAAGATGAAGTGAATTGTCAATCCATAGCATTGGTATGGGATGACAGCTCATTTCGCCTTTACTTCATGTACCTACCCACGGATAAACGTTTACAAACACTTTACAAGTAATTCTTTTGCTTCTTTTACCTTTTTACGTTAAGAAAATAAATACGTACCTATTGTTAAAATTATACATTGATCATGCAAGCACGTCGGTTGCGATTCCTACACACTTGACATTTCTAAAACATTACCAATAAGGTCAATGTATGTATTTTAGGGCGTTTCCTCAATATGAAAAAGCGTAAAACAATAATTGTTTGTCGGCAGCAGTGTCGTTTTATAAGGTGCTGTGGTCATCAATTCGATTTTGTATCACGTCAATATGTTTATCATTCCCGACAGAAACATAAGATTGCCATTGCTTCCTTAGAACCGTTTTATTTCAGTAACTTACTCGTCAATACAATACATATAGAAGCTGAACTACACCGTCGTTGAGTCTTCCGTATTGTTGAGCTCTAAAACGTGGAGCCATTCGTCAATGGATTCACGACGTTCATACCGTGTAACGGATCGGACATCCATTTGTAAGAAATATCCTGTTTATAAACTTTATACTTTTGTAAGTAATACACGAGCAGGTATTGTGTTACGTTTTGTGATACAATATAACATAAATGTCCTATCTGAACTTTGTATGGTTTTATTAATGCTCGTTCGTTAAATGATGTACAAAAAAAAAATAACATCACCTGCCTGTAATCTCCGAAGAGTTAGGCACAGGTGTTGTACCACACCAGACGTACGGCACTGCGCCACCGGTACATGGTAAAAATCCCAACCATACGTACTAAACGCTTTGGAAACACATTCATTGTGCGAACAGCTAAAGAGTGGAATTCCCTGCCGGAGTCGGTGTTTGCTGATAGCTACAACCTAGGGGTCTTCAAATCAAGAGTGAACAGGTTGCTTCTAGGCAAGCGTGTTTCATAGTCGACCACATCATCGCTTACCATCAGGTGAGATAGTGGTCAAACGTGTGCCTATCAATAATAATAAAACAAAAACCACATCCATATGTGGCAGCACTAAATGTTGCACCATTATTAGTCGCATGACGGGTGCACTCTAATCGGGCGTGTCAGCTGTGTACCTCGCCCCGTGCGCCCGCGCATGTACCTGCGGCGCTGCCGGCCACTCTGACCCGCGATCGCTCGGTCGCGCTCATTAGTGCGAGCCTAAACCTGACGGCGAATGCACGCAACTTTTCGTTAAACTAGATCGCTAATTAACTTAACGTAATAAATTCTAATCTTTCCTGACTATTCATCTCTGTCTGCTAACTTCTGTGTTCTATACTTGTTCTTCTCTTCATGCCTGTTAAATCTGTAACTGTCCATCTCTGTATTGTACTGCAGAATAAACGCTTTAAATCGTGAGTGTTTCGTGCTTCATTTCAAGCCTCACACACATAACCTACAAGTGGTGACCCACGACACGGAACATTGACGCAACATCAAGATGGAGGCTAATGCCGGAGCAAGAAAAAACGCTGCTGACGGAGATACGAGCGACGTTTGGCGTGTTGGAGTGCGAGTACCGCCATTTTACCCGAATGATCCAGAACTTTGGTTTGCCCAACTGGAAGCCCAATTTACATTGTCAAACATCACCAGTGACTCGACAAAATTTTATTACAGCGTGACACAACTAGAGCATACATACGTTTCTCAAGTTAAGGATATATTATGCTCACCGCCCGCCACCGGTAAATATGAAAAACTAAAATGTGAGTTGATCAAGCGCCTCAGTGCTTCAAAAGAAAAGAAGCTGAAGCAGCTGTTCCATCAGGAGGACATTGGAGACCGTAAGCCATCTCAATTTTTAAGACACCTTAGGGATTTAGCAGGTCCAACAGTATCTGATGACGTATTAACCACGTTATGGACCGGTCGCTTGCCACATAGCCTACAAACAGTCATAGCTTCGCAACCCAAGCTAACTTTAGACGATCTGGCTGAGCTAGCAGATCGAGTTCAAGAAATAGCACCATCAACGCCACATCACCACGTGGCTATGGCTTCAACTACGGCTACCCCAGCCGCATCCTCGCGAGTGGATGAGCTGGGTAAGGAGATATGTGCGCTAACACAGCAAGTCGCTAAACTTACCGCTTATGTACACAGGCAGTCACGTGCACGTTCCCGCTCCAGGTCACAAAGCCGCCACAGCCACCACCGCAGTCGCAGTCAGTCAAGCAATCGGCAACCGCCACCAGACCACCCGCACTGTTGGTACCACTACAATTTCGGTGCCAAAGCGAAGAAATGCAACGAGCCATGTAAGTTTAATAATGCGGGAAACGATGCGGGCAGCCGGAAGTAGCGGCCAGCGACTGCCCAGTCCAGACAGGCCGTTTATTTGTATCAGACCGGACCACTAAGATGCAGTTTCTCATAGACACAGGGTCAGATGTATGCGTCTACCCACGTTCAGCAATCAGAGCACCTTGTTGTAAAAGCAAGTATGACCTTTCTGCAGCAAATGGTACCACTATACATACTTATGGCCCTATAACATGCCATTTAGACTTAGGACTGAGGCGTGATTTTACGTGGCAATTCATTATAGCTGACGTGTCTAAACCAATTATAGGCGTGGATTTCCTTAGTCACTATAACATTCTTGTGGATTGTAGAAACCAGCGCCTCATAGATGGAAAAACATCACTATCGGTGTCAGTCCCTAAAGAAAATATTCCTGAGAACATTGCGTCCATCAAGACTGTCGCAGGTGAGACGGAGTATCACAACATACTGCGTGAGTTCCCGGAGGTCACGCGGCCCACTGGAGTGGTACGTACGATTAAACATAACACTGTTCACCATATTAGTACCACACCAGGCCCGCCTGTAGCGTTCAAGCCTCGACGTTTGGATCCAGAACGACTGAGAGCGGCCAAGAAGGAGTTTGACGAAATGTTGACCAATGGCACTGCTAAGCGTTCTGAAAGCTGCTGGTCTTCACCTTTACATATGGTCAAAAAGAAAGATGACGGCTGGAGACCCTGCGGAGACTACAGGGCACTCAATGCAAGGACCGTTCCAGACAGATATCCAGTTCGTCACATACACGATTTCTCACACCAGCTTTCAGGCTGCACAATCTTCTCAAAAATAGATTTAATTAAAGCCTACAATCAAATTCCTGTCAACCCAGAAGATGTCAAGAAGACTGCTATAACGACACCCTTTGGCCTATTTGAATTTGACTTCATGACCTTTGGTTTGCGCAACGCTGCACAAACATTCCAGCGATTTATAGACGAAGTACTGCATGGTTTAGAGGAATACACTTACGGATATTGTGACGATATATTAATCTTCTCTTCTTCAGAAGATCACCACAAAGCCCATCTACGACAAGTTCTCGAGCGCCTCACAGACTACGGTGTTCTCATCAACACATCGAAATGTGTTCTGGGAAAACCAGAGCTGAGTTTCCTCGGATACCAAATCTCATCGTCAGGCACTAGACCCTTGGAGGATAAGATACAAACTATCTTAGACTATCCAGTCCCAAAAACTATAAAAGAGTTACGGAGATATTTGGGAATGCTTAACTTTTACCGTCGTTTTGTACCAGAAGCAGCAAAACAACAGGCGCCATTAAATTCACTACTGGAAGGATCAAATGTTAAGGGTTCACACCCAGTCCATATGACTCAAGAGTTATTACAGTCGTTTGAAGACAGTAAAAAATCGTTGGCAAACTACACGTTACTAGCTCACCCAGACCCAAAGGCAGAACTAAGTATTGCTACTGATGCTTCGAACGTGGCAATTGGCGCAGTCTTGCAACAGAAAAAGAAAGGAAATTGGGAGCCTTTAGCCTTTTTCTCAAGAAAACTATCATCACCACAGCAAAAGTACAGCCCTTTCGATAGGGAGTTGTTGGCAATGTACGAAGCAATAAAATACTTCCGCCATATGGTCGAGGCCCGTGACTTCTCAGTCATAACCGATCATAAGCCTCTCACACATGCGTTCAGAACTACCAGTGAGAAAAGCTCGCCTAGGCAATTTAGACATCTGGAGTTCGTGGCGCAGTTCACAACCGACATACGCTACATACCAGGAAAGCAGAACGTCGTCGCAGATGCCTTATCAAGAATAGAGGAAGTCACTCATGGCATCGATTATCAGGCACTAGCATTATCACAGGAGACAGATTCAGAACTGCAAACTCTGCTGGAAAAAGGGTCGTCACTCAAACTACAAAAAGTGAACATACCAGGAACATCAACAGAAATATTTTGTGACGTATCAACTCAGCCACCACGTCCATACATCACGCCTGAATTACGACGACGAGCTTTTGACTCACTTCATAACTTGAGTCATCCTGGAAGAACAACTACAGTGCGACTGGTCGCGCAGAGGTACGTGTGGCCAGGGATACGCAAAAACTGTAGGGAGTGGTCTCGAGAATGCCTAAAATGCCAAGGCAGTAAGATTACTCGTCACACCTCATCTCCAACTTCCCCATTCCTACTTCCTACTTCCAGATTTACCCACATCCACCTCGACATTGTCGGGCCATTACCAATTTCTTCTGATTTCAGGTACTGCCTCACCGTCATCGACAGATACACGCGATGGCCTGAGGCATACCCCATCAAGGATATCACTGCAGAGACATGCGCATCTGCACTCGTCTCCGGCTGGATTGCCAGGTTCGGTTGTCCACTCAAAATAACAACCGACCGTGGGCGGCAATTTGAGTCTCACCTCTTCAGAGTCATCACGTCCATGGTTGGTGCCCAACATTTTCATACAACCGCCTACCACCCAGCTGCAAACGGTATGGTCGAGCGGCTACACCGACAGCTGAAGGGAGCCATCATGTGCCACTCGACGACACACTGGACAGAAGTCTTACCACTCGTACTTCTAGGTATCAGAAGTGCATGGAAGGCGGATATCCAAGCGTCACCAGCAGACTTGGTCTACGGAGAACCACTGCGTTTACCAGGCCAATTCTTTGCACCAACAGACGACAGCAATACAGGTGACGTCACTGATCTGGCATCGCGCCTGCGAAACCACATGAACAACCTCACTCCAAAACCAGCATCATGGCATCGTAAAGGTCCTTTCTACATACCTCGGGACCTCAACAACTCTTCCCATGTGTTCCTGCGGCAGGATTACGTCCGAAGACCGCTGGAGCCACCATATGCTGGACCATACAGAGTTCTGGAACGGCATCCAAAATATTACAAGCTGGATGTACGTGGCAAAAAGATGACAGTAAGCGTGGATCGTCTGAAACCCGCATATCTAGCACAAGAAGATGATGGCACCTCTACTTCAGCATCTGAGTCACCTTCTACGGCATTAAAGTCACCTTCTACGGCATCAGAGTCCAGAGAAGACACAGAACAACGGACGAGAAGTGGACGGCGCGTACGCTTCCCTGATTACTACCGCCCGCAGTAGCGGTCTTGGCCGGGGAGTACTGTGGCAGCACTAAATGTTGCACCATTATTAGTCGCATGACGGGTGCACTCTAATCGGGCGTGTCAGCTGTGTACCTCGCCCCGTGCGCCCGCGCATGTACCTGCGGCGCTGCCGGCCACTCTGACCCGCGATCGCTCGGTCGCGCTCATTAGTGCGAGCCTAAACCTGACGGCGAATGCACGCAACTTTTCGTTAAACTAGATCGCTAATTAACTTAACGTAATAAATTCTAATCTTTCCTGACTATTCATATCTGTCTGCTAACTTCTGTGTTCTATACTTGTTCTTCTCTTCATGCCTGTTAAATCTGTAACTGTCCATCTCTGTATTGTACTGCAGAATAAACGCTTTAAATCGTGAGTGTTTCGTGCTTCATTTCAAGCCTCACACACATAACCTACACATATTTTGGCTAGTTATGTTTAAGACCCATGTAATAGAGAGCGGGCCTATTGCCATCAATCGGGCACGGATCCATACTCCGGGCTGCTACTGACAAATTCCTGATGTAAAAACTCAATAACACTTTGCCCATCCCGGGGATCGAACCCCGGACCTCACTCTCAGCAGAAGCGCTTGTGACCACTAGACCAACGAGGCAGTCAATTGATATATATATATTTATTATATTTAATTTAAAGAACAGCACAGTTCTTGCAGTTCTTCGTTTTGAGAATGGCAATGTCGTGTTCACTTACCACAAAAAGAGATGTAATGAAAATAAATGGTTTTTTAATTGAGACTGTGATACCGGAGCGTTACTAAGTAACTTCTAGACAATGATTGAAACTATTTTTAATTAGAAGGCATGACTTCTACATTACTTAGCTAAGTATTATAGAAGTCACCCCTCGTTTTTAGCTTTGGACATAGACAACTACAAGCTTTTGTAATCAGATAATAATTGTAGGCAGTTTTTAACACCAAATTACCTAATTCATTAAACAACAAGTTCTAAAAGCAGCGCAACATTTTGCGATCAAATTATCAGGGGACCAATTTATGTGATAAGTTCAAAGCATAGGATTTTTTGCAAATCGTTACTGCAATAGACAGACTACCGAGAAGTGTAAGTCATATACAGGGTGTAAAAAGACCGATCACATAGCCGATAACTACACATTCTGTACATAATTTTAAATAAGTAACTTTCACCAAAAAATATTGCTGGGAAAATACTTTTTTTTCCATCTTTAAAAAAGAGATGCTTTTTATTACTATAATATTGATATGATATAACTTTCGATCAGCTGAGCGTACGCCCGGCCGCTCGGTCGGTGCCGGTCGTTGACCCGACCGCCCGCTTGTGTTTAGTATCTATTGCATTTTTGTAACTTCAAATGCGTAATTTGTTTTGAAAAATCGATAATATTGATCATGTTTACTAATGATACCCGGAATACGATTTAGAAAAAATAACGAAAAAAATACTGCACTTTGACTTTCACATCTTTTTGAAGAAAAATACTATCCCAGTGATGGGCAGAATATGTAGTTTTCGTTTAAGTTCTTTTTTACCCCGTATATGTACAAGTATGTAGAACGCCCACATATCATTATTGAAAGGAACACAAAAATAATCAAAAATAATAATTTTGAGAAATATTTATAAATAGTTCAGCTGGTGATATTTATATACTGTCGCTCCCAATCTTCGCATTTATAACGATTTTCGTGAACTGACAGGTAATAACCCATTAATGGCTACTAAATATTTCAAAAGCTTTAAACGTTTGAAAAGTGTTATCAACGTAGGCGTTACATTAGGCCTCCGCCTGTACCTTGGTGTTGGGACTCACCATGTTATGCCAGACAAGATTGGATCCTGATTTACTTTCAGAGGATTTAGCTCAAATGGTGCACCAAGGCTAAAGTTACGCATTGGCAATGCAATACGAGCTAAGCACAGGGATCCAAGCCTAATGGCAAATCTTCGTGCACAATCGTGCATAGGAGTCAATCATGTTCGGTTTTGCTATAGTGTGTATTGGATGTTAATAAAATTGTTCAAAATAAAAATGGTTACATAAGAGGGTATGGGAAGGAAATATATAAGCGCATTGAACTGATGGTTCTAGCTGTAGAAGAGAGATCTATAAAAGTCGTTGTTGTTGTTGAAGTCTGAAAACCAGTCAAGTCAAAGAATATGAAGTCATTCGGTTTCGTATTGTGGGGGACAAATAGTTTCGCAAAAAATGCTGGTAGCAAACTACATACGGTTATACTGGAAGCCGAACCCAACTTCATTTGATAGTTAAACAGATTACTAGACTGTTACTGTCCCACTGCATGAAAAGGTCTTTTTCATACAGAAAAGGCGCGAGCATTGATCACCACGCTTCCTCAAGGCATATTGGCGATTCCAAATTCATATTAACTATAAATCCAGGTGTCCTCGAAATTTTTGCTTCACCGATGTCAATGATGTCTAAGATTAACTTAGGAAGTACTTATGAATTGAAAAAGTCACATAGGTACTTGCCCAAATTTGAACCACAAACTCGTGCATGAAAGGTAGGCGCCTTAACAACAGAACAACAACAAAAAATTAACAGATGTTGATGAAAAACAAGATAAGATAAGATTTTAAATGCATCACAATCTTAAAAATAAATTAAAAAATAACAACACACAATACACATAACAACACACAAAAACCTACACAATATTTAAGTTTAATTTTAAAATAAAACAAGACCTATAATTTTCCTTAATTGGCAATTTATCGTAAAATAGTATTAAGAGTGACAAAATGATAGTGGGATAACAAAGGTATGTGTCAAATGTCATACCCTCGTCGGAGCGGATCAGTAACAAACAACTCGGTGCTTACAGTTGGATAGCGTTTAAAAAGACACCTGTATTTGTGCTGAGATGATCGGGGGGCGAGTATAAGACTGTCACCCACAGATATATTGTATGAAGCTATTGATTGTTACGGCCCTTTACAGGTAAGCTATTGTCCACGATTTTCGTCAACTTAGGTGACCATTTCACAGTAAAAAAGAGAGGAGATTCATCATAATTGGGTAATTTTAGAATTTACGTCGGTCACGTTGAAAGGATGAATGAAAGGTGACTAACAAAAGGCAAGCGTAGATGCAAGTGGAATCGCCGGGAGGAGACGTGTTAGAAAGACATACATAGACCTTATTGGTGAGGTTCTTCCGAAAGGTCAGGCGTGGAGTACTCGCAACCGGCGTGTGTGCACGACAATGAAAGAAGAATGAAAATGAAGTAAAGAAGTATGTTTTTTTTATTATTATTGGATAGGCTCGCGTTTGACGTTTTTGATCTCGCCTGATGCGTAAGCGATGATGTGGTCGACGGTGAAGCACGCTTGCCCAGAAGCAACTTGTTCACTCTTGACTCGAAGACCCCTAGCTTGATGTAAAATCGTAGCAGGCGCCGCTTTGTAGTTTCGGCCTGATTAGTAATGTTTCAGTGTTTATACGTATGTATGTTTAGACTTCTGAATATATTTATAGTAAGCTCAAATTAACTTCCTATGCTGTTTCATGGATTCATTGAAGAATTCAGTGGTTTTTAATATTTAAAAAAAAATTAAACTACCTTTTAGAAGGCCAAAAGGTAGTTCAAATTTCATTGAAACCATGAAGGAAATAGAATCATTTTTATGTTTAATTTAACTTAAGTTCGCTTTCAAAAGTATCTTCATTTAGTTTACCAAAGTAAATATAAATAACACATTACGTACAATGACAAAGGTATCCGTCAAACGTCACACCCTCGTCCAACAAATAAATAGCTGCCAGCATTCACGTACAGTTCACGTACCGGCTACGTAACAGCTCTTCATAAAACCGTCGTCAATGTACAAGAGAACTGTAATTATAAATATTTCTTCAATAGTAATAGAAAGGAGGAAAATTAATCGTCATATGCTACGGCGTAGCGTATTTAGCTACGCAGTTGCTACGACCCGGTCGCAGGCTACGGCGTAGCAACTGCGTAGGCTTTACATTTTATTATTTGACTAGCTGCCCCGGCAAACTTCGTTCCGCCTTAGAATAACTTGATTAGTTTAATATTGTATTTATTACTTTACATCCTATTTTCAGACCTACCGAATACACAAAATTTCATAGGAATCAGTCAAGCCGTTTCGAAATAGTTTTGTTACAAACACTGTGTTAAGAGAATTTAATTTAACTTAATACACTTTTAATTAGATAACAACAAATACATCTAAAACCATAATAACTACTACTATTTTTATTTAGCAAGTCTCGAATGTGCTCTTATTTTAACATTTTGTGTTACAATTAAAATTACAACATATACATATATAACCTAACCTAACTTACCATACCTATCCTATAGCTAACCTAACTACCTAACCTAACTACCTTACTGTAATTTATTGATTTTGAAAGATACAAAATATATAATTTAGAACTTAAACTATTGCGCTGCGTGTCTATATGTTACATACAATTGACTTGGTTTTCCCGGTCTATTTTAAAGTCCAGACAGTATAATTATATGTATATTTACAAAAAAAAATCGTCGCTCTCGTCATTATGAATTACGTTCATTGATTTTTTCTCCTCTTTCTTAGGGCGCTTCTATACGGTGCAAGTGGCTTGTGCATATTGAGGCACTTGCGCAGGTTGTTCGCATCGTAAACTTTACCGTTTAAAAACATTGCGGGACTAGCGACTCGAGTATGTACCAAACCGAGCCACACTCGCAACTAACTCGCGTACTCTATGGGTTACTTGCGCATATAGCTCTTGACCACAAGCAAATTAATAACTTATGCGTACTGCTTGTGGAAGTAGCCCAGGTCTTCACTTGCTCCAGTTATTTGCATTATTTTCATGTACATACATGTATATCAATCTACCCCAAACTGTAAAATTTTCCCAATTGTTTAGAACTGTTTAGAATAAAGGTGAAATCCTATTAAAGAAATTTGACACATTGGGGCAAGTTGAGTGCTGGCGTCTGTAGTTCTGTACAAGCGGGTAACTTGAACAAGTACCTTACGCATATATATTACTCACGCGTGTTACCCGCGTGTTTACTTGCTCCAGCTACATGCACCGTGTAGAAGCACTCTTAGATACAATTTATGAACACTGTCGGGCACAGCATAGATCAAGTAAGAGAGAGGAGGTAGAACACTGGTGTCAATTTTAAAGATACTCTTAAATAGTTTTCAATTTGCTTATAATTTATCATTTAAGTAGTCACTCTAACTACAGCAGCAATTTTTTATTAGAAACTAGCTGTACCCTGCCACGCGTCGCTGTGGCCCATTGTGATTGAATGGTTAAAAAAAAAAGAGAAAATGACGTGTGGCACTCGGAGACTGCCGCGGTAAAACTATTGCATAGCATTTTTTATCAACTCCTGTCCCCCACACCTCCCCACACCCCTCTCTCCCCTCCCCGCACCCCTCCCTCATTTTCCCCTCCCTCCCCCACCCGGCTCCTGCCTCTTCCCCTCCCCCTATCCCCATCCCTCTCGCCTCTCCCTCCCCCTCTCCCACTCCACTCCCCTGCTTCTCCACCCCTCCCTTTGTCCTACCCTCCCTTCTGTCCCACTCCCCTCCCCTGCCCCTACCCCTCCCACTCCCCCTCCCCTACTACAGGAGGAGTATGGGAACGAACATTGTGACACGAGAATTTTATATATAAGACTAGCTGTACCCTGCCACGCTTCGCTGTGGCACATTGTGATTGAATGGTTGAAAAAAAAAGAGAAAATGACGTGTGGCACTCGGAGACTGCCGCGGTAAAGCTATTGCATAGCATTTTTTATCAACTCCTCTCCCCCTCCCCTCTTCTCCCCCTCTCACTCCCTCATTCTCCACCCCCTCCCTTTGTCTTGACCTCCCTACTCTCCCACTCCCCATCCCTCCCCACTCCCCTACACATCACTCCCCCCACTCCCCCCCATCCCTCCCGCTGCCCCTCCCACTCCTCTCCCCTCCCTCCCCTGCCCCTCCCACCCCTCTCACAATCTCACCCCTCCCCCTCACACAATCTCCCGCCTCCCCTCTCACAATCTCCCCCTCCCCCTCTCACGATCCCCACTCCAACTCCACTCCCCGTCTCCCCCTCCCACTCCCTCTTCCCTCTCCTCGTGATATTTCAAAAAGTCATTAAAAGTTCTGCTATGACTATTAAAAAGCAAGGGTTGGGGATAAAAAAGTGCAAATTCAGAGTTGTATGTATTTTTTGATGCCACATAATAAAAAAATAAAAAAAATAAAAATTATCAAAAAAATAAAAAAAAAAATCTGGGGTGAACACCCCTTATCACTTAGAGGTTAGAAAAATAGATAGTAGCCGATTCTCAGGCTTACTGAATATGCATAAAAAATTTCATGAGAATCGGTCAAGCCGTTTCGGAGGAGTATGGGAACGAACATTGTGACACGAGAATTTTATATATAAGAAGATAAATAAACAAACTGTTAATAGGGAGCAAGTTTGTATTAGATATACGGGCTTAACCTAGACTTCAAAGACATCAACAACATTTAGCCCGACCTTGCGTTAGAACCCGGGACACTACGCTCACAGTTCACACAAACTTATGTTTGGTCAACAACAACGACGATTTATAATTTACAAAGTCAGCTTAAAGGGACTTAAACCATCCCTTATCAATCACAGTTGAGTCTTACCTCTGCCGGAGGTCGGTATCCAGTAATACCACTCGATCGAAACACATCTTCATTTGCGTCGGATAAATCATGCTGCCTCCATCAAACTGTGACTGAGATACGATCTGATTGGGCGCTGCTTTGTCAGTAAATAAGGCTTGGGATTTACCGCGTGGTTTTCGGCGTAAAGTAGGCTTTACCTTCATGGTGGAATCGTAAAAGGTGGGTAAGGGATTATGTCGGGAAGGTGAGATGAAAATGTGTGCGTTTGGTGTGTATGTTTTGACAATCCGAGAAATCTAGTATAAGAAATATTCTGTTTTGTTATTTTCTATTACTTAATGTGGAAAGTAAAGACGATAGCGTCTATTCTGCTAATATCTAAAATGGATTTGAAAAGCAATATTACAAAACTGTCTATTTTATTTTATACAAAAAGGTTTTCTTGACTCGGGTAGTGTGTTTTAAAATTTAACTATACACACTAGAAATGACAAAAACCAAAAAGTAAATCTAAAATATAGCGTCAAAAAACTCATCCGCTTTGTCATCCACTGAAAATGTACTTAAAATTAAAAAAGCAAATCAACAACTTCAACTTTTCGACTTTAGTTTAGTTTACTGATATGTTGCAAAATATCTGTGGAAGATTGTCATTAGCAATATGAATATTAAATTGTTGTAACCTTGTAATGTGTACCTAATTAGTCTGTAAGCCTTTCTAAAATTAATAAAGTATAAATAAAATATTGACTGGAAGCATCGCCACGTTGTACTGCAATGCTTATCCTTTAACCAAGGTAAAAGCCAGACCTTGGGTCACGCGAAGTGTCAACTAAGCGTGTTGAAAGATCTTTGTACAAGCTTTGAGTACTCGGACCCCACGACCCGAGAGTTTCAACCCCAAATGGCTCAAAAATACACTAATACTGTCACTACATAAACATAAATCCAAATAATAACGTCAAGTTTTACTATCACTCATTTCTTTAACAACGCGTAATAACAAAAAAAACTTAAAACTAATATATAAAGAGGAAATGTTTGATTGTTTGTTTGCATTGAATAGGCTCCAAAACTACTGGACCGATTTGAAAAATTCTTTCACCGTTGTGAAGCTACACTATCCCCGGGTGACATAGGTTACTGTTTTTTTTCCCCTGTATTCCCACGGGACCGGGAACTACGCGGGTGAAACCGCGGGACGTCTGCTAGTTCATTTATAAACTCAGCAAAACTATCTTTTATTCACAGCTCAATTATCTTTTTTTAGGAAATATTTTCTCGGAACAGAATTAACGACGCGTATATTTTTATTTAACCCCGCAATATCAGCGAGAAAAGATTATGATACGAACACGTAGCTATTCCAATTTTATTATTCAAACATGAAGGTTCCGCCATTTTGAATGACGTTTGCATATAAAATGGTATAAATAGAAAGGTCACTTTATGTTAACCCCGACTTCAGTAGTACTAAGGAAAACATGACAAGTGTTCGGCTGTACACTGCCATCACAAGTGTATTGGCTAACTTTTCATTGCCAGTTCCAACTGCGAATTTACAAAAAAAAATGTATTGCACTTTAAGTGGACTTCAAGTTACGGCAACTAAAAAGATAAAAGATAAAGATACCGGGCTGATATCCGCAACTCCACATCAAAGCGCGTATTTTGCATGGGCTATAATCTACCACGCGGGCCCAGTGCGAATTGGTAAATGTCACATGTCTTCGAATTTTTGGTTCTATGACATGCCGGTTTCCTCACGATGTTTTCCTTCACCATTTTTGAGAGCAGTGGTGATGAAATTAATTACATAAAGTAATGCGCCTGTCTGGGTTCGAACCCACGACTTATTCTTCTTAAGTCGGAGCCACCACCACTGAGCCACTGCTGCTCTTATTACGGTACGTTACGGTAACGGTACCGTAACGTACCGCGCACCGTACTCGGTCTAATAATTACGGTTAGTTACGGAACTAACCGTAATTATTAGACCGAGTACGGTGCGCGTCGCACATCGCTGCGAGTCAGATTAGAGATGATGGCCAATATGAAACTAGTTCATCATCATCATCATCATTTCAGCCATAGGAATTCCATTGCTGGACATAGGCCTCCCCTATAGATCTCCAATAAGACCGGTTGGAAGCGGCTCGCATCCAGCGCGTTCCCGCGGCTTTAATGAGCTCGTCTGTCCACCTTGTGGGTGGACGTCCTACGCTGCGCTTGCCGATACGTGGCCTCCACTCGAGAACCTTTCGACCCCATCGGTCATCAGTTCTGTGCTATGTGCCCTGCCCACTGCCACTTCAACCTGCTAATCCGTAGGGCTATGTCGGTAACCTTAGTTCTTCTACGGATCTCCTCATTTCTGATTCGATCTCGTAGAGAGACTCCGAGCATAGCCCTCTCCATAGCTCGTTGGGCTACTTTAAGCTTACTCATAAGGCTCATAGTGAGGGAAACTAGTTATTTGACAGTTAATCGCTGAACACTTTGTCTCGTGATCAATACTATGAACTGTCACCGGAGATACACAAATAGCCCTGCAGGGCCCCGTGGGTGGTTGCTATTTATATATTACTTCGACATTATACTTAGATGTGTGAAGACTCTTAAATTAACCTTTATCCTCCTTATTCCTGTGCATAGATTTTTAAGGAATACCGAACTTCTTAGGCTTTAGAGTGGTGGTCAATGACCCCATCTTTTTTTTGTTTTTATATATAATGGGTCTGCTCTTGACCTCAATCTTGTCCTGCGGTCAGAGATGAGGTCGGCGATGGAACGAGCTTACCCAAAAAAAGCCTATTAGCTCGCGACTTAAACAGATTGGGGTCATATGAACTCGGAAACACTGATGCAGACAGGGAATTCCACTCCTTGGCTGTGCGCATAATGAAGAAACAAGGAATGGGTCCATCTTTTAGTAACAGAATATTTTTTCTGTTGCCTTATAGAAGTTTGTATTTATTATATAACACAAACAACCCAAGCACAGAGTTGAAATGTTTTTATGAACAAAATAGACAAAAGACACAAAAACATTGAATCAATAAATAAATACGAATCAATCACTGGCATCAAACATTGATTAAAAATGCTTTATAAATCACAGTGATTGTCGGATGATCCCTCCTGTACACAATACCAAATTATTAATATTAACAAGCTTACCGTTGTTTGATGATTTAATAAATAATTTGCGAGATGCACCTGATACTTTTAATGAACGATCATTAATTAATATTTGGCGTTCGGTTTCGTGTGGTCCATAATTGTAAATGTCCAAATTAATTTACCTAGGACTACGATAATAACTGTTGAGTTTAATTAACAGCGGATTTACTATAAAAATATGTCTGACATTTTCCTTAAAAACCAAAGCAAATTTATTAAAATAAACTTAATACGCATCAATGATGTTATAACAACCAATATGTTTCCTCTTGACTCTTGAACCATTCAATATCAGTCCAACTAGTACGAGTTCATAAGTACAAGTTTTTCTATATATAGGTAATAAATAAATTAAATATTCCACAACTTCTCACACAACGCCATGTAGTCTAAGAACTTGTGTTATGGGCAGAGATGTACAAAATGGTTTTAAAAAAGCATTTAAATACAAAATGCAAAATACTTTTCAGATCACCTTTATAGTACCCTAAACAGCTGATAAACTTACTTATATATTTCTAAAAACATACATTTAATAGATATATAACACCCAGACACAAGACAAATGATCGTGCTTCCAACACAAACATTTGTCTTGTGTGGGAATCGAACCCACAACCTTAACCACAGCGGCCACTAACCATTAGACCAACAGGCTTGCCCAATGTTACTTATACAGTAATATTTCACAATATAGTACAGGATGAATTTTTAGTCACCGTCCAAATTTTGATATATTAATCTTTGGCAAAAATCATTGAATACGTGTTTTTTCTTTTAGTATCACTCAATACAAAAATATTGAGATATCACTTCACAAAGTTATCTATAAAAAGTTTATGTTTCTGGACACTGCCGCGCCGTGCGTACGCGCTAGGTGAAGCTACGCGAGCCGGGCCGCCCCGCGCGCCGCGCGCCGCCGGAATTCATTGATAACACAATACAAACAAAGTTGCAAATTTTCCCTTCATACTTTCACGGGCTTAGGACCGTCAATAAGCAAAAGGTTTGTGCTATGTTCACTATGATTAGAATCTAACCCTTAATTAATCAATTAAGTACGTATAAATAAAGTAAAAATCAATTATTTAGATAAGAACTTGAGACCTTAATAAAAGCTGAGCCAAAACGTTTTGCTATTAGGCGTATTTAAAAAATTTTAATCAACTTATGTACAAATAATTAAAAATTTAATCAAAATCATCAACAATCAAATTAACAGTACTTTAATAAATGGTCAAAATGCATACCGTTTCTCTCTAAACAGAGTCTTGCACGTTTTTGCACATTGTTTTTAATTTTATTGAGCACTACAGAGTGTCACTTTTAACTTCGTCGAATGCACGTACAATTTGCTGTTTTAATTGGTCTAGGTTTTGGGCTTCCTCCACATACACTCGTCGTTTTATTTCACCCCACAAAAAAAAGTCACATGGAGTAAGATCTGGTGACCGGGGTGGCCAGACGACGGGCCCCCCGCGACCGATCCAACGATCACCGTGTTCGATGTTTAAATAATTACGAACGGCGGCGGAGTAATGAGGCGGTGCACCGTCCTGTTGAAAATAAAAATCTCGATAGGGGATTACCGGCACGTCATCCATGAAGTCAACAATTACTGTGCGTAACATTTATCTAGGTACGTGCCCCCGGTCAACCGTCCCTCAATGAAATATGGCCCCAGTATTTTGTTGCCGACAATTCCAGCCCACACATTTGCACTGAACCGCACTTGGTGGTACGTTTCTCGTATCATGTGTGGGTTTCGAAATGACCACCAATGTTCATTATGATGATTATACAGCCCCACTCGAGTAAACAAGGCCTCGTCAGTCCACAAAATGTTAGCATCGGGGTGTGCAATCAGCCACTCACAGAAGGCTCGACTTGGAACTGCATCTGCGTCGTTCAAGGCCTGTGCCTTTTGAAAATGGTACGCGTGCAACCCGGCAGAATGGAGAAGTTTCCACACGGCATATTGGCTTACGCCGAAGCGCCGCGCTGCATCTCGCGTACTGGATCTAGGGCTCCGTTCAAAGAAATCGAAGATATCTTCTTCGATCTCCACTGCGAGTCTCGGCCTGCCCCGTCCTTGAGCGTGTGTAGGTACTATAAATTGGCCATGGTCTAATAGCTGATTTGCGGCCAAAATCGTTTGGCGATTTGGTAATGAAGGATTTATTCCTTGATTGCGAAGGCGAGGAATACTTTCGGTTTCGTACAGTCTCCGGGCACCATTCAAGCTTTCACCACTCAGTATGTAGGATCGCACCATTTCGTAATACTCGCGGTAGGAATACGACGACATTGTAAATAAATTCACGATACGGAAGGGGCGCCGTCGCGCCGGCGCCGGCGGGTTGCGCGGGAACGCCGGGAACACGGAAGTAAGCGCTTGCGTCGCGAAAGGGTGCGCGCGCGAGGCCGACTGACGATAGATGATAGATGTCATAAATGTGTCGCGCAGGTGTAGCGGGGTGGGGGTGAGCGGGGTGAGCGCTGCCTTTTTCATTGAATATTTGCGCGGCAAGTGTAGTATTATTAACGTTTAACTTGTGACCACGCAGAGCGGATAATTTTTTCGAGAAAATGATTTAATATGAAAATTTTATGTATCGATTTTTTTTCAAAAATGGACTTAGTGAATGAAACCTAATGACTAGAAAAAATTTGGACGGTGACTAAAAATTCATCCTGGTGACTGGTAATTAGTGATTGTATTCATGATTTCAATAAACTTTCCCAAAGAAACTTTTTTTTACACAATATCTTATGACACAATAAAATAACAAAAACGCTGTTTTAAATACCCGCGCGCGCGCCTTTGATCGATCAGCTGATAGTCTGACCTCGGGAAGGGCCAATCTACTAGTAGTAGCGTCACACGGTCCCCGTCCACCCCCACCGCCCCTGTTGTGCAGTAATGACGTAAATGAATTACTTGAAAGTTAATGAGTATAAAAAAAAAGTTTCTTTGGGAAAGTTATTCGTATTCATGAGTAAAATCACGTGTTTAAGTATCGGTCAATAAATACCAGTCACCCTGTATAGTTGACTATTTTAAGAATGAATCGAGCTGTAACCTTGTCTGTTCCACATCAAAATGACATGATTACCTCCAGCGTAATACACTCGTGTTTAACATAAGGATATGGTTACCTACAAATGATACTTTAATGTCAGGCGGAACGATAATGTTGGTAATGGCTGTAATAACCTATTACCACAAGTGTTCCATGTCCTTCAATTCTGATATAAGGCGTTTGAATGGACTCTTATCACGGCTCTTTAACATTATTATGTTTTTTTAGAAGCAGCAGGCCTAGCCATATTACAAATTCTATTTCTATTATTTACTATCATAGAAAGAAAATGGCTTATATGCAATCAGCAGCTGTTTGTCAACTGTCAAGTGTATTGAATTTTCAGCCATATTTCAAATTCTACGCGTTAACACTGGATAGTGATGCAGCTGATTCCATAAACGCCATTTTCTTTCTATTGTCGCCTAATCGATTCCTAAAAAAGAAATAGAATTTGTAATATGGCTAGGCCTGCTGGTTATGTACAATTACGAAATTTTGGTAAATATGTACAGTTAGTTTATTTTAGTTTATATATTATTATAAATACGATGTAGATTATCAGAGTCGTCTTAAATGTATTTGATTCTCTAGAAAAAGGAACGAAAAGAATCGATTATTAAAAAAAAACGTAAGATTGTATTGATTTGAATCGATCTTTCTTAATATCGAATCGTAATACCATCCCTAGCTCATCTAATCACGCGCGGATAACCTATAAAAATTAAAAGTTCATTTCTGAATTTCTATTATTCTCGGCTTTCTCTAACCAAAATTTTTATATAAATAGAGTATGCTATCCTGTGTGGCATGTAATACGGATATTACTGACAATTTCTTTATAAAATGTGTCCGTTGTAATAAAAGCTACCATAAGCTTTGTGTCAACATCTCGCAAGCAGACAATCAGGATTTAGAGCCTCCGATTAACTGGGTATGCCCTCAGTGTCTAAGTAAACGGCCAAAGAGCGATAACTCTAATACACCAGTGCGTCCATCTACGCCTACATCTATGGCAGAAGCCACCTTCAATGTCACTCGTCGTAAGATAACTCAAAACAGGCCAGAGGCCTTGCAAACGTGTATAAGTCAATCTTCGGAACCCCTGCGCTCAGAGATAAGAGATATCATACGTGAAGAAATGCGTAATGCGCTGCAGGATACCATAGGCGAGTTTAAAATGTCAATATCAGCTAATTTAAAGGAAATCAACGACCAAGTAACATCTTTTAAGGATTCTATGAATTTTCTTAGTGATGAATTTGACAAATTAAAACGTGACAACGTCACATATCGAACTGAAATCAGCCAATTGAGGAAGGATAACGAGATACTGCAATATGAATTATCTGAGATTAAGGGAAAATTCATTCAAATTGATCAACTGTCACGGGCCTCCAACATTGAAATTCAATGTGTTCCGGAACATAAATCTGAGAATGTTGTAAATATCATTAAGCAAATCGGCCGAACTGTGAGCTTGCCCATCAACGACAATGATATACATTATTGTGCACGAATTGCAAAATTGAATCAAGACAGTACCCGTCCGCGGTCCATTTTAACTAAGTTTAACTCACCCCGTACCCGTGACTCATTTTTATCTGCTGTCTTAACATATAATAAAAAGAATTCCCAAGACAAGTTAAACACCCATGACTTGGGATATGGCACGAGTCAAAAAAGTCCTGTGTTCGTCGTTGAGCATCTGTCACCGGAAAATAAAAACTTGCATGCTGCTACTCGTAAACGTGCAAAGGAGTTGAAATACAAATATGTGTGGGTGCGTGGAGGACGTATCTTCGTGAGAAAGTCTGAAACTACTGATACAATACTCATCCGTAATGTTGATATGTTATATAAACTCACTTAAGCCTCAAAATCCAACGTATGCTGTTTTAACATGTTTTTATCGATATTTTATCATAACATTTATGTGTTATTATAAATTATTTGATAGAAAAGTTACAATGTGTCAATTTTGGTCAGTAATAGACTCATATTTGGTTGATGTTTACATAATTATTAGTGCCTCGGAATTAAATGTTATAAACATTAATTTTATACGATTTTACTTTTTTTGTTTTCTTTACTTCAGTTATAAGTTTTACATACTTGCACTAGTGAGTTACGGCACAATGATCGTAGGTTTATGCTTAATATTGGATATAGTTTTCATCACCTACTCTCTATGCGTGTGCAGTCGAAGATATTGTTATCTTTTGAGCAGACCAGAACTAATTATTTATTATAGCTCGGAGGTCGTACAGAAGCATGGTTTTATCATGGTGACTATTGTTATTTATTCCTCTCGCGCTTCATTCACATTCCGTTGTAACCGTCCCTTCTCAAATCGATGTCTTCCTCACCATCATGCTACCCACTTGTGTCTTTTTTTAATATTTATTTATGACTAGTACACAGTTAAGTTTTTACTACCAAAATGCTCGAGGGATGAGGACTAAGGTATTGGAATTGCATAACAGTATCTTACGCTCTAGGTATGACGTTTTAATCTTTACGGAAACATGGTTGCAGGATGACATTTTTGACAGCGAATTGTGCGATGACAGATATCAAATATTCCGGCAAGACCGTGATCTAAAATTAACTGGTAAAAAGACTGGTGGTGGTGTTATGATGTGTGTCAATCGTAAATTTAATTCTAGACGCTGCCAAGACTTTCAGTGTACGGGTGTGGAGATGTTGCATGTTACACTCTCATCTCAAAGCGTTGGTATTAGGGACGACTTGCATATTATTCTTGTGTATCTGCCACCCGATGTATCTGGCATCCCGCTGTTTCTGAATAATATTGGACAAGCTATAACCGAAATAATGGCTGTAAATAGTGATCATAGCTTTATTCTTATTGGTGACTTCAATCTGCCTTGTTTAGCATGGAATGATGAAGGTTATTCCATTTTGAATAATAGCTCGCTGCAAACAAGAACTGCTGCTGCTTCCTTTGCAGATGAACTAAGCGTTCTTGGTTTATCCCAATACAACCTTATCGTAAATACTAACAACAGGATTTTAGATCTATGCTTTTCAACTATACCCCTCCTTGTTGGTAGTATCGACGATCCCTTACTCCAAGAAGACTCTCATCATCCGGCTCTTATCATAACGGCTACTGAATTATTTTTAACACCTCTAGAGGAAGTATACATACCTCGTCGTAATTATTTTAAGGGAGACTATGAAGAACTAAATAAGCACTTTGCCAGGATAAATTGGGATGACAAATTGTCTGTTGAATCCGTTGACGTTGCAGTTGAGTCGTTTTACTCAGAAATTAAAATTGCCGTGGAGCGTTTCATTCCCTTAGTTAAAAAACCGAAAATACATAAATATCCTTTTTGGTACAGTCGTGCACTTATTGGAATCATTCGTGAGAAAGCTAAGTTGCATAAACGGTGGAAAAAATATGGTAATCCCAGGGACTACTATGAATTTGCATTGCTACGTTCCCGACAACAAAATGTTGAGGAATCATCTTTTCAAAGCTATATAACTCGAACAGAAAAAGCGATTAGCCATTCACCAAAACACTTTTGGACCTATGTAAAAAATAAAAGAGGCGTTAGTCAATACCCAAAAACAATGATTTTAAATGAGGAGACATTTGATTCTGGTAATAACATTTGCACAGCATTTAATAAATACTTTCACAGTGTTTTCGCCAGTCCATCTTCAACCTCTTCCTCTTTTACGAGTACCCACAATGAAGTGAACTCAGCGAATGTACTAACTAACCTCTTTGTCACCAAATACACCGTACTTAAAACCTTACGCGCGTTAGATACAACAAAGGGTCCTGGTACTGATGGATTGCCTCCTATTTTCTTGTACAATTGCGCTAAAAGTTTAGCACATCCTATAGCTTTATTATTTCAAAAGTCTTTAGCCGAGTGCGTCTATCCCTCCCTATGGAAAACAGCTCATATAGTTCCAGTACATAAGAAGGGGCTCAAGATAGATATAAAAAACTATCGTCCTATATCCATTCTTAACACAATTAGCAAAATTTTTGAGAAAATCATCTACAACAGTATATCCAGTCATCTCAAACGGTATAGGCCAGAACCAACATGGATTTGTTAGGAAACGATCAACCGCATCTAACTTGGCCACGTTTTGTAACTACGTATTGCATAATATGGAAGCCGGTGGCCAGGTGGACGTGATCTACACGGATTTCGAAAAAGCATTCGATCGTGTGGATCACATAATCTTATTGGCCAAATTACAAAGGCTTGGGATCCATGGGGATTTACTGAGATGGATTAAGTCATACTTGTCGAATCGATCGCAAGCCGTGGTTATGGGAGGTTTCAAATCAGACTTCGTGAACATCCCCTCCGGTGTACCCCAGGGATCTTTACTGGGTCCTCTTTTTTACTGCGCTTACCTGTATGACATTCAAGCGTGTTTCAAATCCGCGGAACATCTCATGTACGCCGATGACATGAAAATATACATGTGTGTAAAATCCAGACTTGATTGTGAACTAATGCAGCGTGATCTGGATGCATTATTCAGGTATTATCAACAAAACAATATCACTGTCAATGTCTCAAAGTGTCAATGCATTAGCTTCAGCCGTTCCAAGTACCCAATTAGGTACCCGTATGGATTCAGTCATAATGAGATCAAAAGGGTCGATTTGGTCAGAGATCTTGGAATGATGCTGGATTCAAAGTTGCTTTTTGACCGGCATGTTGAAACATCACCAATAGAGCCTCTCGAAACCTTGGGTTCGTAATGCGTATTAGTAAACCATTCAGGAATTGCCATACTCTAAAGATTATATATTATGCTTACGTGCGAAGCATTTTAGAGTACTGTAGCCCAATATGGTCACCCCAATACGAGGTTTATACTAATAGAATAGAAAATCTACAAAAAAAGTTTGTCAAGTTCCTAAATTTCAAATCCCGTAGACGTCATGATTCCTATTCTCTGGACTGCAAACACTACGATATACTTCCTCTTGTGGATAGGCGTAAAATGTTAGACATGCTTTTTCTTTTTGATATCGTGCGAGGTCACTTGGACAGCAGTGATCTGCTATCGTGTATACATTTCTGTACCCCTAAAACGCGTACCAGACATACAAAATTACTCAGCATCCCGGGCTACCGCACAACATATGGGAGAAATGCTGTTATGACCCGACTGCCTCGCATATACTCTGAGTATTTTGAAAATGTCGATATATTTCTCTTATCCAAACAATCATATCGGAAAGAAATAAAGCAGATTTTGTTTAGTAGACAAATTGTGCCGTAACTCAACTCATATCATTTGTTTTTTTAATAACTATGCAAGGTGTAAGTAATTCAAAAGCAAAGCATCATAATTATAGTTGTGAAATGTAGTTTCAATCTTACAGTGTTTAGATTACACAATTTAATGTTTTGTTATTCCCCTGATTTAGCTATAACTGTAATAGTATATCTTATGGTGATTTCTTACCCTTTTAATCTTTTTTAAATCTTTTCGTTTACTAAATTTTAGTTAACATAGTTTTATAAATGCCGTGGAACTCTGTTATTGGTTTAAGTGATAATTGTCACCATTTCACTATGAATGTGCAGCGTGTGTAGACTTCACTTTTATATGTTAGTAACTTCCACAATCTGCATTAGGTTGTGCATTGATAGTGAGGTGGACCCTCTTTACTCATGTAACGTAATAAATAAACAGTTGAGTTTCCTAAAATAAATAAATAAATAAATAAATAAATTGAGTCAAGGGCTGATGCTCAGTAAAACAGCATTTTTTCATTCCAAGACATTGAGTTTTATTTCCAAATAAAACAATGTATGGAGAGCTGCCATTGTTTTTTCTTTGATAGGTTTTCAACTTTATTCTAAACACATTAAGGTTCATGTTCAATTGGGAGAATTTGACAGTTTGGGGTAGGTTGATGTGCTGGCGTCAGTACATCGGCTACCCTAGTGTGTCAAATTTCTTTGATACTTTTTCAATTTTATGACAACTAGAATAGCGTTCATGTTCAATGGGAAAAATACAGTTCTGGGTAGCTTGATGTGCTTGCCTACCACAGAGAGTGTTGACGTCACTGATGGTGGTTGTGGAGGTCGTGGTGGGTTAGATATAGTTGTACCTACTGTAGGTACATCGCCGCTTAACCCTTCTAGAATATCAGGCGTGATGTTATATTAGGGGTTAAGATAGTATATCAAGGACAAAGCAGATATCAAATAATATTCATTCATTTCAATTTTTCTTTTTATTACTTTGATAAAAAATGTATATCTTATACCTAATTAGCACAAAGAAACAATTGTTTATTAATAGCGGAAGAGCGAGGTTTATCCCATCACAAGTATCTTCGGATTATTTTCTGGGAAGCCCCGGCAACTTAATTGCATGGATTTAAGATAATAAACACATTTTTTATTTTTTTATAATAACGTGTTACAAAGAGAAATTCCAATTATCATATGTACTTAGTTCTCTTTTTATTAAAATAAATCTACGCGTATCTTATCGCTATCTTCACTAACACTTTTACTCCACTCGTTCTGGGAATCGACCGAGTGACACGTAATGCAGATGCCAATTGGTCAACTTCTGCACCAGTTGAACAAAAAAACATAATAATACGGTTAAATTTCATTCAAAAGAACCGCAAGTCTTATAAACAAGCATATTATCTTGAGTTTGTGTAAATTCAAATTAGAAGCCGCAAAACAATAATAAAGTACAAAGTGAATAAGCAATCTGTCTGACAAATTAAACTAACTTGAAAATTACTTTTATTGGCCAAATTGTGTCAACCACAAAATTGAGGGCAACAAGCATAATTCTCTCATTAAAATATTCAAAAGACCACAATTAAGACGATTTGATTGTTCTAATAGAATTGTACATCCACAAATTAGAAATAAATTAATTATGGATTTTTTTTAATGAACTTTTCACAGGTGACCGTTTTTTAATGATTATCCTGTACGAGACCATTGATGTTAATTTTGTTTGTAATACTTAAAAAGATAAATTGCGGGGCTTGTGGGTAAATTATAACATCGATTAAAGGTTAAGCTGCTCTTGCCGAGGTCGGTCCGTGGATGGGTGATCATTTAACATATCAAGACATGCACATAGAGCCTTGAAAATCATGTAAAGCCGTTGGTCTTGGCTGTGATTTGTAGATTTTAGACAGTCGTTTCGAGGAGTCAGAACTATTCTGGACGCTCTTACATATCATCGTCTCATCTTAAAAGTAAAATTCTTTATTCTTTTTTTATGATAATCTTTCACATTGAATTGTAAGTCTTATTTAAAAAGTTTTAATTAACACATTAAGTAGAGTTGTTTATATAAATCCGCTGATTAATAATTTATATGATACACAATATTAAGGAGGTGCATGATTATAAAATATCATAAATCAATATAAAATAGTTCTTTAGACAACAGGTTTGTGTGATGAGCACGATCATTTGTTCTGTGTTTGGGTGTAATTTATGTATGTGTATGATATGTATGCACTTGGGAGTATAAAGATACCGGGCTGGTATCCGCAACTCCACGTCAAAGCGCGTATTTTGCGGATGGGCCATAATCTACAACGCGGGCCCAGTGCGAATTGGTCTTGTCTTCAAATGTTTTGGTTCTAGGACATGCCGGTTTCCTCATGATGTTTTCCTTCACCGTTTTTAAAAGCAGTGATGTTGAAATAAATTTGACGAAGTAATGCGCCTTGTCTGGGTTCGAACCCCCGACTTACAGTTCGTAAATCGGGGCCGCCACCACTGGGCCACCGCTGCTCTCTACTTGGGAATATAATAAGTCTGATTATACATTGTCTTATAGCACAAGCTCTGCTCAAGTTGGGACTAGATGGCGTTATGTGAAATTTCCTTTTCTTATCAAGTTGTGTGACTCGTATGTGAAAGTAGTGGAATATTTATATTTGTTTATTTATTGTACTTTTCTGTAACGTGGCCGTCTTCAAGTAATCGTGAGATCATTATTTACAGACGAAATACTTTATCAGCCGAGAAATCCGGGCGACAGAACAAGTTTAACGTCTTCTTAAGCATGGGTCTCAAGGACCACTGACGTGTCAAGATCTATCACCCATTTATCCAAATGTTGCTTACATACTGGAAACAATATAACTATGTAGCGTGCCAATAATGTCAGCTCGCTGATCCGAAGTCGGTACATAGCAGTGAATCAACTGGACAATTGATTTACGTGCTCCGCTGAGTAACGGCCTGCAACGCAGTTTGGATATCCTCCAGTTAAACGTGACGGATAGGAAGGTGATAAATACTGCTCTGTTGTGATTAATTCGCGTAATGATAGCGCTGTTAATTAGCTCCCGGTCCGAGGTTTATTATTACAGTGATCTGTTAGCTGGTAATAACATAGGTGGGCTCGTTAATTTGATTAATCACGTAGCTAACTGCAAATAGTTTGTCTTATTTTTTCGTCCAATAAAATCAATGAAACAAATGTCATTTATTCAAATTAGGCTAAGGATTTGCACTTTTTGAACGTCAAAAAATTACATAAAACAGTCCCCCAAAATGCCCTCCCTTCACCACTTCCTAGTGTTTCACTATAAATCACTTTTAAATAGCCTCAGATTCCTACCGTAACGAGAAAAACATAAAAAAGATATTGACGTTAATTAAAAATGGGTTTTTGAAAACAAAGACTCCATTGTTAAAAATAAAGCGTTGTTATACTTAACTCTGTATCTGTGTGTAGATCTCTTGCTTCGTAGCTACCAAAAGATGGACCGATTTTGATGCGTTTTTTTTTTGTTCGTACGATCGTATAATTTTTATTACAACCGAATTTTAATTTATAATAATTTCTCGTAAAACACCCATTTGTTCCGATACATCCCTGCTTTTTATTTACCCCGTATTGCTGGCACAATTTTATATTGGTAAGTACCTACTTACCTGCTTCATTTTTCAGTGCCGATACTTTGACCACAGTTCAGTTATAAATTTCCGACAAAATAGTATTTCGTATACTAGTTTCCCAGAAGAGCACCCGTCAAAGTCTTTTGTTTTGCGCTGACCCCATCTCAACCCACTGTCAGAACTATCAGCTGTCAATGAGTATCACGTAACATGTCCTCCATTGACTCTCTCGGGACATTTTTAAGAAACACAAATATATAAAGTTACGTGTTACGTTCAAAAGTAGCTGATATAAGTTGTAGATAGTATTTATGTAATTCATTTATTATGTTAGTACGAGCTTGTTTTTATTTGACTGTACTGTGTGTTAATTATGTTTGTATGCCTGTTATCGGCTGATCATACTGTACCTATGTTTCACAAATAAAAGTTCTGATTTTGATTCATATATGTTTGCATTTTATAAGTCAAAAGTCAAATGATTTATATGATACAATTCATAAGGTTTAATATGGAGAAGAGTGGGCAGAAACTCTGTGCTTACTCTTTTAAAATATGTTTTACAATATTTTGTATACATTTATCAGATTTTTTGTAGACGACGCACCTTGAATAAAAACTGCTATACTGAGATAGGTACAAGGTGATAAAAAAAAGCAATCCAGCTGAAATTTTGATTATTGTATTGATAGAAGCGTGGTGCTCCAAAATTTACAAATATTTAATAACTAGTTTCTGCCCGCGACTTCGTACGCGGATCCTGTTGCTTATGCCAGCGACAACGGGGTCGTCAAAATCGAAGATCTAAAACGTCTGATGTCGAATTCTAAAAGCCCGGAGACGGGTAAACAATGGGATGCGCGAGACGATTCAAGACGTTCCAGATTTTTTATTTTTGTTGATCAACAGGAAATGCCATCAGACTTAACAACTTTTTCTAAAGCGCCATTTCTATTATGTATATGTTATATTGTCGCAGGGCTTTTGGAGTTCCACTACAGGTGCTCTAGATCTTCAAATTTAGTCTCACAGCAGAAAACACTCTTCACGTGCAATAGTTTTTGCAATGGCACCATTTTTATATCTCTTTTACTTTAGGTGTTCCATTTTCCAAAATAAATTATAGCCTATATGTTGCGTACACGATCAGCGGTCAGTCGCGCATCTCCTTCCTCCACTTATCTCTAGAGTCGATGCGTATATACGCTGAAAACTCAAGCGTCATGCTTTTTCCGTGAACGTCTCCAACCCGCGAGACAGTGCATGATGTTCACGATCAGCGGTCAGTCGCGCACATATTCTTCACTGGTGTCTAGAGACCTGGATACCTGGTAGATGCGTAAATACGCTGAGAATGCAGGCGTGCTTCGCGATCCCAAGAAGTTTCCGCGGAGCGAGTTGCAGCCTCATGTTCTCGAATAGCATCAAGTCTCTCCTAACGCTCTTCGGTAGATTGTTGGGATCTTATGGTCTTTAATCATTTAGCACCTTTGGAACATTGGGAAAGATATAACCTCTTTCTAGGCATGGTTATAGTTTTATTGTGATGATACCTGATCAATTAAAATCCGTGCGTTTTATTCCATTAAAGTGGCTGCTCAACTGCGTTACCGGGTAGGCAACCATGTAACGAAGATAAAAAGGACTTTAAGCCAGTAGAGTCTAATTTTCAATGATATACCATCGTCATCGAAAATCAGTTCCGAACTGTTCCCGCCTTCACCGTGTGGAGGTACTTATGTTATTTTATAATTATGCAATGAAATTAGTGATTTCTATACCAAATGTTTCTGCTCTTCGATTTTTATAAGTCAACAGGAAATGCCTATCAGACCGAACAACTTTTGCTAAGACATCATTCCTATGTGAGTTATGGCGTAGCTGGGCTCTTGGAGTTCCCCAACTGGTGTTCTAGATCTTCGATTTTTATACGTCAACAGCGAGTGCTCACAAGGCTGAACAACTCTTGCTAAGACGTCATTACTATATATGTTACAGTGTAGCTGGGCTCTTGAAGTTCCTCATCAGGTGTTCCGGATCTTCAAATTTATTCTCTCAGCAGAAAATGCTCATCACGTGGAACAATTTTTGCTATGGTACCATTTTTGTATTTCCTATAGTTTAGCTGGTCTGTTGCGGTTCTGCATCAGGTGTTCCGGATCTTCAAATTTATTCTCTCAGCAGAAAATGCTCATCACGTGGAACAATTTTTTCTATGGTAACATTTTTGTATCTCCTATAGTTTAGCTGGTCTGTTGCGGTTCTGCATCAGGTGTTCCGGATCTTCAAATTTATTTACTCAGCAGAAAATGCTCATCACGTGAAACAATTTTTGCTATGGGACCATTTTTGTATCTCCTATAGTTTAGCTGGTCTGTTGCGGTTCTGCATCAGGTGTTCCGGATCTTCAAATTTATTCTCTCAACAGAAAATGCTCATCACGTGAAACAATTTTTGCTATGGTACCATTTTTGTATCTCCTATAGTTTAGCTGGTCTGTTACGGTTCCGCATCAGGTGTTCCAGTTTCCAAGATAAATTATAGCCTATGTGTTGACCAGACTTAATATCTATACAACAAAAAAAAAATCATTCAAATCCATCCAGTAGTTCCGAAGATTAGCGTGTGCAAACAAACAGACAAACAGACAAACAGACAAACAGACAAACAGACATACTTTTTTTTTTGGATTCGGGCTCTATTACTGTTTCTAAGCCCCCCTCCATTATTATTTTTTAAATATATTCAATGTACAGACACAGTTTTTTTACAGTCTTATTATATGTATAGATATAGATATTCCACAACTTTCACATAACGCGATTTAGCCCCAAGCTAAGCTGAGCTTGCGTTATGGGTACTTAACAGCTGGTAAACATACTCACATATTTCTAAATACATATTATAGATAAATAATATTCAGACACAGAAATAATGATTGTACTCATCACACAAATATTTGTCCTGGGTGGGAATCGAACAAAAAACCCACGACCTCCGGCATAGCAGGGGCCCTGACCCCTAACTACTAGACCAACAGGCCAGTCACAATTTGAACAATAGATCATGAATTCATCATGATTATTAATCATTAAATCATAAATTGGTGGATTTTTCCTTCGAAAATATTTTAATCACACCTTTGTTGACCTGATAGTGTTTTGACTCCAAACTCCCAATCTGTGAATATTCACGTAATAGAGGCCAATGTGCACACGGACGACCGGACACTGGACGATTACAGATCAGTGATGTTACACAATTGTGAAGTTGCAGCTGATTTGCAGGATTGAACCGCCAATTCGGATAATGAATGGTTTAAGAGTTAGAGGTAGCCTTATAATAAATTACATTTATTTCTGCAAAGTTTTTATATACAAACACTTTCCCGGGAGTTTAGGAGCTTGTGGCTAAATAGTATATCGAAGGTTAAGCAACGCTCGACGAGGTCGGTCTGTGGGTGGGCGGGTGTCCATTCATTACATATCAAGTCTCCTCCTTGCCTTGGAAAGCACGTTAAGCCGTTGATTCCGGCTGTCATTTGTAGATCTTTGACTGTCGTACGGGAAGTCAGATGCCCGAAAGTCTGACCACCGGGTTAACCAAGGGTTCTCGTCTTACCCAGTACCAGGGTTTGGAGGTCTGACAAGCAGTTGATCCATGTAAAACACTGGTATTCAGCTGAATCCGGTTGAACTGGAAGCTGACCCGAACATAGTTCCGTAGATGAGTTCTGATAACTATGTGTCTAAAGATAAAGATAATATTTATTTCCAAGTACATGGTACATTTAGGTCTTAAATTATATATTGCATCACACATACTACCATTACTGGTGTAGAAATATTATAGAGACATTACAAGAATTATAGCAAATTGAGATTTCAGAATAATATATCTAAATGGTCTAACTTCTATATTACTTTCATAACTCATTGAGAACGAGAAATATAATAAACATTGGTAAACACAATATTGTCGTGATGAGTCGGCGACAGAATTTCCACAACATCAAAAAGTTCACACCGCCATCATGCGCCAGTGCGGATATTCGGTTATTTTCGGATAGAAGTCCGTCCGTCGGGGACGAACGTGCCGCTAACGAGCCAATCCCGAAATGGAAGCGTTCGCGCGTTGCCATCACGAACGCAAAAATCAGGCGTTTTTGATGTTTATACCATAAGCTTTATAGCCTACCACGGCGGGTTTATGTGCCTCTTGATCGAGGAGGGTGCGAGATAATCGATATAATGCGTTTTATAAACATGTTGTCGTACATACCACCGTCTCAAGGAGAAAACGTGTGCCTTTGAGTCGTTATGTTGAAACTCAAAAATGTATGTCTCTTTTGACATAAGGGCTGATTTTTTAATATTCTGATAACTTTTATCTAGAGCATGAATATGGCGGTTTGACATGTTATCCAAATAAAACTGTCAAATCGTCATTTTTATTCCTCAGCAGTTTTTGAAAAATAAGCCCTAAAATAGTTAAACATAATATGATAGGTATCAATTTCAGTACGGAATATTAAAGTAGCTTTACAGATATATTTGCTTTTATTAGGGACAAGAAATTAGATTTATTCGTGTAAATGTAAAACACATAACTTTAAAATAAATTTTAAACGCTCTGAAGTGGGTTTACCAATGCGTCATTTTATTTCGTCTATCAATACGGCTGATAGCAAACCGCAGACACATTATACGCCGGTTTATTAAAAACACAAAACGAAAACTGATACGTCAGTGCATTATTTCCCGATCACTATCAGACAGAATCACCACAATCGTATTTTAATGCTATTATTTCACAAATGGATGCTGCTCATCCCCCGGGCGTCATCCACACGCCTCCTACGACACCCAAGGGGGGAGATAGGACACTCCTATTTATAACCAGGAACTGCCATGAATTGAATATTACCTGAAAGTCTGCCTGAAAATGTAAAAGTACTAGATTTATATTCGCAACATTTTATAGCGAATATTGCACGGAAGCAGAGGAGACGAATCGACGTAAAATTAGTGAGTTAACTTTGTTGGGTGGAATATCTTGTTGACGGCCTGCGTGAAAATATTCCGTTCAAGCCAAAATACATTATTTATGAAAATTTACATTCCGTGGTCTGTCTACCGTTACAAAAATACTACGGCCTGGCTGTTGTTAGGCAAAATGAACCCGTGCCTTTCCCAGTACAAATTAAGAGCCGTCTACTCGAAACGTTTCATCGTAAGTCCCTTCACACTTCCGCCGTCCGCCCCAAAACCAATCAACTGATTCCCCTCAATAATCTACGGAGAGGACAGTTCCATCGTTCGAACATCGAGTAAATCTGAGTATATCGGGCCGGTCCATTAGGACGTCCCGCCAATAATTCAAGTCTGACAACTGCATTACAGGATCCGCTCCCAGAGATAAGAGGCGGTCGGGACTGCATACAAATGTACTTTACGATTAAGCAAAAAGGTTTTGGTGTATGCAAATTTTTCGACTGACCTTTTTGCTGTGCGGTTGCTGGCTAATTTAAGAACACTCTTACCGGTTATATTAGGATAAGAATTATTTATAATACTGTACGCAAGCATCATCGTGGAGTTAAAAATAAAATATTATAACGATAACATTCTTTAGAAGTTCAAAATACCAACAAGACTTGTCTATTTATATAATAATCTATACTAATATATAAAGGGGAAATGTTTGATTGTTTGTTTGCATTGAATAGGCTCCGAAACTACTAGACCCGGGTGACATAGGCTACTTTTTATCCCTGTACCCCCACAGGAACGGGAACAATGTGGGTGAAACCGCGGGACGTCTGCTAGTTATGTTATAAAAAGGAAAGATTTAATGTTTTGTTTGTTTGTTTGCAAATAGACTCCGAAACTACTGAACCGATTCGAAATACTCTTTCACCGTTGGGAAGCTACACTATCTCGGGTGACATAGGCTACTTTTATTCCAGTATTCCCACGGGAACGGGACTACGTGGGTGAAACCACGTGACGTCTGCTGGTCTTGCAATAAATGAAAAACTACACCCTTAATGAAGTAGCTGGCTAAGGGAAAAGGAACGTAACAATAGTTGCGCTTTATGACGAACCAGCAATGAAAGTCAAATAAAGAAAAAAGAGAGGAAAAGATAAAAAGTTTATTGTTTCCTTTGCCAGACAGTAATAAAGTACATTCAGCGCGGTCCAGGTCGCCACTCGGCACAATTTTTATTCCAATATAATTGAAATTGATTAATCCGTAACATGGAAAGTCAATTTATGTTTGACTTCTATCGGTATGGAATTAGGAATTATTGCTTAATTGAAATTCGTGTCTGGATATTTGTTATTGTTTCCAGTGTAGCGGGTAAACATAGATTAACGTAGAAAAATGTAGGTACCTAAATACAACGACAGACTTCTTTTGAAACTTGAAGAATTCACTGAAAATCATGTTTTATAACTTAGGTACTGGTATAAATAGAATTACCATACACACTCGATTTCCTTAACGCTCCAACATAATTATTATTTTCTATTAAAATTGTCAATTAAAAAAAACGAACGAGTCAAATTAAAACCGCCCCATTTATTTCGTTAGTTAAAAACCCCGAATGTAAGGAAAACTCAAATTGTATGATGCGTTATGCAACAGTGCCGTAAAAGTTTTTACATCTATACACATTGTTTGTTGGTCCGACTTTTTTTTAAAAGATTGCCAATGTTCTTTCACTGTCGGTATATTTTTCATTCTTTAATAAGTTCATCAAATAGTTTTCATTGAAAATCCTTTCAAATCGATTGTTTTATTCGCAAAGCTCGCAATACGTATTTCATAAAAAGCAAATAAACTAAGTTCTAAACTTTATCGTTCTTCGATTGTACCTTAGCCTGTCGTAACCTTTATTGTACCTTATAACAAACAAGTCATGAAAATCATTAAAAATTAAACTTTTAGCAATGAAAAGACACGGCAGTTACTGAAACCTGATTACTTACTCAAAATGTAGACAAGAGAAGTTAGCTCGTGAGTTTCTAAAATAAAAATGTCTTATTCTCCAAAACTTGGCACCGCTTTATATTTTAATTTTTCCAGTTGACGGAACAAGCAAGGGCGGTAACTTGGCTCACTTGTGTACACACAATTTTACTAAATAAAAACTGTTTCGCAGTTTTTATCTAAATTAATTTTATGAACTCATAACTTCTCTAAGGTTTTCTAATCAGAACTAGAGCATAAAAAGCATTCCTATCAAATATTCATTTTTTTCATAAAAGTAATATATTAAATGTGGTCTACATTTAATATATTACTTTTATGAAAAAAATGAATATTTGATAGGAATGCTTTGATTTCCTACCTTATTACGAGTGAACAAGAGGCTACATTGCCTCTGGTTATGTTATTACGGTCAACGATTTCCCGTTATAAATAATTTGTGGCGGCTTTATGAATTTGTGAACCGTTTCTCTAGTTATTATTTTATTAAAAGAGCTGCTTTAATTATTTAAAGGCATGTCTTTGGGCACACGCAAACATTTAATGGGCAGTGAACAATTTAAGTTACGTATAATTTGAAGCTGAAATAATAGTGTTGATGCTATTTTTTTGAATTAACCGTAAATAAAACATTTACAATAAATTGGTTAGTTTTGGCTGCCAGTTTAATTTTTTATAAATAATTTTGTTATTTGGTTGAATGTTATTCTTTGCCATTATAATTATAAAATGCATTTTTATTTTTGTCTTAATTAGTGGTGATTTTCACATTGTTTGATTTTGAAATTATTTGATTTCGACATTTTCTGGTTTAGACATTATTATTGACTAATGATTATTTTGACACTATTAGTAATTATTACCAAAAATTTTTAAATGTATGTACTAACACTAGTATTTAAGATATTTACGTTTTACTAACAGTTGGATTGTATGATCTATTGAATAAATGCTTTATTATTAGATATTAATGGTGCACAGGGTGGAAATTCTCAGTCTCTGTGATTTTGTTAAATAAATAATTTGTAGCCTTTTAACTTTTATACGAACAATTATAATTATTTTGTTATTATATCTACCAACCTGCTCGACCTGTATCTATGTATTACTTTGGTTAAATAAGCATTATTATATTTATTATTATAGATTATTATTAATCTATAATAATAAATATAATATATTATATTTATTATATTATTCATGAACCCATTAATAAATTTTGTTCACCTCTTTTGCCAACAATATAGGTACAGATCGATATAATGAACCAACCTCTGCATCCGACCCCGCTGGGTGTAGCCATTAATTTTATCATTACGGCTAAAATAATTGACGGTTTGATTGCTCACTGCTGATCTTGGCTGCTTTGGAGTGTTCCCAATTTATTCGCTAATGAACGATTTAGAGCGCCTAGAAAGCTGACTTGCATTCAGGATTGAAGTAGAAGAGTGTAGTAAAGTTTCAAAGATGAAGTGGGTTCGTTATTTAATATCCAACTAGCCTCGTGCTGAAAAGGTCAACAGCGTAGGTTCATTTATAAAACGTTTAAATCTAAAAAGGAGGAGGTTCGTTTTTAAATTAAAAAAGGATGTGCACTTATCTGAATTAATATTTAAGTAGTATATAGTTTTCTATTATTAAGGCATATTTTCGCAACGCATGCGATTGAGTAACATTGTATTAAACACCAAAACCCGGTGCAAGAATAACTTGTGTCTGAGTTTTTATAAAATAAGTAATAGATAATCATAAAACCAATGCGAACGTAAGGTAACAAAACGCCTAAAAATCGCGTGATTAGAATGACGTTAAAAAATAATTAAATTGGTGGGAACCAAGTTCATTATTTTTGTATTTCTTGTTGTTATAGAAATACCGATTGAGCTTCTTTTTTAGAGCACCTATGCGTTTAGCACTAATCATTATAGGTTAGGGAACCATTGGTGCTGAATGCATAGGTGCCCTAAAATTAGTGCTTCATCGGTATCAATAAAACACTACTAATAGAGATAGATAAACACCAAGAAACTTCAGCAAAGCGTAGGCTTACCAATAGGGTCTCTTTGGCACCCTTAGGGTATAAACGGAACTATAAAAATAAGACACTTCTATCTAAATATTCCTCCAACAAATGAGTCGGTGAGCTCCTCCAACCCTTAACAAAATGCAAGTCAATAACAGAAACTCTCTTATCCTCATCAGGTTGTAAATGTGATTAGTTCATAGACGGTATTAATCGAGGCACGCTTAAAATATTCAGTAGGGGCAGATCGGGACGCCTTAATTGAATCAAATATGTATACAGGGGCAAGACGCGGACCGGGATGAAATTCACGGCGACCGGGGTCATTTCAGTTATTCAAAACTTTACGCGATATTAATTTTGTACATTTGTTAATGTATGGCTGCGATTTTGTGAACAGGTCACGAGACTTCTGGGTAGTTTGCCAGATAAGTTTTAGTTTAATGCTTTAAAGTTTGTAATAACTTGTTTATGTTGGTTAACCAAAACCCCATGGTTTTAAGTTTTGTAACTATCAAAGCCATAAAAACTAAAAGCATCCACTAAGTGAAAAGTGACTTGTTGGGAAAAGTCTAACTATTTTAAGTACTGGCAATAACAGCCATATCCATTACATGTCAACACATGGAGCTTTTTTTTTTTTTTAATAATACCAGCCTGTTACTGTCCCACTGCAGGGCAAAGGCCTCTTCTCATACAGAGAAGGCTTGAGCATTGATCACCACGCTTGCTCAAGGCGGATTGGCGATTTCAAACTTATATTAACTATAAGTCCAGGTTTCCTCACGATGTTTTCCTTCACCGATGTCAATGATGTCTAAGATAAACTTAGAAAGTACATATGAATTGAAAAAGTCACATTAGTACTTACCCGGATTTGAACCACAACCTCGTGCATGAGAGGTAGGCGCCTTAACCTCTGGGCCATCATGTAAATTTTTTTATTTAGAAAAAAAAACAAATTAAATTCAATTCGGGCCCCAAAACAATCAACCGGTCACAGTAACAAAATGCCCGTATAATTCACGTGGCTGTCGCCTTAACAAATTTTCATTAAGTTCTGTGAGTGTTTATGAAACTTTGACTTCGTCCAAATTTTCCTCCGAGAGTCCCCGAGCTTCGTGACGATGCTGCCTCAAAGGACCAGCAAAGACAGCTAATTAAATGATATTCAAGTTGAAAGAGGTTCAAGATGTTCGATCGGGAAGTTTCTCTATAAATTCATAACGCTTAATACACTGTTCAGAGTTTACCTGCTTATTTAAGGTAGAGGGTCAAAATTAGATGAAAAGGCTTCTTATTATTCTCTTGCCCTAAAATCGTGGGCGCATGTAACACAGTTTGGGATGGTTAAAATTAATGGATAATTCCTTCATGTATTTTTGGTTGGATAAAACATAAAACTGTGCTTTCACGTTTTAGAATTACTTTAGCGTATAGCTACTAAATCTTTTCCTTCGTAAAGGCAAGGGAAAAAGGCAAACCACGCATCAATTTGAACATTTTTTTCCTACAGTAAATCATTGTAATATTCTAAATGGTCCTCGGGTACTGACACATTTACGAGTATTTGCAGACCTCAACGAAGGCGTTCCCACAAACCGCATTTTATGTACATTACTCTTAATAAATCTTGGGCTTGGTTTAGGGAAGCGTAAATTGCGCGCGTAGCTTACACTTCTAACACCACGAAAACTAAAATAATGAGACTTATGGATAAATAGGCCTGGTGTGGTTAGTGCAAAGAAGATAATTAAAAAAGTGAAAGACTTAGACGGTGATGGCGGAGAAATTTAGTCTCTTACATGACTGATAAAAGATTAAAGATTAACAATTTATTGGTAGGTAATTTAGATAGGTATTGGATAGTTGTTAATATATATCAATAGTTATAGACAAATAGTAAAGTTCTTAAAATCGGCTCAGAAATATATTTAATTTTCACAAGCACATTTAAGTTCTTCATTATCTTAAAAATGCTGGACGTTACTCTAATATATTTTTTAACAATACAAACGCGACAAAAGCAACATTTCTACAAACATTCCAGAAATAAAAATGTCACGAAAACGATCTTGGAAAAAGATATTAGAAAATTCTAAATGAAGTTAAGTACAAAAACCGTTTCAGACGTTAAAAAGAAGTTTCATATCCCCGAGCATTAAACCTGTTCTCATAACAATCACTTTAAAGTGCTCGAGTTATGCTCGTAGCGAGCAATCGCTTTATAGTGCTCGACTTTATGCTCGTGAGACGAATGCTTTTATTATTGAAGTTGGTAAAAGTTTGTCAAAAACCGTTTCGGTTTTATCTTGGCCGTTTTATTTGCATGTTGAGTGAGAATTATGATTCCCCTTTGTGATTTTAAGTTTTTGCTCTTCCTAGTTTATTCTCTGTTGAACTCAGAAATCTAAATAAAGGTGAGAACATCTCTATTTATTTTGAGATCAGTGTGTGCTTTAGTAAACAACCCAGTCTTTAATGCAGTATATTTCTGGTTTAATTTAATACTCTCATAATAGATCTATTATAAGATAGTCGGTATGTAAGTATCTATTTTATTTAAAAATCTAATCAACTAGATATACATATAACAATATCTTCTGATATCAAATTTACAAATAGGAAAAATAAACGCCTGAAATTAAGCTCCAATATCCGAAAATATTTTCAAATTTTATATCCCCTAAACGTGTTCCAAATTATGTTAAGCACACTTAATTCTGTATCTTCTTACAATTTGATCATGATTACGATCGATCGCGCTAGGGATACAACGTCGCCAGCGTATCGTCGTCGTGTCGTGAATGTGAAACAAGCCTATTAGCTTTATAGGATCTAAAGTCGTTATGTAAAAAGGAAGTATGGTAGGTTCGGTAGCGGCTGTTACAATAAAATAACACTTCGGGCTGAAAGGATCTGAAGTATGAGGTAACTGGCTAGAGAAAGAGGTTCGGTTTAGAGGAGAGGTGAAAGATGGTTTTCTAGGTTAATCTTTTTTTGGAAAAATATAAATTAGATACAGTTAAGTCAGAGAAAAGTAACACTTGAACTATTTAAACTGCCTTTACTGGTACAACATAAAAGCACTGACCAAGATAATTATCATCACTATATTGCGATTTTCCATATAACATATGATTATTCGATAGTTTAAAAGTAATCAGACCACTTTTTTCATTAAACTAATTGAGCAACTAACCTGCTAAGTTCAAATTATCCGTCTCATTTTTCTCTAAAACTCCTTCCAAGAACCTCATTAACAGCAACATTGACACACTTCTAAGAGCTTGCAATTAACTAATTGCAACTCCGACGCTGTTAGCAAAAAATGTAACGTCCAGACAGTTTTTCTCGCCTCGAAAGATACACGTGAAAGCAAATAGTAAGCCTTTTGCTGCTACTAACAAGACGTGTTTAAAGATGCAACATGTAGACGCAGTGACGCTCGCAGACGTCTGCGAAAGATTTGAGTACCTTTGCAACTTGCATCTTACTATTACGGTGCTTGAAGTAGGTACCGGTGAAACTTGCATCTGTGCAACTACTTGAATATCATGTAGGCAATGTTGACGACATGTATTTGTGTACTGTCCATGAGTGTTTGGAGCGTTGCGATCAATAAAATAAAGACAATGGAATAGCAACCTTATGTGTTAGTCATTGTGGTTCGTTCCGGGAGTAATAAAATAACTATCAGAAGTAGATAACCATAACAAATAAGTTCTTCTTCTAATCGTGTGGTTAGTGGCTAAAATGGTGTCAGAGTTTATGATGCCCATGGGTCTCAGACTTTGCTTCATATGCAATCAAGAAATATCTCTCAGGCATGCCGGTTTCCTCACGATGTTTTCTTTCACCGTTTTTAAAGCAAGCGACAATTAAACAATACGCACATGAATCCGAAAAAGAGGTACTTACCTTGGGTACAAACCTATAATTTTGCAACCCGTCGGTCACACCACTACTAGGAAGTAGTACTTAACAAAAACAAATAAGTTAAAACAAAACATTTAAACTAAAGCTAAAGGTAACTTATTAAGCTATTCCTCCAAAACGCTTCGCAGTTAACAGTACCTGCTCAAAAGTGTTTGTGCAGAACTTATCCTAAAGTTACGCCTTCTGCCACCTCAAACAACCAGTATAGGTAATTATAGTATTCCCTTAGGACTGTACACGAAACTTGACTTATTTAGCTATCTGCTTTTTCGTTTAATATAACATGAAGATTTCCCAAGAGCGACGCTTAAAAAAGTTAGTAAGTTAGAAATACAAAAGTTCTAAAGCATCTGCTACAGAGTTGCGCTGCACGCAAAAAAAAAGTTAGCAAAAAAAAATAACAAGCTCGCAAAAGTTTCGGAATGTCTGGCTAATGCTGATTCACAGAGTTTTTATTTTGTCACCCGCTTTAACAAGAACCGTATTAGGTGTGGAATGAAAAGGTGCATTTTTAAAATGATTTTCTTTTTTCTTTTGCCGTTTTTTACCATATTAACTGTTTTATTTAAGTTTCACACAATATAGCAGTTGATTATTTGTGACACAATTGGATTCTGGAGGGACTAGGCAATGCTTGAAATAAGCATGTAAAATTAAACCATAAGTTCGCCGTAAAACAAACCAAATTCGTAAATATAACACGAATAAACGTAACGTAAACGTAGCGTAAAACAATTTAATTTATAAAAAGAACTAGTAGCCCACATAATGCAAATCTGTGAACGATTTGAAATATTTTTACCTCGTAATTTAAAAAATTGTTACGAAGATTTCGATTTATTAATAATTGTTCGAGTTTACTTGCCTTCTAAGTCGCGCGTTTGTGTAAAGACCTCTAATACTGTATTCCTTAGCTCCTGGAGAAACGACGGCAATTTGTGTCGAATATATTATGAGAAAATGAGAAATTATTCATCGTTCGCAAATCAGGGCTGTATTCGTTTGCAAATACTTTTTCGCTTCGAAACCCATCGCTGCGGCTCGCTCGAGTTACAGAGCTTTACGGTTAATTAGTTGGTATCAAAGCCACTGTTTTTTTGCAGTTAAAACGACCTTTTGATTGGTTTGAAATTGATACTTTTACAAATTTGTGGCATGGTTTTAACGTTTTATTTTGTTTAAAATTTAGAGTGGAATTGTATTTTTTGTGACTGTTATAAATATACTATATGAATTACCCATTATAGTAAAATCCCTATAATGGGTAATTTAATTTGCCACGTCTGGTCTGCGTCAAAGTCTGCATACTTTAGTGAAGACACTGTAACTATCACTCTGGAAAATACAAAACTTTTATTTCGGTCTTTTAGAACTATAAGACCTTTCTTCATCACTACAACTAAATTCACCATAGATAGATATTTCATAACTTTCACACTACACCCTTTTGTACAGCTCTACTCGTACTAGACAACCGATAAACACACTTCCTTATATTTTTTTAAATACTATCACACTCAGACCCAGAACAAATGATCGTGCTCATCACACAAACATTAATTTGTGTTGGGTGGAAAACCCAACCTCCTGGGTAGCAGTCAGGGACAATAACCACTAGGCCAACAGGCCAATTGAAGGCCGACAGGCCTTTTAGTTCAGTCACCACTTCACACTATCACAATACTAACTCAGTGCCCTTATTTGCAGTGGTCTGGCAAGACTGGCAGGTGCATGTGACCTCCACACCCTCGGAGGCAGGTGGCCCTGCGCTCCTCACGTGCGTGGCTCCAGCAGCTGTGAAGGAGCATGCCTCCGTCGCCGCGTGGTACAGAGATGACTCTGTGCTGCCCGCCGCCGATCACCTTTGTAAGTAGCACCTATCTTTACAAAAATAGGATTAAAAATGTTGGACTTTTCATGACTTAATATTTTCTTCTGCGTGTTTTTGACTCAAAGTCGCAATAAACTTTACTTCACCCATCGCGCGTTTACGCTTTCATTCAATGTTTTTTTAGTTAAATCAATTCTCATAATATATAATGAGAATATCATTATATTTTTGTAGTCTCTTAGTTTTCAGAAAGACGTTTGTAAATGAAGCGATAAAATGCTTCGATAAATTTCAGCAAAATTATGATTTTCACGATCATTTTATTCCACTCAGATCTATATTTACAAACCTAAGGTACATTGTAAAGCCTATTGAAGAGAAACTGATAAGTTTCGCAATAATCAAAACTCAAATCTGGTTAAAAGATTTATGCTTCAGAATTCTTTAGATTACGGAGCTTTTGTGCGATGAACTTCAGATTGCTGACTGAGTAGGTACGCTAACAAGAATTTACTTCAAGAAGTATTCTTTTTTTTTTATTAGTTTAGCTTAAATCTGAGCACATTCAGCGTCGGTCACGTTCAACTAACTCACTGTCCACAACCATTACAATAAACCATCATTCCCAAAAGTTTACTTCGGAGACCGAATTTAATTTCACGTAAATTCTACGAAACTTGAGACTCCGGGGAAACATTAAGACGTCGTCTAAGTCTGATTCCCTTTTTATGGTGGGACTTTTAACTTGTACAACCAACAGAAGAGGCACCTATAGGTACCGGCAAATTATTTAACATTCCCAACAATAGAAAGATTTTTGGGAATTAATTAATTGGATTTCCAATCTGGCAAAGTGCAGTTTGATGACACAATTGGTGCAGTGGCTGCGGCTGAACAAAGATTTATATGGCCTACAAATATTTGTTCCGGGTATGGCTGTTTGTGTATCTGAGTTTAAATGTTTATAAACGCACCCACGACACAGAATAAATTCCTAGTGTAGAGCAATGTTTCCTAAAACAAAAACAATTCGCAGTAGCATGCTAGATAATGGATTTGTGTCCCTACCTTTATAGGATGCTTCTAAATGTTATAGCGATGTAGGGTTGTGTTCCGAGGAATTGTTTGATATGATGCCCACGGCCACTTTCTATCATCGCACCGCTCGCCGTCGACAGGGAGTTCATGCTCACCCACTGGAGCCGAAATGGTCCCGTACAGTGCGGTTTTACACTTGTATTGTGGAATGAGCTCCCTGCCTAGGTTTTCTTAGAGGGCTACAGTATAGAGTTCTTCAAAAGGAGAGTAATTAGGTTTTTAAAGGGTCGGCAACGCGCGTGTGGCGCCTCTGGTGTTGCAAGTGTCCATAGGCTACGGTAACCGCTTACCATCAGGTGGGCCGTAAGCTTGTTTGCCACCGTCGTGGTACAAAAAAAAAAGGTAAATACAAGTAACTTAATCGACTTCTCAACAGAATGTTTTTGTTCCCCCAGCTGGTACCACACTCCTGACTGATGAAGGTTGGCGGCTTATCATCAGGTCAGCTCGAGTAGAAGACTCCAGGGCACAGTATTCATGTTCAGTGCTTGACTCTCTGACTGGTGAAAGGCGAAGAAGTACACCAGTCAATATCGATGTCGCTCGTAAGTAATGCTGAAAATTTAACTTTTAAAGAAAATCGTTATACAAAAGCAATATTGAAATAAGCTATTTTGTACGATTGTTTTACATTTATTTCCTTTTGCTTCTAGTTTCTAAATATTTGGAGGTAGTGTATGTGAGCTTTGAATCCAATAACAAATCTCAAAGTCAAAGTCAATTCATTTAAAATTGCCGAATGCACTAGTATGCTTTCTCTCTGACCGCCAATCTAAATAATATTTTGGAGCTAGCAACACAATTTCTAATATAAAGAAATTAAAATGATAGTGAAATGAATTCTCAATATAATTTCATTCGGACCCTGATTTAAGAGGAGTAGTAATTGAATAATCAGACGAACTTACCTTAAGTGAAGTCCGATTATAATTTTATGAAGGGTGAACTGAAATATAATTTGACCACAAATGAGAGCCCTTCTCGATCGTGTCCTTACACGATCGAGAAGGGCTCTCATTTGTGGTCAAATTATATTTCAGTTCACCGAAATAAAATAAAACTTATTAGTTCACAAAGTCTTTCATACAATTTTAGTATGTCTAAATAATTTGAAATGTCTCAATGTCAAGGCTCCTTAGACCAAAAGCATCCTGGCATATTAAACTGAACCTTAGTACGACCGGAATTTAGTAGAAAATGAAACTTACCACGTTTTGTTGTTATCATCCTGAAATATTAAAATTGGATTCATTACCGAACTTTTGAAACTATAATTACGAATTTGTGTGAAACGTGTATTATTTTGTGGCAACGATATCATTGTAATAATAAATCAGTTTGTAATTACTTCACCTGTTAAAAAGCTATATTTATTATTTCTGTTTATATTCAGAAACACTTTTATAAGACATTCAAATTGTTTACAATATTTTTCGACGACTATTGACTGACTTTGTAAAACACTTTAAGATCATTTTGACGCTATGTTCGCTGCCTGCCTCATAAGTCTAGTGGTGGGTAGCGCTACTGCTGAGCATGAGGTCCTGTGTTTGATTTCCCGGTTCAGTAACCAATTATTAGATTTTTACATTTGAAATTTCTCAGTAGCAGCGCGTAGTCTGGATATGCACCCATTTGATAGCAATAGGCTCTAATTATATAGGATTTAAACATAAGTGACAAAATTTGGGTACCTACATTGGTATACCTCTACCGAACCATTCGGGGAATATAGGCGTGATGTTAGAATTATTATGTACGCTCTGTCTTCTGTTTTAGCTATGAGCGTGGCATCAGCTCCGCGCGGCGTCGCGCACGGCCAGTGGGAGGCGACAGTACGGAGAGGTGGCGACGTGGTCCTCCCGTGTCTAGTCCACTCCAATCCTCCTGCCACCATCATGTGAGTACCCAGCTTTAAATACCAATTAATTAACATATAGTTGCAAAGACGTTCAACGACAATTATAACACCCCTCTTTTGGCGTTGGGGGTTAATAAAAATGCAGTATCTAGCGATTTTGTACCATGTGTAAACTGCCTACCGGCTGCGGCCTTTCCGTCCGATTATATTAATCAAGGTGTCTTCAAGGATAGAGTAAACAGGCTTTTAATAAACTAGTGTGCTTTACCAACAACGATTCCATCACTGTGAAGGCAAGCACTTCACTAAATCACTAAAATAAAAATCGACTGTTAACATTCTGTCAGTACCTACGGTCTAAGACCCGGTCTGCACATCAACAAATCACAATTATGGTAGGTGGTAATTTAACGTAGAATACCTAACGTCTGGGTACCTAACCTACGAGTACTAGGAACAGTCCTTACTTAAGTGGTACCCCAACGTTATGTAAAATTTCATGGCTCAACGATAGGAAAGTATTATTTTTAACTTTTTAAATGTTTTTTGCGGTGCGGGTTTTTGTGTGAATTTAATTACAAATGCAAAGTCTCCTGCCAACTGAACGCATTGAGGGGTAATACAGACGGTATAACCAATTCATTACGTTATCCCGACCAAACAGGCCAGGGAACTGGCTAATGTAGGCAGGGGATAGCACCCATGGGAGCCGTAACTACACTAGCTCAGAGCAAAGTGAGAAAAATAATGAGGTAATACCGACGCAATAGTTCCTCGACCATACTTAACGAAGTCGAATGAAAACTGGTTTTATATATACATATATACTTACGGAGGTTGTGATTGTGACGTCATGAAGTAGAAGGTACACTTACTAGACCATGGCATTGTTTGATTAAAAGAAGGCTAGAATCACGAACTAACTGTTGTGATCTTGTTGAACAAACAAACAATAGCCCAATGGCTAAGGCGTTGGACTGGCGATCGAGAGTTCGTGAGTTCGATCCCCGCTCATTGCACTATTGACGTGAACCCACTCCAATAGAGCACACAAGCATACTTAGCTTAGTTAGAGAGGTTAACAAGACTACTAGTAATGTGCAACCCACTTTGAAATTGAAAAAAAAGCACATTTGTCTGTTAAGTGTCATAACATAAACATCACGCCTATATTCCCTTAAGGGCAAGACAGAAGTGAACCTCTAGTACACTCACATTTTGCCAGTTATGTTTAAGTCCGATGTGACCTAGGGCTAAGCCTATTGACAACAAACAGGAACAAATCCAGATTCCGGGCTGCACTTTATTGATCCGAGAATCGTATCTAGAAATCAGACTTTAAACCAATGACGCAATCACATTGTATTAAAAAACATTGTATGTACCTATCTTCCGAAACTTCACATTGGTTTATGTTTATTCGTGTAAACGATGGTTATTTATTATTATTAGTAACACATGGCACGTTTCTCACGACTGTTTTTATCACACTTACACAATTAGGTACATTTAATCGTATTATATTTTGGGACCCGTATTTCCTGTTACATAATATGATCAATATTAATGTAGCACACAAATACTTTTTGTTTCTTTCTGTAAATTTCCATTCGGTACAGACTCAAAAATACTTTGTTGATACCGTAAATGAAAAATTAATAGACACAGTGTTACAATAACCGTCCGAATAATTATAATGGTGTACATATTAGACCTTCGAACAGGCAACAAGCGCGCAGGTGTTACCAAGAAGTTACATCATGACATATTGCTATACACACACCGTCATAATTATAACTCTGAAATTAACAGCTAAGTTCATTCAGCTCGCAACAACAGCCACTCAAACAAAGCCAAACAAAACACAACCGCAAAAATCATATCTAAAAACCAACATCCAACGCGCTCCGCATTCCCAACTATGTTCTAGTAACAAAACAAACCCGGATATGTAAAGTGCGCATCACAAAGAACACATAAAGCCGAGCTCAGACGTCGTAAGCGCTGAGTGCGTACGACAGCGCGCCGACTGCCCGACGAGTCCCCGACGACTCGTAAACTGGAGGCCACTAAAACATAATTACCTACGTACTACGCGTCAACTCTAATATGTATAAAAGTCCTACTCGACTTTTGTATAATTAAGATTTTCTTAGAACCTACATTTTTATTGGAAAAGTTTAGTGGTGGCACCAACCGTTAAGGATTTGTTTAGTGTTAAGGTTTTGTGGAAAACCTCAGTATAATAATTATCATTTTTATTGCCATGACTCTAGACAGACATTGCGGGTAAAAAAAAACAATAAAACTTTAATTAGGCGTCAAAAGTTTGTTAAATAACTCTTTAGAAATATAATTTAGAATTTACGAGTAAGTACAAATTAATGAAGTCCTGAATTAAACATTAATTAACACGAGTGTCGAGCACATTTCAGAAAATATAAAATAGAGCCGGTGCAGGCGCGGGTGGTGCAGTTAGTGCTCAAAGCCACTTAAATCAGAGCTCGCAAGTGCACACGACTACACACTAACAAACGGCGCTTTGTTTGCTAGATAGACGATGGGGTGAAGTTTTTCACCCACCCAGTGTTTTATCGTATAATCCGGTTTTTATAAGAGACTGTCGTTTCATCGGTATTCTGGTATAAATCACCACTGTTTTTAGTCGAAAAAAAAATACCTACCATTTCTCGCACTACGAAATCAATTTCGAAAGAACGTTATTGTGTTCCTTGACAGCACATTTTTTTAGAATGTTTGTTTGGCGTCTAACTTATCGGGTTGCTCCATATTATTTATTATTAGTTTTATAAAATTTTACCTCGTTAAGAAAACTTATCAGCCGCAGAATCATGAAGCTGTTTAGTTACATGGTAACGAATAAGAAGAAATCGCTCAGGTAACAATGAAAAACTTGTGGGACTTTCGTTTACGCCAGTCCCACAAGTTTTTCTGTTTCCTTGGGGATTATCTTTATAATAACGTCAATAAGGGTCAAAATATATACGCGCTACACAAGTCCAGCTGTAAGAAAAAAGTTACCTCTTATTTAAAAACTCTTTCCTATGAAGACACTGAAAAGTTGCTCCACACAATTTCATAGTCCTTTGACTCAAAGACTTACTTACACATTTCACACACTTCACACCTTTCACACACAATCACCACCATTCACATTTACCTACACAATCACCACCATTCACTTACAAACTCACACATACACACACACACACTGTGACTGCTTTTATTGTTTTATTTAGTCTTACTACTTTCATTTATTTATTTTTGTTTATAATTGTTTGGTAGAAAAACATGTTACCTGCCTAGTTATTTATGATGCCACTAGTGGGGTCTGGTGACCTGTAACACAGGTTTTTTTCAAAAACCTACTTCAGGCACCAGCTCTCACAATGTGAATTATTATAGTTCAAAACTGTTAAGTGCTACAAAACCATTGTGAGAGAAAATAAATAAACTTATTATTATTATTATTACTTTTGTATCAAATTTGGTACACAGAACTATCCAATAATCAAGTTTTATACCCAACACAAACGAGTAGTCTGAACTACAGAGCTTTTTTTTTTAATTAAATACTAATCGGGCTATCAAATTTACAAAGATAACTGCATTTTAATTATTCTTAACGCTTGATGACATTTATTTTCTTTAGCCATTTCAATTTTTTTGTAAAACGTTGTAATAGTTTCATGACAGCTATATAAACTTTTATGAACAAGTAAAAAAACTATAACAATTACCTAAAGTTTTTTTTTTAAATTAATGTAATTGTATGTATAATTATGTTGAATGTAATGCAAAATGTAAAATACAAAACAGTATCAAACAATCCCATTCCAAAGTGGATAAAATATTTAACATTTATCACCACTTACTTTTTTTTGGTTCATGTTCAAATCGCTCTTTCGATAATCGCTCTTTTGATATTCTTTCTTTTTTATTATCGATCTTTGACAGTCGTTACTTGTAGTCAGAAGCTCGAAAGTCTGACAACCAGTTTAACCAAGGGGTATCATGTTACCCAGTTACTGGGTTGTGGAGGTCAGACAGGCAGTCGCTCCATGTAAAACACTGGTATTCAGCTGCATCCGGTTAAACTGGAAGCCGACCCCAACATAGTTGGGAAAAGGCTAGGCAGATGATGATGATGTTCAAATCGCTCTATCTTTTCTCACCAAGTTGTAACAGAAATACAAAAATCATTTTCCTCACGAACTTTTTGCTAGTAGACACAAAGTTCTGTCTATTCACCATTTAGATAAAAGTTGATTAATATTATTATCTTGTAAATTACGAGCCATCGCCATTTCTCTTCACTCGGCTATCAACGTTTTCATCGGAATATTGGCAGGAAACTCGTGCTTGAATCGCGCGGATGTCAGCTATAAATCATTTCTATTGGAAAACAAGCCAGCTCGAAAATAAACGAATAATAGCCAAACTTTGGTGTTAAACACGTCTTATACGATTCTTTGATGTATTTACGAGCACTACGGAGCTGTTAGCAGAAAAAGTTACGTGAATAATTTTAGCATTAAACATAATAGACAAAAATTAGTCTGCTCTATTAAATTAAATTCCTTGATTAGGCACTACAGGTACACATAAATGTTTGAAGGATTTATATCATAATTTTTTAATCGAATTTTGACGTAACTTGTCAACTGAAGATTATTTTCAAAGTAGCTCCCTGCATATTTTGTTCCTATTTTTTTTTTTGGTAGGGAGAGAGAGCTAGAGAGAGAGAGCCAGAGAGACAGTTAGAGCTAGGGCACAAAGTTATGGTAAAAACGGTAGGGGAGGAAGGCCAATTATGAGTCTCCACTGGTATTATTATTATGTTATGTAGTATTATAGCACAATAATAGCAGGTAACGGAAAGTAAAAGCTTTCGGAGAGAGTGTAGTGTGTTTAGTAATAATTCATAATAATAATATTTCACCACTTTCACTCAACACATCAAGCTCTGCTTAGCTTGGGAAGCAGAGCTTGTGTTATAGGTACTAAATAACTGATAAACATACATTTCTAATTTCTACCTCGTACATGAATAATTTAATTGCGCCGCAAGTGTAAGTCTGTTTCGCGTCAAGTGACAAATATACGTGTGTCCCGCTGGGTTTTTGTGTAAACTTTGTGGAACCCTTAACAAAGGGTGTTGTTTTTTTATATTTTGTGGATTTTAACCCTTGTCTGTCTGCCTATCGTGTCGCTTCCAATTATGGTGACTGAGGGCCCGTTGTTACACACTCACGTTTATTTTTTTATCAACAAATTGTGTTCTATTCATTTGAAAGGGTAAGTACATTAGTCGCCTGGATCAAGTGTGGGGTAGCCAACCATTATTCTAAGCTAACTAAATAAAAATATAAAAAAGTCGTTTTACCTAATCTGACCTAAACAAATATGTTCGTACCTAAACCTACACTATACTATACCTACTGGGGAAAATAAGTAAAAGTTTATAAGTTGGTTTTTGGACTTTATTAGAAAATCCTAACAATTTTATAAGTCTAAGAATTTTTTTATTGTACTTTTCACACTGACGCCTTGTTATTTATGTACCACCATAACATTTTACTTTTCTTGAAATAACATAGCATGGCAAAAAAGACTATATGAGAACATGTTCAACTCAAGTTTCAGTTCATTGATTTTTTTCTCTCCAAGCCACAATTTTGCCGCGGTGATTGTTTGAAGAAAATATATTTATTTGGGACACGCACAGGAATTGTGCAGTTCGTAGCAGTAATAAACGATTGTTGGTTGGAATTATAAACAAACAATAAACAAACATATCTTTAAGGCTCTTTTATGAATGAGAAGCTGTTGAACTTGATCACATGACTGCATCATGTAACAAGCTATAATGATCTGTCTTATTAATCAAGCTAAAATACTTGTACCTTCTCTATTACACACGTTATGTTTCTAGCCATGTTTGTTCTGTTCCTAGTCCCACATATCCTACCAACACATAGCAACACAAACCGCTTTCGCAACATACAAAGCCTACCCCAAGGGAACGATATACAAACGGTCATAACACTGCGAACATAGCCATGCGTGGCAGCCTTATCAGTAATAGGTAGCTATGGTAGGACCTACGTAATATAATAATATACAAGCTATTGTCTCTTTTGAGACCGAAACAACAGTCTAGGTATAGCTAAGTATTTGTACTAACGACTGACACAGTTACAATGTCGGGATCGGTTTCAAGTCTTTCTTGACTTCTAAAGCACAAGTTTTACTTAGCTTGGAGGTCAAGAGTTTGTATGCAATAAACTATTCTTAGCATATCAAATGCACGTGTTAGTACAAAGTCAAAATCAATCGAACAATCGTGAGTCATTTATTCAAACTAGGCTGAGGATCAGCTATTTTTGAACGTCAAAAATTACATAATACAGTCCCCCATAACGCCACTTCCTGATGTTTTTGCTGGGAAGAAGATATTGCGCAACAAACGAACAAATTTTCTAAGAAAATCATGAATGAAGTTTTGAATAATCAAAGCTCTGCTTAGCTTGGGACAAGAGGGCGTTGTGTGAAAGTTGTGGTATATTTATAATATTTATTCAATTGAATAAATGGCTTCAATTATTTCAATTCATGTAATTGATTCAAGGCAAAGACAATTCTTCTATTTTGATACAAACAGCCCCCCTAGCCAAGTTACAAACGATACGAATCGTTTGTAACTTGGCTAGGGGGGTAGGCATCTTCGGGAACATTATAAAAACTATGGAAAAACGAAATATCGGTAAACACTAGCGCCCGCAAAAGTCTAATTTACCAATCCATACTTACAACATAATAAATACAGAGACACCTCAGTACCTCGGAAAGAGCTTAACACAAACATATTGAACCTTATTACTTAAATGCTATACTCTAGGCTGTATTTCATGAACCGTAAAATGTGTTACTAGTATAGACAGTTAACATTTTCACAGTAAGTGTATTTTAATTAATGCAACTAAAACACTAACAGTAACAGAAAATAATAAAAATAAAATTAATCCAAAAAACTAAATAAAGGGAGACACCTGAAAATATATTTTAACCTTAAAGTTTTGCTCGACATGGTAAAGGTACAGAAACCTCTATGTGCCAGTCACAGTTCGCTAGATTCTTATTTTCCTAAAAAAATGGAAATGGAAGACATATAATAAGATAGTAGAAGATAGAATAGTAGAAGACACTACTAGACAGTTAGAACGAGTAACATTTCATGTTCTGTCCTAATCAATACTGAAGTAAATAATGATATTCGTGTAAATCAAAGAAGACGCTAACAATGAATCCATTGTTTACCATTGTCTGTTCATAATAAAAGCGCCTAATAAATCATAAGTTTGAAAACGCAAGGAGTTTTACATTCTACTTTGATTTATTATACAAAGATACGTTGTTAAAGAGGGAGGAAAAAGAATAATACCTATTTCAAATGCTTTTTCGTGAATGAAGATGAAACTGTCAGGTAACATTTTTTATTACTTCATACCGTAGAACTATGCTGACTAAAGAATTTTCCTTAACAGCAAGGCATCTACGTTGACAGTCTGTTCATAGTGATGATGGGCAAAGTGTAGAACGCTTAACTGTCAAACAGCTAGTTTCGTATTGGCTATCATCAATGTGTATCTAGGATGACACCATGCGCACTCGCAGAGATGTGACGAAGAGCACAGTACTCCGTCTGATAGCCACCGTAACTTGAAGTCCACTTAAGAGGCTGTGCATAAAATTAAGTAGGCCCGTTCGCTTCTGACGGGATCGGTTTTGCACGGTCGATAATATAGTAAAATATGGCCTACTTTTCCCATTATTTACAAAAAGAATATATAGTAGATATATTTATTAAAAAAATGGTACGAAAAAATTATAAGTAAACTTAAGATTAAGTTACTTTTAACTTTTTTTTAAAGTGATTCATACAGTAGAAAAAAAAATACTGATTAATCTTTAATTTTCGGAAAGTAACGACATAGAATTTTTTTCCATATTATGTTGTAGTAAAATTAAAAAAGTTGTTCACGCACGTGCAAGTAGACTATATATTGAAGTTGGTAAGATTTTTTAATTTTCAAAATCTATTGTAGTTTCTTGTAACTAAATGATCAAACGTCAGCCTCGCGTCATTTTTTTGAAAGTGGTGAATTTTAGTGTTTTTCCATGAATACGTAATTTTTTTCCAAAATTTTCGTTCCTCAACATGCAAAACAAGGTACTCGTCTTTTCAAATCACAAATAGGATTGTTTAAATTCTTCTTCCCTTTCTTATAAATAATGATTGCAGTCAAAGACATTCAATACCTATAGACCGGACATCACGAACAAAATTTTCGTCCGAAAAAGTGTGTCCTGCTGGATACAAGTCTATGAGTTTCTTGTAGTACGCTTCGCTGCCGCTCCAATATTCATATATTATTCTAGATGGCGTTACTGACATATGGGATCAAAGTTTTTCTATGACATTTCCTTGATATGCCCGCTCTATAGTATTTTAAATCTCTTTGATTGCAGTTAATCAAAATCAGTCCATTTCAGGCACGGCCTCTTAAAGTGCAATACCATTATTTTGTAAATTCTCAGTTGTTATCAAAGTTCGGTTTCGGTGTGCAACTGGACGCCATTTAGTCACTGGAAATCAAAAGATAGTCAATACTCCTCCAGATATTACTTGTAAAGAGAGTCGAAGTACTTTCATCGTCTGAGTTCCCTTTATTACCCATTCACCATGGCAACGATACAATCGTAAATAAAAGATTAGATTACGGAGCGCGCCAGATAATGCCTGCACACCGAATTAAGTTAGGGAAGTCCAAAAATTGCCTTCACGGTTGATCCTTATTACATTTTCTAATTCCCTATGGTGTATGGGTGAATAATTTAATGAAGCTAGGACAGAAGTTAATGTCTCGTTTGGGAATTACGGAACCTGTGAATAAATGTGGAAAAACATGATTTTCTTGAACCTATCACATCACAGACGCTATCACATCAAGCTATCAATTTTGCCCATGAAGTTATTCTTTCGTAATAAAGTCAAAAAATTATAGCCGGGACCATCGTCCTATCTGACACTTCAAGTTTTATGATAGTCGTTATTGGAAGTCAAACATCCTGAAAGGCTGAAAACTAAACTTATCAAGGGTTTCGTATTGCCTAGTCACTGGGTTGTGAAGGTCAGATAGACGACCACTTCATATAAACACATTAGTATTCAGCTGCATCAGATAATCACTTTGTTGGAACCTGAATTTACAATAAACTTAATCCCAAATCAAACTAGGTATAAGCAATTAGTTTACTCCGACCCATACACTGTACAGCGCAAAGATCGTATGTTAAACCATGGATTTATAAGCAGCTTCTTTGATACACTAGGAACTTAGAGAATACGTGGAAATACGTCTCGCACAGAAACTGTTCCTACAATTTTCTGAAAGGAAAACTTTATGTTCTGTCTATCATCATAAGTCTAAGGCATTAATCTTAGTAAGCTTACACTTGTCACATCAATCATATTGACCTTTTTGTGAAAAGTCTAGATGTCGCAAGCGCTGCTAAGCAGGGGTATTCTTTTTGGGTTCGCTTCACAGGTTATTGGGATTATCTGTTTGGAATATGTCAGTATTCGAGCCCAGCGAATTTAAATATAACTTCCGCCATGTAATTGCTATAAATATTTGCACCTCTGTCTAACTCTTTGGAGAGTTCAGACGTAATATTATTATTATAATTATGTTGTATCTTGCAAGTGATTTTTTTTATAGTTCACGTTTTATCTTATTGGTAAGTTGGATTTTAATGAAAACGGTGTGGCGTTATGGTGTGCGAAGTACAAGTTTAGTATTACATATTTTTAACCGACTTCATAATGGGACTAAGTAAAACACGCAACTATATTTTAGTAGCTATTGCATCAGCACGACTTTAAATAGGACTAAACAATAGTACGAATTGCGTCCAACTTGAAAGTTACAAACACAATGTAGTTATTACCCCAGCGGTGCATATCAAAGGCAATCAGCACAATCATTGTATCGCAACGAAACAAAGCAAGAACAACAGCGCGACCTTTCAATTAGCTCGTCCACAAGTTTACTTCAGCCAGTTACAAGAACTTGGCTCGCAGACACCAACTTCTGGTAGTACATTGTAGGTTTAGTAAATTTTAGATGTTACACGAGGTTTCTGAAAGTTTAGCAACCTCATCTTAGAATAAGTATATTATAATATGAATATTAGGACCTTACAATAAATGAAATGAATTTATTTCTGTAAGTAAATCTTTCATGATACAATTACTTACAGGAAGAAGGAATTTCCAAAATGACTTTAAAAATGATTCGTCAGATGAAATGCCAGAAGAAACTGAGAGGCATGGTCTCTCGAGTCCTGGAACCAATTCACGTTTGAGATGATCTGTCTTGAAGTTCTTAGTGTACTGGATTGGGCAAAGTGTTAATAGCATGGCGACGGGGGTAATGGCTGGTCTTTGCGTTATGCTCGTGAACGGGTGCTGCTTGTGGTGACTGGTCGACTTGCTTACCAATAGTTTTTTTTTATTGTTATAACGGTGAATTGCTTATTGGTTTCACTTCGATGGTCCTAGATTATCATTTTAAACTTAGAGTCACAGCCTTATGAATATAAGCCAGCATTGCACATGTAAGCGGGTACGCCTTTTATACCTGGAGTCTGTTATGTTTCAGTTTTGTAGTTGTTTTGCTTGAGTTTAGATTTCAATGTTAATATGAATATTTATATTTACTTTTTTTTTAAATCTCGGTATACTGGAGTGTGCTAGCTAACACGTGACAATCATTCTGAAATGTAATGTTTTACAAAGTGTATAAACCTTAGTGCTATTTATTGAGCATTTTATTGTATAGATTATTTATATACCTAGTTCTTCAAACGAATCAGACAGATGTGATGCTGGGGAGTTTGTTCCGCCACTTCTTCTTCCCAGCAAAAACACTAGGAAGTGGCGAAGCGTGGGCCGTTTTTGGGGGACTGTCTTCATGTATTTTTTTTGACGTTCAAAATGTGCTGATTCTTAGCCTAGTTTGAATAAAGACTTTTGATTTTGATTTTAAAAACAGCAGTTTTTTTTTAAATAACATGCGAAAATTGGGCGTACATACATTTCTGCCTTTTGGGGTACACACTCATGATGATATGTCGAGTATAATGGATAATATCGAATCGAATCGTGTTCATTAACCTTGTCAAATCTCATGTCTTTGTGTAATCACTTCGATGTAGCCAATTAAATTGTCTCAATCGATAAGATTGGCTTCACAAGAGCAGTTTCAGCCAATTTGCTGATTCTTTTGTCTTGATTCAGCTTTTACAAGCCCAATTTAGTTGGACCATTGTCTTGTTTTATAACAATGTAAGTATGTTCTATCTCCCGAAGCGCTTCGTAGATGTAAATCTCGCCCTTTAATGAAGACACGAGCGGTGAAGTAAACTGTCTGCATCACCCAGTGACCCAGCTTAAGAACTAATATTTGGATGCTGTTGTAATACTAGACTGAAAATACTATAAAGTTTTATTCTTTTAGTTTTTGTAGTGGCCCACTGTGGGGTCACCTCTTGATGATTTTGTGTTTGTAAGTTTCAATTTCTTGTATGCACAACACACTCCCAATACCTAAGCAATTCTTCGTGGGGGGGGGGGGGGGGGGCAACATATTATAATACATACATAAATACATAAGGGCGTATAGGCATATAGGGCGTCCCCTTCTGGCGTTCCCACTTAAATCTGCCTTGTAAATACCTTTCGTTAGTCGCCTTTCATCCATCCTTTCAACGTGACCAAACCATCTAAGCATATTATCATAACATATTATTATTTTATAATAAAAAGGAAAACTCTATCTCAATCCCGTTCGTGACACTGATTGTTTCTATGACCTAAGTTTTCACGGGTAGATCTTTTGAAAAATATCAACGCAATAGAAGAATGAAGTAATAGTAGTAAAGTTAGCCTTTTTTGTTTGTATGTGACAACACGTACAAGAACCTAAGGGCTGAGTTCATTGTCGCCATAGCGTATCAATTTTATGGAACAACGATCCACTACAACATGAGAGTATTAGGGGCAAAACAAACAAACGACATATACAGCCCACCACTCCAATTTGCATGGTCTTTAAGTTTAGTTGAACCAATTACAGTGGGTAAACAGGTAACGTCGGGAGAGTAGTTAACGTATCGCTTCACGTTCACTTCACGAGGGCTTTCGGTAACACAAGACCTTCTAAGTTTTAACCTGTGGGTTTTGAAAATATACGGAGAATTAGTTTGTGCGGAACCTTTTAGTCTTCAATGGCAAATGTCGAGACTGGACAGTCGCAGTGTAGTGTCATCTATCTTACTACGTACCAACTAAAACTGACATTTAATATCTTTAATTGCTATATACAAGTTATCTGCACGATTGAACGTAAATAAGATCCCAATAACAACCGTCGAAGCCCACTAGATACAACACTCGTCTGGTCGAAGGATCGTCCCTTTTTTTAGTACATTTTCCGGTTCTGCTTAGTAACATTAAGTGACCAAACGATTTGGCATACAGGCATTGCCTAGTTTATCCTAAAATACCTATATTTTTTGTGGACTTAATCTAATTATAATATATCCGTAAATACGTAAAAACGTTTTATTTATTTTCTACATGGGAAACTTTACACCCTGTTTCCCAAACACCTTAAGCAGCATTTTGTACAGGATTCCTAAAAACTTTTTTATGAGTGACCTGCGCTCTTGCTTCTACACCGTTATTTTTTTTCCTATGTGACAGGGCTAAATGTATTAGTTATGAAGGTTTGTGTATCTGGTTTTACTGCCGACTGTCCGCTACCCTTAAGAGAATACAACGTCTTTGCAGAATGCTAATTAGTTGGGGAACTAGCTAAACTTTCTGGATGATAAAAAGATGCAAGTTATTTGGATAATATTGCATTTGCAAATTTTAAATCTTTTGTTTTTTAGTAATAACTAGCTGCCCCGACAAACTTTATTCCGCCTTAGAATCAATTTATTAGTTCTAATAAACATACGCAATTTCATAACAATCGGTCAAACCGTTTCGGAGGAGTCTTGTTACAAACACGAGAATTTTATAATTAGATTTACATACCTTTGATAAGATGACAACATATAGATCATGTAATAAATATTTTTGAATTTTGTATAGATCTAAAACAATAATAAAAAACTACTACTATTTTTATTTAGCGAGTCTCATAAATGTGCTCTTATTTAAACATTTTATTGTTAGTTAGAATTAGAATGACATCATATATATAACCAAACCTAACTTACCATACCTATCCTATAGCTAACCTAGCTACCTAACCTAACTTCCTTACTGAAATGCATAGATTTTGTTAGATACAAAATACTTCATTTTAAACTGAAGTACTATGCTACGTGTCTCCATGTTACATACTTTTCCGTGCCTACTTCAGAGTCCAGGCAGTAAATATTTGCAAAGAATTATTGAAGTTTGTCTCTTTTTAAATTGATTTCTGAAACATAACACTTTATTATTTTATTAGACGATGCGGCGACGGGACGAACAACAACAGTAAACAACAGATTGTATGGGTGCTTAAATTGTTATTTTTGTACTTTTCTCACATTTTTTTTACATTTTTGCAGCCTTCAGACTTTTACTAAAAGTTCAAAACCTAAATTAGCCAAATCGGTCCTGTCATTCTCGAGTTTTAGCGAGACTAATAAACGACATTTCATTTTTATATGTATATACATATAATGTTGTACAACTCTATAAGAGTCAGTCATTCGCCAAAGTACAAACACGCCTCAGTCAAGAACAAGGCAAGCCAACTCAGGTAGAAAAGCTGTCGTAGATAAAAAAATATATATTTTCACAAGAACACACTCCATATGCCCACTCGCAATATCACTTCGTATGTTTCCACATATTTCACACATGGAAAGTAATTCTCCAAGTAATTACGCACTCGTGCGCGCAATATAATTTTATTGGAAAGCCCTTCGGTTATGTTTTAATTGCTGAACAAAGGCGGCAGCCGCATTAAATAATTAAACACCTCCGTTATATCTTTAAAATACCTATCTTTTACGTAACAAATAAAATGGAGGGGGAAACCTTATTACGTTTCCAAGGCCAACTTCCACTGAGCTACTGAGCTTAAAACTGTTCCAGTCTTGAGCCTGGAATTTAACCCAGCGATTTTTCAAAAACCTTGATAATAATGGTTAGCTACATAATTTAATCTATAAGATGTTTTAAAGAAAGGTTTGTATCTACTTGTACACTGAGTAATACTCACAGTTTATCTTTCTCAGTTTACAGGCTGTATCGTATTCGTACACTTATCTTAAGAAATCACTGTGACAAGGGTGGAAAATGAACGCTTATTTGTTTTGTCTAGAACTTATCCAGTTTCCGTCACCTAGGCTTAATTTCATTTCGCAAGTAGGTACAATACCTGTGACTCCACGTCTGAAACTAAGGGTTAGTTTTATACATAAATCTACAACTTATTGCTGAGAATAAAATAAAGACGGCGTCCTGCCCGTTCACTTGTTTATAAGACGAGTTTTACGGAAAAATAAAGTCGTGTGTACATACCCACTACCTCCACCAAGTTATACACATACAACATTGTGAGCGGGTCCGTGCATCCCTGAACATTTGAACAATACTTATTACGTTTGGGACAGCTCTGCGAGCTCCGTTGACCTGTAGTTCGAGGCTGACCTACTTTAAATATACTCCCCTTTTTAAATGTCCACCTGACTTATCCATGCCGTTTGACTGGAACTAATTTCAGAATAGTAAACGATACACTTGTGAGTTCTTTGCGTTTGTAAGGAGTTGGTTGTAGGTAGCCGTGATAAATACCCACATCAAATATTCCACAACTTATTCACACAACTCCATCTAGTCCCAAGCTTAGCAGAACTTGTGTTATGGGTACTAAACAACTGATAAACATACTTATATATTTCTAATTATACAACGTGTTTTTTTTTGATATCCCATAACTCTAGGGTATGATTGAGACCATATCAAAGAATCAACTGGCATAAGTATGAATTATGTTTCAATCATCCTTTTTTTTTACTATCATACAAAATAATTCGACAAAGTCATGATGATTAATGTAAAACACCCTTACGTGAAAGAAAAGTGACGTTAGAAAGAAGATTCGTCGTACTGGTGACTATTTTTGAACTAATTAGGTAATAAAAATAACATTAATAATACTTAATAATAATATTCCACGACTATTCACACAACGCCATCTAGTCCCAAGCTAAGCAGAGCTTGTGTTACGGGTTTCAAACAACTGATAATTTAATTATGATTGATGACATCTCCGAAACTATGCATTTTTGGACCATCTATTCTAGGAGTTTTAGTATTATTTTTACCTACAGAATATAACCCTAGAGTTATGGGATATCAAAAAAAACACCTTGTATACATATTATAGATAAATTACACCCAGACACAGAACAAATTATCGGGCTCATCGCACAAACGTTTGTCCTGGGTGGGAATCGAGCCCACGACCTCCAGTCGCATAGCAGTCAGGACCACTAAATACTAGACCAACGGGCCAGTCATTCATCTGATATAGGCAGGTCGTCATTTGTCTAGTAAGAAATATTATCTTCAGTATTGTGCAGAAAGAAAATATTAGCAACACCCCTTTTTTCACGAATTTTATTTCAGCACTTTAAAAAGTTAGGTATACACTTTGTAGTTTGCCTCATGTTTATAGCATCATGTAATTGTTTGCATGTTTCATAAAGAGTGCGCATTAGCGTGAGAGCACAGTTGAGTACTTTGTCATCACAACTCCCGATTCTGTTTAGGTAGAGGGTTGTAGTCGAATGTGAGCGAGGAGCGGATGGTAAATATACTAGTTATAAACCTCTATTAAGTACGCCAACTTTGCGACATTTGTCTGATATTACATTCGTGACAACTCTGAACCTCAGGAATAGTTTTGAAAACCAACGGCAGGCACGTAAAGTTACCTGGTATTTTTAATGAACTACACCTTGTTGGCGCAGTCTTAAGGCTCATAATAATATTGTTAGTATTATTTTTTACTTGAACTTAAATCTTTTTTATTTTGCTTAGTTAAATTTATTGATAAACTATTACAGCAATGCCAAGTGAAGATTTTAGTCTTCCAAAGTTAATTCATAAAGTGTGTATGATTTTAAAGAGCTTGACATTTTAAGTATTTCATTGAATTTTGAACGCACTATTAAACCTTATGAGAACTCAAACTCGAAAATTTCAAAACCTCTGGCCGCTCTCGCTCGCACCGCAGCTCAAAACTCAGCTATAACCAACCATTTGTCACATGTCAGCAGCGCACGCAGAGTCTGACCGCTAATGGATCGTCTCCGAAACATAATACGCCGTAGGATAGTTAGAAAAATTCGGATTTCAAGGAAAATCCTAGAACGCAGAAGTCTAGATTTTTGGAAACGAAGAAAGATATTCGTAATCATGCAAGCTACTCCTAAGATCGTTACAAAAGACCAACTTATCTCCGTCGCGAGGAAAGACGATAAGTTAGTTAGTTATAAAATCGCCTGAGACATAATTCTCGACGGCCTGTGAAGCCATGTCAGAGACACTTAAAGGCCGTCCTCTGATCAGCAAGTAGACCAGCATATCAGTCAAAAAACGTATCTTAATTTTGAATACGGTACGTTCTGCTGAAATGTCTAACTGATGAAAAAGTTTTTCAGCAGTTCCTTTAGTTCCATATAAACATTGACAATACTAAATAACTTCTCTGTTTTATCCATGACATGAATCTTGGCAACATTTCATACAGTCGAAAGTTGCAATTTGACACAGCCCCAAAACATCCCGTCAATTTTACCCCAGAGCAATCCAAACTAAACAGAAGCTTAGCAAAAACTAGGGCACACAATAATGCTTCTACAACCGTACTATTAAGTACGGGTAGCTACTTAACTTGAAGTCAGTACGTACAACGTAGCCTGGTCGGTACTTGGCAGGAGTTCTATATCGACTGCAGCAACTTGCAGGTCGTTAGTAAAAAGTTATAAGTGCGCTGTGACTGTGTTATTGTCACTGCTCGTTTATGCTTATGAGTTGAGTCGCGAGCAAGCGGGTTCAAGTAGTTTAGTTAGTAAATTACTAGGGTTTTTTTAAGCGTTGCGGTGATATATTTTATAAACACTCTTAATGTCCTAAACGCAAACGTACTAGGGTTTCTGTATTAGGTTAGTATTTATTACAACAAAACGTAGTAGGTAGTAAGTACGATGTAGCTATAGTACATCAGCATTTCACCAGTTTATTTTGAGTCCCATGTCATTGGAGGTGAGTCAACAATGCTATCAACAATAAACAAATCTAATAATTATACTTTTGAAAAATTCCAAATGGAGTAACTTTATAACACTTTACTCGACCCGAGAATCAAACTCAAACTCGGCATTAGCGCTTTTGACCACTTCACTAGAGCACAGAGCCACAGTATTGTATATGTACAATAAATAACAAAATGAAATTATTACATAATAGGTGAAGCCTGCGGCTTCGCCCGCGTAAAAAGTAACTTTCCCAAGCCAACATATTATGACTATGATAAAAGCATCATTTATTTATCATACATTAAATCATAAATCATGTTTATTTCTGCAAATAAGTAGGTTCTTACACTTTTACATGTATTTTATTAACTAGAAGGTAAGGTCGGTGTTTCACAATCTGACTACTCTGAGAAGAAACACCGAAAGAAAATCAGAGGCCACATTCTCTTTTAAAGTCCAGATATTATCTTGTTCAGATCATGTAAGAACCATGCCGATTTGTGCCTGAAATGCTCTTTTGAGGAAAGAACAACACAGGTATGAGGGGACTAGATCAGTCAGTGCAAGCATTTGTCGGAAATCGTAAGCTCAACTCGGAACTTGGTCTTGTTTAATGCTGGAAATGGTCTATCTATGTACAAATTTCTATCTAAATCTGTTCAACGTTTAGGCGTGATAAAATGACAAATATCTCTTCAGAAACTTTCAGGTTTCTAAAATGAGTAGGATTTATTAAAATATCCTAATTAATTAATCTCTAAACCTTTGAAGACATGGTGACATAGCTTCCGACATTGAATATCTAAAAATAGGTCTGTAAAGTTCTTTACTGTCCCTTCTCGCCACCTCTCATACTTTGCCCCCTTTTCTATGAACGTATGAACTGAAAAGCATGTAGTTGAAAACTTGTATCGATAAATAGCGGGAGCCGCCTTCAGGCGGCAAATCTTTAACACGTTTCCTTTGCTTATCGTTATATACTTTACGCGAACGTTCCTGTGAAGTTTGCACATGTGCTTTTGAGTTAGAACTTCGAGTATTGTAAGTGGCAGTTTGAATCGATTTACCAACTCGATTGTGCATTTTGTGATGTAGGTAAACGCATTCATGAAGGCCTGAAAAGGCCTTGATTTTGGTGTGGGTCTACTAAATTAAAAGTTAACTTTGAAACTACGTTGGTTCATTTTCGAGAAAGGTGAACGTACTGAAAAGATTTTATCAAGTAATTTTAAGGCAAAGTAACTGACAAATTCGTGTGCGATTTTATCGGAAATCTGCATCGTCAGGTTTTTACTGTTTCCCTCGTATCGCCAATGAAGAAACAAAAAATTGTCCGGTACGCTGACCATCCTCGGTACTTGTTTATTTCCCCTGTCGACCATACAAACAGCCATCCATCCATCGTCAGGCCGTCTGTCCACAGTTCATTGTATCGATACGTCAAACGCAACATTTATTTTATATATCATCTCAGCTTGCTTAAAGCTACTTACTCACTTACTTATTATAGGAGTCCGACGTGTGTATTTTCGATCGGTTCCTTGTAGCAATGAAGTAGTCAAAATACTAGCATCGGTCTTGACGATTTGACGTAACTGCGGATCAAGCAAGGATCTTTTGAACGATCCATCACTTTGCGATTCAAACATTGACATCTTATTTTTGTGCACACCAGTTATTTGTCGTGTTCTTTTTATAAATAAATTACATCACATATTTATCGTCACTTAAATGTTGCCCATTATGATGCTTTTAAGGAACTTTTATCAGTAGCGTCATCAGGGCCACGTCATTTTGATTAAGTAGATACGTCTTCCTACTTGACTAAAATCTTAGACCACATTATCAACTGCAGTATTAGCCATCGTCGTCCATTGAACACACAACTTTAGAAATCCCAAGGTGAATAATATAAAGTGCGACGAATTTCTCGACAATTTATGAGACTTCGGCCATGTGGCGTCGCGCATGGTAAGGGATTTCCTTGTGACTGATTTATGGAGCTGTCACGTTGTCTAGACGTCTATATGTGGGGTATGTCGCGAAAATATATTGAAACCCGTGCTTTGCAATCGTTTCTTTTGCCAAATCTTTGTCGCTTTGATCTTGTAAGATGGCAAATCTTGGCTACTTTTCATTCATTGTTATTTGAGCGGTGTTTTTTTATGAACCGAAAACAAAATTAGGTCAGATTTTTTGAGAATTTCGTAAAAAAGAATTGTGTAAGTATCATCAAAACCCGTTACGTAAATTTTCTCTGGAAGCAAGAAAAAACATTATTATTAGTCTGCATTCTTCTCGCAAACGGTCGTGACGTTAGGGCTCCGGAACGAATAAATCCGAGTGCTCGGCGCTGTATCCGCCGCCGCGCCGCTCTCCCGGCATGCCACCGTCACTGCTACCGTTTCCGGTTCTCTGTAAGGTAATGAATTGCTTTTAGGTACCATCGCGACCTCGCACTTTATTATTGCCTGATTCTTTTGTAAAGTGCGAGATATAATTATTTTCTTTACTTTTGGTAAGCAAACAAAAACTAAATAACTAAAAATCTCAGGTGTAAAAATAACCATCGTTCCTTACTTATATTGCTATCAATATTTACATAGTTATGAAAATTTCCAAATAAATACTTAAATAAATTTCCGCCTTTTTCCTATGGGGGTAGGCAGAAACTATAAATCGCCAAACGTTACAATGCTTACATATTCCATTTGCTTAGTTTACATTAATAAATGTGGCCAGATACACACACCGCACCGGTTGCGAGCACTACGCAGCAGACCTTTCTGAAGAACCTCACCAATAAGGATAATGATAATATGTTAATTTCCCATGATTCAATTTCTTATTCTATTACCCAACCGAACTAAACACGGTAAAATATTCTCAAAATCATATTTGCATTCCTTTCTTCGCAATCCTTTACACAAATACGGCGAGAAAGCATCTTCTGTCACTCCCTAGAGGGTAGAACAAGCGTTTTCCATTACGACAGATAACTAAGTGAAGCCTTTGCGGCCAAGTTTAGAGGATATTGGAAACCTGTGCAATGGTACCGAGGAGATTTTCCTACCAGGGACTACTTTTGGCAGGCTTAGAGTTTGTATCAAGGGACTTAAGCTTAAGATGTTGGTAAGAATTAGCTGAGAAGAATTTTGTGTTCAGTGATTAATTAAAAAATGTTATGCGAAATGAATTATTGATTGGCGCATTGCGGTTTATTAAGTGCTCGTTATTATACCTATTAACTACTTTACGTTTTGTATTTAAGTTGCTTGACATTTTTAAACGTCTCTAAGTGTGTTCTTTCTTAGATATTTACCTACAGATTTTTTCTCTTGAGTATTCAGACTATTGTCGATTGCTGAAACTATTGGGAAAACTACTAGATAAGTGTTATATTAAAGGTCAGGACACTACAACCACAATAAATATACTGGGTGTAAAAAGACCGTTGACATAGCCGATAACTACACATTCTGTGCATTTAATTAAGTAACTTTAACCAAAAAATATTGCTGAGAAAATACTTCTTTTTTCCCTCTTTCCATTTTTGAAAAGCGCGACAATACAACGAAACTTTTGATCAGCTGAGCGTACGGCGGGCCGCGGTCACTCGCGTTGATCGCTGACCCGACCGCACCCTTGTGTTTAGTATCTATTACATTTATGTAACTTCAAACGCCTTATTTGTTTTGAAAAATCGATAATTTTGATAATATTTGTTTGGAAGAAAGTTTACTAATGATATTTGGAAAACGATTTTTAAAAAAATACGATCAAAAAATATTACTTAGACCTTCAATATCTCCAGAACCAGTTAATACCTAGGTATGTTCTAGAAAAAAAAAACTATCCCAGTAATGGGTAGAATAATTATGTAGATTTCTTTAATATCCAGGGTCTTTTTACATCCTGCATAATAAGTAGGTACCTATATATTATATGTAGATTCGTACTTTTTTTTTATTATTATTTCGTTTATTCATTCTGATTTCTAATTAAATACATTTTTAAATATTTAAATATAAAAAAAAACATTCAAAAATATAAAAAAATAGTAGCCCACCGGTATCGGGAACAGGGTCCAAACTACCGGTGGTCAGGGCTCCAGGGAGAGGAATCGCCTAACAATGCGAGCCGAGTCCAGAAGCACTGCTTTCTGAATCAAACGCTTGATCCAGGTGCCCAACGAGAGCCTCTTCAGGTATTGGTCGAGGCTTTTTGCTATTAAGCCATTGGCAGACACGACTATCGGCACAATGATTGCTGAGTCCACATCCCACATGTCGACAACCTCGCGAGCCAAGTCAATATACTTTATTTTCTTATCTTGTTCGGCTTTCACGAGGTTCCCGTCATGTGCGACCGTTATGTCAACAAGCATTGCGCGCCTCTCGGTTATATATTAATTATTATTATTATTATTGATAGGCACGAGTTTGATCATTGTCTAACCTGATGTTAAGCGATGATGTGATCGACGATGAAACACGCTAGCCTAGATGTAACCTATTTACTCTTGACTTAAAGACCCCCTCTAAGTTGATTAACCCCTTCTTTAATTATCCAGCAACCCCTTCGCTCCACCCCTTTCGTCCCTTTGTCAGCAACTCATGCGTCATTGATACCTTATATCGTTATTTTGGTCCTATTTACCAAGAAAAATCAGTGATAAAATTGATAACCTTGCTGTCAATATTGCGTTAACTCGACACCTACTCCTTTTCCCTGTCTTTAACGTAACTTAAATGCCATGGGTATTGTTAAATGCCATCCAAGTAAATAGAGACGTTTTATTTAAATTCCTGGAAAATCCTAAAGAAAATCTAATAAAATCGGAATCTATTCGCAATATTGATAAAACACTACACTTCGCTTCCGTTTACTTATGTTACTTGATTTGCTTTGCTTTATTTTTAGAAAATATGCATAGACCTTTGAGTTTCTTTCGGTGACTCTTCTCAGAAAAGCCCTTAAATGAAACACCGACCTCATTAGCTTTAAAATGTATTCCCTCAGTTTGTAAAAACCTATTTACACTAATAAACGTAATTTATTATTCATTTACTATTTACAAAATTGTGTGTTAATTAACAAACACTTTTTAATTGAATCGGTAGTGTAATGCTTCACGTCATTAATTAAAACTAAATAAACAATTCCCGAAATCCTTTAACAAACCGTTCAATCAATAATGTCCAAATGAAAGTATTTGTTACCTAATAAAAAAATCTAAGAAACTGGAAATACAAGCGACCAATAACAAACGAGTGTGTTCAGAAACATATTTTATTTACGAGTATCTGTACTGGATGTCTTATTACTCGTAACTGCTCTAGCTTCCTTATGTTACCACATAATATATTTTTCACAAAACGTTTCAAGACGTTGCCGACTTGTTGACGTCACACATCAACGCAGTCATAAAAACGTGAAATTTACAGCCACCCAACATTATCAATGTATATACAATTGGTGGAGCAAGGGACAAGCGATCAGCGATCAAATAGAATACGATTTCTTTAACTTTAGGACCCTACAGTAAAGTAAAAGTAAAAAGTAAAAAAAGTTTATTGACAGAATATAAGAACAGTCACGATAAGCAGTTCAGAACTCTTTTAACGTGGCGATTATTTCTGCCAAAAGCACAGTTTTTTCTGCCAAAAGCACAGTTTTTTCTGCCAAAAGCCTGTTGAGAAAGTACTTTCTCCTAGGTAGGTAGATTTTCTACAGATCTAAAAGAGACATCTAACTTGGCATATCAAACGTTATTTTGATTTAAAATAATTATAACATGAGCAAACGTTACCTTTAGACTTAACTTAATAAATTACAATGGTTAAGTAGCGTAGAGTTTCAGTTTTATCATATACCTACCACTAGGTACTTATATGATTAAACTGCAACTCTTCTGTATAATACACTCTAAATTCGGTATGCTTCGAAATTTCTGAACCCTTGTTTTTGACAAAGCTTTTACGAAACACAATTTACTTCTAGTGTGCAATCATACAAGTCATGGGTTAATTTTATTTAATTATCTTAAATCCCAAGACTGCACAAGCAGTGGTTAAGCAGCTTCTGCTCAGCCTTGCATACATTTATGGCATAAGATCACAACCACACGCTGACGCACGGTCCCCTGGGGTTACGAAAACGAGAATTTTGCTGCGATCATATAAATAACATCAGCGAAAGTTAACGGTGCAAGTTACTGACGACCAGAGGACTTTTAGATATTCTGAATGAACTCACGACAAGGTAAACTTATAACGAAATCAAAGACAAACCATTTATTTCAATAAAACCGTTAAAAGTCACTTTTGAACGTCAAGTTGAATACAATATAAAAAAAATAAGTTACCTACCCCTTCACAAAAGATGTTTTATTTATTGAGAACAATAGCCAATAAAATCACATGCTTTATGTTTATATTGCATGCTTTATGGATTTTTGTAATATTTTTTAAAAATTATCAATTTACCCTTATAGAACCTAACGAAAGCAAACCTGAATAAAATTATAATATGATTTTAGACGATATACCGGGAATCAACTACTATACTACGAGTATATACTATAATAGATCAATTATTACGTTAATGGATAGAGAGAAAACGTAGAAAATAAAAAACACCAATCTTACTTATTGTTCACCTAAAACATCTGAACCTTATAATTTAGTCTAAGTGATCATCATTTACTTCTGGTTCTAGGCTAGCTTGAATAAGTCATACACAAGTGTGATCACAGGTTTAACACATAATTATCATGGTGTTTTTGTCATGCGCTAACATATTGTGACAGATATATTTAGCGAGATTAGAAAATGACGTTGAAATCGCTTTCCTCTCATACCATGAGCCGCACCTGATACCCCGGAGCGAGTCAAGGCTGTACGTATCACACGCTGAGTGCCGCCTTAGGGGAGACGATCAGCACCAACTTTTTGTCATGCTCAGATCAAACCTAGCCATCGTGTTGCCAACATAAACTAATAATGTTTACAACTAAACGCCGACGACGACCAATAATTATTTGGTCGTCGTCATGGTTTTGAATGATAAGCCCATTTCATTTTATTTTTTCGTGTATTAAGCGAGAAAGCCGCCCATTGAACCACCTTTTCTTAACATAACTTGTAAGTTTTAATCTTAATTGACAGAGGTATATGTACTAACACTAGTTTGTAAGTTGTGTATGTCTTTACTAATACTAATTGATTGCATGATCTAACGAATAAATTTTATCATTATTATTATTTAATGGTGAAGTATCGTGTCTTCTAAAATCTATTTATAAAACACGACTTTACGCTTGTTTTTCCTAAATTGTAGGCAGTTATTGCTCTTACAGTTAACCCCACATTTCGCCGGTTATGTTTAAGTTTCAAACTCAGACTTCCTGTTGATCCTGAGAAAACTCTTAATCGAAAAACTTATTAACGTTTTGCACGGCCCGGGAATTCACTGAGGACCTCACACTCAACGGTCGAGGGAGTCTCAACTATAAAACGAGGCCAATTAATGTCAATTTCGTTTATAGTGCGAGGATTGCCGGTGTTATATTATTGTTATTGATAGCGGAATGCACTAAATACATATTAAACCTAGTTCAGCTTTAGTGTACTACAGATATACATGATTTGCTTCACCCGTTCTCGAACCTACCTAAATACATACCCGAGTTTTGATTATGTCCCCCGGCAAGACCAAAGAGATTTCCATCTAACATACAGCGTGCGTTTGATTCATGGAACCATGCAATGTTGGTGAATATTGCATACGTTAGTGCGCGGTATATACTGGGATTTTCATTTCAGAAGTTCCAATCTGAGAATTGTAGCAGATGTTAGTTTGTGTTGTGAATTTCATTCAAATGATTTTCGAGATCAAATTCACTTTGGTATTTGTACCAAATTCACCATTCAAATTGCGCACTCTTGAATCTTGCGCTGACTGTAAAAAACTGTTTTGATTTTTATTCCTTCTTTTATTGTCCCGTGTATCACGGGTGCTTTTACAAACATTTAAACTCAGATACTCAAACAGCCAAACCCATAACAACTACCTATAAGTAAGTCATACACATATTTTTGCCGTCCTCAATAAACTGTCAATCAATACATCGTTATCAAATTAAAATACATTTATTCAAATTATGCTGGGAATCAACACTTTTTGAACGTCTAAATTACATAAGACAGTCCCCTAAAAAGTCCACCATTCGCCACTTCCTAGTGTTTCTTTATCTATTATCATTTACAACGCCCAAGAGAACTTGAATCGCTTCCTCTCATCATTTGCACCCTCCTGCATATCCCGGGGCGAGTCAAGGCTATATCCATCACGCGTTGAGTGCTGCCCCCGGGGAGTCCGCCTTGCCACCGATCCCGCTTTGATTCCCATCCCTACACCACGTGCGTTTGATTTGAGAAACGATGCGATATCGTGGGATTTTGCATACGTTAGTACACTAGTATGAGTAAATATCTGCGGCTGTGCTGCGGTCGTGAGTCTGCGTTATTTAGATCGTGCTTGCAACATTTGTATCAGCAGATGTTCTTTGCATTCAGTTTTGTATTTTTTATTTATATAAAAGGAACAAGGAAGTACTCGTACGTAAAATAATATTACGTATGCTTTTACGTAGATTGGCACACAAGTAGGAAGTCATCTTACGGTTTCTTTATTCATGTATGATTATACTATATGTAATAAGGATTGAAGAAGCTAACTAGCTAAGTGACAGACTGCCTCATTGGTCTAGAGGTCGCTACTGCTACTGATGAGCATGAGGTCCGTGCTTCGATCCCCGGGTCGGGCAAAGTGTTATTGAGTTTTTCCATCTGGAACTTCCCAGTAACAGTCTGGAGTCTGGATTTGTGCCCGATTAACTGCAGCAGGCTCGCCCTCTATTACATGGGACATACACACAACTGGCAAAATGTGGACGTACTACCAGGTACACCTCTGCCTAATCCTTAGGAGATTACAGGTGTGATGTTGTATATGTATGTAGACTAGCTAAGTGACTTGACAAAACCAATATCAAAACAAAGCCTGCACAAAATTATAATATCTAAGGACTTAATTAGGTAAGTTCATTTAATTACAATACAATGCATTAACTAATATAAACTAACAAGTAATTAAAAGCAAGTCCGTTACAACCCTCTGAGACCCTTAATGAAAACATCGCAAGAGTGTGTGTGAGCTGTGTGAGCATGTAACAAACAATATGTTTGCATGTGTGTGTGAGTAACAAAGGAGTTCATTTCTAGTTCAAATACAAATAAGTGTTTTGAGCCTTCTGGGTAAGCAAAATTAACCCTGTTAGCGCAGGTACTCGTATAGTGGACCGGTAGGGGTCCCACGATGTACTGAACATTGGGACATTTCGCATTTAAATGTTCTCTGTGGACATGAATGTTCACTTATTTGATCAAATGTGTTGCCGGACTCACGAGCTCTTTGCCGGGTCACTCTTATAACCTATTTTGAGATAGTTTTATGCAATACGTACTGTTAGATATACCAACAGAAGGTCCTCATTACTGACTTGACTGGCCTAGCTGTTGGTGTAGTAGTTATTGGCCCGGATTGCTATATCAGCGGTCGTGGGTTCGATTCTTACCCAGGACAAAAATGTTTGTGTGATGCGCACGATAATATTATTTTTGCGTCTGTGTGTAATTTGTCTATTATATGCATGTAACAAGAAATATAATATACCTATGTTTATCAGTAGTTTAGGACTCATAACACAAGCTCTGCTCAGCTTGGGACTAGATGGCGTTGTGTAAATAGTTTTGTAGTATTAAAACATCAAGTCTGCAATCCCCGTAGGATTAGGCAGAGGTGTACCTGTCCTTTAGTAGGAAGTCATACATTTCTCCTGTTATGTTTAAGTCCCATGCATGGAAGCCAATCGCCATCAATCTCAGATGAAACTTTAAATCTTCAGATGGAAAAATTCAAATACGTTTTGGCCCGACCCTGTATAAAACTGACACCTTATGTTCAGCACTGCAACCAATTGACCAACAAAGCAGTCTTGGCTTTTCATCGGCAAGGCTTTAACTTTGATTGTTAGAGGTACGATAAATTCGTCTAACTCAGCCCAAGCTTTAAGCTTCTAATGAATCCAATATCTCTTATTTCCATAGATAAAGAAAAACACAGTGAATAGGTCGATGTTGCCGACGCAATCTAGTTATCTATGCAAATGAGCGGAATTGGTTCCTGTGGCTTCGGTAGGCGCTGAATTAGTCTGTAATTAAATGCCCACGCTGTTAATTAAAGGACTGTTTTTTTATTTGTTATTTCCATTGTAGATGCTAAAGGAAGAAAGGCAGTTGGGGTTGGAAAAGAACTTGAACTGTGTTTTCAAGACTATTTACAAATCATTCATAAGTACCTACAGAAAATGGTTACTAAGTATGAAACGAAAGTCTTAGACGATGGTGACATACTCTTTATAGAGGAAATTACCTTATGATAATCAAAAACGACTAACTAAATTTGTGACAAAGTTAAAAAAATATCAAAGAAATTTTGCTCGTAGGGTCGCATGATTTGGCCAGCAAATCAGGCTACCCTTTTGTGTATTTTTTTTTTATAGGTATTCTAATTTTTTTTTGTCCAAAAATGTGTATTTTTAATTGAATTGCTGTTTTTCTTTAATCCATATAATATCTTTGTTATTAACTTGCAGAGAAGAAGTTCAGCATTTGATTCGTTGGAGGCGAGCTCTTGTGCCAACTGGATCTCATAATATTGTAGAGGTAACAATTTGACCTCTACAATATTATGAGATCCAGCCTATTCATTCATATTGCTAGGCTTCCGTAACATACTTACCAAAAAAACAGTTTCGTCCTCTTAGTAACGCATGGTCAACATGTCACCTCAATCGCGCTGACCTCCCAAACCTAATTACGTGGGTCACAGAGACCCAACTATTGCGACAGACTACAAAAAGAAAGTCGCAGCGACGGGTTATTCTTAATAAGAAATTTATTTGGTCCCAGAAAATGCTCTGGAAGTAACTCATTACGGACGGCGTCTCCGTTCAATTTGCTTTTAATGTAACTTTTATGAAAGCAGCTTAGGTATTTTATTTATTATAATTTTTTCCAAGTAATAACATTTTTCCATTATAGGTAGAGTTACTTACAGATGGCTTGTTTTCAATGGAACGCCAAATGAAATTAACGGAAAATGTCTCAACATTATTTTGACCAGTATTGTTTTAAGGAAGATATAAACCCTTAAGTTTATTATTTTAGGGAAACCCAGCGTTTCAGGAAAAGTGAAAATATCTTTAAGCTTTAAAAATACAATGACATTTTTTGTACAAATTATTTTTATGATGACTCGTGACAAATATTGATAATGCTCACGAACCCAAAGAGATTTTTAATAATAATTAATTAATAAGTTATTTAGTCTACCTGGGACAAACGGTCCAGTCAGGTAGGTCTAACTTCGAGAAAGAGGTCAATCTTGGAATCCGACTCGGTTGGACAGCAATTAGGAAGCTACGTGGTATGTTCCCGTCCGACATATCACAGTCTTCTTATCGTGTGGTTAGTGACCATCCTGGTGTCAGAGTTTTAATGCCGCCCATGGGCCTCTGACTTGGCATCACATGCCCTCGAGAAATATCTCTCAGGCATGCCGGTTTCCTCACGATGTTTTCCTTCACCGATTTCGAAGCAAGTGATAACTGTACAATACGCACATGAATCCGAAAAGTCAGAGGTGCGTGCTTTGGGTTCGAACTCGAGACCTGTGATTTGGCAATCCGTTGGACACACCACCAGGCTATCACTGCTTAGGCCACAGTGTCTCAAGACATAAGTCTATTTCCAGTGCGTGTTGCCAGTGATGAGTTATGGACTGGAAACTTGGTCGCTTACAATAGGCCTCATCAGGAGACTTAAAGTCACTCAAAGAGCAATGGAGAATTGGAGAGGGCTATGCTCGGATTTACTTTGCGTGACCGAACCAGAAATGACGATATCCACAAGAGAACCAAGATCACCCAAATAGCCCGAAGAATTGTTAAACTTAAGTGGCAGTGGGCAGGAAATATCGCTCGCAGAACAGATGGCCGTTGGGGTCGAAAAGTTCAAGCGTGGCGATCACGTACCGGAAGACGCAGCGCTGGAAGACCTTCCACAAGGTGGACCGACGACGTGGTGAGAGTTGCGGGAATCCAATGGATGAGAGACGCCCAGGACCGTCGTTGTGGCGACACTTGGTGAAGGCCTATGTCCAGCAGTGGACGTCTTTCAGCTAAAATGATGATGATTATGAAGTTATTGCTTTTGTCAAAAACTAGCTGCTCTAGCAAACTTCGTTCCGCCTTAGAATACATTTATTAGTTTTATTTAGTTTTTATTAGTTCACATCCTATTCTCAGACCTACTAACTGAACAACACAACATATTTTCATAAGAATCGGTTAAGCCTTTGCGGAAGAGTTTTGTTATATACATAATTTTAATAAGATGACAACAAATAGGTCCCAAATAATAATAAATACGACTATTTTTTATTTAGCGAGTCTCTAATGGGCTCTTATTTAAACATTTTGTGTTAGGCAGAATAAGATTATCTACATAATATATAACCGAACCTAACTCACCATACCTACCCTATAGCTAACTTAACTACCTTACTGAGACCCTGTGATTTAAAAAGATTCAAAATAATATACATTACTTTAAATTGAAATACTGCGCTGCGTGTCTGGATGTTACATTCAATTTACTTAGTTTTCCAGGTCTTCTTTAATGTTTGGACAGTTTATTACCAAATGTTTTACATGAATAATCGTGGCTTAGTAAAACAAAAAAATAAACATTATTTAAAAATAATTCACATGCCAGGTGATTCTTTGATATGGTCTCATTCATACCCTAGAATGAATGTAGGATATAAAAACAACAGTTTACACACCACACACACAAACTTTTTTATAGACAAAGTGTCGCATTGGGTGGATTTTTAGGTAACGATAGGACCAAATTCAATAACGTGTATAATGGTAACCGCATCAACTACTCCCACGGCTACTAATGTGCCAATTACACATAAAACCAAATTAAAGAAATAATAACAATAATAATTTAAAAAAAAAAAAGTTTATGCGTCCATGTCACTTCTGCCCTGTATCATGTTGCATACCACCATCCTACCCTCTTGCGACATTCGCAAGTAAAGTTGTCTAATTGAATGTAAGACACTGCCGGGCTAAACGGTACGTGTGTAGGTATTGTACGATGTTTGCAATTAGATACATTATCCTAGTTAAATTATTATCGGTTACAACAACATTGTAAGTTAACAGACGTGACTAGAAGACTACCTATGTCATAGATGGGAATTGTTTCTGTCGAGATACTAGAGTAATCAAGATAAAAGTTGATAGTTACCTACAGAATTCCTCTAGGTACCCAATAGTTTGGGTCAAGTAATATTTTTTGTAGCTTTTAGTTTTCAAGTGGCTATTTCAATTCCGTTTCAGAAATTATTTCAATTCATAACAGTTTTTTTATAGAAACACTAATACCTTAAGTATTTATGTATTTATAGATGCTGTTTAATAGAGCATACCCTTGTGTATTCAAAATAAACTGAAAATAAAATAAATTGAACGCCATGCTGACGCGTCTTGAACGCCCACCTACAACTTCCTTTGTTTCATAACTTTCTAAAACACATAAAAATTACTTCAGACTTCCTTTTAAGATCACATTATTTAATTACGTCGAAGAAACTTTCCGAACAAAATGTTATTTTCATTGAACAGAGTTTCTTTGATCAAAGTTTAGTTGTACAGTGATCAGGCAGATACTAAAGGTAACAAAATAGCCCGGTCTCGTTACAAAGTGGACTTTACAACTTTACTACACTGTTTCTATCGTATATTTTAACTGGCAATACCGCTTTGTTTTTGTTTGGTACTATGTTTTTTCTAGCTCCGATCTAGTTACGGTATTTTAGGAGATGTGCTTCTAGTTTTTAGCAAGTGGCAGTTTATTTTTAATTTTAATTCTATAGTTTTGGAAATTTAGCCTTCACTTAATTAACTAAAGTGTTTGTTACATTTATATTATTTAGATAAATAGGTAGGTAAATTATTCGACAAGTTAACTGATAGTTTCGGTTCTTCCGATCTTAGTAGTCAAATGTCTGTCGCAGTGACTGAACGAACGGCTACTGCACTACGTGTTGCAAGTTCAAATTCCGTATGTAACAATCATTTGTATGGCTTACAAACTTGAAAAGCTAGACAGAGGTGTACCTGGCAATACAAGTAATAAAATTGCTAGCTGTTTGCGCATGTATTATTAAGAAATTCGTAGAGGGGTTTAAAACAAAAAGATAATAAATATGTCGGCGTCAGCGATGGCTAAGCGGTATGGGCCGACATCAGGGGTTTCGTGGTACCAGGTACATAACGTTGAATAATAATCTTCATTGCAGTAATAACCTCACTTTGATAAAAGTAATCACATAACATAACTCAGATAGGTAAACGGACAGTTTCGCACTGGACTAGTGTCTTCGTTGGTGTCTCAACTCCAACTGAGCTCTGCCTAGCTTCCACTTCCCAATACGACTCCATCCACGTGACATCGCTCGCGCCATTTGCAAATGACCGCTGACGTCACGGCGTTTACCACAGACTCTGTACTAATGTAATCAACTTCACAACTTCTTATTTCTGAATATCGTTCGCCACGACAAATATATCATTTATAGATTGATTGTCTATTTTATTTATTTAATTATTTAAATAAATAAATAAATATTCCACAACTTAACACACAACGCCATTTAGTCCCAAGCTAAGCTTGAGAGCTTGAGTTATAGGTACTAAACAGCTGATAAACATACTTATACATACACACACACACACACACACATACACACACACACACACATACTTATTTATTGAGGTTAACCAACAGTTGTTTACGCAACACTATTTAATTTTCTTTTACATACATTTGCAAGTGCAACAATTAATTAAGTATAGATGCGCCACATGCACGAAAAAAAGCAACATAATTATTTATTACTTATGGTATATATTGTAGCTAGAAATTATTGTTTTACTTAATATAGCAATAAAATCTAATAGAGGTATAATTTTCAAAGAAACAAAAATAAATTTTGTTCTCCAGAACAAATGATCCAATACTTACTACATTTTTTCAATAGTATAAAGCTTCATTAATCCAGAGTGCTTATGGACGACTTTTATTCCAAGAAGTGAACGGCTGCCAGCTGCGGAAAAGGCCACAGGAGTTAAGCTACTTAGGTAGCTTTTTTAAAATGAGTTAGGTTCTATTTTGTGCAACAAAGCAAGTAAACGTACTCATTTTCCAAACTATCAGATTGTGATCACAACTTATTATTTCTACTTTGTTTATCTTCTTAATTCAAATAACGTGAAAAAGTTTTTACCAACCAAAAGCAACAGCTAGAGCAAAGTTCAACCTAAATCCTTGTTGAAAATATTCCCCGTTTCTCATTCTTCGTAGTAATGAGTGGGAGACGTGCCGTTGCCTAGCAACCGACTATGAGAAAAATAACGCATTAACGAGGAACTTTTTAGTTTGTCGGGACAAAATATAGTTTGAGATCAAGGTGGCACGGGTTAGATTCCTTTTGAGTTAGTGCAGGTAGGTACCCCACACTGTTGAAGAAGAGGATTGAATGGGAGCCACGTTTTGTATGGTTGTCTTAAAGCGTGACTTAATGATGTTGTTTTACTAATGAGGTCGGATAGCAATTTCTTTTAATATGCGGTAAGGTATATCATATAGTGATCTGGCTACACTTTGCATAACTCAAATATTGGGGTTGGGTTTCAGTTGCTAATCTAGAAAAGCGCCACTATTAAAGCTCATGAATTATTTGGCCAATTAAAATTATTCACATTAAGTATCTACCCCAGCATACATGGTTCTGTATTAGAATAAATTTCAATTTGGGTAGACCACTCTTATTAGGTACTTTAGGGGTTTGAAAATTAGTTTACTTATTTATTTATCTTTTATTTATTTAATACTTCAAGCACACTAATGTACAAAGGCGGACTTAATGCCATAGGCATTTTCTACCAGTCAACCTTCAGATGATGCAGAGAAAAGCAGTGGTAGGTGCAATTTAAAATGAAAAAAACTTTTGTACAAAAAAAACAACCGACTTCTTAAAAAAAAACTAACAGGTGAAAAATAACTCCAGTTTCGGAAGGGTGTGGCTTTGGTGGTTTTGTTTTGTTCATTATTGGCCACCGACTTCCGAAACTAGAGTTATTTTTTACCTGTTAGTTTTTTTTAAGAAGTCGGTTGTTTTTTTTGTACAAAAGTTTTTATTTTGTAATTTTTAGTTTCTTTGTATGTAAAGAAAGTCTTTCAAAACTTGAAAGAATCACTGAAATTGGATAACAATTGCTAAAGAAGTTCTATCCCTAAACATTAATCTGTACATTTCTGCCGGCCCCTTTGAAAATAGAATGGCGTAATGTTATGTTATGGAAATACAAAAACTCAGCATAGTCATCTGGCTATAGCAATCGCGAATAATTTGCTGTTATGCGTTGAAGAGTTCCGTTGCCTGTCTTCTTCATCAGTTTTTCTTCACCAAATGATACTTTCTAAATGAAAATGCTTGATTTGTTACTAAAAATGTTGAAATCGGTGCATGTGTGCCTATATTTTTTGAGGAGTTCCCTCAATTCCTTGAAGAACCGTCATCAGGTATGAGTTTTGATACAAATGGGACCAATCTGTTAGTATACCCTATCAAACAAAAAAAGAATTTTGAAAATCGGTCCATAAATGACGGAGTACTGAGGTAACAAATCCTAAAAAAAAAAAAAAATATACAACTGAATTGAGAACCTCCTCCTTTTTTTGAAGTCGGTTAAAAAAAAAAAAAATAAAGCAAGCACTTACCTACGTCCTCCTCTCAGACCTACTAAATATTCACAAGAAGTTTCATAAGAACCGCGGTCAAGCCGTTTCGAACGAGTTTTGTTGTAAACACTATTATACAAGAATTTCATTTGTTAGTTAGATGTACTTCCACACCAACATTAAAATATAACTGAACTGCAACTAACCTACCTATAATCAGAGGTTAGACTTTGAAACGTGGTGGGAATAGGCTTGTATTTGTTATGTCTAAGAGCACCAGTCTCTTGGTTTTCGAAAGACTGGTGCTCTTAGACATATCAAATACAAGCCTAAACACGCACCATCAGTAAAAGGAAAAAAAAACTTTCTTTTACCAAAAAAAATCAAACAAGATGTTCCACAATCACCGTTACTTTATTGTACGCCAAATTAGAGTACCTTTCCGAACTCAACCAAGCGTTAGCTATATAAATTTAATGAGGACTTCCGGTTTCCGGAACTGATGTGAGCACACTCCGTATAAAAAAGTCTGTTAAGAAGGATGTGGGCCATTCATGCGGACGCTTTGTGCCGGGGATGGGGTCCAATGAGAGGCTCCACTGCTCGACACTTCGCCCTGATTGAGAGGGTAGGTGGAGATTTAATGTGATTATTAGGAACATTTCAAAAATACCTGTGTACAATGAAATCGCACCCAATAAGTGGTGTAAGGGGACTTTTTGGAAAAAGGACGAATACTTAATTTAGGTAGGTACTTCATGCAAAAAGTAACTAGCTTTTTTACCTTTTTTCTCTAAATAAAAAAGCATAAGCAATGTCAGTTGCACACTACTAGTAGTCTTGTTGCCTCCTCCAACTAAGCTAAATAAATATGCTTGTGTCTGGAGTGGGTTCATGTCAATAGTGCTATGGGCGGGGATCGAACTGACCACTTCTCGATCGTCAATCCAATGTCTTAGCCATTGGGCTATTGCCACTTAACTAGGGAAGAAGTAATGATACTGTACTCAACATCGTTGTTACTAAAACTAAGATATTCTCGTAGTTTTAAGATTGTTTCCATTGTAATCTCGAGTCAAAATCTGTCAAAAATACGTCTACCTTAATTCGCTACATTTTTGACAAGTTATTAAGATTGATTGTCGCTGAGATTTAGGTTTTTAATAACGGGAATTGGCCTTTTGGTAGGTAGGTATTTGTACTTTGAACTTAGCGTTCAAGGATTATAACGGAAGAATAGAATAGAATAGAAAACTCTTTATTGTTCACCATAAAAACTCACTAATTATAACTTTAAGGGCTACATAGGGTTAAATACAATGGGCGGCCTTATCACTTAAAACGATCTCTTACAGCCAACCTTTGGATGGACTTGATAGTGAAGGAGAAAAAATGGGAAGGCAGTTTGTGGTGTACTATTTACATAAATATATACCATACATGACTATGTCAATAGATGTATAAAATAAGTATAAATAAGAAAAAAATACAATACATATTATTAAGTATTTAAACATTTTATTTTGTTTCTTATTTCTATTAATGATTAGTATTTACTAATCATTAACAGAGTAACGAATTGTTTAAGACACCATTATTTGAAATAACGACCAACTCGTAAAGCTCGACAAAATTCTGGTGTCCTCAACATGAAACTAGTAAAGTAACTAAAGTAGAAGAGCAATAAACGCTGGTGAGAAGGAAACATAAACTTTCCTCACTAGATATTTTTACTGGTTATATCATTCTCGTTATATCATACTTTATTGTTATGACCCTTCTTTTTAGAGGTTCTTTAGGAATCGGAATAGTTACCTACTCCTAGGTACTCCGTCAAACATTGAACCGAATCATAAACATTGTTATAATGGTTCTTCAGATTCCTGTAGGTAACTACACCTTTTATAAAGACTTGAGATTTTGATTTCTATAGTAATATTTGAAGAGGAAAGATTTGGATTTCGCATGTAACCAATAAACTTAAAAACTAGTGGACTGATTTGAAAAAATACTTTACCGTTGGAAAGCTACACTATCCCCAGGTGACATAAGCTACTTTTTTTTATCTATTATAGCTATTTTTATTTGATATTCTCATGGGAATGGGAACTACGCTGGTAATACATATGTACTTTCTTTCGGGAAGTGATAACTTGCAACAAACCCTGAATTGTCGTGATAGAAGTTTCTAAGTCTTTCAGAGACCATTGTTAAACAAGTCACTCACTCCTGCCTTCATTCCAGATGGTACAGAGAATCCGGTGGAGGGGTTCTTCGCGAAATCCGTGACGGTGAGGGCGGAGGTCGCTACACTAGGACACACGACGCACTGGGCATCAGACGCGCGGAGATTGCCGATGGTGGCCGATGGGCCTGCCGAGCGGCCAACGCTCATGGACATCTGACCCTCAGGCTACACCTGGCAGTGCGGGCGCATCTCACTGCACATGCGCAGCCACATACACAGGTCAGCGGTGATTTATTTATTTATGCATTGGCACACCAACAACTTAATTACAAAAGAAAAGTTAATAAAGCATCAACAATTAAAATAATGTGTAAGTAAGTCTTGTAAGTCAATTACAGGCATGCACAGTATTCACAAAGCAAGAGACGCTAGAGTTAACATAGTAAGTAATGTGCTTATTTTATCACTTATGTTGTACGACAATCACAACTATTGACAAACAAATATTGTAGTCCAAATTAAAACAAACAAAATACATTCTTATTAACAAACATGAAACAAACTTAAAATGTAGTTCAAAATCAAGAATTAGATTAAATCAAATTTCAAATAAAAAAAAATAAAAATTATAATCAAATTTCAAATTAAAATCAAGATTAAAGTGATGGAGATCTGTACATTTGTAAACCGATTTTAGCTTGACGGGTCCTTATTCTGACTTATTTATCAGAAATACAGAGATGGTTGATAGAAGGTAGCCGATGAATGAGATAAATGATTCCTGATTAACAAACCAATGCTACTTAAAATAGAAATGAGTTTAATTGGTTTCTGTGTTAGAATAGGTTGTTAATAACACTACCTACACTAACGAAACAATAAGACATTGTCACGCCTTTTTGATCATTTATCGGCTATAAGTCCACTTCAAAGAGGATGATTTTTTACCTAAGTAGTATTTAAAAATTCAGTTTAGAAAATCATGTTCTAGATATATTTGTACTCTTTTTTAACGTGTTTGTATTTAAAATAATCTTATTGACTGAGATCTATTTTATCAGCGCTTAAACTATAATATAACTATAATAGTTAGCCATATTTTATTTTGAAGTTAAATGACCTTATACGAGTATGTTTAATAGTACAGTGTTAAAACTTTCCAATTATACATAATATAAAGAACTGGCTGTTGGCTTGAAGTGTCGTGGTAAATGAAAGACATTTGCACTGGATAACGTCTTGATTTATTCTGTCGTCACATAGATTGAGTGTACATGATCTTAACATATTGCTTACTTGACTATATCTAAATAAGGTGTGGTTACACACATTCATAATAGGTAATACTAACGTTACTAGCTTACACACACTACACCTCCGGGGGTGCCAGAAAAATAAAAAATTGGAGCTCTTAATTTTTTATTTTTTTTTTCATTCGGTTATTACAACTACATTAATAACAAAAATTATATAATAAATGGTTATAACTATTATTAAGTATGAAACAGTTTTGTTCTATCCTTATGTATTAATTCAATTTTATTTTGTTTTAGAATTTTGACGTTAGGGCCCATATCCTGTAATACAATATAAGGGCCTTCAAAAATATTATCCAATTTCTTGGTTCCTTCACTTTTGATTAAAACTAAATCGTCTTTATTATAAGTAACTGGATTACATTTCTTATCATATGCTAATTTTCTAGTTTCTTTACTAGTTTCTAAATTATGTTTAGCTTCTTTTAATGCTACCTGTAGCCTATATCTTAAATCTAAAGAGTAGTCATTGGGATTATACAATGGTTCTATTCTATTACAATTCTTAATGTTATTAGGTATGTTACATGTTCTTCCGAAAATTAGTTCGAAGGGCGTGTACTTCGTTTCTGAGTGTACGGTATTATTATAACTGAAACACCAAAATGGTATCCAGTGTGACCATTCATAGCCGTTATTGCCTGAATATGTCCTTAGAAAAGCGCCTAAATGCTTATGAGCATTTTCGAGCGAACCTATCGATTGATGGTGGTATGCTGTAGACAATAATTTGTCTATTTTTAATAATTTGCAAACTTCAACCATGGTACTTGAAATGAACTCTGATCCTCTGTCAGTCGCTATAACTTTTGGTATACCGAAACGTAAAATGAAATTTTGTATGACTGATCTTGCTACAGTTGCGGCTTCTTTATTTTTTATAGGATATGCTTCAATAAATTTAGTTAGTTCACATTGTATTGTCAATAGATAGCAATTTCCATTCTCGTCTTTATCTAAAGGACCTACTAAGTCTAGAAATATTTTTTCAAAACCTGACGACGCAGTCGTTGTGATCGTCATCGGCTGTTTTGTGTACCTACTATATTTAGTCTTCTGACAAGTGGTACACTTTTTAACATAATCAAGAACGTCTTTATCGATACCTGGCCAGAAATATCGTCTCTTGATGTTGTTAGTCATCCTACGTACACCAGCATGTCCACTGGTAGGTAGTAAATGAAAGTCATTTAATATATATTGTTTCTCACAATCATTATCTATTTTTTCTATTCCTCTTAGTATGCATACATTCGGACCGGTCCAATCTTTTAATGTTTGTATTTCACTACATAAACATTTTATAAACACTTCATTTTCATTATTTTTAACTATGCATATTTCTCTTAATTTTATATAATTGCTAAACTTCTCTAACTTAGTCACAAATTCGGCTCGCGAGAAATGTGCCGTAAAGTTGAGGTTTACACACAACAACATTTTACTAGGGATGTAAGCCAGACACTCGTCTTCAGCCGTTATCATATTATCTCTTCTGTATTTATCAACTCTGTCTTTCTCTAACAATATCATCTCCACGACATCACTCGGCTTCCTTAGTAACTCCACGACTCTAGGCTGATCAGACCCTTCGTCGGTAGATTTACTAATTGGCGGTGTTGCATTTTTACAGTTCTCGTCCATTCTTCTTTTTTGTGCTCTAGTCATGACATTTATTTCCATAATTTTCTCGTTCATACTCTTTAATTCACTGTAAGTCACATTCACTCTGGATAATGCATCCGCGACTACATTATCCTTTCCTTGCACATACACTATTTTAAAATCATATTCCTCAAGTACTAAACGAAACTTCAACAGCCTGCTAGAGGGATCTTTCATGCCAAACAAATAAATGAGAGGTTTGTGATCCGTCATTATAGTAAAATGCCTACCAAATATATACGGCCTGAAGTACTTTACTGCCCAGACTATAGCAGTCAGTTCTTTTTGTATGGTGGGGTAGTTTAATTCTGCTTTATTTAATGGTCTACTTGTATATGCTATGGGTCTTAGGTCACTGTTACACAAAACTGCACCAATCGCTACACCTGATGCGTCAGTCTGTAATATAAATTCGTTACTTTCTGAGAAATCTGGGTATTGAAGTATGGGTGGGCTAATTAACTTTTGTTTTAAGATCTCGAAGGAGTGTTGACATTCTGCTGTCCAATTGAAAACTACATTTTTTCTGCACAATCGGTTTAGAGGCAATGTTATCTCTGCAAACGATGGTACAAATTTACGATAGTAATTACAGAAAGCTACAAATCGTTTTACTTCTTCTAACTTTTTAGGAACTGGGTAATTTTGTAAAACTATTGTTTTCTCTGGATCTGGTAATACTCCATCAGCAGAAACTAAATGTCCAAGGTACAATATTTCCTTTTTTAAAAATTGGCATTTATCCGGATTTAGTTTTAAATTTACTTTTCTTAACCTGTCAAATACATCTATTAAATTTTTATTATGAAAATTAAGATTTCGTCCAAAAATAATTAAGTCGTCTAGATAAACAAAACATTTGTCATACGTCAGTCCAGACATAGCTATAGACATGACTCTACTGAAATTACTACAGGAAGTTTTTAGTCCCATAGGAAGTCGTTTTAATTGATACTGACCCGAGCTAGTGGAGAAAGCAGTATATTTACGACTTTCAGGGCATAAACTGACCTGATAATAACCTTGTTGTAAGTCTAAATGAGTGAAATACATTGAGCCTGAAAGTGAGTCTAAGATGTCAGTGATATTGGGTAGTGGGAACTTATCATCGACTATTACATCATTAAGTTTTCTGTAGTCCACTACCAAACGCCACTTTTTACACCCTTCTGACTTTTTGGGAACGAGTAATACTGGACTGTTCCACTCGCTTGAGGACTCCTCTATTATATCGTCCTTCAACATTTGTTTAATTTGCTTATCAATCTCTGGCTTCATTGATTGAGGCAATCTATAAGGTTTGACATATGTGGGGCTTACGTTAGGTTTAAGAGTTATGGACTGTTCGTAAACGTTAGTGGTAGCTAGCTTATCTCCTGGTAAGAAAAACACATCTGCATATTTAGTACAAATTGTTTCGAGAGAACTTTTTTCTTCTGAATTAAGATGATTTAATTTTAACAACGTAAGTAAATTTTCGGCTCTATTAGCATTGGCATTAGTCTTATCGAAAGAAAAAATATCATACTCGCTTAAAAACATTACTTCCGGATTGAAATTGTTTAATCTTACTTCTTCATCTCTAATGTTAAGTATTCTGATCGGTATCCTACGATTTTTGGGTCTAACTATAGCTCCTGCTAAATAAATATCTTTCTCTATCTCTCTCGAGTTAACAACAAAATCTGCTTCCACATCAATATCTAAATCTACGAAATGAGTCGATTCACTTCGGGCCGGTAGTACAAGACAATTATTATTAGTAAACGTTAAATCAAGTCTAGGCGAGATAGGTAAATAAAGTTGTTTACCCTCATTATTAACAACTAACACGTTATTAGCTAAATCGATATTACAACCATAAGTAGATAGAAAATCTAAGCCTAAAATACCAGTTGCCTTGAACGGTAAGTTTTGAAAAACGTAGAACTTGTGAATAAACGTGTCATTATGTTCTGTAACAAGTTTCAAGGTTACATATCCCAAAGAGTCGATCTGCCCTCCTATGCCGTTTATCGTAGTGCTATTATAGCATATACGCATCGAATCGGGTAATTCGTTTTTCCTAATAATTGATATTGACGCACCCGTATCTACTAAAAATGAATATTTTCTGTCATGACAATAAAATGTTACAAATTGACATCGCCCTTTACACGCCATAATATAATTATTAAAATCGAAAAAACTGCTTTTTGGTGCTGTTTTGGGAATTATCATTTTCATTCGAATTTTGGGAAATGCCCCCTTGCACCGATGGTTGCGCGGTTTGTACGGGTTGCGTTGAAAAAACATTATTACGGCTATAATTATTTCCTCGCCTGTTACCACGATGGAAATATCGGCCACTATTCGCCTGTGAGTAATTTCTACCGCGGTTTGAATTTTGGAATGATCTTCCATAGCCACGGCGGTTATAGTTATTAAAGTATCCATAGTTGCGGCCACGTTGACCTTGACCGCTCGGTCCTTGATAAGGTGTAAACTTACCTCGACCCCTTCTCGAATACTGCATAACGTCTGGCTTAGAGGAACTAGAAGGCGTTGATACATCCTCGTCCTTAGCTCCTTGTATAGCGTCCTTGAGGTTACCATAGTTGCGAGCGGTTACGATGGTGCTAAGCCTTGAACTTTTCAACCCATCTGAAAATCTCTTAATGGCCATTTTCTCATTTAATGGCTTTAAAATCGCGAATTTTGACGAATCGCCGTCTGCCTGTGAGATAGTTAAATCGGTAAAAAGTTGTTCTATTTCAGAACCGTACTCGTCAATTGACCTAAAACCTTGGTTCATATTTTGGAGGCGAGACTGAATAGCAGTAAAAGATTTTGCAGTTAATAAGTGTCTCCTTAAATCCTGTATTAAACTAGGAACGGTGTCATAGTTATTTGATAAACGTAGCTTAGCATTCTCTGATAGTCGACCTTTAATTACAAATTTTATTAAAAGTTTGTTTCCCGGATCATCTAACATATCCGCATACATTGCCACTGCATCAATCAACCGTTTCGTGGTGTCCTCCCTACCATCCATAAGGGGAATTAAGTTACACGCCGTTCGAATGTCAAATTCCATTTTTACAATTTCTATTTCACTAGGTGGGGAAGTACACAATTCACTTATCTTTGAAAATACGCTCTTAATATTATCAAAGGTGGTAGACAGTTGCGTGACTAATTCGGGTTTTAATTTATGCGATAATTTTGAGTATAATAATTGTGCTTCACTAAATAAATTCTTAGCCTCTTTCAACTTATTTATCGCAATAGAACCCGTAAATCTGGCCTGACCTTTCTTTATTAAATACTTTCTAATGTCCACTAAATCTTCATATATTCTAACAAAATCATCGGCCATAATCTAAAAATAAAACATAAGGAATGTAATGACATCACCCTAGAATCAAAATATCTTAATTATATTTCTTCTAACTGTCTTCCAAACTGGGAAAGCAATGCGAAAACATTCCATATACGGCGTAGGGTATCGGGTTCGGTGAGTCGCCGTGCACGATTTATGAACTGCTACATATTATTACAATAAAACCTTATATTAATTACTTACTTGTAATAAGTCATTTATGTATTTTAAACGCTATTTTTATATCTGAGACGTAAAGTTATTAAAATGATATGACTATAAAGCCATCACTAGCCGTTACGTATCACTCGATGGTTCCGAAGTATTGTTTTTTGCGATTAATAAGGTCAATTATTTATGATTTCACTTTTTTTTTTCACTTACACGGGTTTATCCGTGACACTATCACTATGATTCTTGAAATACTTTGAGGTCTGCCTGCGACGTAAGGACCTGCGGTTCATCTGCCTGTCCATCCACTTGACATGCATCTTCTTGTAACAGGTACAGATAGCATAGCATGCCGCCGCTAGTAGGACGATTGTGATCAAGGTCAGGAGGATATTTGTTGTGCTGATGCTGGAATAGCTCTGCTCGGATGTCGCACTATTTTGTCCATTACCAGCAGCCGTCTGCGCGATGATCGTCTCTTCTCTCGTTTGACTTGATTGGCACATGATTTGCAACGTAAAACCACTAATTTTGAAACATAGTCCGATCTTTTCAAATTATAACTGAATTTAATTAGTGTCCAAATTTCACTCGCGAAGTGACTTTAAATGGCAGGGTCGCCATGAAGTGTCGTGGTAAATGAAAGACATTTGCACTGGATAACGTCTTGATTTATTCTGTCGTCACATAGATTGAGTGTACATGATCTTAACATATTGCTTACTTGACTATATCTAAATAAGGTGTGGTTACACACATTCATAATAGGTAATACTAACGTTACTAGCTTACACACACTACAGGCTGACATTCAATTTAATAATGTTGTGGTAGCAAAAATAGCAATTGTGTTTTTTATGACGTCCATCGATTATTATCACGTCGCACAGTGAACTATATTTTTTTATTTACTAGTCAAAATAGCTGGTACCTGAGATCATTACATTTAAGTAAACTTTGTATTAAAAAACATCGTCCATATAAATTGCAGTGCCAACGCCACGTCTTCTCATAATGAAGAAAAATGATAAGATAACTCGGACATTAAGCCGAACCCTGTGACAGTTTATAAATGAAACAACCTGCGCAAAATTATACACATTTATCTTAATTAAACTCTTAAAAATATAATCGAGTAACAGTGTACCTACCAAAGTTGACAAGAAAAATGAAACGTAGTATGTATTTATTTACCTACTGTAGGTACTTTTGCATTGTATCAGAATTTTCTGGAAACAGCCTTGCCTTTTTCCAAATATGTTAAGGTAGGTTTCCAGTTTAACCTCCACAATCTAGTTACTGGGTAACACGATGCCGACTAGTAAGAGTAGTTCTTAGTAGACTTTCAGGCTTTTATATGGAGGAAAAGAAAGCTGGTCAAAGAACTCATGAAGTAGGCTTCACCTTTTTTTCGACCCGTGCAAATGTTACTTCTTAGCCAGCAACCGTTCTTAAATTTTTTGACAACAATGAACCTCAAAAGTAATGACCTCAAATGTCAAATTATGCAATTTACTTTGTTCTTTTCTAATATGCATACGGCAGTACATGAGTACGGTTCTTGAGACACCTTATGTGCCTTCTAAACTAAAATGGTTCCTATTCTAGTAACAAGGTTAATGTGGTGCAGCTTGCGACATTGACGACTAAAACCTAAGTTAAAGTAGCAGGTTAATATTAGCAAAGGAACCTGCTTAAACTACAAAGTAAACAAATATCTACGCTGATGAAAGATTTACTTGCAATAGAAAGACGAAAAACCCTTTAGAAGATGGAAGGGTTAAAACACCTTTGCCCAGAAGTCGGTTGATGCTGTCTTTTTATTACTGTTAGTAACAGTAATAAAAAGACTTATTAAGATCGATTTTCACTACCTGCAGAAGTCAAATACACAAAACAATACAATGCAGCAATGAGTGTTTCTAGTCCGTTTTGTTAAGGGTGGCCAATAGAACCATGGCCGTTGACCGTGCCCTTAGATACAATCCAATTGAACAGCGCCATCCAATCCCGAATCGTTGTAACATCGTTACGCCTCCGATCTAATTCAATAAAACCAACTTCTTTCTTCAACAGCTCCACTATTTGCAGACCTTTGTAAATATTGTAGTTGGAAGTGCGGACCTAAACTGCCTCCCAAGATTAACCTCGCTTATCCAATTAAATATTAAGGCCATTTCTACACGAAATCCGATTTTTTAAAGCCAAGAGTTTTCGTGTTTTTACGGAAGACTTGTTTGCCTTTTTTGAACATGGAGCTGTGATCCGTGACGGGAATAACGTGTGACTGGCTTTTTTATTTGTCACGGTATGTTGCCGATGAGAAAATAACACGAGGATCGGAAAATTCGTGTTTAGGCAGAGTGGGAGCTGAATATTGATGGAGATTCGGAAATTGTGACACCGGTGTTTTTAATTTCGGAACGCTGATTTGGATTTCAAAACGAAATAATCCATACATTTACATTTCAGATAGGTTACGAACAGTGGTAGGTAAATACGTACAATGAAAGATAGATAGTGTTGTCTTTAATCATGTTTGTCTAAAATATAACTCGAATTAGTTATCCTATGTAAAGCTACTAAATTATTTTTAAAATAACTACCAGCGGTGCTTTATTTTTCTCGACTGAAAAGTTGCGAACCGAGACCTACATAAAATTAATACTAAACTAATAAATTACCATGACCATCAAGTGGACGAAATGAGTACCTACGTTTGTTTGGGTAAAGAAAGTAAGCTATTTATCAGGATTAACTAGTTACTGGTTAAAAAAACGTGCTAATAGGTACTTAAGAAAAAGCAACAAGCACTTATTAAGTTCGATCCTTTTGCTTGTAGGATAACTAGCAAAAGCGCAAAAGCGCAATAGCATTTTTTTTATTAGGCTATCTTTTTTAGTTCAAATAAACTTATTATTATTAACATATTATTATTATTATTAAACTAGATCTGGGTACTCTTTGTCTAAAATACTTCAATAATAATATATTGCAAATAGAACACAACCTACTGTTGGACCTTACCGTTACTGTTTGCAGTCAAAACCATGTTACATGGTGTCTGGCCCAGTATAGTATCAAAGACTTATACGCTACCTTCCCTGATTGTTTTAGATAGGTCCGATGTGGTCTGAGACTTGTTACCACAAACCCTTTTAAGGGCGTCGAATGGCAAATCAGATTGTTTCAACTGTCCGAAATGAAGGTGACTCCATTTATAAAAGAAAATCCTAAGTTAAGAATATTCTGGAGATGTTATTTTTTATAAGCTTGTTTCCGCTACGAGCGCTATAAACTTGGCTCTCGACAATTTTGTTTGGATGCAGAGTATTTTGGCTAAAATGTAGCACACAGCGGCCGTTGGTGGCTTTATGCGTGGTTTGAGATAAAATCTTAGGTCAGAACGAGCGCTTCTTTGAAGGAGCTTCGTGTTTTTAACTATGTACGTATGATTTTACATAAAGTAAAACGAAACTTAAACTTCTGTTTATTTTCTATAATGTTTTCGGTAATAAAAGGATGGAAACTACATAGTTTTTTAAGTGTAAAAGAGGGATTTTCTCTTGTTACTTTATTTCAAGTAGTTGTATATTATTAATTACTATTAAACCTTAACAAACACTATTTAGTTTGCAATAAAGTTGAATAACTATTAAAGAAATTTGACACATTGGGGTAGCTTGATGTGCTTGCCTCTGTACAATATGAATCACAATAATAAATAACTTCAAAAGCAGGTCATGTGAGTTACAACGATAACTTGTTTTTGGCACATATAGAGCTATCAAAGTGGAAAATCAGTGCACAATCAGTAAATGTTCTCGTAATTCTACGAAATGATCAGTCGAATGTGCGAAATAGCCGTTGATTGCAACTCATGTCGGCTCAATCGCTGTCATTATTACGAGTAGTGATGTTCCTATTGATTTTACCGACAATACTGTTATAATACGATGTTATTGGCTATTAGATTTGTTTGTGTTCTGTTATGCAAAGTTTAGAGGCGAGGAGATTTGCATGAATGTTGAAAGTTTTGTTTCAATTTTCTGTTTTAGCTCGTTTCATCGTTTACAGAAAAGTAAAACTGTGTTCTTACGCGTTTATATAATGTTTTCTATTGTTTAACAATGGTTCCGTTCGCTTATCGAATAGAATATGATAATTATGTATTGTATGATGTTTTTGTACTTTTATAAATAAATAAATGTACCCAATGTACCCATGGTATTCATTAAACCCCAAGAAGACACCGGTGTCCGCGTTGTCATTGTCTTTCTATTGTGTTTCAAATTGACGATTGAAAGGTTAAAAGGGTTTTGCCTTCATTAGGGCTCATACATTTTCCTACTCTGTATAGTTAGTGAAGTATTTATTAAATAGTTGTTAATATCTATGGTTATAAAAAAATATGGCCTATAGCTAAGCTAACCTTTAAGTTACTTTTTTTAAATGTTTTAAAATCTGGAAAATGTAAAAGGCACATTGCAATTTGCCTAAAAAAATTCAATGTGACATTATAATAATAATTATGTTAAATAAGTATAGGTTTAACGAAAGCTATATTAATTGCATCCACGTGGCCCAATTTAACGATTGTTAATGATACACAATTAATATTACCTATTTTCAGCGCAATACAGAATTTGATTAATAATTGAATATAATACAAATTATTCAATACTCAATAAATAACTGAACAATTCAGTAATAATTAATCAAGAATTGTAATCAATTTGGAAGTCAGTGTGGTATTTTATCAGCAAAATAAACAACAATCACCAGCGATTGTTGGAAAAATATATTTGGAACATTTAATTGTAGCAAAGTTATTGCCAGCAGGATATTTGCGACGTAAAATAAAATAAATGCGTCCCGATACCGGGCCGCAAACATTACGCGCGCAATTATAGATAGGGTTGACTCATGGGAGATAAAAATATTAACGGTTACTAGTACTGTGTTTGAGATTTGTTTGACATGCTCTCTGCTTTTTATCTTTTTATGCTTGTTTTAGAACCTGCCTACATAGTAGTAACACAGTGAAATAACACAGAACCTTAATTAATTGAAAAAGAAGTTAAATCTTCCCGAGAAAAGATGGAAGTGAAGTGGTATTGGTCTTGTACGACTACCTGGATACATCTCTACGACTGATCAGCGCGCATTTGGTATACGGAAATTTGTCAAGAAAATGAAAATGAAAAATGAAAAATGTTTATTCGCTAAAGAATTAGTTTTAACAATATTGAGGTTGATTTCTCCTTTTAAGTGTAAAAAGACCTGTGCCAGGAGAAGCCGCACTCCCTTAACTAGATTACATTCATTTAGCTTAACTATAAAACATTATATTTGCCTAAATTTATTACACAATTTTTAAGTTTATGTATGTATGTGTGTGAGTGTGTGTAGGTGTGTGTATACGTGTGTGTATGTATGTGTGTATTTGTGTTTGTGAGATTATATAAAGAAATTCATACATATGTATATACAACAACATACATATATATAAATACTCAAAATATACACATTACATAAAGACTACTTAATAATATGAATAATTAAATTTTCCACATCTTCATAGCTGAGAGATTTGAGCCACTCTGTCACCATTTGTTTACAAGCCAGGGTTGTTTTAGTGTATATGTTAAGAATTTTATTAACGGAGTTATATAAATGTAAAGATTGATTTGAGAATTGGTGTCTAGCAAAGTATGTTTTAAATTTGCGTGTTTTAGCTACTGTGTCATTTCGTCTTTTTGCCAAGATTCTGGGATCTACCGACAGCGACTTTCTTATGTTTTTTTTAAATGACATGTAGAATATACAATTGACGCATGCTAAGCCGGTCAGCTATGGAGTAAAGGGTGACGGTTCGTAATCTAAGTTTTTTAAATAACATAACTTTGAGCACGTTCTGCCTCTAAAAAATTAACTTTAGATGCACCCCCCATACTGGAATACAGTAAATCATGATTGACTGTGCCAAAGCAACATAGACTTTTTTCAGAAGTTCTACATTGGCAAGAATTAGTATAGGATGGATAAAACTTTTGTTTTATAACAGTAGTCTATCGGACACCTCAATTCATTTAACCTTACACGGAGCGAGACACTGAAAAGGGGACTGGTGTCAAAAACATTCACCGTCCCGTCGTGCACGTAACAACAACCTTTTACTAAAACAGGTACTCACTAAAGTACATAAAAGCCCTAGATGTGATAGACATAGGCATTTACTTAGAAATAAAAATCTAGTAACGTGCCTCGATATTTTTTAACACCCCGGGCTGCGATTGTGAGGGTTGTGTCAAAATAAACAAAAAATACTTATTATGTAGGTACAAAAAAAATCATAAGGATAATATACCGACAAACTCCTTGATTTATTATAGCATAAATATAGGCAAAAGGGTACTTTATCTTTGCCATATTTACCAAAATAATATTTTGGCTGGCTCGGCTCTGACGGATATGTTGGTCATAAAGTTTAATAAAAAATGCATTTGTATTGATACTTTTGTGAAGGCTGAAAAAAGTTGAGTCACTTAGGTAGTACCCTTATTTTATTAATACTGCTTTGTAAACTAATGGTATTTAGTATTGAGCTAAGATTATTATATACTTGAATTAATCACCGATGATAATATTTTTGCTTTCATTCAGAGTGTCATCCTTATTTTTAGATCAACGTATGTAACAAAATTATTGATATTCGTGCGCGTATATTCGGTTCAATTAAACGGGTAGTCGTAAAAGCAAATAGTGTCGTTTATTAGCAAATAAACCTTCTCTTCCGTTATAAACGCAAGCTTATTTGTTTGATTTAGGTCACAGGAGAAGGAAAAATACAAGAATGTATGAATGACTAAAACAATATTGTAAGTGAAGGAAACTGGGCTCAGTTCGAACAACCTTCTTGTAAAAGATTAAATCAGTCTTCAGAGATGTAAACAATACTTATATCTTTTAGAGTTTAATTAAATAAAAAATAACGATTCTGAAACATTTCTCCGACATTCTTTTCGCTGTTGAACGGTTCACCGACAGAACGATTCACTTTTCATTTTTCCAAACGGAGATTCTGAAACATTTCGACTCATTAGATATGTGGGAAAAAGTAGGTACTAACTATACTTAGTAAGCCGTATACAAGAGAGCAGCGGTGGCTCAGTGGTGGCGGCCCCGACTTACGAACAGAAAGTCGTGGGTTCCAACCCAGGCAGGCGCATTACTTTGTGTAATTTATTTCATCACCACTGAAAAAACGGTGAAGGAAAACATCGTGAGGAAACCGGCATGTCCTAGAACCAAAAAATCGAAGACATGTGACATCTACCAATTCGCACTGAGCCCGCGTGGTAGGTTATAGCCCATACGCAAAATACGCGCTTTGACGTGGAGTTGCAGATACCAGCCCGGTATCATTATCTTAGCCGTATACAAATATCTTCACGCCTTTTTCATTTTCAAACGCAAGGAATTTCCTGAATCGTGAGTGCGTTACAAATATTTAGACTCACATACACAAACACCCAGATGTTAAACAACGAAGTACTCATAGGCCATTCAATTATTTTTTTCATATAAGAATAGAAACCGCGTCACGCAGCTAAGAAGTCAACTCCACTGCCCCAACAGTGAATATAGTGTTATTTAAATATCCCTTTTTTCTGTAGATATGCAAAACTTTAATTCTATTTAACATTTCACCTCAGGTAGTAAACAGCGGTGGAACAGCCATCATCAACTGTACGTGGGGCGGCTGGCCTGCCCCTCGCCTCGAGTGGCTGCACAACGGCGTGCCACTGGGGGCTGGTGTGGCAGGAGGCAGGGTTAGGCTGCAGAACAATGGAGAACAACTGGTTATCTCTGCCGTACACAGAGCCGACAAGGGCGTGTACCAGTGCATGGCGAGAAACGAGAGGGACTCGGCGCAGGCTAGCGCGGAGCTGAGGTTAGGAGGTAAGTTTAGACGTGTACCTACTAATTAGCAAATCTATTAACCTTTTCCGCATGATTACAAAATTAAGTATTTACAATGCAATGCTCTATGAGATTGTACAGCTGTTATTGATGCACAAAATTTTTCGGCGAGTATCACACTGTACCGGAAACCAGAGCTGGAACCGCGGTTTTTAACTTTTACTGTAGAATAAAACTGCGTAATTTAATTTATTATATATATATTATATATATATTATATATACGTCGTTGGCCGCTGTTAAGGTAGCATCTGTGCAAGTTGGCTCCGTAAATAAATTGTTATAATTCGTGCTTAAAGTTGTTCTACAAAGTTGTGTGTGTATAATTCTCAAAGCTGTTTTAGTGACAATTCTAGTGGTGAAATTAAAATTCGATTCCATCAAAGAGTAACCGAGATATAAGCAAAAACATTTTAAAAATATTTGTTAACCGTCTTAAATCCTGACCTACGACAACCCGCGCGACGCCCGCTGTGTCAGTGAGTGACCTTCGCACTCGCTATAACCGGTAGCGCTGTGTTGCGGCATTGCAATATCGACCTACTGTGGACAGCACTAAGATGGCATCTAGGACAGCCCCGTGTGCGGGCTGCCACGGCGAAGTGACCGAGGACGGCCCGTATATGAAATGCGCAAAATGTAAGCAGATTTTTGATTTAATGTGTGCAAATGTTTCTATAGATGTATTTAGCACTTTATCTGTGGAACTTAAGATGACTTGGATTTGTGGAGAGTGTCGTTGTAGACAACCAAAACGAGATAATACCCATACTCCAGTGCGTCAACATCTTATGCACGATCAGTCTACGAGTAGGGATTGCCTCGATACACCTTCGCAGACACCTGATAACGTGACTGTGCGTGCTAAGACAAGGTACGCGGAACCTGCTAAGGGAAGTACAAGCGAAAATATTCTAGCAAGTGGTCTGAATGATTCTTTGGTGCAGGAATTAAAAAACTTGCAAGTTGATTTTGAAGCGCAACTATTAGGCAAAATTAATGAATTACTTATTGCACAATTTTTGGCATTTAAAACTGAATTTCTGGATAAAATTAATTTGATAACAAATAAGGTTTTACAATTAGAAGAGCAATACAAATCTGGCAGCAATAAGGCTTTCGAAACTACCCTAATACCTAAGAACTTGTCGTCTGGCAGTACTCTAATAGGTCCAGCTCCGGGAAATAAACCATCTCCAAGGAATAAGCTTCCTAAACGGAAACCTCAGCCCAACACCAAGTCTCTCGTGGCTGACCCAGAACCAACTACGATATCTGTCCCTAGTACAACCAAAGCCCCTGTTGAGGCTCCTGTCCGCAATGCCCATAAGGTTATACTGGCAGAAACACGTGCATCGGTCTCCAACAAGAATACTTTTGACTGTGATGACACTGATAAAGGAGACTGGGAAGAAGTAAGGAGCAGACGTTCGCGATCTTCTTTTCCCGGGGTACTCAGAGGTACCGCTACGCCCGGCTCTACAATGCTGCATGCTGCTGAGAGGCGTAGATACCTGCACCTATATTACGTGCGGGAAGGCACAACAGTGGAGCAGGTACGTAAACATCTCACCTCAATATGTGGCATTGACGAATGCACGGTGGAAAAGCTGAAGTCTCGTGGGCATTACGCGTCGTTTAAGCTTGGTGTTCCGTTGAAGCATGCCGAGAATATAATGTTATCCGAAAATTGGGCTGAAGACATATGTGTTAAGCCTTGGCGGCAGAATTTTCGTGCAAAAAGTGATAACCATCAAGCCTCAATCGCGATTCAATGAAATTAGAATGTGCTATCAAAATGTTCGTGGTCTAAGAACAAAGACTAATTCTTTTCTTAATAGTGTTACACAAAGCAAATACGATGTTATAGCTTTAACTGAGACCTTCCTTACGAGCTCAGTATCAGACAGTGAACTCTTCCCTTCGGGCTTTCATGTGATACGCAAAGATAGAGTAGGTGATTGTGGTTGGGGAGGGGTTTTGCTTGCGTTTCGTAATTATTGTAATGTAAAAATAGTTACTGATATTGTTAGTATGACTGTTGACAAAGAATTAGTCTTCGCTATTGTGACATACAAAAATGTAAAAATTTTATGTTGTGTTGTATATTTGCCTCCTAGCTACAAGGATGAGCAGTATTTGAATGTATTGACATGTATTGAAAATGTGATTTGTAGTTACCCTGACATGAATGTTCTAATCCTAGGTGACTTTAATTTAAACTCTTGCAGTGCTAATGTTAAAACAAACTTTGATTTTTTCTGTGAGTTTTGTTCACTATCACAATTTAACACAATTCTAAATAGTCGTGGTGGCATGCTAGATCTGGTGCTGGGCAATTTTGAACCCAATCAGGTAGCGGTATCTCTTGGAGATGATCCCCTGGTAAATATCGACCAATACCATCCTATGCTCGATATAATTATAACTTATCCATACATTGGGATAGCATCGAAGGCATCATCTCCGCGAATAGTAACAGGTGGCAGGAATACCAGTCCAGTTTGGAACTGGCGCAAGGCGGATTTCCAGGGTTTGTATAAGTCTTTAGCTGAAACGGACTGGTCAGATTTGACAACAATAAGCAATGTCAATAGTGCAGTTCAGTTGTTCTATGATAGATTATACGAAACCATAAATCTGTTTGTACCATTAAGAAAACAAATAGCGTATAGTCCACGATACGTATATCCGAAATGGTACAGCGTAGAAATAATACAAAATATACAAAATAAACACTTGCATCATAAGAGATTTAAGCAAGAAGGGAAAGAATTCAATAAGGCAATGTTTGTATATTACAGAGACAGAGTTAAAAAAATGATTGACGACGAATATCGGAAATATATGACAGTACTTCAGAAAAGTATCATTGATGACCCGGTACAATTTTGGAAATTTGTGAAGGAGAAAAAAAAAGATAGAAGGCCCATTGACACGTATATATATGAAGACTTAGAAGTGAAGGACCAAGCAGCAGCCGACGCTTTTGCCACATATTTCGCATCTGTATTTCATGCTGATAAACCCACGCTGGACCCAGATGTGGCTGTTAAAGCGTCACATAATTGTCGAGATTCAACTACCGTTTCGATCGTAGCAGTTGATGAAATCGATCTGATAAAGGCAGTGAAACGACTCAAGCCGCGGTCATCCGGTGGACCAGACGGCATTCCTGTATTTCTAGCCAAGGATTGTATAACAGTTATCGGAGGGCCTCTACTGTATCTTTATAATCTTTCGCTAACTCAGTCGAGATATCCTGAAAGCTGGAAGTTATCTAGAGTCACTCCCGTTCCTAAGGGAGAGGGAGGCATGAATGTTATTTCTTTTAGACCTATTGCAGTCCTATCAGTTTTTGCTAAGATCTTTGAAGCAATCCTAAGTGCTCGCATTAATAGCCAAATCTGCCACCAGCTACATAACAGTCAGCATGGATTTCGTAGTGCTCGCTCCACCACCACCAATTTAGTCGCACATGTAGACTATGTCTGCTCGCAAATGGACAGGCGTAAACAGGTTGATGCGGCTTACTTCGACTTTAAAAAAGCCTTCGATCTCGTAGATAACGATAGACTGTTGGAAAAATTGGCGACTATTGGATTTACGCCAAAACTCCTCAATTTTTTTTCTTGTTACCTTAATAATCGCCGTCAGTATGTGCAATTAAGAGAATATGATTCTCGTGATTATTTTACAAGGTCAGGAGTAAGTCAGGGTAGTACTTTAGGACCTTTGCTATTCGTGATATATATCAACGATTTGCCGAAGGTTGTTTCCACTGCGGAATGTCTCCTGTTCGCAGATGATCTAAAGCTGAGCTTAGGTATTGGAACAGCGGCTGACGCAATGTCATTACAAAGAGATATTGATGCGGTAACTAAATGGAGTCAGGACAACCACCTTCCATTTAATAGTTCAAAATGCAAAGTAATAACATTCTCACGAAAATCACAGCCCATGTTTATTCATTATAAATTAGCGAACGTTCCTTTGGATAGAGTTAGCAAAATTAGAGATTTAGGATTAGACCTTGACTGTAAATTAGACTTTCATTCTCACATAACCAATAGTTGCAAGTCAGCAAACAAAACGCTAGGATTTGTTATTAGGACTGCGTCACAGTTCGACAACATAGGGGTTGCTAAAGTGTTATACAATGCCTATGTGCGCAGTAAACTAGAATATGGTGCGATTGTTTGGAATCCTTACGAAGAAAAATATGTTGTTATGGTAGAAAAAATACAACGGAAATTTGCTCGGTGGGTATACAGGAAACAGTACGGATACTATCCTTACCTATATCCTTCTTTATTCGTCTCAGGAATGGTGGACATTGAGACACTAAGATTTAGAAGGGTCATGTCTCAAGTAATACACATCCTGTCGATAGTGCGTAATATAATCCACAGTCCCGAAATACTAGAGCGAGTCCGTATCTTGGTCCCTCGGAATATACCAATGGACTCGGAGGGCCAGGTAACACCGCGCCGCCGGCCGCGGCTGCTGGAGCTGCCAAGCGCGCGCACCGAGCGCGGCAGGAACGCGCCTACCAACCGTGCACTCCGCACTATCGGGGACATACTTGTTCAGCACCACGATCTAGACTTATTTGCCGATGGTTTTGGTCAATTGTACAATAAATTCCGCATAATTTTAAATGACGTAGCATAGAGATAGAGATACAATTGACAAGTAATAATAATAATCTTATCTTTAGGACTATTTGTGTTATATGTATATTTCTAATCTGACATTTAATTAATCTTTACCTATTAAATTTTGCTATTACTTTTTTATTGACTTTGTAACGATGGACCGTGTATTTTGCTTGTATTTTGATAATCATTAATGTTTACAAATCAATTAGATGCTAAACTTTATTAATCTTGTAAGCGCTTTGGATGTATGTCTGTTAGCTTGTAAGACCAAATTCATAAATAAATAAATAAATATATTATTTATAGTGTAAATATTTATGTATTTATACTTATATTATGTATTAGTATTCTTTGATTCCTTTTATTTTTTCATTTTTAATTGCACCTACCACTGTTTTTCTCTGCATCACCTAAAGGTTGACCGGTAGAAAATGCCTATGGCATTAAGTCCGCCTCTGTACATTAGTGTGCTTGAAGTATTAAATAAATAAATAAATAAAAACTTAAACCAATAGCTGGGTAACTACACTTTTTCGCAACCCATCGGGGATTACAGGCGTAATGTTATGTCATGTTTGTTCTTTTGAGAAATAAATTCTATTCATCAAACTTTAACAGCTATATAGGGTATTAACAGGACGATTCTTATCGCTAAAAGTGATCTCTTACACAGAGACACACAACCTTTAGATGGACTAATAAACAGAGGAGAAAAAGTACCTACTCGTAGTATAATTTAGAAATCTTAAATTGTCATTAATAATACCGTCTTCATTCATCTTTTTCGATTTAGATACAGCGCCAGAGCTCCAGTACACGTTCATAGAACAGGTACTAAGACCTGGACAAGTCGTGACCCTCAAATGTTCTGCTACGGGCTCTCCACCACCACACTTCACCTGGATGCTCGATGGGCAGCCGCTCAATACCATGGCTAGAGGACACAGGTTTGTAATCATGCCTAACAAACTCTACTATGTCTTTTACCTTAATTTATACATGATATATCATCCGAAGGTACGTCATTAAAACAAGTTTTCACTATAGGCAAACTTCTAACAAAATTCTGTCTGGCAGATACAGCGTGGAACAGTTTGCGACAAAAACGAATGACATGGTAAGCTATTTGAACATCAGTGCTGTGAGGTCTGAAGACGGAGGTCTATACACCTGCAGGGCAGCCAACTCCCTTGGAGAAGTATCACACACGTCTAGACTCAATATTTATGGTAAGTTCTATTGCCTTATTAACTCAATCTTGAAAATTCTTCGTCTTAACGTAAGTTTGATTTTTATAGGTGCATTTTTTGATGGTCTACTTGAAATACACTATTTGATTTTAATATAATATGTTTATCTTCAGGTCCACCTTATGTAAGGTCTATAGGACCAATCAGAGCAGTGGCAGGACGAGAGCTAATTCTCTATTGTCCTTATTCTGGCTATCCAATCAGGTGAGCGAAACTACTCAAATTCTTAGTGACAACTACTAAAGAACCTTTTTCTAATCACTCATTTCCTTTCAGTTCAGTAAAGTGGGAGCGAGACGGCAACCCAGTAGAATGGGACAGTAGTATTGACGGTGCCCTCAAAGTGTCTCGAGTAGAGCCATCATATGCAGGCGCTTACACCTGTGCCGTCATGGGCCCACATGGGGAGATAGCCAGGAGAGAGCTGCAGCTTGTTGTTAGCAGTGAGTCACTTGATCACTTCTTAACAAACTGATCTATATTTCCATCTGGCGAAACTCTTTCTCTTGGAAATTTTGACTTTTTAGATAAGCGTACTTTTATGGTCGTTATAAACAGCAGCAGTTTTCCAGCAATGCTTAGTTTCACAAACTCATTTTTAATTTAACAGATCCTCCAGAAATAGAGCCGTTTTCCTTCTCCGCTAACTTGCAAGAAGGTAAACGAGCGCAGGTCAGTTGTAGCGTGACGTCTGGTGATATGCCCGTCCACTTTACGTGGCTCAAGGACAACGCGCCCATCCCTTCTACTTTACAAGTGAGATGCAGCTTTATTTTACAGATTGAGGGTTTGATTCCTTAAAATGTGATCCATGTAAATCTAAAAACCGGTTTTTGTAAATTCGCGTGATTGCTGTAATTCGTCTTCTAGTAAATTTAAGTTGGTTAAGAAGACTTATTCAAGGATCAACCCTCAAAATCCGATTCTTTACTTATTATACCTAAGCATCACTTCAAAATCCGGCCTGCTTGTGTAGGTGGAAGAACGCGGCGCTGATTTTTTCAGCAACCTCGTATTCAAAGAGGTGTCGGCCCGACACAGCGGGTTGTACACTTGCGTGGCCTCCAATACCGCGGCCAAGGTTAACTATACCGCCGAACTGGTGGTGAAAGGTAACCGCTATGTCAATATGCACAAGAGCACCGAGCACTGTCATGATGTCCATGTGATGTGGGAGCGCGGGAGAGAAAAAAGATATTATGATTATCAAAGATTGAATCTTGAAATGTAGCTAAGGATGTTTAGAGATAAATGGGAAACAAATATATATTTTAAATAAACGTAGGGTTTACTCTTTTAGTATTCAAGTAAAGAAATGGACGGAGATAACTCAACATTCAGTGAAACTGCTCTTAAACCAGATTTTGATCTACCTGAACAAAGTGACACATTCCGAAATCCATAGGAGAAACATGGTGTATAGTTCTTCATCAAGCATAGAAAACGGAGAGTCCTTCAACCAGACAGGTTTTCTGCCTGGTGGCCCGCTGCCCGATGGTATTGTCTAATTCTGTATATTTAACATGTGCCATAGCGCAGATAACTTTAATATCGCGATGTAGGGTATATTTCACTTTAGTTCGTATGTAATGAGACAGAATGATGTTGCTAGTCATTCATCAGAAACCGCGCTCCCACCATCAAAAAGACCAATCACGCTTGCACAGAGCACAGAGTTGTCATTGTTATATTATCTTTATGGTATGCTGATTTTTTTGCAGGATTACAGTTACTAAAATGTGTAGTTCCCTTGTTCCAAGAATTTACAAAATGACGGCATTATTCACAAAATAACACTTATCATGCAATTTTATTTCTATGTTCGTGCCTCCCTTGTTTTCCATCTCTCCTCATGAAATAACTTTATGTTGATGTCTTGTCATTTTAAATCACGCAGTTTAAATAATATTACTATTGATAATGTATTCACTTTTAAAGCACTTTATTCACAGCGCACTTTTAATTTCCACAACAAAATATTTTTTTCGTATTATAAATATATAAAGATTCTTTAATATTTTTGTTTTGCACAGCGTTGGATTTCAGATGGCTTACGAAAATGGTAAATTTAATTTATTAGAATATTGTTTTGGAACTCATCAATCTAAAAAAAGAAACGACCATATCAAATGTATCAAACCGTATTTATATAAAAAAATCGGTTTAAAAAAATCTTTGTTTGTATCGTCTTCACAGATTTCTATGATGAAAATCAGAGATTTTTAGATGATATTTTATTTTATACGACATACCAACAGTTTCAATTTTATTATAAACGGAACCTATTTTTTATAAAAGTTCCTCTTCTTACACCAGAGTGCATAGAACCAAAAAACGTTGAATTCACAGACGGTTTCATATTTTCAGAAGCAACGTTAAAGTTCTTAGCTTTAATAAATTTAAGTAGCTTTTTATATTCATAACAATGCTTTGCTGCTGAGGAGAAAGGTAAAAATAGTAATATTATAAGTATAATGTATGCTAAGAACTCATTAAGGCAACAACGTTTTACAAAGTAAGTCGCCATAAGTAGCATAAAATGTTAGTCAAGTTCACGTACCGTAACCAAAGTAAAATTCTGAATTGAATTAAGAGTTAAAGGAAACTTGACTTATTTGCATGCTGCAGTCTCCCCAAAATGGGTGGTGGAACCTAAGGATGAAGCAGTGCTGGCTGGTGAACCGTTGGGTCTGCATTGTCAGACAACAGGGTCACCAACCCCACAAGTCACCTGGCTGAAACAAAGAGGTAGGTCAAAAAATTAAACTACACTTTCAGTTAACATTATTACCTACTAAAATAAAATTACTATCAATATGACGGTGTTACTTAAGACTACGTAAAATACGAACGTGAGATTGTTTGTACACCTGCTTGACCTTCTCAGATAAAATCTTAAGCATGACAATTATTGTATTGAACCACTCCACTCCGGACCCTCGAAACAAAAGAATACAAATTCATCACTATGATGTCACTAAATATAAAGCGTTTGTAAAGTTAACACGGTTAAGGCAAAGAGACACTTTGACCGGTTGCTCGTGTGAGCGAGTGTGTAATTAGGATATACTAACACTTAGTTGATAAGATTGCTTGTGCCAGTGGACCAATGTTGTCAAATTAAATAAATATATTTTAATATTATTATCAATGGCTGGCTACGCTACGTGTCACGTGTTTGATTCCCGCAAAAAATAAATGTTTGCATGGTCATGGTTTTAGCAGTTTGCGTATGTAAGTTTAAATGCTTTTAAACTCACCCAGAGTATTTATAAGAGAAATTCTTATTCCTTTTTATTTCCAGGGTCATCAACAGACTACGTCCCTCTAATAAACCTGGGTGGCCGATTTCAGTTTCTGTCAAATGGGACACTATGGATAGAGTCAGCACTTCCCTATGATGAAGGGAACTACATGTGCAAATCAGAAAACGGAGTCGGATCTCCACTTACCAAAACTATTTTTGTTTCTGTCAACGGTAAATTTTACAACATCACAAGTTTAATGTGGAAACAAGAAAAATACCTATATACAACTCTATACGACCTTATTTTTAGTTTATTCTAAATCAGTAAAGGTACCTTACTCATTATTATAAAGATATTTTACTGTGTTACGAAACCTGAACTCGCGAAATAAAATTTAATTTAACATTTGCGTAAGCGTAACTTACGAAGTGTATTGAACAGCTGATTTTTAAACTAAAAGTAAGGGTTGCAGAAGGTACTTACAGCTCTATCTCCCACTGGAGTTGCTAGAATAATCAATTAATAACAGGAATGTTATTCCAGAGCCGGCGAGGTTCGAGTTGACGTCACACAATATGACAGCTCGCCGTGACGCGCCTGCGACGCTGGTCTGCGATGTGCGCGGAGACAGCCCCATCAGAGTAACATGGGCACATAACATGAACCACTTAGATCTTAATACTTATAGGTAAGGAAAGTTATACATACACAGAGTACGACTACTACGACCGATGACAATCACAAATACGAACTGACATAGAAGTTAATAACAGCCTAGACTTCACTTCTTCACCGAAAATAAATTTTGACAATGATGACTTTTACACAGCCAAATATTTACTAAAAACTAACATTTTGTATAATGTTTTCAGGTTAAGCATCTCAGAAGCAAAGACTGATAGTGGCTTAAGATCCCAGCTGTACATCAGCCGGGCAGACCGGCAGGACTCCGGCGTCTACAAGTGCCAAGCCGTAAACGCATACGGTCACAGTGACCATTATATTTACCTTTCCGTCCAAGGTGAGTTTTATTCAGACAGCACACTTAAACTAGGCGACTGAGTAGATTAGCTACTCCCGAAAATGTACGACAATGTTTAAGAAAAAGTTTATATGAAGAAGAAGACATAAAACACACCCTTAGGTACCTATTCATTCTTACTATTTCATTTTCATTCCTCAGAAAAACCCGACACCCCGCACTCTTTATCGGTGACGGAGATCCTTAGCCGCGCTGTCCGCTTGTCCTGGAGCCAAGGCTTCGATGGCAACTCTCCCCTCGTGGGCTACACTCTGCAGTATTGTGCACTGTCAGCTCAGGGAGCCATCAGAGTCAACCAGTGGGATGCAGCTGTCACACTCAACGTGTCCGTCCATGGGATCGCACACTCGCATGTCACGTGAGTCAAAGGAATTTAGGAATAAAAGAAAAGTTTTTAAGGGAAACTGGTGGTGTTTGATCTTTTTTTTTTCAAAGTCTTGCAATATATATAGCCTTTATAAATAAATAAATAAATAAATAAATATACTATCATAATATTTTATACTTACCTAGGGTATCAAACATTTCAGGTTGACCAAGAAAGGCGACATACATTATGAAGCATTGCTAAGCAGTCTGAAACCACACACCGCGTACATGATCCGGATAGCTGCCATCAATCAGATAGACAGAAGTGCTTACACTGAACCCGTTGTTGTGAAAACACAGGAAGAAGGTACGAAAAACATTAAAACATGAGCAAGAGAGGGTAGAGTGTCTATTTATAAAAAAATCGCTGCTACTTAATTGTTCCCCGTGTCCCCAGCGCCGTCGGAAGCCCCCACCAACGTGCACGTGACCCCGGGGGGGCCGGGCGAGCTGCACGTGTCGTGGCGCCCGCCGCCGCGCGACGCGTGGCACGGGGAGCTGCTGGGGTACTCTGTTACATGTGCCGAGCTGAGTCCTGCTTCACCGGCTATGAGGAATTCTTCCAGGTACGTACAACAGAAATAAAAAACTATTACTATTATATGAACATTTTTGCATGTTTTTAAAATAAGGTAATATTCTTCTTTTGTATAATATATTCCAGGACACTGACAGTGAATGGTTGGTCAGCAACTGAACTCAGTTTATCAGCTCTGCGCAAGTTCACACGATATGAGGTGCGCGTGAGAGCATTCAACGGCGTCGCAGCAGGGCCTGCGTCCGCGCCGGTATCCGCTACTACTCTTGAAGGAGGTAAATTAATTACTGAATTTTGTTTAGGATTTTGTATTACTATATTGCAATATTTATTACCATTTAGAGATAAAATATGGCGATTGATTGGAGAGGTCAAGCGGTGGATATTGACTCGATGGAAAATGCCAAAAAATATTTGAATACTGGGACTTTAACCACAAGTTTTATCCAGTTGTAAAATACTTACACTAATAATAGAGATTAATTTTAACATTTTGTTAATTCCAGTGCCAGAGTCTCCACCAACAAGAGTATCGTGCTCAGCTTTATCTTCTTCCAGCATGAAAGTGTCATGGAACCCGCCACCTATCGGCCAACACGGCGGCCTCATACAAGGATACAAAGTTATTTATTCACCACTTACCACTGAACATGGTACGAAATTAAAGCAACCAAGACCTAATAAGCATCTGATCTAAGCAAGTAAGATGATAGCTTGCCAAATGTATTTATCTATCCATCCCTATTACGTTTTCAGTGGACGTAGGCGAGATCAAACGAGTGGCGACGACGGACACATATCTGCACACTCTGCGTAAATACTCAAACTACTCCATACAAGTGTTGGCTTTTACCAACGCCGGGGACGGCAAACGCAGTCTTCCAGTTTACTGCATGACTGAAGAAGATGGTAAGACCAATCTTTAAATTTTACTTATGGAGTTGTAAGGTAAATTGAAAGAAGAATTACAATGACCAACCTGTTTTTTGTTTCAATTGTCACCAGTTCCTTCAGCACCCGAGAAAATCAAAGCGCTTGCCTACTCCAGTGATTCAGTGCTGGTCAGCTGGTTACCACCACTGCATCCCAATGGCGTCATATCGCATTTTACTGTCTATTATAGAGAAGCTGGACGGTAAGAATACACCTGAAATAACTTCAATTAAAATAAATAACTTATTGTAGATGGAATGTTGAAATGGAATTCTCTCGGGTTGTGTTGCCCGTAAACTTAATTGGTAAAACATGTAACTAAAGTAACTACAAACAAGTCTATTCTTTTTTCCAGCCTCGGCAAGCATTCAAGTTTTACAGTGCCTGCAGACAAGAAGACTGACACGGAACTGATGTTCCAAGTTCGAAACCTGATGGAGAACCAACTGTATGAGTTCTGGGTTTCGGCAACCACGGGTTCAGGAGAAGGGGAGTCCACGCTCGTGGTTGGCCAAGGGCCTAGTTCTAGAAGTAAGTCAAACATTGTCTATTGTTTAGGTACTTTTCGGTTTAAAAAATCTTTAAGTAATAATGTAGACAAAAACCAGTTATTAATACTCCTTACGTTGGTTCCATTTTTAACACTTACCATAACGTTCTCTAAAAGATGGTCCATAAGTAAGGGCAAATTACTTCCGAAATTGTCAGGACTGGAAAAATCTATTATGGTGATGCAGTCGCGCGGAGACTATACGTGCAAATGCAATCTCACCACGCTAAGCACCTGTAAGAAGGCGAAATGTTTCCAACGATTCTGTATATTGTTTGAAAATGCAATTGTATCTGGCAGTTCCCGCCCGCATCGCGTCGTTCGGGCGCTGGGTGTGGGCGGGCGCGGGGCGCGGCGCGCTGCTGGCGTGCTCGTGCGTGGGCGCGCCGGCGCCGCGCTCGCGCTGGACGCACGCGCGCGTGCCCGTCACGCACCACCAGTACTACCAGGTCACACATAGAGGACATCTGCACATACGGGGTACGTCATGCCACAAGCGACTGCTTCACGTCATTTTCATTTACCTTAAATAAAGCCAGTTTTGTCTAGCTGGTCGAAATTTTCGTTATCTAATCCCATTTTTCACTTACTCCATTTCGAAATGTTTATAAAAACGAACTAAAAAAGTTCATCGTAAGCAGCATGTGCTTTTGTTAATACTTTATCTTTTACTCAATTTTCCCTAACTCTTACTGATAGAAGTTAACGAGCAATCCTCGGGCAACTTTACGTGTACGGCCAGCAATACAATCGGTGAAGACACCATCGTGTACGTGGTGGTGGCCATCATGCCTCCCGCGGCGCCGGCGCTGTCCTTACAATACACTACTACGTCAAGCATCAAACTGCACTGGCAGCTACCTGGGGAGACTACAGAACCTATATTAGGTGAGATACTGAGATGTTTTAAAAAGAGTTGAAAATAGGAAGCTGCTTAGGCTGCCTTTGAATGTACCTGTGTTTTATATGGCTTTACAGTTCCAGCACTTGCGGTGATACTTGTCGTCCGTAACGTAGACTTAATCTAGCAAATCTGGTATTTGTAAAGTAATATTGTACTCTTAGTTAAAGATCCCATTATAGAAATACTGTAGGTACATTTTAATACTGAAATTTATCGTGGAGTCTAAAGATGTAAAAATTCTGAACACCACGATTTCTCATCTTCCAGGTTTTCTCCTCAATTATAAACAAGCATCGGAGAGCGAATGGCACACAGTAGACCTGTCTCCCGAAGTTAATTCTTACACGATGGATATGCTAAAGTGCGGGTCTACATACAACGCGAAGATACAGGCGAGGAACAGGATATCAATTGGCCCGCCCAGTGATGTTCTTACTGCCACTACGAGGGGGGGACGTAAGTTGCATGGGCTTTCAATTTTATTGTTTTACGATGACAAAATTGGACCTGCGCCCTTCAAGATGATCAATCGATACGATCTATCACCGCCTATTATGATCAATCAGTGAGATTAAGCACCTTGAAGGCGTAGGGCTAATTTGGGCATCGATAAGACAATTTGATTGGTTATTTTTTTTTATTTAAAAAAAAAACTAACAATGATTTGTTTATTTTAGGCCCTAAGCCGCCAAAACCTGAAGATCACGTACACATGAACTCGACAGCTATAAAAATTAACTTCTACGCGTGGCGAGATGGTGGCTGTCCCATACTGGGCTTCAGGGTGTCCTATCGAAGAGCTGGATCTGAACATTGGATCAAGGTAACTGTTTTATAGAAACTAGTAGTTCACCAAATAGGACCATTAGTGGCAGGATTGTATTCCGGAAGTGTACAGAATTTTACTTTTCAAATTTCATTAAAATGTTACAGGTTGGTGATGGACTGAGTTCAGCAAGCCACGTCGTGGGAGAACTATCGCCTGCAACATGGTACGAGCTGGCGGTGGAAGCGTACAGCGATGCAGGGTTAGAGCGAGTCACATTGACTGCTGACACACACACTCTTGCTGGAGGTAATTATCACAGTTTAACTGAATTATGACTAATATGTTGGTGTGAACACCGTATGTTAGGTGAACAAGACTAGTTAGTCTGAATGCCTGACGGGTTTTATTATCAGCGATTAGTGAAAAGGCAATAAATATGAAAACTTGTATTAAAAAAGCACAATTTCAATGTGACGACGTCGAATCATTGCATGTTGACTTTGTACTGGACTCATCATAAGCAATTTTGAAACTCGCAGGTCGAATCCCTCCAATGAAGCCTTCGTCTCCTCTGTCGGGCGGCTCCCGTCCCGCGTCGCTGCGCACGGTGCTGGTGTCGTGCGTCGCCAGCGGAGTGGTCATCGTCGTGACGCTAGCTGCTATAGTGTGTCTTGTGCATGGGAAGAAGAAGTAAGAAGCACTACTTTCAATTTAAAACTGTTTGCAACCAGGGACCATCCTACCATCCAGGGACCATCCTACCATCCAGGGACCATCATACCATCCAGGGTGGAAAGGGCATTGTTGCACATACTGATCCCATGAGTTTTGTCTGGACCTGCTGCTGGCAGAAGGCAAGTCCTTATTGCTAAGAACCTAAACCGTTACTCAGAAATTTCTGACACAGGACACCCATTATCACTTTGTCACTCATCACTCGAGGATTGAATGTCATAATTAACAGCAAGCACTAGTCCAAAAAAACAACTTAAGTCATTCTTAGTAGGTACATACGCCAGCACATCAACCTACCCCAATGTGTCAAGTTTCTTTGATAGGTTTTCAACTATACTCTAAACAGATAAGGTTCATGTTCAATGAGGTAAATTTGACTTGGGGTAGGTTGATGTACCCCAAGTCAAATTTACATAATTGCAACGCCTTCTTCCAGCCACCCTGAATGGGTCCAGGGGCGACGGACGAGGGGATGTCCGCCACCCCCCACGTGCATGAACCCGAGGTGGCGGCGCGTCGTGTACACGCGCGCCCCTCTTAGACGTCGCGAGGGGAGTCTAACACCTAACTCCCCTCGCTGACTTGGCGAGGCCCGCGGGGCCGGCACCAGTCGGGGGTCGCGGAAGTATCTTCTGTTCCCGTGACCCCCGGCGCAGGTGTGAGAAGGAACACGGGGTGGTTTTTAGTCAGTAAGAGTCTGACAGACCCCTCCGCCTCCCCGGGCGGGGGACATCCATGAGGATTTTCCACCCCTCAAAAAAAAAGATGATGTGCTGGCGTCTGTACTTAGGTATATCTCCATTTTATGTTTATCTACATTTCAGATTCTTTTGCATCTCAAGCGACCACTACATGAGGGATGACAGGAAGCTTAGTGAAAGCAATGAAGCAGAGAGGGAGAAGCTCCGAGAGGGACAAAAGCTGTATTCATCATCCTCTATTAATGGGAACGAAAAGTCTAATGACGACTCCTCAGGTTGGTTAAAATATAAAACCAATTAGGTACCTAGAAAAGAGAAGTTTCTGTAACATATTTAATTTTGTAACTCATCGTTAAGTACCTACTTAAAGAATGTCTGCATATGCCTACCTAAGTAGTAAGGTACTCCCACATGTAAGTAGGTTTTTGCTATTGAAATATTACTCTTAGGAAAACACTAAGACAATACGGAGTTCGCAGATCATGAACTGTAAGTAGGTACCTAGTTACCGAAATGTACATGCTTCAAGAGTGACTAAAAAATCCCACTTCCTATCTTATTAATAGGTAATATTAATATTTATTTCTTCCTTCAGCGGAGTTATACGAAATAAGTCCATACGCGACATTCGGCGTGTCAGCAGCTCACTCGTTACAATTCCGCACTCTCGCGAGGCGTGAGGACGATGCGGCTCCACCGCACCGTCGACGACATCGCGCCTGCGACCACTATAGATATGGTCAGTTACCTATGTTATCAGTACCTACCTATACTAGGTGGTGGTAGAGAGGCAGTTGATATAATTAAATTTAAAAAAAAAACTTCACAATTTTACGAACGACGAAATATTTAGAATTTTGAACTGACATAACTTTTGGCGGTAACAAAACTTAGCGTCAAAAGGCACTAGTGTTGCGACATTGCATTTATGGTACGACGTAGGTAAAATCGACTAATCAAATAACTGGTCTTAAAAGTATAACACTGAACTGTAAAATTAAGTAACTAGAATATTTTTAAACTTGGACCAAGTCTCCTCTTGGTTCCGACATATGACTGTTGTACCGACAGATGAATCGAGTCTGTCTAAATGCTCGACAGTGGAGGCGCGGCACCGCATGCGCGCCGCGTGCGCCGGCGCGGGAGCAGCGGGGGGCGCCGCGCCCAATAACTGGAGGGACACGCACACTGACTCCGATGACAACAGTGACAGTGCTGCCAATACTACCACTAAAGGTACAAAAAATAAAGTGATCGGCATGTCACTTTATTTAGTCGACTACTACAGCATTGCAGAAAGTTACGAGGAATGTTTTTGTATCAATCGCCTGAACCTCATTAATCAATAATCCCTCAAACTAAACTAACTAAATCGTGGCAGGTTACATCATTGACTCTTTTCATCAGGTTCAGGCACGTCCCCGTGCAACAGCGCGTACGGCAGTGGCCGCCGAAGCGCCCGCACGACCAGCAGGTAGAACTCAGGTACCTCCCCCGCTCACTCCTCACCACTCGCCGCTCACCGCTCACCTAATCCATGCACCTCCATTGTTTCTATTTTGAAAAGTTTAAAAGCTATTTCAATTCATTCAGAACTTATAATTTTAAGAAAAGTGTTTTTTTGTTAGCAGTGTAATGCTTTGTGTGAGGACTTAATTATAGAATCTGTTTTAGTTGCTTTATGATTATAGTATTACTTCCAATGTCCCTTATTTATTTATGATTTGAAAGAACTATTAACATAATTGGCCCCAACATCGTTCCAATTTGGAAAGACAGTTTATATTTTATGAACCGCTGAACAGTCACAGTTATGTAGTCTGGCGTGTAAAATTATGAAAAAATTAAATGCCTACTAATAGTTTTCCAGACTTAAACATTTTTTATGTTAATCATGATTCGCCAGTTCTTTGTAATACCTACTCAAAAATGAAATCGTATTTATGCTCTAAATTATTCATATTTACTATCAGTGGTGCCCATGACTGCATGGACTGACTCACTTTTCGGGTAGATTTTTAAGGTTTCGTTCCTCAACAGGAAAATAGCGGAACCAATACGAAATCATACCGCTGTCCGTACATTTTTCAACTACAAATGCAACTTGGTCCTTCAGACCGGTTATAGATTCATTGGCAATGGATTGAAGGCACAACCAGCAGGGCCACTGTTTTTACAATACCCTTCAGGTGCGAGTTGTACTCACTCGCTCATAATTATTTTATTAGGTAAGTAGTTTGATTTTAAGTTTGTGTTCATTTTCATAGCCATGCATTTTAATTTAGATAAGTGTCTTATTGCGAGCTAAAATATACCCAACATAAAGCTTACAACAAACCAAGCTTTGATACAAACTTTACTATTGGCATATTGATTAAACTTTTTGAAGCATTTTATTCAGACTGACATTAACCACTTTGTCTTTGACAGTGGAGGCCCGAACGGGAGCGACGGCCTCTCGGGGAGCTTTGCCCCAGTCCCCGCTGATATATCTTCTTTAATTGACAAGTAAGGTCTTATTCACAAGGTATTCAAATATTACTACGTTATCTAAGATATAACTTTCGATTTGATAATATTGTTCAATAATCTGGATATCGTTGATCAGTAAGTACCTAAATGAACAGATTATTTTCGTCACTTTACATAATTTTGTTTTGAAAAATTTAATATTTTTCAACTCGAAGTGTTCCTTACCAAAAACCTGCATATTATTATTATTACTAACCTTATAATACCTACCTTTCAGGAAAAGTTGGGTTCGTTATTGCTGTACCACTCCATTTTTGAAAAGTTTCTTTTACTTCAATAAAGTTGAAACCATTAAACCATCACATAAACCGTCGTTTGAGATGATAATGCAAGCAATATTTAACCTTAGAGTGATAAAGCAATTTATGATAATTATAAGTATGTACCTCTTTAGAACCCATCTACAATTATAATTAATTTCTTTATTTTTTGGTACAGATATCAACAAAGAAAAGAACAAGAACGGCGAGAATGTACCATTCACGTGTAACATTAGTGTTTTAAACAATTTTCTAATTGAACAAGTCCATTCACACATTGTGAAAACTCTAATTATAATTATGAGGACATTTTTTCTATAATTGTGCAATTTGAAAAACGTTTTGACTATTATTAAAACAAAAAGCAAACGAATCGTTTGCTGTCAATTGTTTGTAAAATAAAGGGCTTAATTCATACACATGTGATTATGTCACAAACTGTGACTCCCCATTTACTTAATGTTAAATAAATAATTGTTAAATAAAATTATTTATATACCTAATAATGTGATTTATTTAAAAGCTGTTAATCTGTGACAGTTCAGATTTATAAAAGGCATCTAATGAAATTGTAAATATTAGCAGATGTTAAGTATAATGAATATTGATCGTGTGCTGTGAGATTTATAGTTGAGCAATTAAATGTGAAGATTTCGTTGTCCATATAGAAACAAGCTAAACTCTCAATCAGTATATCAATGTGCTTATAATGATCTCACAGCAAACCTATGTACGAAAATATAATAAATGTGCATCTGCGTTTTTTCTTAATTCTCAATAAATAAAAATGTCTACGCTTGGCGCTTGAAATCTGATGCACATTATAATATTTTCAAAGTTTAAATAAATTACTTAATTAATTTGATAAATTACGTAGAACTTAAGTAATGTTAACGGCTGTTCCAAACTGCAAGAGATACATATCATTAAAATAGACTGCCAGTATTTAAGTAATTCGTAATTCTTTTTACTATATTGTTGATTAATATAGTTCATAGGTATTAATTATACACTATTGTATAAAAATCTTTCTATATACATGTTGTGTAATACTAAAATTATTGATATTAGTGCGGAGGAAAGAAATAAAGATGTGTGTTGTGGTATGATATTTTATTTTTATTGCGTTAAACCCCAGATAGGTTATAAAATACTATTGCATGCTCATAAATAGTACATTATTATGCTGGCTACTACGACCATATTCAGATAGACCAACACGCGGTGCATGATCACCGTCAAAACGGGTACGTTGATGGAAGAATCGACACATTTTTTCTCTTCATTCTTGACATTGTCGTGTTAAAAAAAATCAATCAACAAATCAATGAAAACTGCAAAGTCAAAGTCAAACCATTTATTTCAATTAGGCCCCTATAAGGCACTTTTGAACGTCGAACAAAAATTAATTTTAAAAAATTATTCTAGTTGCCCACTTATTTCTACAATCCGTCACTTTGTCGATTCTTCTGTAGTCGAAATCCATTTCTACGCGTGCAGGTGGATATAAGTCAGATAATTGAGAAAACAGTACATGAAAAGGCTTGCTAATAGGGCCCCGTTGGCGTCGTTTAGGTACAAAACCCTAAAAATAACACGAACGACGAATGAGTGCACTAGCTTCAAAGATGCTAAATATTCTGTCTTACGACTCGCTTACACTTGCCTAGTATAAACACTTGTCGTTTACGATTATACAATAGTTCGCAACCGAAGTCGACCTGTCGTGTTTTATTACCTCAAACCTATCTCAGTATAGTTCCTTTTATTCAAGGTGCATCGTCCTCATGTAAAATCTGATTTACAAAATAATGTAACCCGTTTTTAAAACCGTTATTAAGGAGTTTCTTGCCCATTCTTCTCCATACAAAACTACCTTTTAGAAAGGGCAACTAGAATATTTTTTTTTTTTTACTTTTAAGTATGACGTTCAAAAGTGCCTTTTAACGGAAATCAACCTGGTGTAAACGCAGTCACATGACTCGGATTTTGGCTAGCGACCGTGTCGCGGCGTCGTCGCGACGTGATGTTGGCTTCAATTTCATTCTCTTGTACTCGCGCTGACTTAACTGAAGGCGGCAGGTTGACTTAGTACAAACAATATTTTGACAGCCGACTCCGACTGGGTGACAGGCGACAGGTGACCTCGTTCGAATTGCCGGGTAGTTTATTGCCGTCGGTGGCAGTCGAACTAGCGTAGGTTATTGCGGGAAGTCCGTATTTTTTTTTAAAGCGCCAGCTAAACATCAAAAGTAATATAGAATAGAATGGAATACTCTGTAAGTCTGCATTCTAAAATATAAAAACTGACAAATAATAAATTAATGCGCAACAAAAATAAAGCACGCCCATCGTAACACCCTATGTGTTACGTTGGGCGTGCTTTTCACAAAAGGTATTTTTTTAATGATACTTACCGGCTCGAGCGCCCAAGCGGTATATTAAATTACAAGTGCATCTCGGAACATAAGTGAAATAAATATTAATTACATTTCTTTTTATAATATCAAGCTACACAGGCTCATAATAGGGTGTTAGTACATTTTGCTTAGGAACTATGCTAGTAATCATACAAAAATAAAATAAAGATTGAAATAGGTGGCTAGGTACCATAGGGAGATTACATTAATTACCATTCACACACCTCCACACACACCCCATGCATCTTTAAACCTACATAAAGTCGGACAATCTAGCCTCTGGGCATAGATATTTAGGATGCTGTTGGTGCTTAACCTCACTCTGCGTATTATTGATGCCGCTTTATTGCGCATTATCGCAAAGTAGGTAATTGTCCGTGTGTTTGTCAGCGAACATGCCCGACGCACTACAATAAGGCGGAAGCCACAATAAGATGCCCCTGAAGGCATTACCATATTTAATTTGCAGGATGTTGTAGGTTTTTTGTAGCTGTTTTCTTGAAAATTGTGATTTTAACAGGACCCGTACAACCAGCAAACGTTCGAGCCACCGTATTATCTCTCGCAGCCAACGCCCTGGATGTTCTTTGGGCTTCTATTTTTGCGTTTAAGGTGGAAGCGCCAAGTTAGCCCGTGAAATTCAAATATTCTTGTGTCTAAAGCAATTTGCCGTTCAGTGTCAGGCTGTATGTTGAACAAATATGATTTACGACCGTAACAGGTATGTGTTTACATTTTAATCAATTATTGATTCACGAAAAAGTACCTAATTTAATCTATCAAAGAAAATTTTACAAATTGGGGCACAGAACTCATGGTCCACTAATGTACGTTGATAACAGCGAGATTTAAGATACTATATAATATGCGAAGAAATGTCAGAGAAATGTCTCAGTAGCGCCATCTAGAATAATATACAAATATTGGAGCGGCAGCTGAGCGAACTAAATAAAACTTATAGACTTCTGTCCATTCGGACACAATAATCGTATGAAAATTTTGTTCGTGATATCCCGTCTTTAGTAAGTATTGAATGTCTTTGGTTGAAAATATCTTTTCTAGGGCAGAAGGGGCATCAACGCACAAATTTGGAATTTCGCGCCCTACTGGTTATGTTATATTCCCTTAAAATAAATGCTACTTTCTTATTCTTCTTCTAAAATCTTTGCCCAGTATTTTTTTTATCGTTAACTAAATACAAAAAGAAATGTGCAATGGTGCCAGGTGTAAATTTAGTTTTTTATTATCCTTGGCAACAAAAAGCTGATGCATAAAAAAAAATTGTAGTTATTATTTTATAATAATTATTATTATAGATCTACAAAATATATAAAAAAAAATAAAAAAATCTTCTATAAGGAATGTAATAGGTACGTAATTATCTTGTTTGCAAAAAACTTAACTTAATGGTGTACTGTCTTATTTATTTATTGAATAGCATTGTATGCTAGCAGTAATCATCTTAACGCTTAAGTACTAACACAGTCTTTTATTATTTAAATAAATCTTAAAAATTATTCAAGGCAATTGCAAGATTCGAATAAAGAAAAAAATATCAAAAAATCGACTAAGAATAATCGATTAATCGAGTTTGAAGTTTAGGGTCAAGTCAGGCAAATAGTAAGTTGAACGTACGTCACTAGTACCTACTTAGCGCCCAAGAAGTGGTCTCGTCCGTCGTCAATCTTCCCTGAAATTATTTGTTATTGTATAATTAAATGAATTAAATAGTAAATAATTTGGTCAATGAAAACGTTCACACTATCGAAAAGTTAAGCTATAACATAGTTGCGCGAATCTAGAAAATCGAACACGGTCGTAGTAAATCAGCCGTATTTCAATTGTTTTGATGCTGTTCACCTATATTGATTTATCGTATGCCAGTGACCTGTTTTTTAGTATTTGTAATGTGTAACCCATAAATAGGTAATTATAATTAACATTTGAAGCAACAGTAGAGCTATATATAAATGGACTTTTGATGATAAATGAAATTCTTTGCAAGAAAGCGTTATGAGGCCGAAGTTCGTGAGTGTAGCTGGGGTCCCCGATTTTTTTGTTTGATTCCTAACTAGTTTGTATTAATTGGACCGTTCCAAAAGTTTCTATATCGTTATGGTGTGCATGTTCTACAATGATGACGCCTATTGAGGAGAAGAAAGATGAAAAGGTAAGCTCTGTTAATTAATTTCTATGGAGTATTTAACAAAGTGGCTAAGTTTTTAGCCAGTGGTACCTTGGCGCTCCTTGCTTTTAATTAATTGGGACTTAACAAAACAATGTGTAACCTACTTTTAATATATATAGTTTTCAAAGTAAGACATAGGTAAATAAGAAAATAATAATTGTAACAGAGAAAAAACTACTATCCAGCCAGAAATAATCCCATATTTTATTGAAAGATTCTATATGAGGAGGGTCAGTAATCAAACATACTGGATTTAAAAGACTACCTGAAATAAAATAATATAAATGTATTAGCCAGAAAATCTTACTGTTTGAGAAAAAATAATAAAAGCAATTTAATCGTAAAAAAAATATTCTCTATACTTTTCTGACTGAATTTACTTTTACTTTCTTCTACAAGAAATTTAAAATTGTGTTTTAACTATTTTAATTTCATATTAACCGCACTATGTACCTACCTAGAATTTTCTGTCCTGTGTTCTCAGAACATTAAAAAATACCATAGCTTTATTAATAAATAACAGAATGTCTTAGTTGTCTATTACAATAATAAGATATAGAAGGGTAGACGTAGCCTTCAGCATTACTCTGTGTCACATTACCCAGAGATAGAAAAAAAAACCTCAGAAGTATGATCTTATATCGATTTAACAGTTAAAATTATGGTACTGCACAAAATTTCTTTGAAAGACGGAAGAAGTATGGTGTAAGTTCATAAACAGATAAATGGTTTCACAAGGAGTAGGTACTAAATGTTGTGTGAACAATGACTAATGTTTGTCTGCCAAAAATATTCATTAATGGATTACTAATTACTTCCCTTGTTTGTGCCCGCTATGATAGATTAATGTTTATTTATGTTCTTTGTGTTCAATGTGACTTAAGTAGTTAAAATTAAAATAGTCTTATTTGTTTATCTATGACGAATTAAGTAAAAAAAAAAGGTAGTATATATTACAATTCAAAGTAGACCTACCTACTTTGAATTGTAATATATACTACCTTTTTTTTTACCTACTTAACTTGTTTTGTATTTTGCCAGTTTAGCGGTCATAATCCAATCATTATACACCTACAAATTCACAAGATCTAAAATTCAGCAATTGAAGCAGTATAGTTAATCTATTACTTTTTTTACCTACAGTCTGACAACTTTAAGATCAAATTACTTATCTGTTTTTTCCATCTGTTCCATCTTTGTCAGACATACAAAATCAGCAGTGAATCTCCCAAACTTGTTTATAATTTATACTAAAAGCCCATTAACTTTCAGATTCGCACAGGTATGGTGCAGGTCTCGGATGGCAAGTCCCGTCCGAGGCCAGCACGGCTGTTGCTCACAATGGATGCGGTGACCGTACAGCGGGAGGTCCCGGTGCCTGTGCAACCAACTAAGGACAAGAGTGTGCCTCATGCTAGGGTGAGTGTTCTCTGGAAATTTATGATTTAATAACTGTGGAGTTAGTAATATTAGGCACAGACTTCTTCTTCCCAGCAAAAACACTAGGAAGTGGTGGAGGGGTGGGGCATTTTGCGGGACTGTCTACTGTATTTTATTTGCCGTTTCAAAAGTGCTGATTCTCAGCCTAGTTTAGATGAAAACTTTTGATTTTAAATTTTTTGCATGTGGCCATATCCAATGTTTTTGTATTGAATCACTTGCAGTCAAGAATTGGAGCATAGTACCACTTAAGGTCTAGTTATGGTTGTATCATATCATCAATAGATTTGTTGGATCTTGTTTATTTCTTCAAACTTATTGCTGTACAGAGATATAGGTACCTACTTAATTCATTAAACCGCGTTCGCTTGGACGCCGGCGTTCGCGCTGTCATTGTCTTTCTATAGTGTCTATAATGGACATTTTTAATTGGATGATAAATGCTAATATTAGTACCTACAGATATAAGTAGGTATGCGTGTGTGGTGCAACTTAAGTCATTTAATCACAAATTAAATTAGATATTTTTTTCTTTACAATGAACATTAACCCAAACACAAGCTGTTATTATTCATTATCTTGATGCGCGGCCGATATTGATGACGTACCTACCTACATAACACCCATAATTATACAGCTGGTGGTAGCTGATGTAAATCTAGTTTACTGCTACATGCTTTCATGTCAGCACTTAAAAAAAAGAAATTAATTTAAATAGCGTAATGTTCGTGACGTTTGTCGATTTCCACACATTTCCGTAGCTTCATTTCGTGGTTAGTTTACATAAATTCTTTAAAAATATTAACCTTGTGTGTCGGAGAACATTACCCACACATAACCCTTTTGCAGTAATAAACTAGCCATTTTAAACAAATAAAACATAATGTTTTTTTCAGACACGTGTATGTAGTAAAGTTCATGGCCGCGTTTTTCTATTTGTTTGGTTTAATATTTTACGATACTTTAAAAGTACTGGATAATTTGATTTCTAATGCAGGAATCACGTGTCCAAATTGATTGAAAGATATTGATTGATAAGTACCTACGAAGTCGCTAATAGCCGGCAGACCTAGCGTAAAAAATTGCGAATATAACAATTCGTTTTTTTCCACGAAAAAAAAACAAATAAGTAGTGTTTTTCCCCGATTTTTCGCATGTTAAGTATACTTATAGAAAATTTTAAGAAGAAATCATTTGAAAGTAATCAGGATTTTTCGAATGTTTCTGTTAATGTTAATAAAAGTTAAAAAAAAAACAGGTTTTGACATGGAAATATATTTTAATCTTAGGCAAAATACAAAAAAAGACTACAAAAGGGAGGTCTCCTACCACGCTTATATTTTTTACCATTCTACCCTCCATTTTATTAGTACTTACGTAATATTATGGAAAAAGATAGAGCAAGTAGGTACGTATTTGAAAAAAAAAACATGAAGATTCCGGTTTTTTTTTCATTTTATTCTGGTTTTTCGGTTTTATTGAAAAAAAAAACATGAAAGATATACTTACTTACCAAAATAAATTCTCGAAACTTTCGAATGAAACATTGAATAAAGTAACGAAATTGGAAAGAAACGGGATTTTTTCCTGCTCTTTTCAACGCTATAGGCAGAACACGATATAGCCACTTAGTTAAAAAAATGTGATGTTTAAAACAATAGTCAACAAAACAATAAACAACAGTCGAGTGCCCGGTATTATTTCAGATACTGCATGGATGTGGCAGATATCAATTGTTTCATAGAGACAATAGCCGTGCCATCTCTCTGCCGGCACAATACTCCTGACAATAGCCCCTATAGGTGCTGCAACTTAAAGGGTCATTTCGACATAGTTTTACAAAACTATTCTCGATATTAACCTCTCGGTAGTTTTCAACAGGCACTTCAATGTTTAATGAAACTTTGGCCATCTAGTTGGGAATATTTTCGTAATATCTGGCACTGCTTGAATACTAACAGACGCCTTAGTAGCATATTGTGTTCGCACCAGTAGCGAGATGAAAGCAGGAACATTTATACTTAGAGTTCTTGGTTCAATTAATTAAGGTTTGACGATCATTTCAATCAATCTATTAAATAATGCAGAAAAGGCCGCGTGCCCACAATTGTTTTTTCATGCAAGCATGCAACCCATGGTAAATCAAATCAGTAAAGAATTCTGGCTTTTGGGTTGGCAAATTGTAAATAGAGCTACGTAATTATGCTTAATCTTTAACAAAACATTTGGGCCTGCTGCGAATGACCTACAATTTGTCTAGCCAAAAACTTATGTCTAGCATCTGTGCAAGTGTGGTACAAATAAGCATTTAAAATCGTCTGCGTTGGTACAAACAGAACGGATACTATTCTTCACCTCAACACAGGTCAAGTGTGTTGTATTATAGAAGCACACAAACCTCATAAATCATTTACAATCTGTCTGCCTAAACGCGTTCGTAAGAAATATTTGTAAATTGGTGCAAAGTTAGATACCGACATTTAAAAAAAAAACGCCTAATAGCTCTATACATGTATATACGCCAGCAAATCAAGTTACTCCAATGTGTAAAATTTTCCCAATTATACATATTATATGTATACGATCAAAGAAATTTGACACATTGGGGTAACTTGACGTGCTGGCGTCTGTACCTATCTCACAAATGAAGCTCAAAAACTCATACAAAAGTAAGTTATGGTAAGTTATACAAAAGTACCTAAAAACATACTTGGAAAATTGTGGGCTTTCGCCATAACAATCCAAACATAAATCCACGCAAATAATGATTTTTGCATGAAGCCAGGAGCAAGCTAATGGGCGGTAGTAGTGAATTATTAAACGCACAATGAAACATTTAGTGCAGGTAGCCCTGTGGTATCTCACTGTAGCTAAGCTACGAGATGTGGATTCAAAACGGGAGTGTGTTTAAATTTTCCTATTGTTAAGATAATTAGCTTTTCGTCGCTCGCGTGCTACTATGTGACGGATTAAAAATAAAAATGTAATATACCAATTTTAACTCAACGCACGCCTTAATTTGGATTTGTATTTACTCTTCTGTGTTTTCGCTGTGAAAAGATCATCAAAATTTCACTATATTCGTGATACGAGTGTTGAATATTTTTTGTATAAAACCCGCTCTGTATTCAAGGTCTTATAAATTTAATATAAAACGATTGACGCCATCGTAAGTAGTTACCTAAGAGTCTAGTCTCATCGATACTCATAAACATAATCATAATTTAACGAAACATGCAAATCGACTAAATCCAATTAACTTTTTGACGTAAAAGCAATCGGTTTCACCAAAGGCTTCAATAATAATTACCTAACTCTCATCGTTTTCGTGAAAATTCTATACATTGTTTCTTGATAGAGATCAGCGTCACGAACCTGGAAAACTAATTGAGACTGCTTCTGTAGAGCTATAGCGTATCTCCGTTGACTGTTCATAGTGACAAAGGGCACTGTTCTCTGGGCAAAGTGTTCAACGATTAGCTGTCAAACTGCTAGTTACGTATTGGCTATCATCAGTGTGTATCTAGGATGACGTCATGCGCACGAAGCGCCCCCTAACGATAGTCACCGTAACTTGAAGTCCACCTAAAGTGCAAAAACATTATTTTGATAAATCTCACTTCATCAAATCAAGTTCGGTATGCGACTGGACGCCAGTTAGTCAATGAAAAGATAGCCAGTAATAGTGGATAATTCATCCATTCATCGACATATTTAAGTTCCCGTTAAATATGACGTGAATACACGACAAGCCATAACATAATCACTTCAAGTGCCACGCAAAAATAACTTCTATGGCAGGCGAGCCGCATCTTTCACAATACCTAATCTACTTAACCGGATACCTACAGATATCAGAGACTCAATTATAACCACTTCTCTTCTGATTAACATCGTTATTTTCAGGAGCGCATGGTCCAAATCACGCGACTGAAAGTCGGTGGTCTGGGGCTCAGTATAAAGGGTGGTTCGGAACACAAGCTACCCATCCTCATCTCCAAGATATACAAGGATCAAGCTGCGGACCAGACTGGACAGCTGTTTGTTGGAGACGCTGTTATTAAAGGTAGGATCTTCTTCATTTTCTTTTGGATCAATAGTTCAGCAGGAACGATACTGTAGCTCTTGGTATGAGCATCATCGGCCAAGAATTTTCTCAATTAGTTTCGTTGAAATCTGCTTCAGTGAAACCGCAGATAGGTGAATGAAACAAAATCAGTATTGATTCAAAAGTTGGTTCAAGACTTGGGCGTTGTATTTTAAGACGTTCACGGCTACAGAGCGAAGTAAATAAAAATAACAACAACCTACTCGTATGTTAACTGATTTTATTTTGGGTACCCTTAGCTTCTAAAGTATCCACGTTCCTATTTTAACTCTATTTATTTGCCATAGGATCAATAAGTAAAACTCATGATGTGATCTTTACTCACAAAGTCTTCCTCATTCTACCGAAATTTATGATAAAAAAAATATATCAGATACAATAAAGTAACCGGCCCTTTGTCTTCGTTAATTAGGTTTCGTTCTCAATGGAATAGGGTTCGATGCCAAACGCGCATTGGTACAAATATCAACAGGTACCCTACCCACAGTAGGTACCTACCCATATCCGTTGGAAATCGGGTTGATTGGGATAATCTTGCTTTGTTTTCACGGTTTTAATAGATACTTAGTACATAATGTTACATGCTCACTTACATATAGGTAGGTACTTTGATCTGAAAAGTTGTGTTTTTCAACTTCGATATACATACAGTAAGTTTGCCAGGTAGAGTCTACACATGTAAAATACGTGTGTAGAATACCTGCAAATACTTTTTAGGGTTTCGTGGGTAATTTAAGGGTGCCAACGAGACCCTATTACTAAACCTCTGGTGTCCATCTGTCTGTCCCTCTGTTTGTCAACAGGCTGTATCTCATATACCGTAATAGGTCGTTGAAATTTTCACATAGTGTTTTTTTACTGCTATTACAACAAGTAATAAATAAGCAGGTATAGATTCAAAATTTAAGCCTTCAGGGAGCCCTTTCAATGAAACGTGATTTTTTCAGCGATTTTTGCTTGACATGTTACGATAAAAAAGTAAAAGGTTACGAATAAAGTACCATTCTATTTCTTCATACTAAATAAAACTACTCCGCAACGCTACGTATCCTAACAACAGTAGATTACAGTTAATTCTTCGAATTAGTTACAGTGCAGTTCCACACAATTGCTTAACAAGTCGCAATTAACCAATGGATGCAAATTGTACGTCTGCCTGCGTAGCATGAACACATTGAACACCAAAGAAACGGCCTTTGTCTACAGACGAATCGGCAAAGTGACAGATTATATAGACATGAACCTCAATCTGTCAAATTTCTTTCAATACACCTGCCTGCGTAGCATGAACACTTAATTTCTTTTCTTCCGAGACACGACAAAGACCGTTTCTTCGGTGTTCATGCTACGCAGGCTGTTGTGCCTTTCATTAAAGACAATCAAGAGACTCCTATCTAGAATCATTTTTAGACATAGGTAAGTAATACAAGCTTGATGGATTGGCAGATTCGATGTGGTAATCGAATTTCAGTATTGGCAGACCCGTTCATTGATATTGTTATTTACTTATCTGTCTGGTCGTGATTGATAGGGATCTCGGATTTGTCTTGAGTTGGAAAATGTAGATCGGTTTGAAGATTATAGGTATAGAATATTTTGAACAAGCTTGGGTGGACCTGAGATTGTCAGATTAGAATCTTAAGACCTTAATTCTTTGCGAAATAGATTGCGTTATTCGCATTCTACGAGGATTATGTAGATAAAAGATGTGATTAGGTATTTAGTTGAAGGATATTAGAGTTATGTTGCTAAGGCATTTTATTATATTAATACCTACGTCCAGCAATAACTTCATATACGATTTTAGGAATATTAGAACATAATAGATTCGTTTGGATAAACCAAACATTAGACGTTTATTTTACGAATATGGGTATAATAGACGTACAATACATTAAAGCTTAGCCCTAGGTATTTCACCATTCGGCATGCAATATTTACTTAAAATAGTTAAAGTGCATACGGAGAATAAGTCCAGAAAGCTAAAACTTAGAGTTTAGATCACTGATCAACCAATATTTCTTATAATTACGACTACCAATAATTTGTTCAATGATATTAATCTATAAAGGTCAATAATAATAATAGGCACATTGTTATTATTCATTGACATTAATTGTGTATTCACAAAACTTCGGAACTTCTTGGCGCCACAAAGATCAATTCCAGTTCACGTCACAGCTATGCAAATGTTATTACCGCGATCAAACAGCCTGACTATAAATACGAACAATCGAGCTATGTCGAACAATAACAAACCACTATAGGCTGTCCTAATTGCATTCTCCTTGTAGTACAATTAGGTTAGTTGTGCATGCGTACATCGAAACACTTATAAACCGTTTACAAATCAGTCATAAGACTGTACGTATAAACATCTGGAGCAAAGACGATTTTACAGACGCGACGCCGTTGAGCAAGAGTTTAATAAATAATTACCGGGATCAAACAGTCGGGCTATAAATACAAACTCGCTAGGAATGTGTGGAACAATAATTACTAGTCGGGTACCATGTCATTCAATTGTTCTTCTGTACAAGATAGATATGAAATGATAAACGCAGTAACCTACTATTTATATTATTCAACTACTAATACAGCTCCTATGCTATAGGAGCTTGTGACTGATCAATGACAGGCTCACGGGTTGCTCGAAGGTAGCTAAGCTTGACGAGGTTGCTCCGTGGATGGGTACCATTCAATACATATCAAGAGTCGGTGCACGTAAAGCCGTTGGTCCCGACTGTCATCTGTAGATCTATGACAGTCGTTATGTATAGATAGTCAGAAGCCCGAAAGTCTGACAACCAGTTTAACCAAAGGGTACCCAGTAACTAGATTTTGGAGGTCCGTCAGACAGTTGCTCCATGTAAAACACTGGTATTCAACTGCGTCCGGTTAAACTGGAAGCCGACCCCGACTTAGTTGGGGAAAGGCTAGGCAGAGAACTCCTAATAAGTAGGCAGTGGGACTTTGTTGGGGAAAGGCAGAGAACTCCTAATAAGTACAGTGGATCTATTATTCGGCTGAAATTCTTCTGAGATCTTTGACAACTTGCGTTCAAATTTTGCTTAAGTTTTGTGTAAAATAAAAATCGAATGTTCCAGCCGTGTGACCTCTAACTTATTAATTTACTAGTACCAACGTCTCAAGAATTTTCAACTTAAAATGTTCTTTATTCCAGTGAACGGAGAGTACATAACGGCGTGCAAGCACGACGACGCGGTGAACATACTGCGGAACGCCGGCGATATAGTGGTGCTTACTGTCAAACACTACAGAGCCGCGACACCTTTCTTACAGAAGCAGGGTGAGTCCTGACTGTTTTATTTGTTGAAGTTATCCATCATGATCAAATTGTGTTGGTACAGACCATATCTAGTCACTGCAGTATTTAACCTGTTTTATCCAACTTCCTAGTGTAGCGATCTGCTTATCTTCTTATGCGTAACGACTCTCGCCCATTTGTATTGACTCACCTAATCCATGTCAACCTAGCAGACCTATTGCCCAGTTTATTGCTATAGCTTTACCAAGCTCTGGATGCTACTACCTTTACACAATTATGTGACTAAATTGAGAATTATGTGTGTAAAGGATGTGGCTCGATTTATTTGCTCCCAAGGTTTGGTTGACTATGCATTTTCATACATCAAGCAGGATCTTAATGAATGTGTTATTTACTTTCAGCGGATGGTGCGTCGGACACTGACAGCAGTACCGGTGATGACCATCCTTCTCTTCACAATAAGACTGTTGACGCGAACTGTAACACTGAGAAGAACTCTGATCAGACTAACGGTGGCTGGCAGGTATGTTCATCTATTATACTATTTAATGTTATAAGTAGCAGTAACCCCAAATGCACTAAAATCACAATTTGTAACTTGTTCAGGTGTTTCCGCTATTTTCTCATTTTTAGCGTAGCTTAACATACAATGTATTCTGTTTTCTGCTTTGAATTTCTCTGTAACATTACATAATAATTCTGATTAAAGTCACTTATAAATGTAATTTCATAAAACTAAAATTACACTTTGCACACCTTTTGACCGTGCCCTTAGACATGTTTATTTATTTATTTATTTAGTACATGGAGGACTTACAGTTGATGTTGATTAAGTTGTTTTGCAAATACAAATTTTTTCACACTATTCGCTTAATAATATAACGTTACAACTCGTTGGATGAAAATTTGTTTTTAATTTGATACCTCAACTAAAAGTTTAAATTCTTAAAGGTACCGAAAGGACTTGTTTGAAAATCGAATACGTATTTTTATGGTATCGCAGGTTTGCAAAAGTAAAGTAGACTACTTGGGATCTTTGGGGAGAACGTCGTGCGTTTATCTTGTAGGTATTATCTCGAATCCTTCGCATTCACGATTCGGGCCTTACTCCTTCGCATTCTTCCTGCCTTATCCCTTGGTGCATAATCTACTATTCCATTTTAAAATGTAACGACGTAATGTCCGTGTACCAGAGCGCGTGGACGGACGGCGACGAGAACAGTCGGCCCGGCAGCGCCACGGGCTCCGTGCGCGGCTCGCGCCCGCCCTCCGTCGCGTCCGACAAGCCCAGCGAGACCAAGGAGTGGGTCGATGTTATATCAGGTACGTGTACCAGAGCGCGTGGACGGACGGCGACGAAATAATTTTATGATTAAGTTGGTAGATACATTGTGCTCACATATTTACAAATTAATAACATTAATTAAAAAATAGTGAAAAAGTTAAAAAAAAGAAAACAATACATAGTTACATTATTATATTAGCAACCAGTTTGATTTTGTCAAGACTCCAATATTGTCCTATAGAGCAGGACTAGCATGTTTCCAAGCATTCCTATCTTGAATATAATCTTTTAATTTTTTAGCATTTATTGGGCAAATCATTAATGTACACTAAAAATAGGAACGGACCCAGTATTGAACCTTGGGGAATACCCATTGTCATTTCAGCCTCTAGCGAGTTCACGCCGTTTACCTGAACTTTAACCTGTCTGTCTGTCAAGTAAGATTTTACTAAATTAAGAGCTGTATTCTTAATTCCATAGTGATTCAGTTTCAATAGAAGTTTTTAATGGTCACGTAATCGAACGCTTATGAAAGGTCGCAAAAAAATCCGATGGCATCTTGAGCTTCCTCCCAGGCGTTAAAAATGTTTTTAATTAGGGTGATACATCAGTTGGACAGCGTCCTTTGGTGAAACCGTACTGCTATTCATGAAAGATGGAATTTATATTAAAGTGACGTACGACTGAGTATCAACTTTTCAAACACCTTACTGAGAACTGACAGAATTGACACAGGTCTATAGTTGTTGAGGTCTTTACTATCACCGGATTTGAACAATGGAACTACTTTACTGTGTATCATGAGATCCGCGAATACTCCTTGGTCAACACGGACAGTTAAAAGTCAATGCAGGTTTGTTACAAACAACCACCATTTGCCAGAACCAATTTAAAAGAATTTTCCCCTATAAATCCTTTGTCAAAAGCTTATAATTCTACTTGCGGATGTGTTCGGCGACAAGCTATACGCATTCAAAAAAATTGTTTTGGAGTTGTTGAGACAAAAACAAGGTCTTTAATTTTCATTATTATTATTTTTCTCTTTTTCTTATATATATTTCTTGATATTTAACATGTCATGCATGCTGTGACATCTTAAAAAAAAATAAAAAAAGTTTTTATTGTTTCTCATACAATTGTTTTACAGCACAAAATTGTGTTAATATGTTGTACATTTAATATTATTTTAGAATAGCACTAAGTTAAGAAGAATTCTTAAATGTAACAACTACTGATTGTCAAAATAAATAAATAAATAAAAAATAAAAAAAAAACACTGAGATTTAACATGAAAGCTAAATAGGGCGCAATAGTTTCAATAAAAGACCTACAAACTTTTACTGACATTCCCCAAAGATTTTCTGTTGATATAATTTTAAGATCTTTAAAAGCTTTTATAACAGCCTGGGGGTTTGTGTATTGAAATCGAAACTGCACAGGGCATGCCTTTACATTCTCCCTTAGTAACGCAAAAGAGAGAGAGCGGATGACGAGTTTAAACCTTCAGTAGTTTTAAGTGGAATATTAACAAAAAAGTTTAAAATTCCTGAGCTATTTCAACTTCTGAGTAATTTATCCCTATAAACTCAGAAGAGACTGAGAGAGAGACTGCACATGGCCCTGCCATGTGCAGTCTCTAGGTTAAATTCAGTGTCATGCTGCTTTTTCCTACCTGTTTCATTATTTATTATTTGCCAGGTGGTTTTCATTTTGCCATCCGCTGATTTTATTTTATTGCTTATGTAAAGAGCTTTAGCAAATTTGACACACTTTTAAAAGTTTTAGAATACTTCGCAACATGCTGATGAAAGTTTGTGTCATTCACATGTTGCCTAAGGCCATATAGTTCATTAAGTGTTTCTCTGCTTTTACGAATACCTGGAGTTACCCAATCAGCAAATAAGAACTTAGTGTAAATACTTTTAGTCTTTAATGGAATAGTTTCATTAAATTGTCTTTTTAATAGGGTAAAGAACTCGGCATAAAACTCATTCGGGTCCGAAATGTTACTGTAGTTTTGAAGACATAATTGACCAGCTAACGATATTTCGTTAGCTGGTCAATTAGGTTCTCTAAATTTTTACATATAATTGGCCTAAAACTTATTTGAATTTTCTTAATTGGTACGTCGGCGCAAAACGTTATTGTTAGTCCACTGTGATCAGATGGAGGCTGGAGGGCTGACACATATAACATGCTTATCTAGCTATTGAGTCCCTGAGTGGAAACCCGTAGGAACAATGTGAACGTGCATCTTAAATCTTACACACACAAGTAAGGAACCGTCTTCGCAAAAACAACTTATAATATAGCTTGTGTCATGACATGTTGTAGTGGTAAATACGCTGCTATAAAATAAATTGGGAGTATTACGTGGAACCAACCTTACGCAAAATCGGTTGGCAACATCTCATAGCTAGCTTCACCGCGCGCGCTTCCGCTGCTTCCCGTAACAAATATCCGTCCCATTTCAGAAAATCACTCCCACAACAACCCAGCAACAGAGAGGAAAGATGTAACACATTTTAACAAATATTTTTTCGTATTCCTTCCAGTACCATTAATGATGGGCTACGTCACGAGATACGTACTAGGAACGGACAAGCTGCGGCCAGGTGCTTTTGAGGTATGTTGTAATTAAGATTTTTTATCTCATCACAAATAGTTGTCTCTCAATCTTGGGGGACCTGGTGACCCGTAACACAGCTATCTTATACCTATCTCGGGCACCAGTCTCTCACAATTGTGTTAGCTCTTAAATTAAGGTCAGTTCTTCCTGTTTTTTTAACATTTGTGCTGATAAATAAATAAATGATTAAAAAACGGATTGTTTTTTAAAATGAGCTTAAGTACACTAAGGCCTCATTTACGGAGTAGCGGGGCGTCGCGTAGTGCGTCGTGGCACGCACTTAATTCAAATATATGGCTGTATGAGAGCGTTTACGGAGAAGCGATTTGAGACGCCTGTGCTTGAAATGGAGGGTTTTTTGTGGCCGAGCCGCGTCTCATGCGGTGTTTATTGCGGCGGCGTACGCAGCGGCAATTCTCGATGAAGAATTCACTTCTTAACATAGAATTTTCTTCCAAAAAAAATCAATCATATCGTACTCCGTTGTGACGGTGACTACGTGTTCTGCAATTTCCAAATATGACTGGCAGAAGATTCCGCCGCGCGCATCGCTTTATATGCACGTCCTATAATCTACTGACCACTGTCCGCGATTTTATGTCGTCGAGCGTACTTCGTTACGCTTTAGGTTTACTAATGCCGGTCGTGTGAATCGTTGAAACAAATGGTTCTCTCGCGTGCAGGTCCGCGGCGCGCGTCCGCAGCTGACGACGGGAGTGATCCACGCAGAGGATCCCGCCGCACTGTCGCACTGGCTCAAAAGCATTTCAGATAATATTGTTGGGCTTACAAACCTGCAGGTTAGTATTACATTACCCAACGGAAATTGGACTTAGTCACAGCTAATTTATCTATTATTTGATGTGCCTCCCTATTTTATTTTAGTATTTTTAAATATTTGTGTCGTTTATCATCCTGTAATTTTTTTGTATAAGTTTAAAACTTATACATGCATGCTTACCAATCTGTTTTACTGCTGTGACACCTTACAATCCCAGGTCCAGTTGAAAACCAGAGTCAGGCACTAGTTGTTTGACATTTTTGCTGAACTGTACCCTTTTGGCGCAGCCGCAAGGCACACATGTTTTTGTCCTGTTACTTATTTCAATTGTTTAGTTTTTTTTTATTTAATTTTTGTTTTTTTTTTTTATATACAGGGTGTTTTGGGGATGAGTGTAGGCATTTTGCAGATGGATAGGGTCGGTCCATACGATTATTTTATAGTATGGGAACTATGGTCCGATATCCTTTAGTTTTTAAGTTATGGGCAAAAAAAAATCTATGAAAGTCACTAAGATTTGTTTTATGCTTATTTTCTTTTCTTCACTATTTGATTGTTTTTGCTACCGGAATAGTTGTAAGACTTTTAATTTATCGTGTGTTATGTGTTTAAATCGACAAATAATAAAAAAAACTGTATTTAATATGAAATTGTGTTTATTTTTAGCTTCATAACCCAAAAAGTGCATGTGTGTGTGTGGCATTAAGTCCGCCTATGTACATTTGTGTGCTTGAAGTATTAAATAAATAAATAAATAATAAATAAATAAAGTGTAAAGTATTCATAAAAAACAATTTTTGCCCATAACTTAAAAACTAAAGGATATCGGACCATAGTTCCCATACTATAAAATAATCGTATGGACCGACCCTATCCATCTGCAAAATGCCTACACTCATCCCCAAAACACCCTGTATTATCATGTGTCTTCAGGGCAAAATAAATGTTTTTTCTTTCTTTCTTTCATTACTGTTTCGGAAAGTCCGATTGATCTTTGGGCCATATATTGAGTTTTGGTGGTATCATTATCATGAAACGATATGTAGATATCGAACGTTCGTGGTCCGGTCTATGTGTAGGGAGGGTCCTACACTTGGATCGGGGATCATGGGAACTGGTCACAAAATCTCATAGAAGTAATTTCTGCCAGATGAAGCTGTTCAACCGCCACTTCGGCGTGGGCGAGCGCATCGAGTACATGGGCTGGGTGCACGAGGGCGTGGTGCAGGCGCAGCAGGCGTGGCAGACCTACCGCCCCAAGTTCCTGCTGCTCAAGGGAACCGACGTCATGCTGTTCGATGTGCCGCCCGTACGTACAGCCAGTGCACGGGCTGGCTGATCTTGTGCACCGGCCGATTTCGATCACGGTGCCCTTGAGACAATGACACTAACAAGACAGTAAACTTGTTTCCCAGATGAACATAACGGAACTGGCCAAGTGCCCCGAGACGCTGAAGGTGTACCAGACCATGTTCCGCACGGTGAAGGAGAGCGAGACGGTGGACTGGCGCCAGCACTGCTTCCTGGTGCAGAGCTCGGCGGCCGGGCCGGCCGGGGCCAGCGCGCCCGGCCCGCGCTACTTCAGCGCCGAGACGCGCCAGGAGCTGCTGCGCGTGGAGGCCGCCTGGACCGCCAACATCGTCAACTCCGTCATACGGCTGGGGGTGAGGACGCTATTTTTTTTGCAATATACGATTGATGTCATTAAAGTATAAAACAGCCGGCTAAAGCCGGTATAAAAACGCGTTTAACAAATACTTCAATATGAACAAAATTGGTTACTTGAACGTAGCCAGAGCATAAACAAATTGGGTGGCAAAGTGCTACGCTACTAAACTTTTTTCCTTGTTAATTGTTGCACATCTCTGTCACATACAAAGGTATAATAAAATAACATAGTCTTCTGTTACACTTATTTTTATTTGTTATCTTAAAAAACTTAAGAAGTATCGCTTATTACAAAATTAAACAACTGACAGTCATCCAAAAATCGAAGCCAAAAATATTTTAGCTCTAGATACTGCAATGGTGTATGACGGTAGTATCGAATGTATCGAATGTAGCTTTAAACTACGCCATTTGAACCAGTGTTATCACCCCTGGGCAGTGGGCATACAACTGCTATTTAAAAGCTATTAAACTAAAGAAAATTAATCCACTATCAAAATGTTTTGCGGTATGTAGCACTTGTTATAGGTAGTTATAATAAATTCTGGTCCTTCGAGCCGGATCATTTGACTTGGCTCAATCGGTGTTAAGTATAAAATTAAAATTAAGTTATAATAGATGTAATAAGTACTGTAATTTACAACAACGTGTAGAATAGTGTAAGCAAATGGCCTTGTGTGCCCGCGTCTGTGAGCTGAAAGTCATATGTCACAGTAATCTGCATGTGACGCTATATCATCGCCGAGTGTCTAGTTAGGAGAACTGCCTCCGCGCGTGCAGGCGCCGCTTGAGGTGCGGGTAGGGCAGCAGGCACGACAGGAAAGCCGCGTGGTCTAGTGGCGGCTCGCGTCGTGCAGGCGCCGCTTGAGGTGCGGGTAGGGCAGCAGGCACGACAGGAAAGCCGCGTGGTCTAGTGGCGGCTCGCGTCGTGCAGGCGCCGCTTGAGGTGCGGGTAGGGCAGCAGGCACGACAGGAAAGCCGCGTGGTCTAGTGGCGGCTCGCGTCGTGCAGGCGCCGCTTGAGGTGCGGGTAGGGCAGCAGGCACGACAGGAAAGCCGCGTGGTCTAGTGGCGGCTCGCGTCGTGCAGGCGCCGCTTGAGGTGCGGGTAGGGCAGCAGGCACGACAGGAAAGCCGCGTGGTCTAGTGGCGGCTCGCGTCGTGCAGGCGCCGCTTGAGGTGCGGGTAGGGCAGCAGGCACGACAGGAAAGCCGCGTGGTCTAGTGGCGGCTCGCGTCGTGCAGGCGCCGCTTGAGGTGCGGGTAGGGCAGCAGGCACGACAGGAAAGCCGCGTGGTCTAGTGGCGGCTCGCGTCGTGCAGGCGCCGCTTGAGGTGCGGGTAGGGCAGCAGGCACGACAGGAAAGCCGCGTGGTCTAGTGGCGGCTCGCGTCGTGCAGGCGCCGCTTGAGGTGCGGGTAGGGCAGCAGGCACGACAGGAAAGCCGCGTGGTCTAGTGGCGGCTCGCGTCGTGCAGGCGCCGCTTGAGGTGCGGGTAGGGCAGCAGGCACGACAGGAAAGCCGCGTGGTCTAGTGGCGGCTCGCGTCGTGCAGGCGCCGCTTGAGGTGCGGGTAGGGCAGCAGGCACGACAGGAAAGCCGCGTGGTCTAGTGGCGGCTCGCGTCGTGCAGGCGCCGCTTGAGGTGCGGGTAGGGCAGCAGGCACGACAGGAAAGCCGCGTGGTCTAGTGGCGGCTCGCGTCGTGCAGGCGCCGCTTGAGGTGCGGGTAGGGCAGCAGGCACGACAGGAAAGCCGCGTGGTCTAGTGGCGGCTCGCGTCGTGCAGGCGCCGCTTGAGGTGCGGGTAGGGCAGCAGGCACGACAGGAAAGCCGCGTGGTCTAGTGGCGGCTCGCGTCGTGCAGGCGCCGCTTGAGGTGCGGGTAGGGCAGCAGGCACGACAGGAAAGCCGCGTGGTGTAGTCTGTACACACACAAACCATCTTTTATCGTTTGACGTTAATATTGCGTGTCGTTCTCAATACTTTTAATTACGTCAAACAAAAAAAAAAGTAATTATTCAATCATGGGATAAAAACACCGGGATTTCAGAGAAGGTTCATCCATTCTATTTGTGTTACTTTCCAAACTCCACCGTGCCTCGGAAAGCACGTTGAGGCCGTTTGTGCAAGCTTTTATTTGTAGACCTTTGACATTCGAGGCGAGTGTCGAAACAAGTGAACCAGTTTAACAAAGTTCGTGTTACCCAGTACCTAGTTTATGGGGGTAAAACAAGCAGTCGCTACCTGTAAAACAGTGGTCCTTCATCCGGTTAAACTGGAAGCCGACTCCAACGTTGGAAAAAGGCTAGGCAAAAGCAGAATCTCAAGAAGATAAATGAGATTACAGAAAGTGAATTTTATTATCGCTCAGAATGATCACATCAACAAAACACTACATAGTGCTAATTTATAATATATAGTTCACTAAGATCAACTTCAGCTAAATCCTTCTGTTAACTTACACAAAAATCTCTGTAATTTCGAGTGCAATGATGCTAGCCGTTCGCAACACTCCCGGCGATAACAAGGCGTTCTCCCCAAAAAATGCTCCGTCCCTGAGATGTGCTACCTGTAACATGTAGTCTTCTGATCACTACCGAATGTTCAAGACAAACTAACAAAGACTTGTAGCACAAACCTCTCTTCCCGTGGCGTCCATGACGGCGACGGTTCCGGACGATATCAGGTGAATCGACTCGCCCGGTTTGTTGTACTCAACCACTGTCTGAAAAAAAAAACAGGGTAATGGTCATATAAAAAAAAAAATATATATTCAAAATAAGAATGCTATGCTGATCCTACTCCATAGACATTGCCTGTCTTGTATTCTCAGTTTAGTTTATAGTCAAGATACATCGTCTTCACGTATTATACTTACTACTTAGTATGTCAGATTAATGTATACAAAATTTAAAAAAAAACTATTTCTAAATGATGATTAAGTACACAGTTTTTGCCCATTCTTCTCCATAAGAAACTACCTTTTAAAAGGGGCTACTAGAATCATTATTATTTTTATTTAACTTAAGTTTGACGTTCAAAAGTGCCTTTATAAGGGCCTAATCGAAATAAATGGTTTAACTTTGACTTTTACCTGACCAGGCATAAACAAGACTTGTTGTAAACTAAATATGATAGAGTTGATAAGCGCGACCGGCATGTCCTGGAATATAGGCACGTGCATGACGAGGCGCTGGCAGCAGTGCATGTTGATGTCCTGCTTGATCTGCTCGTTGATCGTGTTCAGGATCGCCTCCTCGTGAAAGAAGTGCTCGTTAAACTTGTAGTTTATAAACAGTCTAATCTTTTTCTTCAAATACTTCGGCAATCGCATGAACTTCATATATTCCTCCAACTCCTTCGATTTCCCATTGAAGCAGTATGATTCGTACTGCCTGTATATCGACAGTCGCAATAGTGCTGAGCACGAGTATGTAAGGAACAGAAGTCCTACGAGACCCATCAATGATGAGAGCATCAACTCGGGTATGAAGTGTGTGTCTAGAGGCGTGTAGTACCCGGCTCCGATGACCAGACCACACACCAAATAGAAGTTCGTGGTGTACTTCTGAAATAAGGAACTCTCACTCTGTTCAACTTTCATGATGTGGAACCGCTTAAGCCACGCTATGAAAGCGTCGTTCTTTTCGTACAAATGATAGCACAGTATCGGCACCTGGTAGTGGATGTAAGTCATCCAATGAAAAAACATAATCAACATCACCAATATCTTGAGAGCCACGTAATTGATGTAGGATAGTTGAAATTGGCCAATGACGTTCTTCCACTGTTCGGTCAAAGATATACATCTTAACAACTTGAATATAAACATGACTGTGTGGGTTGGATATTGGCTGTCGCTGTAAGGTACTATTAGTTGTAAAGGCAAACACCCAATGAACTCTGCAATGAAGTGTGTTTTGAGGTAGTGTATTGCAATCTTTTTGGGTTCAAGGATGATGATCTTGTCCTCATAGTCGAGGTAGCCGGTAATGAACTGAGTGCACACGTTTAAGAACGCTAAGCCGTCGGTAAATAAGATAAACCAGTCGTGGGCGACCGGACCTGGAAGCAAAATATAGTTTACGTTTATTAATAAATCGGACAAGGAATTAACTATTTTTTGTTTGAATGACGACTTGAATTACAATGGACGAATACAAATATTATAATGGTTTCATGCGTAGGTACTCGATTTACAAACGCTGAAGCTGTACGGTCCGTTCTAGATGAACGCAGATATTTTCCCTCACCTATTCAACTCGAAGTTGAATTTGATTATGCCGTAGATGAACAATAAGCTTACCAATAAGAAAGACTTGCAACGGCATATAGAGGAAGGCTGCGAACACAAAGAACAGCTGCATGCAGTCCCAGTAGAACTTGACCGGGCTGTAGGGGTGCCACACGAAGCAGTGGCGGTGTCGCTCGTGCTCCGTGCGCAGGCGCCGCAAGCTGCGCACGGCCTGCGCCGCGCCGTGCTGCCGCGCGCTGGCCGCCAGCAGGCCGCGCACCACGCAGCGCTGCGGGACGACACGACACACGGGATACACTCCAAACAAATATAAACAAATATAAACCAAGAAACTTTTAAAACTTGTTTAGTGTGGCGATATCGTGATGATTGCTAACCAGATTAAGTTAATTTGTAGGAGTATTCAATACGAGAGAAATATTTAACAGCCATCACTAACCTGCCTTTGGAAAAAGTTAGCAGTTGGTGGCACATCAACGCATTTGGGAGGTTGCCATATTGTACAAACATGTTTACCGTCTCCGTACATTTAGTTTTAGTTATTTTAAATCAGTACTCGTATAACACTATTAATTCTTATTCACTAAATAAGTTTAATTTGACATCAAATCTGAATTATGTCAAATTATTGACAATAAATTGACACAGTACTAGATACTACTTTGACTGAAAGATGCCTTTCGATCACAGAGGTTTAATGCAATTGATCATTTCTATTGAAATCTTATACGATAATATTTTGAAACACACACTTAGATTGCGCGGCTTAGCTCAAATACGCAGGCATGTTTTTTACTATGTGCATCATGAAAAAAAATAGACAGGTGTTCCAAGTTATAGCCGAAGAAACATTGTAGGCTAATTATGATCTTTGTTGTTACAGAAAAAGACGTTTACCGTGGTGCATATGGGCCGCGCGGCCGGACTGACGCTCGACTGGTCCGCGGGCTTCTCGCTCAGCGAGGGCACGCCCGGGGCCAAGTCCGTGTGGGCTTATAGGTAAGCATGGAATGTTAGGGTAAACCAGCATATAATATAAATTGTGCACTTCCTTGGTTAATTCATGGCAAAAAAAGATGATTAACGTTGTTACAGCAATGTTTGAGTTTGTTGTGTAAATGTTATGCTTCCAGCACTCAATATATTGTGTGTGCAAGATACGTGTTTCTGAGTCATGGTGCAACAATACTGCCCAACTTGATTTTATGAATACGGGACTTTTTAGGAAAATAACCTGGAATGTGTGTTGTGAGATTTTTTCTCTTATTTGTTTTTTTTTAATATAATGCCTTTGTGTTTTCCAGGTTTTCTCAGCTTCGAGGATCTAGCGATGACGGCAAATCTAAACTAAAACTACACTTCCAAGACTCGGAGACTAAGGTTATTGAAACTAAGGTAATTATTATTCAAAATCCTTCTCTCTTGACATGTTCATGCATTCAAGTCAATTGAAGTACATCATCTGATTATATTATTGTTTTATTTCAGGAACTAGAATGTCAGATTCTGCAGAGCTTATTGTTCTGCATGCACGCGTTTCTGACTGCAAAGGTAGCGTCTGTCGACCCTGCTTTCCTCGCGTCCATACAGCAGTCCAATTAGATCCTTAACGCTGTTAACTTAAGGTCGGTTTTTACTTACAAGTTATTAGTTACAGCAGGTTACTTGGTAAACTTATAAATGGTTCTGTTGGAAATTGGATTTAAACGTATTATTGAATGAATGTGGTATTGAATAACTTAGATGTATAGTTGGGATGAATTTTCAATTGAAATATTCTATAAGTTTTCAAAGTAACGTAGTAATTAGCGTTTTGTATGTACAATTGTTTAAGAACCATGCATTATGTTTCCACGTATTAGTTTCAATCAAAATAGAGCAATTATGCGGTTAAATAAATGTTGGTAATAAATGGCAATTGTAGAATATTTGTAACTCGGGAACTCCGGTTAAAAGGATTTACGAAATAACAGTCTGAAAGGTGACACTGCTGTAGCAGCTAATTGGATCTTAGGTTTATTTATAATATTACGATCCCGGAATAGTGAGAATATAAAATAAAAGAGTCCGAAATGTATGAGAACTGACCTTGTATATTACGATGATAATTTAGTTGCAGCGCTCAGTGTAGGAATGATATTTTCAATCATCATTTGGTTTAGACATGAAACAAAAATAATAATATTTTAGTTAATGGCCTAAACTCTTCGAACCCAAACAGCGAATTGAGAAAGACTAAAAAGTAAATGTTAGCACTGTTGTCTCTTACAAATCTATTTTTGAATCTTACCTCTAGCGTTATAAGGGTCAAATTTGAGAAAATGGTAAACATTTTTGCAGATATGTCGCACCCTCGTCTTCCCTGTACCATACCTTTTAGAATTTTATATTTATTGCTTGGAGTTTTTCAGAAACACTATTACAGAAAAACGATTTAATTCATTGAAATTGTTGATGAAATACGCGATTTTAAACTAATCCACGAATGCGTTCTTCAGATTATTAATTCATAGCAACGAGAGAAAATGAGTGCGCGATAGTCACCTCTTTAGGGTTCCGTTCCAAACTACATAGTTCAGCGACTGAAACTTGAAATAGTAATACTGCCGTGATTTTTTAAAACGCAGTCATCTGACAATTTACCGATTTTGAGTTTAAACATTGAGCGACATCAGGAAAAAAAGACGCGTCGACCTATCTAACCCCTTTTTCTGAAACTTATTTAGCTTTTGAGATATTTTTTTTTAAAAGCAGTGAAATGGTTTTGATATCAGTGCCAAATCCTGATATCGCTCAATGTTTAAACTCAAAATCGGTAAATTGTCGCTTTTTAAAGAATCACGGCAGAATACACAATGCTTGTCTACTTACGTAGCTAACCGAACCAGGGGGTCTCAGTAACGCCATCTTGAATAATATAGCAATTTTGGAGCGGCAGCGGAGCGTACTAAATTAAACACACTAGGAGACAAGTATTGGATGAAAATTTTGTTCGTGATGCCTTTGGTAATAAATAATAAAAATCTACCAAGGCACGGAACCCTCGGTACGCGAGTAATACTCGCTTTTTGAAGGGCTTTATTTATCAAGTTAGTGAGGTTCGCTATTCGCCCTATATTTGTAATAAATGTGTCTTTTCCAAGTCTAGGCAAACTATCAATTTAAGGTTGTCCATTTCGATACCAGTCAAAATACCTTAAATAGCTGCATATTTATAATCACTTTGTCCAATTTTAATATTTCTATCTTAACAATGACGATCGACAAATAACTATGTATAATTATTATATCGTAAATGTCCTCGTAAGCGCGGTTTAACAAATACTCCACGAATACCCGTATAAAATATTTGATACACTGTTATAGATGCAATTATTATAACTTGAATGTCAGCGATTACAGATTATAACATCAAAATACTGTTGTTGTACTCCATGGTACTGTACTTATAGTTTTTTTCTGGGGTAACGACAGTTCGTTATGAGTACATGCATTAAAAGATTGTTCGGTTCTGTAAAATGTTATGTCATCATCACACCTGGATTAAAAGTATGTGAATCTCATCTCTCAACTTTATATAAAATTTGTGATCGCTTATTGGTGTTATTTTATAGTCCAACATCTTTCGATTATTTACTTTGAGCGGTAATGAACACTTTCTTGGCTCAAAAGAGTACAAAATTATACATTACATCGTCACTCACCAGTTTATTTACATAGACTTACTTATGATTTATTTTCGGTAATTTTCCAACAACTTTTTGTAGTCAACATTTGGTCAGAAGTAAATAAGAAGATGGTAAATACGATATGAAAATCCTAACTACTAATTTTAGTACTTACCTTATACTCAGCACACCAAAGATTTTTAACGTTTGATCGTTCAATATTGTTAGCGGTAGACATTGTGTACGTGATAATATATTTTCTCGAAAGAGGCTATTTAACGACTGAGAATATCGAAGGTTCGCAACATAAGAGTTTTGATTATTTCGATAGGTGTACCTGGTTTTTTGTAAGGTGGTGCAGTAGTGGGTATCTGCAACCTTCACAGCTGTACGAACGCAATCATATCAACGAATATAATATAATAATAATTACAATCCTAATTACCAAATCATCTATCGATATTAATCAAACTTATATGTGCTAAGTGTGTAGTGGTATAAAATTAGAAATTATGAAACATTATAAATTGTTTGAAATTGGTAAACTTTTGCGCTTGCTTCATATCATTAAATTTAAGTAAATGAATTATATCGTCGCCACTGATATGTTATCGAAATCATAGATTTTCCTATACAGGGTATAGTTTAGTGGCTGTATAAGTATTTATATTTCGTATTTTTAAATCTTTTAATTGTAGATTTCATAGATTACATTTATACTTAAAAGCATAGGAATGACTCTTGATTGAATCTTGAAGTAAAACTTCCATAGAAAAAGTTAACAGAAATATTAAACTATCAAAGAAATATAAAATATAATTTTAAAAATAACTTTTGCAGCCACTGACTTATTACCACTCTATATAATTTGTTGATATAAAATGTTATATTTTATCTGTAAAGCTATTTGCCTTGAGGCTCTATTTAACATAGTTTTTACGTAGATTTAAAAACCTATTATTTTTAACTGAACATACATCATTTTATAAAAAAAAACACTTTTTTGTAATTATTTTTATATTTATTTGTGTAAGAAATCGTCTGGATAAATAAGAAATTTCATAATAATCTAAGAAATACATCATCAAAACCACGGCCCAGGGTATACGTGCAAGTTTTTATATAGAATCGGCTAGTCTTCGTTAGTCGACAATAATATGTACTGACTAGACTGATTTTCGAAGAGCTAAATATCGACAATTATGTGGTCGACGTTTATATGGTATGGATAAGCTACCCGTCGATTTTTAGTAATTCGACTAATATAAAATGACGCGTCGTGTCAACTTATGATGTAGTGTAGAAAGTTTGAAGCCATACATTACTACCAGACCATTTCTTATCATAAGACTAAAATTGTTCGACATGTTTGTTTAGAATACTTATGAAGTAATTGTTGACGTAGGTGTTTGGGCTAAAGAATTTAATTGTTTGATTTGTACATTTTAAAGTTGTTTGTATAAAGCCTTGTGTACTGTCAATTTGTACTAAAGTCGATTGTAATTACGGTAGGAATCGGGTGTTGAATTAGGACTATATCTTTCACATGCTCTTCTCATGTTTCCTTAGCGACTTGACAACGATTGCACTTTTATTTGGAGTAGTAAAGTATTTTAGGGCAATTAATAATTAACTTATGAGACAAAAATAAATTTCTTTAGGTCTCCTTGTAACGTCTCTAAGTACTTTGTATTCGACGTAAAGTTGTGTTTATTGTTAACAAGGTGTGTGACAGATATGGACCAATTTTGTAAGTATGTAAACAGTATTACATTATAAATTAACTCCAAATGAATATTCACTTTATTTTAGTTTTTATTTCTATATTATCAAATTAAGTAGAACATCATTCACGTGTTAGTTTTGTGAATTAATAATACAATTAATGTCGAACATTATGTGAAGTAGCTGAATAATTCGGTAATCGAATGTTTTTAAATGCGATAACGCTTACGTCATCGTTCGTGCGTACGTGCGTGCCGTACGCACTTATATTGTGTGTATTATATTATACTGAATATTATACACCACGTGATTTGTCATAATACTCCTCTATTGAGACTGTAAGTTAACTTTAGTTTTAAATTTGAGGCTTTTTCGACTTTAATATAATTTGAGCACATTTTTTTCTTTAAGTTAATTGAAGGTTCCGATTCCTTTGTTCACAAGCTAGAGAGATAAATAACTAAACGACGATGATAGAAATAACTAAGATAGATATGTCAAATTGGTTTGAACTTCGCTACATTTGAAATGTTATGTTTGTATAGAGGTTAATGGTAAAAATACTCTTTGCTTTTTTTTGTTTACACACCAGAGTTGTTGTTTGGAACGCTTAGAATTGATTTTAAGTTAAAAGCATATTCGATTGCTCAGGATAACTATCTTAGTTTATGTAACTTGAATACTGACTTAAAACTTCATCACAATTTTTAAAATATAATATTATATTCCCTTTTCATCAACTTTATACTTTTTTAAAGCATGAGCATTTTTTAACATTTTAAATTCTCATTCTGCTCATTACTTTCCTTCTAAACTCGTATGTAATTGTAATTACTGTAACAGATCAATCGATTAGTCAATTTATAGAAAATACTCAAGACTGAACTTGGATGTTGTGCGAACTGTTTCATTTTAACTCATGCTTCAGACGAGGGCCGTTTCGTTAGTCTCCACTATTAAAAAACACTAAATAATTTAATTATAAAAAGCCAAAACATCAGTGGGATCATTCAATCTGTGTCTTTCGCTATCTCTTCGGACGATCTCGCGAGTTTAGCGACATCTATCTCGCCTCATAAGAACTAAAGACTTACATCCTACATCGCGATGTTATAGTTATCCGCCCTATTGGACATATACAAGATCCCGACAGTTAAGGTCGGGCAGTAGCAACACCCATCTCTGTTTTGTATAGGGGGGTGAGGAACTTGACACCCTGCTTCTCATAGTCAAAGTCGATGACAAATACCCCTATAATACTATTTTTTGATAAAATTCTAAGGATTATTTACAAGTTTTACTTCCTGCCTAATAGAGTCAATTCAATAGTCAATAAATGGCAACAAAGTAGAACTATTTACATTTAATGAGTGCTTCAAAACGGTCCTCGTCGTATAAATTATATAGTTTAGCTATGAATTTATCGATTGTAGCAGTATTTAACAAGTTACGTCTAATTAGTTCAAGTAAATTAAATCAAAGTAATGGGAATGAGGCTGAGGTTTATTGCACGCTTGTTTACTGGTGAAACAAATTATACGAATCTCTGTTACTGTAGTTACTGTATATTTTCGTTTTATTGCTTATAAATATCGGAAGTCATAAGTGACCATGTAAGACGTATTGCGTAAATAAACCTCAGTCTACATAGTAATATCGGCGTAGAGTTTGATAAATCTCAGTTATAACGCAGACCCACCGATTTAACTATCAAATGGGGCGCAGTTTCGTGTCAATGGTGTTGGGAAAGACTAAATTCTAGTGTCTCTAAAATACCTAAGTTATAATTATGACTATTTTTCCCAACACTAGATGGCATTTTTTTACAATAAAGATGACTGGAGGGCGCCACTGTCGTTACCAAAAAAACTATACAGCTTAGTAAATTAAAAATGACAGTCAATCTTACCCATAGACATGACAAGAGGCGAGCAATGGTGGCGCCTTTTATTTAATTCATCTCATTAACCGCCCGAATATGTAATGGAAATGTACCACGTCTAAGTGGATAGCGGCAATGTAGCGGCTAACGCCTAGTTATTTATACCTATTGTTGATTAATGTAACTATATTGTATCCATTAGTAAAATATTAATTCAATTACAACTGTAGTTTCAATTATATATTTGCTTGAAGTAGTTTGGAACCCGCTCTACCTATAAATATTATAATAGTAGATAAATTATTACTTTAGAATATCTGAAACAGGCTAAAATGTATGGAATTTATTTTTAATGTAGGAGGAAGGAATGCCTTAAAGTCGGTAAACGTTAGGTGTAAACATAGACATAGAGAGAATAGACTGAGCAATACCCGCATAAAATTGACCACTCCCTAGTAAACGACAGAGGGACTGTGCGGCCAATTCCTGTCTCTTTTCTATAGGTCTGTGGTTAAAGAAAGAAAGAGATAACTATTGGCCGCACGTTCGCTTTATCTCTCTCACACTTTCTTAGCAGTATTTACTTCACAGCTAAATAAGGAACACTCAGTCCATTCTCTATTTCTATGGGTGTAAATAAATAGTACACATTCTTTATTATAATTTTTAATCCAAGCTTGAGGAACAAAGTAAAGCTACACAAGAGGGTTACAAGCGCCACGCTCCGGCTCGCCACAAAGCAAAATAACCACAAAATACTAAATGTCCTGTACGAGATCAAATTAACTTGGTGTAACATCTTATAATTATATGATGAAAACAGGTTCATATTGCAACATTTCTGCAGACTTTGTTGGTGAACGTAGATAGAGCATTATGCATTTTATTTTAGTGTTCTAAAAAAAATACTGTAGAACTACTATTTGGAATGTTAACAAATAGTCTGATGTTATAAAAATTTACTTATTAAAATGCTAGTCGCTGTAACATTAGATCACTATTTACTTCACAGGCATTTTCAAAAACTGTATTCAAAAACTGGTAACATAATATTTATGTACTACTGAATTGAAAACTACAAGGAAATGTAATAAATGCAGAGCAGCGGTGGCCCAGTGGTGGCGGCCCCGACTTACGAACAGTAAGTCGTGGGTTCAAACCCAGGCAGGCGCATTACTTTGTGTAATTTATTTCATCACCACTGCTCTCAAAAACGGTGAAGGAAAACATCGTGAGGAAACCGGCATGTCCTAGAACCAAAAATTCGAAGACATGTGACATCTACCAATTCGCACTGGGCCCGCGTGGTAGATTATAGCCCATACGCAAAATACGCGCTTAGACGTGGAGTTGCGGATACCAGCCCGGTATCTTTAATCTTTAATCTTTATGTAATAAATAATCTATAAATGATTTGCAATGCCAAGATCCGAACAATTACATAAACTCTGCAAAACTACTATACATTAACACTAAATGTACGTAGTATAACCCACAGATCTGAGTTTGTATATAAACGGAAATCTTCTAAAATAGTGGCTTTATGGTACAGAGTAATTTGTGCGTATCTATTACGTGTCTACATAATTATATAATTGTTAGATTATAGTAATAAAGGGACAAGTAATTGTTACAATTGGGTCTAAAACTTGCTCTTACGCAGTTACCCATTGAAAGGCTTACGCGTGTTATCTATTAATCCGCATTTTAACCATGTTACAGGTTGTCTCGCTTCCACTTACAGTTTTTGACGTGACCTGACACGATATCAAATTTAATTAGCTGGCACACACAAACACGATTAAAATTAATCTGAACTCATAATTCTTTCAAGTACCTAACTACGGGACCTAACCATCTTGTAGAGAGAGACTTACAATTACAAAGTATTTATTAGTGTGATTTTTTTTAGTGTGACTTTGCCTTTAATGATTAATTGCAGTGGAACACTAACAGGATATTATTATTATTATTTAATTATTGATAGTCTTGCATAGCTGACTCGGGTTGAGCAAGCTTGGTGAATAATTTTCGTGCCTTTTAAGGTATAAAAATATGCCTTGCAGTAAGATGGTATTATTATGTTGTACACACGGCTACACATCAAGCTATGCATTTCCAGTATAGGCTGATCTCGCATGATATAGGATTTCCGTACCATGCGAGGTCAGTGTAAACTGGAAATGTATAGCTTGATGTGTAGCCGTGTGAACAAGGTCGACTGCTGTGGGTAGTGAAGGTGCCGTTAATATATCGGATAAAAATATCCATTATTTCAGTGAATTTGTGCGAGTAATTTAATTTGACTCCATTGTTTCTTTTTCATCAATTTAACTAAATAGGTACTTTTTAAAAATGCAGTGTCAATCTTAATAAGCCTGAACGTTACCTAATAATAATTTACTATATATATATTTTACTCAAATCTGTTAAATAAAGTCCCAATTTTACTTTAATCTAATTTCTTAATGACAAATATCTAAACTACGAAGGTTGATTCATACATCTACATGTTGGAAAAATACAAAAGTTCAATAAATCAACGATCTAGGCTACGGAGTTAATTTCCGTCGAAATATTGTCTCATCACTTTTATTGTCTTCCACATCTCCCAAATATCTCTTACCAGAAACAATTTTATTACTTGGGACCGTATTACTCCGTGTAATTATAAAGCAACTGTTTTTGGATTAATTATAGTGCATACTTTCTTTTATTGTTTAATTTCGTTAAAAAGAATCTTAGGGTTATTATGTCTAGTAGGAGATACTTTAACATTGTTTAAATTAACATACGAAGTTTATTATGTATGTAATTGAGATTAATTGATATTTTTGCGCATACAATTCTCGATGGCAAGAAATTGACAATATCTAAATTTTCGTACGACTTACATAGGTATAAAAATATCTAAAGATTTCAACAGAGTAGAAATGAGTCTCAAATAAAATTATCTTAGCACACTATCAAAGAAGTAAGTTCTCACGCCATACTTATATATTTTAAAATGATAACAATTTAGGACCAGCCCAGATATATTATAAAAGAAAAATTATAATTTCTTAAAACTTTGTAGATTTTTCCTAGTATGGGTAATACCTAATTATATGTAAGTATACTTCGTCTTATTTCATTGATAATGTGCTTACATTAGTTGTTACTACAAAATAACAAGTATCCAGCTAGTATACAATATACATATACACTCCCGCAATCCTTAATCCGGCCACCGTGAATATATAATATCATGTTTAAAGGCTTAAAACATCAAAATAATTTATTTGTGAGTTTCGATGACGACATACTTACTGCCACTGGCGGAACATTGTATAGGTATGCTTACGAATCGTGACTTGTTAAACCAACACTATTTTAAAAATGTATTCCGATAACTTACAATGTTTAAAACAGCCTCGAAAATAAATTAAGCGCGTGTATCTGGCCTTAACACTTCATATTATTTTTTAGTACTACCATTTGAAAGTCTACCTTCTTACATAATGTGCAAGGTGGCTCGAATCAGGTGTCTGGAGGTGTATTTAGTTAGTAAAGAAACACTCATTAATATCTAATACACATTTATCTACAACGATCAACATTCAATAGGGGCCAGTGTACACCGATGCGAGCACTAGACAGTGACGTCATACTAGTGACGTAAACACCACTAAACATTTAATACACAACCGTTAGTTTAGCCTGAAATGCGTGGCTTCGATGAAATCATTTGGATAACAAATTGTTGACAAAATGAATTGACTAAAGCAATGTAATTCAAGTTCCAAGCTTGATTTAAAGTAGTTCGCGGATATTTAGTGGTTAGCTCTTCATTATATTACTATATTCAACATTTTTAATAGCAACGGGTATAAACGATTTTCCACAGTTTTATTTTACTGTTTTTTAATACGTTCTCTTTTTATATTTCTATGAAAACTTAACCACTATGTAACCACCAGTAGAAATTTAAAATGATAAGTATATATTTTTGTTCATTATCAAAATATTTACTGTCGCTAATTACGATAGTCACTATTTCTTTACAAATACATATGTATCTAATAATTTTATCACCTATAACTATGGATTTGAGTCAAACCTGCTGACTCGGAGAAGATATGCTTTGAACACGACACAATTTAGTCTACCATAGATTTTATTTTCCAACAGCAATTATAATCTACAACAGTATACAATATACGCGATACATGTACATTTAAACATGTAAAACTACGTTCATATAAACATTAAGAGCTGAACATGCATATTCCACACATGTTCTATATAAAGCCAAATACCAATGCATTTTTATGTTTATTTATAATTCTTTAACGAACTTAGTTTCGTTTGAGACACATCTCTATAAATTAAGCTTCGCTACTACAGAAGTAACTTGGACAGACTAAAAGAAATATAAAAAGTGCTCGCCTGTTGAAAGTAATGTTTAATATAGAGTCGCTCCATTCCATCTATTAAAGATGACTATGATGTTACATTACATACATACATGTGGGTATTGGAAAATGTTTAAGGCATTGAATTTGTTTGAAGGTAAAACATATTCGTATTACTACTTTGTTACTCTGTACTTGATTGTTATAGGTACAAGTGATTGTCGTTCATAAAATAATTTTACTTTGTTCCTTATCAGCCTTTGTACTACTACGCTACCATACCGTCCACCCATTTCACCCAAAAATATTTATAGAAATAGAAGATTAAATTATCTGTCATGATAATAGAAAATCGCAATCATAAAGGCGAGTAGAAAACAAACTTAGCAAATGTACTGAGTACTATAATGCAGAGTTCATAATGCAGAGATCACAAGTAGGTATCATAAGATGTCACAGAACACTAAAGCATGGGCCCTAAGATACTAATTTATTTTATTATACCTAACCTATCTTACTATCTATTATATCTAGGTTTTATGAAAATAAGAACAGTCTAAATATTGTTTTGTTGATTGTCTAGTCTATGTTTTGGATATTTATGCTATAGATTTATCTTTTTTTCATTCTGTTCTCATTTTCAGATTTCTTTAGTTCAGTCGCTACATAGAAAAAGATGAGTTTTTATGAATGATTGACATGTTTTTTTTTTTCAAATTGTATTTGAACCTAACTCCTGTCATCATGATATTAACTACACTGATAATTTTAATATCTGATATAATAATTTAATGTTTTCATATAATTTTTAACTCTCGTTACACTAATAGAAAGCTCGAGTTGAGAAGGAGACTCATAAGAAGTCGACAACCATACTTCCATGTAAATGTAGAATATAATATATTTAGTGCAAAGTGAACATGAACTTTGACGGTTGAGCGACAGCAAATGCTATTATTTTAGGGTTAAGTTAAGCCTTTTAGGCTAGTGACTATTTTATGCACGGATGTACAAAATGCAGAGGTTTAATATAACTCAGCAGTTTTCCTGTTCACATAAAATACTCATTCAATTTTGTTGATTTATTCAACACAATTGAATAATAATATGAGTATTTTATGTAGTAGTAGCATAGATGTTTTTTATTATTTGCTATTAAGTAAGCCAATAAAGAACTTTTGAAGTAAGAGTACCCAATTCATGTTCACATAGCTAAAATGTTTACTTCATTCTATACTTATATAAATATACCTATGTTATTTTGAGCATAGCTTTGTGCTATTACCACGTCTTCTTAGAGACCCCTTTGGATCGCAGAACACCTAGAGATCATACGAAAAAATCAAAACATTGCCCATATAAAACAAATTAAATAGGTATATATTTCTCCTAAATTTAAAAAATAGTTACCACACCTACATCTACTATATATATCTAATAATATTATGATGGCTTAAAGTCTATTAAAGCTATTTCTCTAATTTAATTACAAGTTCCATTAATTTCAAGGTTTAAAAACAATGACACACTACACAATTTAAAAATAATACTCAAACAGAAGTGCAGAATCTATAAGCTTATACTACGTATGTTAGTACGTTCATATATATATTGTCAAAAATTATTATTGTCAAGTAGCATTTCTAGGTCTAACATAGATGAAATGCTATATTATCCACTCCGGACTTTGGTCACAAAACAAACGTACAACCTATAAGTCATACCTACATTTCAATTACTTTTTAATAATCATGTCTATTGAATTTAATTTTTATATTTATATTCTTTATTTGTCACGATTTTATCGTTTATAAACCCGCTATTTATATTTTATTGTCATTCAGGAAGAACTTTAGAACAGCATAGATTAACACCTATTTTTTTTATTTAACAATGTTGTCTATATTTTTTTAACCTGCATCCATGTGAATGGGATTTAATTTTATTCTATAAAAGCACTTTCCCCTAATCTACTAACATCAAACATCAAACAAACATATACTTAAACTCTATGGATGTCCGTATTATTTGTCACTCGTGGCCCTAACTCAACTGTGCGTGTGCCTAACCAGACTTGACAGGCTCATGACCACGGATGACAAATAAGAAGTTCCTCAACTAATGACTAACACAGAATAGAAATAAAAAATAACACAAGTGGTATATTATTATAAACAATCATTCTAAAAGTCTGCTAAAGCTTTGAGAACACTACATTACTTATAAAAGCAGCTTACATATAAAATTCACATTATTCAAAACAATTTTCAGATGTATAATTTTAATTTATATAAGTTTCTAGGTCATTGATAATGACTGACTACCCCGAGAAAAAGTATCGAGGGGCGCGAGGTGCGCCCAGTCACAATATAAAGTCAACTTTCAAGTCACGGGTAAACTTTAATACAATATCGACTTCCTCGCTTCATAATAAATGGTTTACTATCACAGTTTCAAATAATTTACATCACACGATATACGAGTGATATGTGAAAATATTTGCCATTATTATTGTCATAGTCGATAGCAATATTTAAGTCAATTCCCCAAGACATTTCTGCGTCGGAACTTTCGTGTATATATTTAGAATTTCTTGAAGAATTGACTTACCTACTAATTATTATTTTACGATTGTATATAAGTAATTGTTTTATTATTGTCATTATTAAGCATTTATTGTCGTTATTAATATATTTATTGTCATAATCTTAGTGCTCTGCAAAACGTGCAGAGTCGCGTATTGTCAATTTAATTTCGACACCACTTAAGAATATTAAATTACATTATAAATTTTATGTACGCCTGAATTCTTACTACTTTATTGAGTTAAAACCCAAATGTAAATCTAACCGCAGTTATTTCATCTCAACAATATCTCAAATATGTATAACGTTTCAAAAATATAATAGGTTGTATATCGTGGCTAAATATTGTTTTGGAAATAGAACCCTTAAAATTATATGTTGAGTTTTTTTCTATTCCAAAGTGATGTCATCAATATTATTCGTCCTTATATATCTTCTGACTTGGCATCATTGTCGTTATACTGAGCGATCTGCTGATGTATCCAGGGAATGAACTTCGGCACGTACGCGTACACGCCGGGCAGGCGCGGGTGCGCGCACTTGATGCCCCACGACACGATGCCGCCCACGTACCAGCGCATGGGCGCGTCCGGGTCCTTGCACAGCAGCGGCCCGCCGGAGTCGCCCTGGAAATAGACGCAAACCACTATTTATAGAATAATTATTAACAAGGGTTTTGCTTGATTTAATAGATTTATATAACTAATTTAACCATATTGACTTTTGTTATGATATCCAGCCACACGTTTATTTACGAAATCATAATTTATTTATTTAAATTGCGCTGAGTTCAGCACCTTATGATTGTCAAAAACAGGAGACAGACCCCCAAAGTGCTCGCCTTTCATTACTTCCTAGTGTTCTCTCTGGAAATAAGTGGCGCAACAAATCTATCTGATAACTTAAAAGAACTGGAATCTATCAATACAAGTAAATCATCTCTGCAATGTACCTTATCAACAGTATACAAGGTGTTTTTTTTTATATCCCATAATTCTAGGGTTATATTATTCTGTAGGTAAAAATAATACTAAAACTCCTAGAATAGATGGTCCAAAAATGCATAGTTTCGGAGATATCATCAATCATAATTAAATTATCAGTTGTTTAGTACCCGTAACACAAGCTCTGCTTAGCTTGGGACTAGATGGCGATGTGTGAATCGTCGTGGAATATTATTATTAAGTATTATTAATATTATTTTTATTACCTAATTAGTTCAAAAATTGTCACCAGTACGACGAATCTTCTTTCTAACGTCACTTTTCTTTCACGTAAGGGTGTTTTACATTAATCATCGTGACTTTGTCGAATTATTTTGTATGATAATAAAAAAAAGGATGATTGAAACATAATTCATATGCCAGTTGATTCTTTGATATGGTCTCAATCATACCCTAGAGTTATGGGATATAAAAAAAACACGTTGTATATCCTTATACAGGGTGTCCAAGAACCTGGCGTCCAACTGGATTCCCACGATGCCCCAAGTTCTAACAGTACTCAGAAAAATATTTTAAAAAATCCACCCCATGTACTTACAGAATTATACTGATTTCAAAAAAAAAGGGGAAATGAGCACCCTGTGACATACTTTTGAATGCTGTGACTGCTAATGCTGATAATTTCGATATTTCTTGGAGGTTTTGTAATCTAGGGTATTGCTGTGTCTAAATAGAATGTAAAAATAAAGTACTTATTGTACCATTTTAAAATAAAATATTATTTTAACTAAAGGTGATATGGAAAACTATTGAATTTCGCAACTTTGACCGACTGTAGTGTAAAAAAAATGTACCAAAATAGTATGGCAAGTGACGTCAAATTTTGACGCGTTTATTCCTCTTTTTAAAAAGGTATAATACTTACACATTAATTTGAAAAAAAAAATTTTTGATAATATTTTTACTCAACAACCCAATTTTTACGATGTCTTACAGAATTCTTAGAAAGAAAAATTTACGACGAATTGAATCTAACCTCTAAAGAATTACTATTGTATGCTCATAAAAATAACAACAGGCCTCTCAAAAAACAGGTTAGACCGTAAGGGACGGTATGTGCATGCATCTCACCATAGTGATTCGTTATTACAACAGGAGGGAGCAAGACAGAAACTATCTTTGCGATTTGCTGGTTCTTCTTTATGGTACCCCATTATTCAGGTAAGAGTGAGGGAGAAAAAGGTTAGAGGTGCGAGTGAGATAGATAGTGACGCTATCTGGGATCGTGCTATTTAGGATAACAGTACGGTCAGTACGCGTCACTGCCTCCTGCCGTTACTACGCACCTCTCTCTTATTGTTACCATTGATCACGTACTACGATTTAAAGCTTTGTTTATTGGACTCGATTACTCTTTGTGCTCTGGACTTTGAAACGAACTCTTTACGACGACCTTTGCCTGTGTTTGGACAGTTTGTGTTTTGTGTGTGCTACCATGGCGACCTACACTCCGCAAGAATACGCAAATATGCACTACATTTATGGAGAATGTAGAGGTAATGGACGAGCTGCAGCGAGACTTTACAGAGAAAGGTATCCGAGGGCTACGCGATATCCCGACCATCGAGTTTTCATTAATGTGCACAGATCACTATGTGACGGGCGGTTCCCCAATCAAGTAGCTGGTGAAGGACGACCCGTAAATGACTTCATACGCGATGAAGTTTTAGAGGCGGTGTCGGCAAATCCAAGCATCTCTGTGCGAGGAATAGAAGCTGATACGGGGATACCGAAGAGCACAGCACACAGTATTCTCCAAAAAGAAGAATATCATCCGTACCACGTACAGCGAGTGCAAAGTCTTTTACCTCGAGACTATCCGAGCCGAGTCGCGTTTTGTGAAACAATCCTGCAAAAACATCGAGAAGACGAAAACTTTATCGACAAAATTTTGTGGTCAGATGAATCAACATTTAAGAAGGATGGCTACATGAACCTACACAACTTGCACGAGTGGCATGTGGAAAATCCGCACTTGATGCGAGAAGATAGATCCCAGTACCGGTTCAAAGTGAACATGTGGACCGGTATTCTCTGTGGGAATATTATTGGTCCATTTGAGATGCCCGAGAATTTGACTGGCGAATCATATTTAAATTTTCTTCAAAATGATTTGCCAAACTTACTAGAAGAGACCCCACCAGATATGTGGTTCCAACACGACGGCTGTCCAGCACATTTTCGCGTATCCGTTAGACAGTTTTTGGACGAGCAATACCCGAACAGGTGGATTGGGCGATCAGGAACAATCCCGTGGCCAGCCCGCTCACCTGACTTAAATCCGCTGGATTTTTTTTTCTGGGGAACTATGAAGGAGCTCGTTTATGCGAAGCCCATTAATGACATCGCTGACCTTCGTGAGAAGATAACACAAGCAGTGCAGGTGATACGTCAAAAAAGTTACTCGCGAAACATAAAGCGGTCCTTTTTAAGGAGAGTGAGAGCTTGTATTGCCGCGGGTGGTCAACATTTTGAACATTTATTGTAATAAAATATCTTTAAACTAACATTCTTTGCTTTTATTCTACTGGGAACCCATCTACCTGTGTGTATTTCCTTCTTGCTCACTCTTGGAACCGAAGTAAATAATAGTAGTAACATAACAGTTTCTAAGATAAGAAAGGGTCCGACAGTTACCGTTAGTAGGTAGGCACTTCGTAAAAATTGGGTTGTTGAGTAAAAATATTATCAAAATTTTTTTTTTCAAATTAATGTGTAAGTATTACCTTTTTAAAAAGAGGAATAAACGCGTCAAAATTTGACGTCACTTGCCATACTATTTTGGCACATTTTTTTTACACTACAGTCGGTCAAAGTTGCGAAATTCAATAGTTTTCCATATCACCTTTAGTTAAAATAATATTTTATTTTAAAATGGTACAATAAGTACATTATTTTTACATTCTATTTAGACACAGCAATACCCTAGATTACAAAACCTCCAAGAAATATCGAAATTATCAGCATTAGCAGTCACAGCATTCAAAAGTATGTCACAGGGTGCTCATTTCCCCTTTTTTTTTGAAATCAGTATAATTCTGTAAGTACATGGGGTGGATTTTTTAAAATATTTTTCTGAGTACTGTTAGAACTTGGGGCATCGTGGGAATCCAGTTGGACGCCAGGTTCTTGGACACCCTGTATAAATAGGTAGGTGTAAGTAAAAAATTGCTCGTATCAACATTGGAACTTCGCACATACATAGGTACCTACGTATGTTTCCTGTGAGATAGAACAATATTTTGATATAGAATGTTATAAGGAAGCAGTATCTTTGTTGTCACAAGAAATCAACAGATTACTTTGGAGAAATTGACGTCTTGTTTTCCTTGAACGTCACGAAAATTGAAAATGAAAATGAAAAAAATGAAAAAATGATTTATTGTATAATGTGTTAGTTATTCTTGCGTATGGCACTCGTGGGTTGCAGCAAAAAATCAGCGTCAGATAGCACAACCTGTGCTTTCACCTGACATTATACTGAACTGAAATGCCAAATGGGCCTTCCATTTGGCATTATAATCTTTGTATTTTAGAGTTTTTACATCTTGACCTTCTGTATTTTAAATAGTAAATTTTCATTGACTTGAAACTTGAAATAAGAAACAGACGTGAAAACTAACAGCAGTTGCGAGAACCGCACTCGCGGCATGATTAATTTTTACACGCTGGGCGTGATTTGTCGCACGGCCGTAACGGAAAAAATGAAAACACAAGCGGTGTGCGCGAGCCGCACTGGCGTTCCGGCGGCGATAACACAGCGTATTGAGTCGCGCAGTCAAGGAGGGTGTAGTTTGCTGGAATACCAAAAACGTATTTTTCTTTCTTTCTTCAATTGGTAGTAATCTATTTATTTCCATTAGTAGGTTGATATTTTATAAACCCACCTGAAATCACTAAACTCGTTTTGTTCATAGTGTACTTAGGGATGAAATAAACAAGATACAACAAGCCCATAGGTTCGCCACGTCAGCAGTGCTTAGGCTTTGTCCACACGTTGGGTGACCCTTTCCCATAGTATACATTGTCACACCCTAAAAGTGCTGACTCGTTTCCATTTAATTTTGATCCCGCTTTAACGACGTGTTAAATAATGGTCTGGGTGATCAACAGTTTTATGTTAGGTCCGAAATGTTTCCTCCGTTGTAAAATATCAGTTTCTGTAGTAAATCTAGTTACGCCAACCTTTACAAACGTTTTCGTGACTTAAGTCTAAAATTCTGTTTTTTTTTTAAATACCTTTCATTCAAACTTATTAAGTAGGTACAGATAAACTATCCAGTTTAAATCTATCCAGGTACTACTTAAAATGCTTTAGATAGATTATTTTGCTAAAAGGAAACATTTTAAAGAGCTTAACTGCATTCACAGATTTCTCGACAAGCTTACCTAAACCGTGAATCGAACCAGCTGTAAATTCTAAAAATTAACACTCGCTATTTATTCCACTAATCAGTTATGTAACATTTTTGTTACATTCGTCTTTAGTGCAAGATGTATGTATATGAAATATAATATTTAACACTTTCACTGTCCACAAACTCATGGGGCAAGGGGGTGGTTAGTACCTTCACAATTACCTACAATAGAATAGCTGTTTCCTTTCAACAAGCCTAAACTGGTTTCCGACTAAATACGGGATAAAATGGCCGCAAATATTTGATAAAGCAATATCAGGTGATCTATGAAGTAATTTTCTAGTTTATTAGGAACATCAGCTTAATTCACAGTTTATGGAAAAGGATGGGTAATTTAATTAGTTGAATTAAACTGAGATGGCAAAAAATTGGTTACAAATAGTTGTTCCAATAACTGTAAGACGTACAGTAAGTACTACGGACATTTGTCTCAAGCCACAAAGTTCAACATCGCCGAACAACATTATAAAACTACATAAAATCTCCAGTGAGATATTAGCACGCTTCACTGAACCATTAAAGTGTAGCGTTCATAAAGGAACTCCAATGAATTTGGGCGAGTGGAGTAAATACGTGGCTCCTTATTGGACGGCTGAAGCAAAGAGATGTTTATTGTCGTCGGCTCCCAACCTACTCACTTATTGGATTTACCTATTGGCTGAACAAATATTTGTTCGGGAGTCGTATTAGAACATTTTTTAGTTTTATTGCTTCACTGGTATGTTTTCTTGAGGACTTTATTAGTGTGTCAAGAGCTTTTCGTTAACGTTGAAGATAAATTGCTGAGGCAGAAAAGTTTCATTCGTATTTTTCGCTAGCTTTTTGCCTTGGACTTCTTTTTTTGCTAAAAATTCAGACCTAAATTAAGTAAGCATTTTAGTTTAGGACACATCAATTTCATTTATAGCATCATGAAATACTCACAAGACGAGTTGTTTACCGTTCCTTCCATAAACTTGTTTATTGTGATCTTGATGTAGATGCTATTTAATTAACGCTTAATTGTGTCATCAATTTCAGAATGATCAGGAACTTACTTAGGTATTAGTAAGACTTAATATGATATACAAATGAACAACCCGCCTTTTAAATTCAAGATTTAGCTTCCCCATTATACAATTTTTTTAGATGTGTTATTTTTATCTGTGCTTTTTCGAACTCAAAGTCAAAATTCAATTATTTATTAGTTGAGACATGAGTTTGTACACATATAGCATGCAAGATAGTTTGGTACATTATTATAAAGAGGATCGTCATGTTTTACCTTTACGGTGTTTGTCTATACATAAAGGGTGACTGGTAATTAGTGACCGATACTTAAACACGTGATTGTACTCATGAATACCAATAACTTTCCCAAAGAAACTTTTTTTAATACTCAATAACTTTCAATCAATTCAATTAGGTACGCCAGTACTGCACAACGTGAGCGGTGAGGGTGGCGGGGTAGCGTGTGACGCTACTACTACTAGTATATTTTGTCCTTCCCGAGGTCAGACTATTAGCTGATAGATCGTGCCAATTCGTGCCTACTGTGATCGTTCAAAGGCGCGCGCGCGGGTATTCTTAAAACAGCCATTTTGTTTTTTATTGTGTTACAGCTAAGTTATTGTGTATAAACAAAAAGTTTCTTTGGGAAAGTTGATTGAATTCATGAATACAATCACGTGTTTAAGTAGGTATCGGTCACTAATTACCAGTCACCCTATATAGTATTTTACTTTTTACTGCATATACCCTCAACTGCTTGTTTTATTAAGTATCTTTATATTTTCGTACTAAGTACCGTAAAAGTATGTCTAAAAATACCTAAGTAAAATCTGAGCAATAATCAAAAGTCATGATATACTTTTTACTTCTTATACCCTCAACTGCTTGTTTTATTAAGTATCTTTATATTTTCGTACTAAGTACCGTAAAAGTATGTCTAAAAATACCTAAGTACAATCTGAGCAATAATCAAAAGTCATGATATCAAGAATTTTTCGTCTGTCTCTAATATCAGCTTATTATAGTAGTATAGGATTTGATCAACGATAATAAACTCGATGTAATATCGTTCACCATCTCATGTATTTTATTGTACTCATTGACAGACCTTACAACATTTTACGGCCTTTTTAAATACGTTATTTTAATCTACGGAAGGATTTTGGCTTTTAAATAAGCTCATAGATGTGGGATGTTAATTTAGAATGCATGATTATTAGATGGAATGTAGTAATATGAACGCAGTGATGGATGAATGAGAGAGTATGAATGTGGGAAGGAGAAAGAGGAAGATTTGAATATTTTTAAATAAGGAAGAAGGAAAAAAGGATGACGAGCGAGTGTCAAGAAGTAAAGACGTTTTTTTATTACATAAGAAGTTATAATATTTTTTAATAAAGAAGTTTAAAGATATTTTCATTTTTATTACGGTGGTCCATACCTAGTGATGGGCAATGATAATAATCCGGTTAATATCTATTCGCGACGATAGCCGTGGTAAGTTAAATTAAAGAATAGTGGACTGTATAACAAGTAACAAGGTAATATATATTAAAGTAAACGGATAACAATGATAAAAACGACTTGGTTGAAGACAAGGTATAAGATGCGCAAGCGCAGCCGTGCTTGAAGGCGTGCAACAGCTGACTGCTGTGGCGCGGGGCTCGCGCTCGGCCGTTGACCGGCTGGCGAGCCGTTATCCCCGCGTCCCTCGTTCACTGCCGCTGGCGCGCGGCGATGTTGAACTCAACAATATCATTTGGCTAATAATCGATTAAAACTCAGTTAATAGCCATTAATAGCCATTATGGATGATAACCCTGCTATTAATGTTATTTTAGTAATTGAAAATTTCCCTTCATGGTTTTTAGGTTTAGACTTCATTTTAGACTTCATTTTCATCATCTTTCTTTGTAGTAAATAAATTTTGCATATCTATATACTTTACTTATAATAAATCTGTAGAAGTAAGAATTCTGTACATTAAAAATATCAAAAAACTAAATGGCAGGGGGTGTTACTAGACCGACACCGAACCCAAAAATGTGATTAAAAAAAATTTTGTCGGTCTGTCTGTATGTTCACGTATCACGCAAAAACTACCGGTTTGATTACGATGAAACTTGGTATACTTACTTGGTAAAAAGTAACTTTTTATCCCGGAAAACAATAAAAAAACAAACTTAATTTTGCGGTTCGATCCTTAGACCCGACGACTGTACCAACCGCAAATAATAAGTGTGTGGTTACGTCACCCGCAGTGGAGCTCACCAAGGGGCGCTGCACACGGCTAAGATACATACTATAATATTTTATCTGAAGATACAATATATATATTTTTTTATTATTAAGTATTTATTTAATATTTTCTTGATTTGTTAAATATTAATCCGTGATTTTAATATTTGTAAATGTGAGAGTACCATGTATCTATCCACATAATTATGTACTTATCTACTAAAATGCTTAATCTATCTTAGCATAGTATGTTATTTTTTATTTATTTTTTTATTTATTTTTTTATTTTACTTTGTTTATTCTAGGTACATCGTATTCACATATAATGTATTTTTTATTGTATACAAATATTGTAAAAACTTTTTTAAAAGAGTAAGTATGGAGTTTCTTGCCCATTCTTCTCCATACAAAACTACCTTTTGGAAGGGGCAACTAGAATCATTAAATTTTATTTTACTTGTAAGTTTAACGTTCAAAAGTGCCTTTTAAATGGCCTAATTGAAATAAATGTTTTGACTTTTTTTTTTTATAAATAAATAAAATAAAAAGCCTTTTATTGCTTGCATAGGTAAAATTACTAAACAGACTTCATAAGAAGATTAATGATTTTATAGATAACTTACTTTTACCTTATTTTGTAATAACAATAAATATTAACAAGAATTTAAATTGATATTGTCATAGTATTAAAATAACTAAAAATCTTCGTAGTGTCCATTGAATTTTATGGCGACCGATATTGTATCTTAAGATAAAATATTATAGTATCTCAGCCGTGTGCAGCGCCCCTTAGTGAACTCCACTGCGGGTGACGTAATCTACGACAAACTTATTATTTTCGGTTGGTGCCGTAATCGGGCCTAGGGATCGAACCGCAAAATTCAGTTTGTGTTTTTATTGTATATACTTTTCCGGTATAAAAATACCCAGTGTGGTGCCCAAGATATTAAAGAATAATTATACCAAGTTCTTTGCGTGATGGCTGAACATATAGACAGACAAAAATTTTTAATCACTTTTTTGGGTTCGGTGTCGGTCTAGTAACACCCCCTGTCATTTATTTTTTTGATATTTTCAATGTGCAGAATTTTTACTTTTACAGATTTATCATAAGTAAGTATAGATAATTATGTTATATTTTTTTTTATATTTATTATAATTATTGTTTATTACTTTCGCTGTAGTGCAGTTCATGCATCTCTTTCAGGCACGAATAAATATTAGCGCCAGAAAGAGATAGCTCGAAAACGGGGGTTCGGGGACGCACATGTTACCTACTAACCGCTCGGGTATTTTCCATTGTTTATAATTTACCTACGTCGTCGTATTCACAAAAAAGACCTAATAAGAACTTACTTATTGTACTTTACATTTTTACGTATCGGTTAAAATTTATTTGTATTTGTAGGTACATAAGTACACTTACTTATTTAGCTCACTTTGTTAAATTACAAAGCGATTTGTCAATAGTAATTGTGGTTTTATAGTTTTGGGTCTCTAAATTAACAAAACTGAATTTCCCAAAACCCTTTTTCACATATAAAAAGTGAAAATAAATTAAAAGAATTACAATACATTTAATCACCCTACGTACACGCACCCAATTTATGTTCACACCCACAGATTTTACACTAAACAAAAAAAAACCTTTTATTTTTTTAACAATACATTAATAGCAGGGTTATTAGCCATTGCGTGGCTATTAATGGATACTTATGGATTATAATCGCTAATAACTCAAAGCATCCGGCTATTTACCCAACTCTATCCATACCCCTACAGCCCGGGTATTGGAGTATTGTTAGAGAAGTGAATGTTTGTGTGAGTCTGTATTATTACAATAAAGGTAGGGAGGGATACATTGTTTAGTTTTTATTATTTTATTTATTAGGTAATATTAATTTTTGTTTTAATTTAAGTTAAGAACCTTAAAGATTGTTAAAGGAACTCAGTGTAAAATTTGTGTTTTTGTAAGCTTTATTCAGTTGTTTGTTTTATTGTATTAGAGTCAGTCTGAGGGCAGACTGAAAGCAGAATGGCCGAGTTGTGGGATGTTAATTTAGAATGCATGATTATTAGATGCAATGTAGTAATATGAACGCAGTGATGGATGAATGAGAGAGTATGAATGTGGGAAGGAGAAAGAGGAAGATTTGAATAGTTTTAAATAAGGAAGAAGGAAAAAAGGATGACGAGCGAGTGTCAAGAAGTAAAGACGTTTTTTTATTACAAGAAGTTATAATATTTTAAATAAAGAAGCTATAAAGATATTTTCATTTTTATTACGGTGGTCCATACCCCTACATAGATAAACAGCTTCTGGAATTGGAACTTATTTTTAGACGTTTGCTTATGATTAGAACAGATTAATTGATAGCATACACCACTATTTTTAATAAGTACAAAAAAAATGGGCTGTTTCCGTACCTGTTACTGATCATATTTGCGTAATCAGAAGTAAAAAAAAACATCATTAAATTTTTAAATATGCCACTATTTAGTTAAACTGATTTAATTTATTGTGTTGACTAATAATACATTTATCATATGAATATTATTATTTATTGATACTTTACAAATATGTATAATGAGAAGACCGTCTAGAATAAGCCCTTTAAGTATTTGTAGTAATTAAACATTAGTGGTGTATAACCAGACCCTTCTGATCAGTAGTGATAGCTTAGTGGTGTGACCGGTGGACTACCGGATCTCTGATTTTTCGGATTCATGGGCGTATTGTATAATTATCACAAACCTACTTCAAAGACGGTGAAGACAAACACGTAAGGAAACCGGCATTTCTGAGAGATGTTTCTCGACGGCATGTAAATCCAAGTTAGACAATGCCCAAGGCCGACATAAAAACTCTGACACCAGCTTACCACACGAAAACAAGAATAATATCCTCCGGCGTAATTCCTGATTTGTTAACTAAACGTACCTGACAGGCATCCTTCCCGCCTTCCGGGTAGCCAGCACAGATCATTCCCTCCGTCACGTTAAGATCTCGATGCTCCAGCCACTGGTTGCACAAGTCTCTGTTGAGGACTGGCACCTCCACTTCATTTACTGCTGGTTCGTATTCTGATACTGTAAGTAAAAAAAATCGTTACATATTTCCACTCTACAGGACAACATAGTTTCGAGGAATTCCTCAGCTTTGCATAGCTTTGTTTCAGTCTTCGATAATTGTATGACAGTCCCTATAACTCGATGTGCCATAATAATTATGATCGAGTAGGTACCTATTGTACAAAATAGGCGTAGTAAAAACAAACATGACAGCAGCAAAACTGTTTTAATCTTAAACTGTGCGCTCAAACCACAGCTTGAATTTTCAAAAATATTTGAATGGTTTCTTCGTGCAGAATGAAACCAAATGATTGATGAAACTAGGCGATATTACCTACTATTAACGCAGGTGAAGCAAAAAAGTAGACTCACATTCTTTATCGTCTCGCTTGCCCCAGCCAATGACAGTGCAGAGAGTGCCCGGCGTCAGCACGCGGTGCGCGGGGGGCAGGCACACGGGAGACACCTGCTCGTGGTACCGGACTCGGACTGATAGCTGTACACGATAAGGTTTACGTCAAATGAAGGATTTATTGCGCTCCCACTTAAGCCTCACTTCTTTACTAACAAACGTGAAGTAAAGTTTTGTGAAATGAAAAGGCTAAATCGCTAACCTCTCTTTTCGCAAAATGTCTACTGGTCGTAAAATTACCTACTAATGCGACATGGTGCAAAAGAGGCATTCTGCGAAAGCGACATTAAAAAAAAAGACATTTAATGACTAGTAGACATTTTGCGAAAATGAAAAATTGTTGGTCTTACTTTATTCCGCGTTTATTAAGAGGGTCAGTGTTTATTGTCAGCTCAGAATACAGAAAGAACGTCAGTTGGTTTTTGTTTTCAGTTGGTCTGATTGCTTTATTCTCGATGCAAAATATCGACAAAAAGACAATGCCAAAAATTGTATGAACCTGTGCCCCAGGCTGTACATAAATGAAATCTATGTAATTTAATAGTAAAGATCTTCTACAACAAAAGTATAAAAGGCGCATATTGCTCAGCAGTCGAGGACAAAAGTTATAAAGGTTTTGAGAAACCGTTTTTGTACCTACCGGCTAAAGTATTTTTATTTTTATTGTAATCATTAAGGTATAAACATGTTTAGATACCTGTTCCAGGCATTAATATATACAGTGTATTCGTTTTAAAGCACTGGGAGGGCATTATTTTTCAAAGTAAATCTATTATGGTTAGTATCATTTGTAGACAGAATATTTTGTGACATAATGACATTTGACGTTTGATCGAAGACTTGAGTGTTGCCAAAATAAAAGTAAAATAATGTAAGATATGAATGCTCAGATTATTTTAAGTTCGATTTATGGATAATAAAACATAAAACACTAATAATAATGTATTACGTTTTAAGTTACGCTAACTTACAAATATTTAACATTTTAGGCCAGGTATGTATTAAGATAGTTTTTCCCTGTTTTGCTCTTTGTTAATATTATATGGCAATGTTGAGGGTACTTTCAAGTGAAATAAAAAGAAAGATACTTTTTATTGTGAGTTTTTTTCCACGTCTGGTATGGAATGTTAGTTATCTTCTAAAATTCGTATCTTATTTTATTATAAGTATTTGTATTACAATGATCTCTGTACACTTTGGGGCAGAAATTGGCATTCTCTTTTCTCTACATCCATCTGACAGTCATTCAAATGACAGTCAGGTAAAGAGATTTAACTTGCTTTGCGAGGCACTAACGTCCATCGGTCACATGCCGTATGTCCATCCACGGACCTCGGCAAGATTCTTTTACCTTGAACTTAGACCCGTGCGCCTGTTATTATCTACGTAATTTAAATATTAAAGGTAATATAACTAAAACAAACAAACCTGAAACAGCGCGATATCATTATCGTGGGCGATGCCGGAGTTGTACTGCGGGTGCGGGGACACGCGCTTGACCTTCACCTTCTGCCCATAGTAGGCGTGCGAGCGACGCCGCGTGATGCCCAGCTGTATCGTCCAGCCGTTCACGTCCGTGTGGCTGTCACAAACATACACATTTATATAGAAACAACAACAACAACAAAAACATAGGTAGGAAGCTGGCCGTTGTCAATAACTAGGTTGCCATTTATTTTGTTAACTGTGTTGGAATCTGACTCTGATTTATGATATCCTAATCAAAATGTTGGTTTCATAAAATATCTTTTGTATTGTTTTGCCACATACAGAAACGGAAAAAAACTACTAAAAACAACGGAGAATCAAACTTGCGGCTGGCTGCGCAAGAAGCTGAACGCATAGCCACTATGCCTCAAATTAATAGGCTTTGTAACACTGACTGTCCAAAAACAGATTTATCCAAGTTGTTTGACAATTTATTTTAAAAACGAGAATCTTTCTGAGGAAATGGTGAACTACTCACTTGCCAACACAATGCGCAGCTGTCAGCACCCACTGGTCAGCGATCAACACGCCAGCACAGTAGAACACCTCCTCTGGTCCGCCGAGAATAGCAGCCAAGAATGGCCAGTCACCCGGAGACGCCTCCACACCACCCACTATCCGCTTCGTCGCTACGCCTATCGTACGACGCTTCCCGCATTCTGGGGGTGAAATTGTTTGGTAAGGAAACCAGTTACTACATACTGTTATCATCAGCCAAAATACTTCCACTGTTGGGACTCCGGTCTCCTGAACATTCCCGGTCAGTAAAACCTTGCCGTCAACACTGCTGACAATTCGGGAAAATAACTATAAGTCGTTTACAATGTTGACGAATAGGATCGGGACTAATAGGGCCTATTCGCAGTCTCCCTTCTAACAAAGCGAGCAAATTATGTATATTTTACCGTACTATACAGTACTGAAGCTGAAACATCATGTTGTGGTGACTATACTAGGCCAGCTCAAGATCAATGTTACAACTGACGTGCGGCCTACTAATGTAATTCAAAGAGATAGTGTTTCTATCGGCCCCACTCGCGGTGGATCAGTTAGCTAATAAATACATTGCAACTACGTAACGGCCGTATGAGGGAACGGTCATGCTCGTGAGTTTAGACGCCGAGTGCAAGTGATTATAGCCTCAACGGTGTTCCACCGCAACTGTACCAAAGTATTGGTAAATAGTTGTCTGTCAATTGTTCTAGAACAAAGTGTTTAAAACAAAACTTAGTTTAATAAAACTCGGGCCGCTATAATATCTCTGCGCATTCTTTTCTAAGCCAACACTCGCGAATACAAAGTAAGCAAGTAAATAATAATTCAATTGTAATTTCTGCTTGTTCGCACAAACGCTGGGAAAGCAAAAATTAAACTTGTAAAGCTGAACTTCTCTATTCAACCCACTTGACGTCCGGCGCTCTCTAAATTGAAATTTAAGTAAACCCTTTTCCCGGGTCTGATAAACACATTTTTTCGACTGTTTAAGTTAGACGATACCGCGAGCTTAAAACAAACCTGTTGTATCATCTAAAATATAAATTATTAATTATCAATACATTAGACAACTTTGACGACATTTTTCAGCAATATTTGTCATGATATTGTGTGAAGACTCCTAAGTTATAATTTATCAAAAAATACATGTTATTTCGACAATTCACGGTTTAAAAATTTAGTAAAATATTAGCTGCCTGGGCAAACTTCGATCCGCCTCTTTTTCCGAAAAAAATTGTTTACGTTCTATTCTCAAACCTCCTCCTTGGAGGATGTTATAAACAACAGTGTTTATAACATCTTTCGAAACGCCTTGACCGATTCTTATAAAATTCTAGTATATAAAATTCTAGAATTATTTCCAAAAATTGAATACAAGGTGTTTTTTTTTTATATACTATAACTCTAGGGTAATATTCTGTAGGCAAAAAAAGACTAAAACTCCTAGAATAGATGGTCCAAAATGCATAGTTTCGGAGATATCATCAATCATAATTAAATTATCAGTTGTTTAGTACCCGTAACACAAGCTCTGCTTAACTAGGGACTAGATGGCGTTGTGTGAATAGTCGTGGAATATTATTATTAAGTATTATTAATATTATTTTTATTACCTAATTAGTTCAAAAATTGTCATCAGTACGACGAATCTTCTCTCTAACGTCACTTTTCTTTCACGTAAGGGTGTTTTACATTAATCATCGTGACTTTGTCGAATTATTTTGTATGATAATAAAAAAAAAGGATGATTGAAACATAATTCATATGCCAGTTGATTCTTTGATATGGTCTCAATCATACCCTAGAGTAATGGGATATCAAAAAAAAAACACGTTGTTTATACTACATCATAAACCAACCTATTTACAATTTGTTAGTCAATATTATTTTACATCCCGCTCTAAGTGTATCTCCGACTCCAGCGGCAGGCAGCAGACCCACCTGGCGTGTCCTCACAAAAACATAATTAAAGTTTTGGCAATCGTGTCGCGCCCACAATTATGAACAGCAGATTACCAACAGTTTGTTCGTGTTTCTAGCCTGTTGTAATTAATGAATTTTCCGACGTTTTGTTTTGCCTAGAGACTGGAGATTTTTTCTGTTTGGACTTGCTTTTTGTAGCGCATCCGTCAATCCTTTTTTATAGGATAAACGACTTTATGTTCTAGTATTACTAACGTGTAATTAGTTCAATCATTGTTCTGTTCAGCGGTGTTATTTTGTAAAACCCCCGTGAAAACGTAAGTGAAGCGAAGGCGACTTAAGCTTTCACTCACAGTGCACTTCAATCATGTTTTCACTGAGTGAGACGTCACTGAGTCCACCGGCTGTTAGTAGTGGTATAAAATTTCTAGGCTGCCATCAAAGAAAAACCTTGTATAAAATGATTTAAGGATTTTCTTTCAGTTGTCAAAATATTGAGAAGTTCTCAATATTCTCTCACACATCAACACCCACGAATAGATACGGTGAGGCTTCTTATAATTTATGAAAATCTAGAACAAACCTAAATATAACTCCAAATAAATCCTGAAAGGTAGAAATGCAAATGTTTCATTTAACGAAAATAGCAAGCTTTACTCCCTGACTGAATATAAAAGCGGGGATTATTGGCAAAAGCAAGAAAGTCGAAATAAACAATGAAGGACGGTTTACGTAACAAACCGCACAGAGGTCTCATTTTTCTCCTTCGACATGATATTACAACAGATAAACTAGTTCTTATTGTACTCAATAAAATACTCTAAATCTTCACTAAATTTCTAGTTACGCAAACAATCTGGTGTAGAGTTTTGACGTAAATAGTTATTTTATACCTCATTATCATGAACATGAAAAATGCGTGGTCAGCCCTTACAACGATCAAAACGCTTTATTTTTCAAGACTGATATTGTCTTGACAAACACTCTAAAGATCCAGTAAAGTCTTCTTTGATAAACAAAAAGTTTGCTAGGCACAATCTCGCAAACTATACGTTAATCAAACAGACAATTTTTTGTTCTTTTCTTACATACATTAACTATGTATTTTTGTTCTTTTATTCTTTCGGTTCTTAGAATATTTCAACACTTTTTGTATAAAATACTAATAAACTAGTTACGCCAATTATTTACTTCGGTACCTAGCGCTAGATTCACTCTTGAAACACACTGCTAAGTGTTTACTATGATTCTCGATCTTTACCGCTACACACTCGTAGCATTCCGCTACACACTCGTAGCATACCGCTACGCTTTCGTAGCATAACGCTACGCACTCGTAGCATACTGCTACGTACTCTTAGCAAACTGCCACGCACTCGTAGCATACCGCTACGCACTCGTAGCATACCGCTACGCACTCGTAGCATACCGCTACGCACTCGTAGCATACCGCTACACACTCGTAGCATACTGTTACGCACTCATATGACTCATAGCCTACCGCTACGATGCTGTAGCAAGGTACTACGCACTCATAGTAATTTGCTACGTGACTGTAATTCACTAGGATTCTTGAGATAAAATTAGTTTCTAATGTATTTTGATAGTAGATTATAATTTATGTGTAAATTTTGCATGCCCATCTGACGGCAGAGCATGGAGAACACTAGCAAAACTTGTATTACATCTGTACCCCTACCCATGTTGGCAAAAAACAAATGATTTGATTTGATTTGATTTGAACTTTACCTCTACGCAGTCGTAGCAAACCGCTACGCTGTTGTAGAAAGCTACCACGCTCTCGTAGCAATTTGCTACGTGACTGTTCACTACTGAACCTTGACTCAAAACAACTCTGAGACATGATTGGTACGGGGCCACCAGACCGCGGGCAAAGTACTTCGGTAACCCAGCTACCCTCCGAGAGATCGCCTGTTTAAACGATGGAATGGATGGATGGAATAGGGTTTATTCCCACTCGTACGCAAAATACGCGCTTGGTCGTAGAGTTGCGGACACCTGCCCGATAAAACTAACCTAACCTTACTCTGAGACATCAACTACCATGAACCGTTTTGTTTCAAATGAACATAGAATATTATATAGCTTCTGTTCACTAATATATTTTTTAAACTATCGTAGAATTATATTACTTGCAAATAAAAAAGCATTTATTTGCTAATTCTGTAAACTTATTACCTATTTTTTTACTTCGTTGTTCATAAGGTAAGGCAGCACGATTACAGACAACTCTTTAAGCCTTCAGAGCTTTATTGGTTAGTAATCAGTGGTTCAAGGAAGATTTCGCAAAAGCTAAACTATTGTCCGCAAAAGAGAAAAATACCTTTGTTTGAGAAATTTAATAACATATGAGCTACGTAAAAAGCTAAGTACTTTGTTTCAATAACGCGTACATTAATAATATATTAAAATTCATGTTGCTTTTGCAAAGACTAAGTTTTAATAATACCTTTTTTTGAGAAATCTAAGTAGTGCATGTGAAATGGTAGGAAACATCTGGTTTAGTGGTTACTTTATACGTTTTTTACAATTAGGTGTAAAGTTCTTCAATATTATTTTTGTGTCTAGTACTGGCCCAGAGGTTAAGGCGCCTACCTCTCATGCAGGAGGGAATGGATGGAATTTTTTGACTAGTCTGTTGGTCTAGTGGTTAGTGGCCCTGGATGCTGGAGGTTGTGGGTTCGATTCCGACCCAAAACAAATGTTTGTGTGACTGTTTTTAATCTTTTTCAACATCCCTTGCATGCTGTCAATATGTTGTGGTATGTATTGTACTCATGTTTGTGCAAATAAATGATGATTATGATTATGATTATGTGATGAGAATGATGATTTGTCCTATATCTGGGTGTTATTTATCTATAATATGTATGTATTTATTTAATTATCCTACTAATATGATAAACGCGAAAGTTTGTGAGGAGGTTTATTACTCTTTCACGTAAAAACTACTGAATGGATTTTAATAAAAATTTTTTATAAAATTTGGTATGGAGTTAGCCGAGACCCTGAAATAACACATAGGCTACTTTTTATCCCTGTATTCTCACTGTAACGGGAACTACGCGGGTGAAACCGCGGGACGTCTGCTAGTATAAATATATTTATCAGCTGTCAAGTAGTCACATCACAAGTTTTGCTTAGATTGGGACTAGATGGCGTTGTGTGAAAGTTGTGGAGTTTATTTATTTCTTTTGTTGTTTCTGGTAGTTGGTGTTGTGTGGGTTCAGTTCAATCTCTAATATTAAATGATTATGTGAGATTGAACTTCCCTCCTTCCCTAAGTTCCTACGAGCATACGTAAAAACTGAGGGAGTGGGGATTTGTTCAAAATCAAATCAAAAATATTTATTTGCCAGAATATGGTATACTTAAAAGGTTTTACAATGATAAATTATATTTATTTTTGTAAATAAATTTTCACAAACACTTTTACACGTCATTTTTTTTAAGTAAATGAAATCGGAGAAACTCAGAGGTCATAGTCTTTTTTAAAGTTCAGACATTATCTTGGTCAAATCATGTAAGATCCATGCAGATTAGTGTCTGAGATGGTCTTTTGAGGAAAGAACCACACATAATGAGGGGACCAGATCAGTCAGTGCAAGCATTTGTCAGTAATCGTGAGCTCAACTTGGAACTTGAGGAGCTTAATGAATGAATGGTTTTGTTTCGGCATATCCTGCCATAACATGGCGTGCAAATGTATTCACAATTAGCGATGTCACTTAAACGAGCTTACAAATTACAGAATCTATTGATTTGTCTCCTAGTCTGTTCTGCCACTTCTGTCCGCAATACTAGGAAGTGGTGAAAGGTTGGCGCTTTCAGGGACTGTCCTATGTATTTTTTGACTAATTTCAATAAATGAGTTTTCATTTTGATTTTGACTTATTTACATCTCACTATTTCACCTGCACGTTAACGTGTGAAATTGAATCAGTCAAATATAAAATCAATCGCATTCTTTGACAAATCAGTCTCCGCCTCAGATCATATACAAAAACCGATAAAGAGTTACAACCGTGTGGTTGACACATATCACACGTCTCGAAACTTCCCTGTTCAAAATGTATAGGACATGAAACATTTTTATTCCGACGTCGTAAAAATACAAGTACTGTATGAGCGATGAGACGATAGAATTAAATTGGCGAAACTTATGGCCAGTCGTTACAGGTAATAAGACCACTGTGCAACATACCACAGACAAATTTCAACCTTATCGCTCAAGTTTTAGAATCCACGCTCCTTTAACAGTAAATCATATTTATGGGCACTCGAAAGCTCTGATGTAAGGCTCTTTAGTATTTCATCAGTTTAGATTTTAATTAAATTTTCAATGTCCAAAAATGAGATTGGATAAATTGATAGACGCGTAGACGTCTATCAGTATGAAAAGGGAATAAAAAATATGCAAAACTGTAGATATAATATCAGACGACTGGTTACTGTAGCATCACCAGTACCATCTTGTCAAACGTGGAGTGAAGTTATACCACACTGAATTCACAAAAAAACTTTTATATTTCCGGTGATTTTACGTACTTACTTTGACCAACGTTAATTAACCTTTTAACCGCCTGATTTTATATCCGTTGTCGTGCCCCCAGCGCCCCACTTATAAATCGTCAATACATTTATCATGTTGCCTGAATTAGCCTATTTTTGGGAAGAATGTAAACTATGTAAAGTAGAACCAAGAAATTAAATTGGACAAACAGGTTTTTATTGTCATATAAATACGACTTAGGCGGAATAGGCCAGAAAATATTTGTCGGATAAATACGACTCAGGCGGTTAAGGGCTAAACAAATATGTTGAATTTACTTATCTACCTTCAACTATGTACAGATGTCAGCACGTCAACATACACCAATGTGTCAAATTTCTTTAAAAGGTTTTCAGCTTTATTCTTAACACAATAAGGTTCATGTTCAATTGGGAAAATTTGACAGTTTGGGGTAGGTTGATGTGCTGGCATCGGTATAACAATCCTATTCATAAGGTGTGTAGGTAATTGGCACTCAGAACCACGCAATAATAAATTATAATAATAAATCATTTATTTCAGATTAGGTACATCCATATTTAAAAAAAAAAATGGAATGTAAATAAATTTTCATAATAAATAAAATGTATTCCTAGAAATGCCAAATCTCTTACTAATTTGAAACAAAATTAATAACTAAATACTTAAACTTTAAGTATAATATCAATATTAGGTTTTGTGGCAAGACCTAATATACCTACTAAAGATAATATTGTTGCAAGATATTAAACACAAAGCCAATATTCAAAGAATTCAGCTCTATCTTCGAGGTACAGCGAAGGGTGCAGACGAGGGCAAATACTCAATATTGGGTAAATCGCTATACTCTAAAGAAGTTACGTGCTCTGATTTCGGTACAATATTATTCCGATTTTTGTAGAACTCCATTATGTTAGTCTGTGAAATGAGTTCGAAAAATCATGATTTGCAATTTCTAATTCATCGCATTTTTTTGTATATTGTGTATCTATGATCTGACGATCAGGGTCCACAATTGATACCTACGATATAAATATGTCTCCTTTGCAACACATTATTTACAACAAAGTATTGAGCATAAGGGCCCTTTTATAGTCCCGCGTATTCGCGCTCGTGTGCGGGCCAGACCAATGTTCTCTGTGGCCATACCCGCATGCGGGCCTTATTGCGGTTGCCCGTGCGTGTGGCGCGCAACTTAATAAAAACATGTATGACACTATGTATTGCGGGCGGCAAGCATGCGGGCCTGGCCCGCACACGGCTGCAGACACGTATGGCAAAAACTTTTTTACAAAAAAAAAAACAACCGACTTCTTAAAAAAAACACTTACGCCCGAATACTGAAACGCCTCTCAAATATTTGACGGCTACTTAAACGTTTGAGAAGCTCTCATAGTCGAAATTCATATTCTCATATGTCATTTAAAAGCATTGATTAAATTTAACAGGATCTCAAATTAAGTTGTACTTAAACTCAACTCTGTATAAAATCCGTATAGTGGAACGCCACTTAGCGCTTTTTAACTGTCACATCAACTGTCAAATCGAGTTAAGTAGGTGTTATATAACTAAATTATTTGGTAAATGAGAACGTGCTGAGAACAATTTTAAGGACTGCTTATTTAAGTATGGTTTTTCGAATTGCTTGAGTGGTGTTTGTGTATACCATTTAAATTTGAGGGATGCTTAAATTTAAGTAGCTTTTAGATGAGTAGGAGATTTGAGTAGCGTTTCAGTATTCGGCTGTTACACGTGAAGAATAACGCCAGTTTTGGAAGTCTGTGGCTTTGGTGGTTTTGTTTCGTTCATTATTGGCCACCGCCTTGACTGAAACTGGAGTTATTTTTCACCTGTTAGTGTTTTTTTAAGAAGTCGGTTGCTTTTTTTTGTAAAAAAGTTTTTATTTTGCAGTTTTTAGTTTTTCGTATCTAAAGATGGTCTTTTAAAACTTCAAAGAATCATTGAAATTGGTTAACAATATTAAAGAAGTTCTTCCTAAACATTAATCTGTACATCTCTGCCGGGCCCCTTTTAAAATAGAAGGGCGTAATGTTATGTTATGGAAATACATAAACCTTGCACAGACATGTGACTGTAGCAATCGCGAGTAATTTGCTGGTATGGGTTGAAGAGTTCCGTCGCATGTCTTCTTCATTAGTTTTTCTTCACAAAGTGATACTTTCTAAATGAAAATGCTTGATTTGTTACTAAAAATGTACAAATCGGTACGTGTCTACCTATATTTTTTGAGGAGTTCCCTCGATTCCTAGAGGATCCCTCATCAGATATGAGTTTTGATACAAATGGGACCGATCAGCTAGTATACCCTATCAAATAAAAAAAGAATTTTGAAAATCGGTCCATAACTGACGGAGTACTGAAAATACAACCGAATTAAGAACCTCTTCCTTTTTTGAAGTCGGTTAATAAAAACACTAACAGTTGAAAAATAACTCCAGTTTCGGAAGTCTGTGGCTTTGGTGGTTTTATTTCGTTCATTATTGGCCACCGACTTCAGAAACTGGAGTTATTTTTCAACTGTTAGTGTTTTTTAAGAAGTCGGTTGTTTTTTTTTGAAAAAAAGTTTTTATTTTGCAATTTTTAGTTTCTTCGTTTGTAAAGAAAGTCTTTCAAAACTTGAAAGAATCATTGAAATCTGTTAACAATTGCAAAATAAGTTCTTTCTAAACATTAATCTGTACATGTCTGCCGGGCCCCTTTTAAAATAGACAGGCGTAATGTTATGTTATGGAAATACATGAACCGTGCACAGACATGCGACTGTAGAAATCGCGAGTAATGTGCTGTTATGCGTTGAAGAGTTCCGTTGCCTATCTTCTTCATCAGTTTTTCTTCACCAAATGATGCTTGCTAAATGAAAATGCTTGATTTGTTACCAAAAATGTAAAAATCGGTACATGTGTACCTATATTATTTGAGGAGTTCCCTCAATTCCTCAAGGATCCCATCATCAGATCTAAGGTTTGATACAAATGGGACCAACCTGGTAGTATACCCTATCAAATAAAAAAAGAATTTTGAACATCGGACCATAAATGGCGGAGTAATCGCGTAACAAACACACAAAAAAAAAAAAAAAGAAAAAAAAACATACCGTCGAATTGATAACCTCCTCCTTTTTGGGAAGTCGGTTAAAAAGGGCCTAAAGAGACTTAATTGCAGCTAATGTTGTCTTAGTCACAAAGCAATATATTATGTATGTAAAATATTATGATTAGCAATATATTATGTATGTATGTAATATGTTATTATGTTCTAGCTCTTCGCTAGCGACTACATCCGCGTGCATTTCGTACTTTAACCTCTCTTTGTTTTAAAAATAAATTATGGTATGACACACTCGCAATTAATGGCTTTCTGTTGATAAAAGTAGTTTAAAAACCGGTTTAGTAGATCTAGAGATTACCCCCTAAGTTCTCATAAACTAAACTTTATTCCTCTAATAGTTAGGCAGAAGTACCTTAGTAGGTACACCCAAATTTCAGCAATTGTTATATCAAAGTCCCGTGTAAATAGTAGGCGAACCATCAATCGGTCACGAAGCCAGACTCCGGGCTTCTACTGAGAAATTCAAGATGTAAAAAGACAATAACAATTGCCTGATGCAAGAATCGAACCCACTCAGCAGTACCGCTTGACCTACGAGCCCAGTTGCAATTATTTCAAGAGCTACCTATATACCTACATTTGTTGACATAGCGACCGACACGACGTTGAAGAGATTGACCCAGAAACATTTCCCTGCCCTGAAGAAAACAGAAAGCGAAGTACAAGTAGGTACTTAAGTAAATAACTGTTTTATGTGGAATGCAATATTTATTTCTCAAGATTTGTATACTAAGGCCGTCTATTATTATCAAACTATAATTTTATTACCTGTGCATTGAAGTTATTTGCAGCATTTTATTTATGTTTCTATTAGCTGTGCCCCATGCCCGCGAGATCGTCTGCGTGGTATTACGTGGGGTTTTTAAACTAAAAGTAGCCTAAGTTACTCCTAACAGCAGACAGACACACACACACACACCCACACAAACAGTGAAAGTACTGTCAAAATTTATCAAGCCGTTATAGGGGTTAAGATTAACAAGCAGACAGACAAAAAAAATATGTTACGGTACATTATGACACGGTTATGGTGGAGTTTTCAGGGCACTGAAGATTGTGCGGTACTGGGGTAAGTTTTTTAAACTGATAATATCTTAATATTTATTTATTTATTTATTTATTTATCAACAAACATTTACCAACATGACACTGTTGGTAATTGTGGTAAAGTTTAGATGCTTAAAGCATGCTGCTTATTTTGACAAATTTCCAAGTCCCTCTTACGACATGTAAGTACCTTAAAAGCAGGTTGGCATATTGTTCTGTTCGCGGATATGATACGCATGCTCATAATTCGCGGAATGAAGTGTTTGTTGATGGACTATGGGCATGCGGCGCTCGGTCGGTCGAACCTTCAAGTAACATTGGACCCAAGCCCGGTCGTCGGCCCGCCGCGCCGTTGCGTAAGTACCAGGCACGATCGATAATTCTTTTAGACACAACACATTTTTGAGCCATAATCATCTTTAAGATGTTTATGCTTTCATTCAAGGGTACTGATAAGCTCTAGCGATCCTTAGATAAATTGAATGGTTCATCCTTCCAGATGTAATATATTGATGACTGGCCTGTTGGTCTAGTAGTTAGTGACCCTGACTGCTATGCCGGAGGTCGTGTGTTCGATTCCCACCCAGGACAAATGTTTGTGTAATGAGCACGATCATTTGTTCTGTGTCTGGGTGTAATTTATCTATAATATGTATGTATTTAGAAATATATGAGTATGTTTATCAGCTGTTCAGTACCCATAACACAAGCTCTCAAGCTTAACTTGGGACTAAATGGCGTTGTGTGAAAAGTTGTGGAATATTTATTGATCATTTGCCGAATCATGTCACCTACCTAGGTTTATACATGTTCCAGATTATTACATCTCCTTCCCACACAATACACACACAGTGTTCAAGGTCTAACAAAAAGCTGTCAACATTTTTCATTCGTTTTCAAATTAGCATTGCTATGATCTCACCCAAAAAAGTATAAAAGTATCCCGCCTACACGTCCTTCAGACACGCTGAATAAACCAACAGAGATGATTATATTTTATTTTCCATAAAATCCTCTTATGGGGACTTCAAAGGGGCCTTTTGTATAGGTAACGACTTTTGGTTTTCAATAATAAATAAGTAGCTCTTAGGTTTTTTGTGAGACTTTTCCTCTTTGATGGGCGAAGACAAATGGATTAGAAACTCGATGATATAAATTTTCGTTGAAAATTGTTTATGTGGTATTAAGACTTACTTAAGAAAATTTACGCTTTTTTTCAACTAACTTCTATTTATACAACGCAAGTTTTTCCTAATCATCAAAAAAACACCTACCATTTTCAATATTAAGAATATGAATATTCCCGTATAACAGGTAGGTATGCTGTTATTCAGTGTTTAACACTTTATATTTTACCTGGAATGCCTGTCTAGTTTAATTGGAACACGTAGAAATATTTGATTCATTTTACCGTCCATCACTCTTACCAACACAATCCGACATTTTGCAGTTTTTAACATTATTGGATTAATATTTTTTTGTTGTTATAGACTTCGTTTTGATAATCAGAGATTTCTGAAGGAAATTAACCCAAAAATATCTTAGCTACTCAACCTGTATTACGTTCTTACATGTACTCGTAGTATAAGTAAAATGTAAAATAAAACCAATTAATTTATATTATAAGACTTAATTATAAGTATGGACATTAAAAGGTAAAACTAATAGGTAGTTTCTTTTCCAAAAACTTTAACTTTTATTTGCATGCCAATTGAATCCAGTTCCTAAGTTAAATAGTTCCATTTGAGTGTTCAGAAACACTTTGGGAAGTTATCAATTTAGGAATATTTTATATTAAGTTTACGAAACACTAATGGATCCAACTCGGTGGGTTCTGACCAAAATATAATAACTTTAATATTCCGTTATAAGACTTACATTTTATCGTAGCTTTTAAATTGCTTTTAAATGTAATACTTGTCACGCTTTTCGCCAGGTTATAGTGGTTATTTATCACAACTTTTCCACTTAACGCTGTCACATAATAATGTATTTATATAATACACATACACTTTTGCCCTCGGCTTCGCTAGCGTAAATAGTAACTTACCATTTTAACCATATCCGTTCGAAATAACATTAAAATTGACAATATCTTTGCAATGTGTTGATCTATATGTCGTCTCATGCCAATTTTCATCCATATCAGTTCAACAGTTTACGTGTGATTGAATCCGAAACATCCAAACATCTTTTCAAACTTTCACATTTATGATATTAGAAGGATAAAGTACATATAATATATTGTACATTATATTATGTTTTTTTTTGTCTTATGTTTTTTCTTACAGAATTGCACCAAGCACTGCATCACCTAATGGATGACTGGTAGACAATGTCTAAGACATTAAGGCTCACAGCTCTGTACAATAAATTGTGATCTTGAAGTATTAAATAGATACCAACGTAAAAAACTAAAACTTTTTATAAGTACAGAGGAAAACATTCAATTCAAAACGTTTATTTTGGACAATTACAATCCATATTTTTAACTGACTTCAAAAAAAGGAGGAGGTTCTCTATTCGACGCTATGTTTTTTTTTTGTGTTTGTTACGCGATTACTCCGTATTTTATTTGATAAGGTATAGTACCAGGTTGGTCCCATTTGTATCAAACCCCAGATCTGATGATGGGATCTTTGAGGAATTGAGGGAACTCCTCAAATAATATAGGCAGACATATACCGATTTTTACATTTTTGGTAACAAATCAAGCATTTTCATTTAGAAAGTATCATTTGGTGAAGAAAAACTGATGAAGAAGACAGGCAACGGAACTCTTCAACGCATAACAGCAAATTACTCGCGATTGCTACAGTCACATGTCTGTGCAGAGTTTTTGTATTTCCATAACATAACATTACGCCTGTCTATTTTAAAAGGCGCCCGGCAGAGATGTACTGATTACTGTTTAGAAAGAACTTCTTTTGCAATTGTTAACCGATTTCAATGATTCTTTTGAGTTTTAGAGTCTGTTTTTACACACGAAGAAACTAAAAATTGCAAAATAAAAACTTTTCTCTCGTTATTTTTCACCTGTTAGTGTTTTTTTATGAAGTCTGTTGTTTTTTTTCCCTTCGTCCATGTTGATAACCAGAGTCTGATAACCAGTTACCAAAGAAGAATTATTTTTCTTCTTTGGGCAATCGGTTATCAGACTGGATTTTTTTTTTCCTTTTTGGGTATTGATTGATAACTACGACGGAGCCCCGCTACGCGGGGCTCCTATTTCTGTCTGCAGGGTTTAAAGGAACCTAACTAACCTAACGTCGGGATGCCCTGATCGTGTAAAACAAATGAACGTCTAAAACACAGGACTTGGGGCATCCCGACGTTAGGTTAGTTAGGTTCCTTTAAACCCTGCAGACAGAAATAGGAGCCCCGCATAGCGGGGCTCCGTCGTCTAAGAATAATAATTTGAAGAAATATCTAATTTCAAACTAACGAGTTATCAATCAATACCCAAAAAGGAAAAAAAAAATCCAGTCTGATAACCGATTGCCCAAAGAAGAAAAATAATTCTTCTTTGGTAACTGGTTATCAGACTCTGGTTATCAACATGGACGAAGTGTTTTTTTTTTGTAAAAAAGTTTTTGTTTTTGGACCTAGGTAAAATATTTTAAACTATGTTAGTATAGGTACGTACTAGGTATATAAAATCAAATCAAAATTAAATTATATCAAAATGAAAATATTTTGATTAATTTAATTGGGATTGATTTTTTTCCGTTTTTTTATTTTTGTGTGCGGGGTATGTTTGTAACGAATGAACTCAAAAACAATAGTGTCGATTTCAAAAATTCTTTCACTATTTGATTGGAAAGCTACATTCACCCTGAGTTACAAATAGGCTACTTTTTATCCCCTTATTCCCGCGGGAACGGGAACTACGCGGGTGTAATCTATTTATATAAGTGGTCGCCCAGTGCTCAAAATTTGACTGGATTAGCTCTCTGCACTGCTTCTCTATACTATAATCTTTACGCAAAATTTTTCACTCCTCTGTTCGCGCCCTATCTTAAAAAAAGACCAAAAGCTTTTTTCGCTTAGCGCTAAAGTATACCTAAATATTTTTAAAAACATGAATGCCAACATAAAAGTCGGAAATAAAGAAACAGTGCAGACAAATAAAGTTGATCCAATAAACACGCAAGCTTCCAACCAACGGGACCGTCCCCAATAGGAGGAGATAAGGATCTCATCTACTTTATCAATAAGTCGAGTGGGCTTAGCGCTCCGTAATTCGTTTTACATAATTGCGAACAAAACCTTTCATAAATTTTTACACTTCTCTGCTATGACAGATTTTATAATTAAAAGCCATTTGTCTTGGCAAATTACATTGCATTTTGTTACGTTAGCGTCGAGACGCCCTTCGGTGGATTTATCATTAGAATCTTCATTACGTTCACCTGGATTATTTTATGCTTTATCTTGACTCTGTTCAGAGTGGAACGAACTTCGTCGCACATAATTAGGTATATATAATTAGCAGTGTCTAAAAATAATGTTGAGCCTACCTGTAATTTAAGAGCATACATTAACTGTTACTTGTATTATTTCTAAGATTGTCTGTATGTGTCTTAGTTGGTAAGCCTTTATAAATAAATAAATAAATAAATAAATATCATGAGTTCTGTACCTGATTCTGAACCCCTTAGTATTTAAATTTGTGATCTAAGTTTTAACGATATTTACTAGAATAGAATAGAATACTCTTTATTGTACACCACTAACCACCACCACCACTTGTTACTAATGTTTTTTTTTTGTTTAAAACTGTAAAGTACCTTGAAAACGTCATCATTCCTATCTCATCCTATACGATTCCTTCTTAATCAGTAATTATGTCACTAATTTCATTTAATATCTTATTAGCCTGGTCAGTCACGATTTTATGAAGTTTAAAATAAGAAGAACATAAGGAAAAACTTTTAAATTAAGAGAAGCCGATGAAATATTTCAGCGCTGGAGGGTCCAAGATCATACAGAATGTTTGGTGTCCGGATATGCGTTCACGACAATGCCGCTGTGAGCGGCGGCTAAGCGCAGGGCGGCGAGTGGTAACATTCAAAAGTATGAAAATGTATGAAGCACGACACAAGTCGCCGCTCGATCGACTCGTGGAGAGCAATTATTTGAATATTTATTTGAAAACGTCACTAACCTATATACCTTCGTAAATATGAAGAAGTTTATACATATATTGACGGGCCTGTTGGTCTAGTAGTTAGTGACCCTGACTGCTATTCCGGAGGTCGTGGGTTCGATTCCCACCCAGGACAAATGTTTGTGTGATGAGCACGATCATTTGTTCTGTGTCTGGGTGTGATTTATCTATAATATGTATGTATTTAGAAATATATAAGTATGTTTATCAGCTGTTTAGTATCCATAACACAAGCTCTTAGCTTAGCTTGGGACTAGATGGCGTTGTGTGAAAAAGTCGTGGAATATTTATTATTTATTTATTATTATTTATATAAACATTGGGTACCTATGAATTCCCCAGCTCACGCAATTCATTTGTTAACAGCTCTGTTAGTGGTAGGCACTTAATCATTTATAGACATTACAAGGAGTTACCCGCAGAGTAAAATTATATTTGTGCGATTAACTTCGCGTCTGTATGGTTTGAAGGATTAATAGTAAATCTGTTTGTGAAGAAAAGGTAATCCCTAAGGGGCCCAAACTTGTCTGAATTACTATCATTAACAAGTGTTTACGCAAAAAAATCATATTTAATCAACCTAGTTTGGCCATTAATCAAAACAGAACATTGTGATTCTTCTCTCATAGAATAATCTATCGGTAGCAAAAGCAATAACGTGTAAAGGTACAGTCAGCACGTCTCGCCTGCGGGCGCCGGTCGTCAGGAAGCATTAGCGCTGAGCGACACCCTTATCTGAGTGATGGCGTCCTTTGTTGTTATGCCCCGATTGGAATATAAAAGCTATTTATGAGTGTGTACTGTGTAGCGTAATAACTGCGCTTTATTGAGGAAATGTAATACAAATGTTTGCGTATGTGAGCGAATCGATTTGGGGGAAAATGATTGCCTCACTTTATGTAGCTGCTATTTCAAATAACTTCTGTTATATCAGAGGGTTTCCTTGACTTGTTTGTTGAGGGATAGATATTGATTATTCTAATATTTATGGTATCGAAACAAGGTTGCGCATCTTTCTTCAGTTAGCAAGACTTTGTTAAATGATTTAATAAAAATTGGTTACTGATGGATGATACCTTAAAATTGATTTTATTCGGAAACCATTTTTTTTAATGTTCCGTAATATTACAAGTACCTAGGTACCTATTTACTAGTAATGTTTTATAGTTGTCGCTATTTGTCACCAAGAGCTACCCGCATACGTATATACATACTTTGTTACAATTTAAAAGCCTAACGGCACCTTTGAGTACAGTTTACAAAGCTCTTACAAAACAAAAGTTGATTCACCCTTCTGAACTGACAAGATTGGATCCGCTCGCAGCCTACAGCGTAAGTACGTATGTCTGCACTCAACGGATGTCAAACGCCTCGCCACTTACGTTGAAATAACAGAGAAAGAAAATAAAATGGAGCACTGATTTAGAGAGCAAGTAAAGAAAATCTTGTACGCATTTTTAGGAGTAATACCTTTTTTTCGGCCCGAAGATTGTCTGATGCTAGAAATGGTTATTACGTATAAGAAAACTTGATTTATTTTCTTATCTTGATAATAGCATGGAACGCCGATGCAAATTATAATGATTGGTGAATTTGAAAAGCTGAGATAAGGTTCCAAACCTATTTATAAATCAGACAGTTTCATCGACACACTAAGACATTTTCAAACTACCACAAATTGACAAGATTATTTTATTGTTACAACATAACAAATTATATCACGCCTGTATTTCCTGCAAGGTTAAGCAAAGGTGTATTGCAGTACACTTACATTTCACCAGTTATGCTTAAGTCTCATATTATAAGCGGCAAGCCTATTGTATTAACCGGGTACTTTTTATTGTTATCTTAAGTGAAAACTCTTACAATTAAGACTGTTTTTATAGCCCCTCTAGTGTAGGTAAATAACTGGATTTTTCTAAAATTAATTAATTTTAGAAAAATCCAGTTATTTAGCTAGTTTCGGAATTCCGAAACTAACAGTTCAGAAGTAAAAGAAAAGGCATATTCAAAATCAGGATGGAACAATCTAGATATAAGTAGTAGGTACTTTTAATTTAGAGGATTTTCATTTATGAAATGTTGTCAATTACCTTCCTACGTTAAGCTTTCCCATAATCACAAGGCCGTAAAAGCCTGTAGCGCGATCACATGCAACACTGACTCTAGTGGTAGCCGACGCTCAGCTCCAGGCTATTAGCTAAATAGCCGGTTATGCTGATTGCCGGCCGGTCGTATTTGTTCCACACGGATTGATGACTTTGCGATTATTTTTTTCAGGTAACTTTCTTCCATGGTTTTTAAAGTCATTTAATCAAATAAATCATCCATTCCATTCATTGGATTCAAAGAAATAATAAAAAGATCAACGATTTTCAAAATAATTATGAAGTTCGGGAGAGTAGGCACAATTGAAAGTTTTTCACATGTTACATATTGGTTTGAGGAGTCATTTATACATTCATAGCTTTCTAGAACGAAAAAATAAGGAAATTCATCAATGTATTGAGGAACGGCCGGATGGGTTTAATCCATGATGTTGTCGACCGACTCGTCGTGCAATAGTAGGCTTGGTTTTTTTTACAAAACGACAACGGTGGCCGTAATGACCATAGAATACTATTGAGTCTGTCTGTGTATTTTAGGTTTACTTAATAATGCTCTTTTGCTGCTTACAGTGTGTGTGAAGTGCAGCGCTGCGGTAGGTATTTCTTTTTTTTTGTTCTTTAACATTTTGTCTTTGAGTCCTGACACACGGTCTTTTAAAATTTACTGCTAAAGTAAGTACAGACGCCAGCACATCAAACTATCCCAAACAGTCAATTTTTCCCAATTGAACGTCAACTTTATTCTGTTAGTTATTAAGTTGAAAAACAGTCAAATAAATTTGACCCATTGGGGTAGCTTGATGTGCTGGACTCTGTACAGTAACTACAGTAGATAGATTAGGTTAGTTCTAGTTTTTGTCGTCAGATTGCCTGTGCATGTCCCAAATGTGTGTTCTTCCTTCTTTGTTAATATTAAATAGTAAAACGTACTCACCATAGTTGTCACAAACGAGATGCACTCTGGGTGAATCTGATCTACATTCCTTCAGCTCCTTTAGTAGACCTCCCTGACTCCTCAGGAAGGCTCGGTACGTCTGTGCGGCGCCGTGCTCGTGCATGAAGCTGGCGCGAGGACCTGGAGTCGCGCTTACATTGACTGCTGCCTTTATACTGCTAACTGCAGGCCGGCTCTCGTTGATTACCGATTGGCTTTTGTTGAGCAACCTGTGGGAACACAGAAAAGTGTTACAATAAATTAGTACCTACTTGATACAGATTGTTAAAACTTTGAGAACCTTAAGTGCCACGAATTCAAAATATATTTGGGTTAGTCATTAAATTCGTAACATTCACACACTATCTCTTTCCCGCCATTAGAAAGATAGAGAGACAAAGACCAGCCCTTTCGAAGTTCCAATTTTGAATTCGACCCCAAAGACAAAAACGTTCGGAAATTCGTGCCAAATATTTTTTTTTGCAAAAACATAATTATGTCTTTTAATTTAATTTATTTAATTATTAACTCGTTATTGGATTTAAACGAAAATAGTGATTTGTTAAACAAGAGTGCAAAGTTGCTTTTTAACCGCGTGTTCAATTTTGATGACCGAGCAAGCGAAGGATTCTAAAATTCGAATTCTGAGCGTTAGCGAGGGAATCAAAAGAGCACGAGGTGAAAAATCTTTGCACTCGAGTGCAACACGTAACTTTTCATTCCACCTCAGCGAGGAAATGACTAAATACAAAAAAAAAGTTTTCTGAGAAAGTTTTGGCTCCTTTTGCTAGTCGCCACGTGTTGAACATATCGTACTGTTTTAAAAACTTCTCGCGTGATTGTTGAGGGAGAAAGCTCATTTGCGCATTATTAACAGTTTCAGTCAATTCTGTTGGCGTCAAACAAACTTCCTCGTCGCTAGAATCACTCATTTTAGTTTTTTCACTTGTTTTCAAGTTTCTTGTTGATAATATAAGGTTTAACAATGACGTGAAAAAATGCCGCGTAAAGAACCGCGTACAAAGCAAATTGAAAAAAGTACACCAAGAAGGTTCCGAGTCTGAGTTTTTAACAAATTTAAAAAAAGTTGTATGATATATTCGGCACCATAGAGGTAGCAGTAAATAGGTTTAATGTTTTTTTTTAATTCACAAACTTAGTGCACACGATGTTCTAAATTCAATTTACTTTATCCTCTAGAGAATGAAAACGGCTTTTCCACTCAGATATTGAAGATTAAAAATACTCTTTCCGAGATGGTGGGATGAAATAAGTATTTACTGCAAATAAAACTGATATTTAACCTGTAAAATTTATTTCTAGTTTCAAAAAGTGTTCTCGCTGCTGAAGTGAAAAGTTATGTGTGTTACACGAGAGCAAAGTTTTTTGCATGTCGTGCCTTTGAATCCCTCGCCACACTCAGGATTCAAAATCAGCACTCGCAGCGAAAAAATACTTTGCTCTATTGTTGCACAAATAACTATTCTGCCATAGTAAGGGTATAGTATTAAAGCAACATCACATTAAATGAAGCAAATTAAATTTGTCCTATCGGGGATAAATCATAAGCCACATGTCAGAACTTGCCTATGTTTCTGAAATTACCTATAGTCTCTCAAAAAAAAACAGAATTTTTTAAACCAATTCAGCCACATTCGAGTAATCGAAAATTTATTTAAACTAATTTATAACCTCCTTCTTCTTTCGGTTAAAAGATACACTAAGTAGATTTACTTGTTAACTTTTACATTTAAATCATACAATACAACATGCATTAATACAGCATTAATTCTCTTCTTATGCATTTAGCATAAGAAGAGATGTATTGTCGTTTTTAAATAGACTGTAGTTAATAATATATTTGTACTGTAGTTAGTTGATTATGTGGACTGTGTGGTATTATTATTTTTAAATTTTTAATTGTAATTTTTTAATTTGACCGTGATATTATATTTGGACATGTTATTTTTTGTTATTATTTCTATTTTTTTTTTTTGTATTTGATAAATTGTTTTTTTTACATCTTTGACATTAATGTATCATTTTAATATGTTTTTTTCTGTGCCTAAATGTTAAATTCGTTTGACATTTTTCTATTGACATGTACGTATTATTTTTCAATTTTTTTATTTTAATTTCTTGAATTCTTGATTATTTGTTTTAAATGGATTGTGGAAATTGTTAGCATGTAAGCGTTTTGGTCATAGTAACTGTAAGCTTATATTGTGTTTTGTTAAATAAATAAATAAATACCACAAACATTCAGAGAACGTAACGTGTACACACTGAACTAATAAAATTAATTCGACAGGTGAAGTCCGCTCCACCACGCGGGATACTAGTGCTTTACACTTAACCAATTGCAGTACGATGTGAGCGTTCGCTGGTGCAACATTCTTTAGGTCTTGAAAATAAATTGATTCGTACAAATTAACAGTTCTGTGGGTAATGACCCGCCATGTTCGTTAAACTTTGTACAGACGCCAGCACTTCAAGTTACTCCAATGTGTCAAATTTTCCCAATTGATTATGAACCTTATTCTGTTTGACATAAAGTTGAAAAACGATCAAAGAAATTTGACACATTGGGGTAACTTGATGTGCTGGCGTCTGTACTAAGAACATTTTTAAAGTAAATTTGTTGACTTACCTACGTGATTTTCGCCTATTATTTATTGTGTATGTTGTAACTAGTTTTTTAGGCACATTGAGATAAGGATAAGTAAGACCACTGTCTACTGCTAACAGGCCACACATTTACCCTCCCAAAAATTGCCATAGCTGCCTGCATTCTTACTTCTATAATTATTATATGTTTAAAGAATGTGTAGTATAACATAGAAAAAAATACTCTTTTTTTTCACCGTAAAAACTTGCAATCAATCATTTATTATAGTACTAGCTTTTGCCCGCGGCTTCGCCCGCGTGGATGTCGAACTTCCGTCCCCTATGTTTTCCCATTAAGGGTTGAATTTCCAAAAATCGTTTTTAGTGGATATTTACATCACTAAGAACACCCCTTTAAGTTACATGTCTCTAATACCAGCGGTTTGGGCTGAGCGTTGATATATAAACGTAATAATTTTAGCATAATACTTCCGGATAGACTACTTTCAAAGTTGATCCTTCCGGTATATATGCATAAAGATTTCTGGAACTACTGACCCAGGAAAGAGCGCCGTACAACTGATCATGTGTAAAGCAACTGAGACTAAGATCAACCTGCCCAGGCGTATTGATTACAACAGTACCAAGTTTGGTTAAAATCCCTATAATAGTTTTTGAATTATGCGTGCACATACAAACAGATACACAGACAGACAAAACATTTACTGATTGCATTTTTGGCATCAGTATCGATCACCAATCTCAAGATATCATCCTCCAATATTAATTTTGAATATATGTATAATGTATATTCATTTTGAATATATATTCAATGTACATAATTATCTTCGTAGTGTGTGTGATAGTCCATTGAATTGTATGGCGAGCGATATTGTATCTTAAGATAAAATATTATACTATCTTAGCCGTGTGCAGCGCCCCTTGGTGAACCCCACTGCGGGTGACGTAACCTACGACAAACTTTTTATTTGCGGTTGTTACAGTAGTCGGGTCTAGAGATCGAACCGCAAAATTAAGTTTGTTTTTTATTGTATATACTTTTCCGGGATAAAAAGTACCCAGTGTGGTGCCCAGGATATTAAAGAATAAGTATACCAAGTGTCATCGTAATCGAATCGGTAGTTTTTGCGTGATACCTGAACATATAGACAGACAGACAGACAGACAGACAAAAATTTTTTTAATCATATTTTTGGGTTCGCTGTCGGTCTAGTAACACCCCCTGCTATTTATTTTTTTGATATTTTCAATGTACAGAAATTTTACTTCTACATATTTATTATAAGTATAGATAGATAGATATAGATATAGATTACTACACACATACTCTGTTAACTATCTATACTCCATTTACATTACTCCATAGCATTAGAAAGAAGATGCTCGTCGAAGCAGGAATGCAGAACATTTTATTTTAAAGACAAGTGAAAACAGTTTTTATTCAATTGTTTTAATTTAAATTTAGAAGAATAAAAGATAAACGAAGAGCGTGTACGTGCAGTATTGTTCATTCCTGCTTTTTTTTGAGAATTGACATACGTAATAGGTAACATGACATGGTGACTTGGTGAATTATAATTTTTAAGTTTTAATGGTGTACAATAAAGAGTATTCTATTCTATTCCATGACATGTTACCTGCAAAATTACCTATGTGTGTGTGTGATAGTGTCAATTTAAAATCTATCTTTGTATTTGGGTCAATCTCCAAAACGGGCGTATTCGTGTGATCGCTCTGGTGCTTTTCAGATATTGATATATAATGGTAATTATGTATCTCATTAAAAAGAATGATATTCAAATAGTACATTTTTATTATTGGCCTTCAATTTACACAAACGGTTATGAAAATATTTAAGTTCAAAAAATTTTGCGACCAGAGCAATCATAATTGGTGCCAGAGCGATCATAAATGGTGAAATTAGTGAAACAAAAATAAATAATAATGATAAAATATTATTTATTTAGCCGTTTTAAGTCATGTTCAGTGTACGTGTAACAAGATTATTATAATAATATGTAAGAGAAATGTATTATTTTAGAAAAAGGTCAAGGCATATTATCAGTCATTAGTACTTCCATATTAAAAATAAATAACAAATTAACAAAATTATAAAGATCATCTTTTGGCTTAGTTTCATTTATTTGGACTTCATTAAATCACTTCTAGGTAAATGAGACAAATTAAAAACCTTTTGAAATCCACCAATATTACATACCTACAGTCTTTTATAGTTATTAAATGATTTAGACTCAATCAATATCAGTTTTAAAAAAGTTATTAAAGAAAACTAAATCTTCTAAGAAAAGAAGTTTAAGAATTAAAAAGAAGAACACAAAGTAAAATGCAATTCAGATGGTCAGATCAGAAGTATTGTTTGCAAATTGTATTTTTTTTACTTTGTGTTAAAATTTGTATCATTATACACATTTTAACACAAAGTAAAAAAATACAATTTTTATAAGGCTTAGTTGATCAGGAAACTAAAAATTAAGGTTTATTTTAAGCTCAGATAATTGAATAGTACTCGGAGTCGGAGTCGGGTAAATCTTCTTTTGCAGTAACCTTTGTCAAGGTGTTATTGTTTTCCAACGAAGATAAAACTACCTCGGAAATACTTGGAGTACCTAATTAAATTTTCATAGTCAATAGATCAGTTACTCATTGGTAGTACTGTGCCCCGAGTTTTTTTCCTTTGGTAACTCTCTCTTGACTTTACAAGCCATTGTGAGTCTTATACATGGATCATATTTTATCTTGGCCGTTCTACGACGCTCAGCCAATTCTGTCCTAAGACGTTTTTCTTCAATACTCGTAGATAATTTATTTCGAGGCACGATTTCAACCTGCAAAAATAGTTGCCATTAAATTTTAGAGAAGAAAGGGTTACAGTTGTGGTTAGTTAAATGCCATTACAAAAATATCATCAAGGTAAAATACGTCAATATCTGTTTATGGGTTTAGGTTACCCAAAGAAACCCCCAGGACTGGTTGTAAATTAAAGGTCATATGTATAGTTCATCGTTTGTCATTGTTACTACTACTTACAATAGATTTATAACGTACAATAATTGCAAAATATCATTGCTCTGTTCTTTTTGGACAGAGCAATCACAGCCATAGCGATCAGAAAAAGTCACAAAATCATAAATATAGCCGAATTTAAAAGCAGTAGAAAGTTATGATTACGTCTCATAAAAAACATCACAACGATCACTTAATTCACACAACAGACACATTCATAAGCTTACTATTTAATTTAAATAACGTGCCATAGCAATCATAAAATTCGAGAACCAAATCCAGAGCAATCATAAACTTACCTTCGTAATGTTGGAGTGCTGGTTCGTGGCATACAGGTTTCCTCATCGGCGGTTAGACTACGGCCAGGGCTACCCCGCGGGAGGGGAATAGAGTGTCTATAACGCGTAATTAGGGATGAGCGCGATGTTTTACCTCAGCGCAGAGCGATGAGATAAAATGCCCGGTCACGATTTCAAATTCAAATTGTGGCAAAAGTATTGTTAATATAACTTAAAATAATTTATTACGATGAAGATTAACTATTTGATAAGTAATGTAAATAAGTTGTTTCATATGAACCTTCTTATTAAAAAGTTAAAGAATATTTTATTCATTCAATCGGGAGTCGGGTCAACCCAGAGCGATCAGAATTTTAGGGTTTAAGATTTTTTTTTTTAATATTTAAAATAAACTTATTCCTAATAATAATCTTGTACCATGTAGATTGGACACCAAACTGTATATTAAAAAATATTTTAAAAACGTTTTTCGATTTTAAAGTGGGTTTATCCAGCCCGACACGAAAAAAAATGCCTCTGGAGATCTACCCATTTAAACACTTACGAATATCCGAGTATAGAGCACAGCTTGAAGGCCGTGTCATCGTCTAGGGTGGTGATGCAGGCAGGGAACCAGGAGTGGTTGGCAGCGCGGTATACTTGCAGCTCACCGCGACCCTCGTCACCATTCGCTTGACTTAGCCGTACTGTTGAGAAAGAAACTCAAATTCAAAACTTATTTACTTGTGTTATTACAAAGAGATTTAAAATACTATAGAGCGGGCATGTCAAGGAAATGGCATAGAAAAACTTTGATCCCATGTCTCAGTAACGCCATCTAGAATAATATATGAATATTGGAGCGGCAGCGGAGCGTACTACAAAAAACTCACAGACTTGTATCCAGCAGGACACACTTTTTCGGACGAAAATTTTGTTCGTGATGTCCGGTCTATAGGTATTGAATGTCTTTGTGTTATAAATAGTTATGTTGCTGTGCATTGTAATTAGTCACAGCTACATCAACTTATACTGGAGCAAGGATTAAACAATATAAAGGTAGAACATGCATAGAAGGTAATCGAAACACCTGCTCCTTAGCTTATTTCTCTTCACAAGCAAATTTACAAGTTTCTACCACCAAACACTAATTCTTGTTGGCCAAATATTACATTAGAACAAGACTTTGGCACTGAACCAAGTCATGGTTAGAAAACGCAGCGGAGGCCTTTTGCCAACTATATCTATTTAAATACACAAAAGAATTAAGACAAAAGAGAGGAGGTAGAAGAAGATCTACCATCAGAAGGCCAATTCCTGTAATTAAAACCGTTCAAAATAAAGAAGCAATCTCAGCTCAGCAAAAATAATGTCAAAATCTTGTCAAAATAAAGAGAAAGACAACTTTTCGACAGCTTGTGAGTACACCGTTCTTAAAAATACGGGAATGATCCTTCTGATCCCACGATCTCCCTTACACTAGCGGACGGCCAGACGTAATTCAGAGACCATCGGCACTAGATTGATGTTCCCACTAGTCTTACTCAACGCAGCTCATTCACAATTATTAGACGCACAGCCAGAGTTAAAACTGTCTGCCAGAGTCTGTGTTCCCCACCACCTCTTTCAGGGTCATAAACTAGAGTATACCTACAATCATCCTCTAGGCATTATCTATCAGCATATCAAAGTCAAGAGCTAGTTCATAGCGGTTTAGCAGCTTTCCACAGGATTTGAGTAGCACTCGGTTAAGAGTACTACGTCCCCGACCTTTCTGATAGACATGGACACAGGTCTGCAAGGTCAATAAAATACTCTGTTGTTCATTATAAATGTACTTACAGCAATTTCTCTCATCCTGTCCCCACGGACAGTCGACTTTTCCGTCGCACAGATGCGCCTGAGATATGCACCGCTGGTTCCCGCAGTGAACCTCCCCGCTGCGCTTGCACACGCGGCAGTTCAGCTCGTCGGAGCGGTCCGCGCAGTCCACGTGCCCGTCGCAGCGCCAGTCGTGCGGGATGCAGCGCCGGACGTCACATTGGAAGCCCGTGGGACATACTGGATGAAGAGATGGGAAGTTTTGGTAGCTATTCTTTTAGAAAAATCCTTACAACTGTTGCTTTTAATGACGCGAGTTTATAGCGAGTAGGCAATTCGGGATTCACTTCAAATGGTTGTAAGTGGCTACATAGAAAACTGACATTTTCCACGGATATACGTTCTCATAATCCAAAAGATCCTAAAATAGATGTCAGTTCTACTCTTAAACATTAACAACATTTTAGGTTTGTTGAGGAACATTATGTAAGCCAAATAAAGTGTCTATTATTTTACTCGAAGTATTCTTAGATTAAGCTTTATTTAAGCGTAGGTAAATGCTATAGTCTGAATATAATGTTACACTTGACATTACGGTAACACAGACATCTATAAATACTAATCTGTATATAATGTGATACTCCGCCCTTAATGTGGGAGTAATACGATATGGTTTTCGTAGAAATACTTAATAAGTAATTAGATAGCAACAAAAACGGGATTCTTATCAAAGGTCAGGATCATTGACTTGTATTAAAGGTCCTTCGGATACCAACAATACACAGAATATTTTAGGGCTTTATCTAACATATTGTTATGTTTGTGTATAAAAAATATTTATACGAGTAAGTAGTAGAATTAGGGACGGTCGCATTGTAAACATTATTTATGCCACTCGTCAGGCCTATTTAACCGTTGTGATGCTGCCTACTAAAATGAAAAAAGTTTCAAAAATTATTTTCAACTCCAACTAAATAGGCATATTGTCAGAATATGAATCAAATTATAATTAGTCCTTCAGGTAATAAAAATAATACACAAGTTTTTTTCATTTCCATATTGATGGAAAACTACTTAGATTAAGCGCATTAAAGTTGAGAGGCTTGTAACGTCCTTATTCAGTAAGCAACAGGCAACATAAAATTTAGAAAAAAAAAAGAAAGTGACAGTTCGTCTTTCTCGTTGTGATAACTGTTATTGTGTGTGGAGCTCCAAGCAAAATGTCCAATGTTTTCTGTTTTTATACCTTATTTCTATTGTTATTGTACATCAAATTAAACGTGAAGATATTTTCTTTACGAAAAATGCATTACTACGACAATTTCAAAACGGTGGCATAGAATAATTTAGCTGGAATAGTTAAATGATCACTACGCGATCATCGTTTGATGATTCTATATTGAAAAATGTATTCTAATTGGTTGTTTGTGTTTAATGAATGCTAATTATAAGGTAATTATTCATTAATGGCACGTTAATAGCCTTTTACCAACAAAATATGTTGAGATGGGGTCTAGAAATGATTAAAATGTAACACGTTAATCAAGTACTTGGCTGAAGTACTTGGCTTTGTTTATTTTTTTATGACAGAAAACTAAATATTTATATTAAGATATTTGTGTCATTTTAAAGGGTATATCATGTACTAAGGGTATATAATAAAAAATAATTGTTGATAGTAACTATTATACTTTTCTTGTAAACTCAAAATCAAAAAATAAATACGATATTTTTTTAGCATTTCCCAACTTTCAACTTTATTTTCATCCTTTATTATTACTTAAAGTAATTTACTTTTAATTAAATTAAATTCTGGACTTTTTGAGCTTTCCGTGAATATTTTTTATTCGAATATAGCAGTTGTTCAGTAGTAATAGTTTTTGTAAGAGGGTCTCGCGCAGTTGTAAAAATGAAAGTGACATTTCATGCGTGGACAGGCGGGGCGAGAATCGCCGCGCAGGCTGGACTGTAGAGTAGATAAGCTGTATAGGATAGTGACGTCATGGGATATTTTGACTCGATGTATCGTCGTTATTTTTTGTTTTTGTGAAAAAAGAAAAAATATTAAAGTCGAATATTTTCTTGTAATCTAGATGAGGGATTAAAAACTAAAATTAAGTGAACTAACCTTTTAAAAATGACGTTAAATCTTAACTTGAAAGTGCTTTCGAATTCAAGGAACTTTTCTGTTCGTGTGTTACCTGGCATGACGTCTCTGAAGCGCGCGTCGGCAACTTCTCGATTGCCGAGACACACATCTGTGTCCGTTGACTCTGGGAATATGTCGCACTGGAGGTAATCTGGCATCGTGAGACCAAAAACTTCAAGGAAGAATCCGCAGCGACGCATTGTTTCTGTTTGGGTGAATAGAATAACACTGAATTAAACAAGGAGGTCTGCCTCGTTGGTCTACTGGTCGTAAGCGCTACTGCTGACCATGAGGTTTCGAGTTTTTCCATCTGGAATTTCAAATTCAAATTCAAATTCATTTATTCATTTTGTGAACACAGAGTATAATATTATGATGTTGTATAAAAAAAAATGTTGGCCCATACAGTGTTCCACCGAACGGCATACAAAATAGTGTCGTGCATCTAATGTTATTATTAAACAAGTGTTATTATTAATCATACCAAAAAAATAATAATTAAAATAGAACAAGTTGTCATAATATTGCTAGGATAATACAATGTCAGCTAAATTAAAATTAATGTACAAGTGTCAATTAGGAATAATAATGTCAGAATATATTATTATAATACACAACAATATAATAACAATCTACGATACAATTACATTTCAATTATACCTAATTTAAAATTTGTCATTAAGATATTCATCGACCGAATAATATACCTTGTCATTTAATAATTCAAAAAACATGACGTTTAAAATGATTCAAGTTATTTTTAGCGATATGGTCGGGTAATTTCTCAGTAACAGCCCGGAGTCTGGTTTTGTGCCCGATTGATGGCAACAGATTCGTCCCCTATTACATACATTACAACATAACTAAAACAACTCTGTATCCACTGTCTTACAATAAAGATCTTTGATTTTGACTTTGACTTTACATGGGACTAAAACACAACTGGTGAAATCTGGGTGTACTACAGTAACAAGCGTGATGTTATGTTTAAGAAGGAAGCTTTCTCAGGAGTCATGTGCAAAACCCACATATTTTTCGAGACAGAGATTAAACAGACATTACCGAGAATTTTACTAATTTCAGGAGTTGCAAATACACCTTGTCTTTACCAATCATAATTGCAGCAAAATCTACTACTAGGGTTGACACGAAACCAGCTGTTATAATTATCATTCTTTTAGACAAGATATGACTAAACTACTGCAAAAGTATCTTACCATGACACAGACTTCTGCAAGGTCGCACCATGTGACCCAGAGGTCCACATTTGGGCACAAACAGTGAGCACAGGAATAGTGCTGTTAGATCGTAACAGCGGACGTCTACTACTGCTTCGTATACTTCCAGATCCTGAGAAAAAGAATTTACATAAAAAGGACCATATATTATGATAGCAACCACGTATGTAAAGGGTTCAACTTTTTGCAGAAAAAACCTCGCTAAATGGAAACTGGACTAAGTCTGAAGATGGGTATCATCTTCAGACTTTGTCCTGTTCCTAGTTATTTTTTTAGAATATAGTACTGTGTCGTAAAATTTAGTAGTATGTATAGTAGTGTGCTAGCTAACATGTAGGTAATGAATAACTTATTTTAATTATTTTGTAATTATAACTAATTGTACTGTGTAAATTCAAGTTCTTCTAACTTATCAGACAGACGTGTTGCTGGGCAGTTTGTTTCGCCACTTCTTCTTCCCAGCAAAAACACTAGGAAGTGGCGAAGGGTGGGCTTTTAGGAGGACTGTCTTATTTAATTTCGACGTTTAAAAAGTGCTGATCCTCAGCCTAATTTGAACAAATGACTTTTGATTTTGATTTTTGAGTAGATAAAGACTATTTGTAGGCAATTGCCTACAAATAGTCTAGTACTATCGCACACTATTTTTAGTGTCTAAAAATAGTGTGCGATAGTATGTCTCCTACGGATATGATCTTTCGGTTTTCATCCATTCGAGCAGCAAGACAAACGCTGAATCTACTTATACTCGAACGATATCATTAAGACCTATATTCCATTTAGAATAGCATTAGACAGAAGTTAAAAAAGGTTTTTTATAATACACACTTTGTAGCGAAAGTACAGACAATGTGTCAAATTTTCCCAATTGAATATGAACCTTATTCTGTTTGACATAAAGTTGAAAAACGATCAAAGAAATTTGACACATTGGGGTAACTTGACTTGCTGGCGTCTGTACAATAAAACATGTCTGTAACATGCTTAATTGTACTTTCGCTACAAAGTGTTTAGGTATTTCTGGGTTTTTCTCTCATTGTTTCTATAATACCCTATCAGAATTTTCCCTAAAATATCAAGAGGTAACACTTGAAATCTCATAGGGTTACAGAGAAATCATGATTTTATAAGGTTTAAAACGGGAGAATATCAGGAAATCTTGGTAAATAGGAAACGCCTCAAGGATCCTGGGCTAAACTCATAGTGTCCAGATGTGCGACAATAACCCTTCTACCCTGGACAGCTAATAACCCCAATCGCGATCGCTATTTCTCTAGATTCCGTATAACCAGATTAGACAAGATCCATTTATTCCCCCGTAATAAGCAAACGGTATCAAGCACAGTCCAAGGACGACGCAAACCTACGTTTTAATAAACATCGCTCGTTAAAAAGGCGCTTTAGAATCTGAGGCAGATATTTTAGTTGTCGAGCGCGCATTGTTTCCGCGACAATGATTGATCCGCGCGCGAAAGGGTTCCACTAATGGTTATTGATGTCGCCGCGTCATTCGCTGTTGTGGTCGACGCCGCGGCGCTGTGGGTAGTACTTATAATGTGAATGAAAATGTTCGTGTATCTTTATTTGTTCGCGGTAATGTAAATCCGATAAAAAATAAGGTAATTGCGTAAATAAACATTGATCATTTATTCAACATAAATGAATAATGTACCTACCTAATATTTGCAATTAAAATCACACACTTTTGCACATCAATGCTTTCTTATACTGCTAGAACCATACTTTCAACTATCTTAACAGGCTAATCTAATGCTAATAAAAAAAACCCAAAATGCCTAATGTGTTAGTTAATATATCCCCGCTTCCTTTAGCTACGATTACCTTAACACTTTTAATGCTCAGCACCCAGCACGTGGGTCGCAAAATAATTTGTTCGCATGCCCAGGACACGCATCTGAGCCGTCGCTATACGTAACTAAGACTTCTGTTCAGGCCAGGACCTTACTAGCGAGTCCAAATCTAAGTATGTTTTAACTAGCCATCGAATTTGAACCGGACAACTGGCGAAAACAGATGACCCGCAGCAAGATCAGCGTAGAAACAGATTTTGTCGACAGAAGAATCAGCAAAGCGACAGATTGTAGAACATTTCTTGCGTCTTGAGCGTGACGAAATCAAGAGCCAAGTGAGGAAATGTGTCTATTCTTCAATGACCAAGAGTCTACTTACAATGTCGTACGTTATTTTCACGAAAATAGGCAGATTTTTTCTACAATCTATGTCAAAGTGACATAGATTGTAGAAAAAATCTTAATACTCGTAAACTTTTTTTTACGGTGATCTTGCTTACGCGTAGAAGTCGTAGGACTTTCAGAAATTTTAAACATGCATCGTGTTAAGACAACCACACTGTTCAATTAGGTACTGTTTACCAGTCACCGCAACAACGTCTCTTCAAAAATTCTCCCAATATTCGTATGATATAATTACAGTCTCCGCGAAGGCGTGACCTGACACTTGGCACAGAGATTAGCGGCCGGCGGGCGACGAGCACACAAATTAATTGCCCCATAAGCCCTTTGATCTGCGCCTAGTAGGTTTGCGATCAATTAATTTTCGCTAAGAGGATTTTGTACAAAGCTGTTCGCTGCATTCACTTAGATAGTTACGTTTTGTTTAGTCGGGGAGAATAAATATTGTGTTGATTCCCGTTATCAATTTTTGTGTTTGAAAACGATTTCAAAAAAATAAGTTACGGTTTTTCTTACTGCCGCTTCACTGGTGTGCATTTAGCCAATACTGATGCCAATCTATCACCGTCGCGCTGCAGGGAAACAACCTATTTTCTTGTGGAGAAGGCATAGACTTTTAAGTGGAAAGTAAAATTTATTTCTTTTGTTAGGCTTAGCGTATTTATTGTTCAAAAACCTAATGTTAAATTAAATAAATAAATAAAATTTCTTATTTAAGTTTAATATTGTCAAGTTTTCTTTACAATGTTTTTCTCCACTGATTTTCATTGTGTCTAAAATGCTTCCATATCTAAACATTGAAAAATGTATGTGGCAGCCAAAAAGCAGTAGAATATAAAATTACGTTACTCAACAAATTAAAATCCAACCAAAACATATTACAGGTCGGCTAATTAACGACCTCTGGGACCCGCCAAGTGTCTGTTTGAAGCCTGTTAATGGTATTTTAACGATTCACCTTGGATTCGGGCAATTAAACTCATTGCCGAGTAATGTCCAGCAGTTGGCGGGCGACGTCTTTATACCTTCATACTTCTTGTGACCCCTGAGATTAAAAATTGTTTACTTCCTGGGAGTTTTTAAAATGTTCATACATGTCACTTTTAACCTTTCAATCGTGTCAATTAGAGACGCAATAGAAAGACAATGACAGCGTGGACACCGGTGGCTCTCGGGGTTTAATTCACAAATGCCATAGAGAAGAGTTGAAGTTGAAGTTGAATAAAATTTGCTGTTTTCCAAATCACGATATAAAGAATAAACTGAAGCTAGGATATTTAATTTGTTATCAATAAACAAACATTTAAACAAGAAATGAACAAACTAACACAGTCGAGACCTCGTCGCCAACTATATTAATTAAAAACAGTATATTTACAAACCGAGCATCACTTATCACTTAGCAAACTCAATTTGCCAGCCCTGTTTGTTCGTACGGCAATTTAACTAATATGACTAGCAGACGAAACTCATCCAATTTGAAACTTGACGTATCGAAGCGTTTGACTTGCTGTATTTGACTTAAAAACAAGTCCAGGGTATTGCGTTTCAATATATTTGTAGGGTCTCTAAAACTAACCAAACAATCCGATTTCTGGGAAGTTCTTCTTAGATGTTTACAGTCATTTAAACTTCGCAATTAGTATGTATAATTGACTAAAGTTAAATATTAATGTTTTGCAAATTTGACATTCTGTGAACTGCTAATTAGAGAAGAAGCGTGTCGATAAGTAAGCATTTTCATATTCATATTCATGTATTTTTTTTTTTTTTTTTTTGGAAAGAAGATGTTTAAACAGGGTTTCATTGTGTATTGAGTATAGGTATTCAAAATCATATCGATGATAATGGAAGATGCATGCAAAATAAACATGTTTTGTACAGTCAAATATCTGCTTTAGGTTTATAACATTGTAGGACATAATTTACTTATGTATCAAACACGCAGAAACACACTACAGCCGGTTTGACTGTTAATGATTTAACTATTTGTAAATGCAACCTAGCTGAAATTCTTAGACTGTGCCATTTTTTTAAAAGTAGTATTATAGTAGGTATTATAACCAACTGACCTGCTGAGCATCTCTTTGTCCAAAATGTCCTATGTAGTTGGGGAACACAGTGAAGTTGTATGGTATCCTGTGCTGCTGGCAGAAGTTGACGATGACTGGCAGACATACTCCTGGTGCAGGGTTTCTCGCTCCGGGCGGGTCTGTGGGCGCCGGCCACGTCACCACCGTAGACCTGTTCACTACTTGTGACACGTACTGCGGACAAGGGTCTAGGGTTACGGTTTGTTCACGTAGTAAAGAAGCACAAGCTTTCAGAAACAACTAGTATTTTAGTTAGATAGAATCAACCCAATCACTACTGAGCGGCGCGTGTTCCATGGGTGCACCAAATGGGAATCCAGCTCAGCATATGCCAGGTAAAATACCTGATCCTGGTAATTTGCTAAATCCCGATAGTGACACAAGGATGCTGAGAAGACAGAGTTGAATTCAAATAAGATGTGAAATTGTGCGGCGCGTGTTAGCAAGTACGCACATTTTACTGACACGAGTGGTCCATCATATAATTATCGTACAATGAAAGTGAAAACTATCTTAAAATTAAATGAATGCTGTAATTATTTAATTAATAACCTACGCAAGGTGGCACTTTAACCTTCATGTCTTACAAAACATGTTTTTAAAGTTTCGAGACCTTTGACACAAACTACTTTCCTCAAGAAAATCCTTGACAAAATTTCTGGAGCCCAAAAAACAATATGTATCCACAACAACGCGTCCTTCACAATGTGCCCATTGTTGTAACGCTCACAAAACAGACAAAGACAGTCAGGTAAGACGGAATTGTTGCCCAAAGCCTGAACACCGTCTTTGAACAACGAGCACAATAATTGTTTTGTTAGCGAAGCTTTGCCTTTCCAACGTTTTTGTGGGCGGAAAGGCTTTCAGCAGGCTGTATGCACGTGCTTCAGTAATTGAGTTGCTTCGTTTTGTTGATTTTTACGCTACGATAAATTGTGCGCTTTTCTGTTTAGGGAGGGGCAGAATATATTTCAACTTAGTATGTTGGAGAAAGCTATTTTGTTTTGTTGTAGTGTTCCAAAATCTAGTTATTTACGTAAATCATAGGAAAGATATAAGTACGAATAACTAACAAATGTTTTATAAAAGTGGATCCCGTGTTTCATTAATTGGTGTACTTTTATAAAAGTTAAAAAAGGGTGAGGGTGTAAAGAGCAGTTAAGTAGGTAAGCTAAGAAAGAACGGAACAAGATGGAGAGTTATTCATTCATGGTTATTATTAAAGCTACGGTTTGAGGTAAAAAATCTAGTTATAATCTTACACATACCATACATTCTGTTTATTTTGTAAAAACTAGTGAAGTGTCTACAAATAACAGTAACTTTAACTAACAATAAACACTGCCTGTAATTCAAGTACAGAATCGGAAATGGTTTCACAACAATACGTATTTCCGCTACTGAGATTGGACCCTCATAGATCGCACGGTGGATTATGCACAGCCAGTTGCTATCACAGAATTGCCCACGTAGGTAGGTACCAGCCGTAGGAACACCTTAGATTAGTTTATGAATGCATTTGGTGAGGCCCGGCACTAGCCGGGGGTCGCGGAAGTATCTTCCGTGTAGGTGTGAGACGTAACACCGGGTTGGTTTTCAGTCAGTGAGAGTCTAACAGGCCCCGAAAACTATGAAAAAAAAAGTTATAAATGCATGTTTATTTACCTGTACTGCTGGGTTAGCTCTGAAGTAAGCGAACAGCGCGCCTGTGATGGCGAGCAGCGCCACCGCGTTCAGCGCTAGCTGCATCAGTCTGAACTTGTGGGGATTGGCGTCTGTGCTGGCGCCTCGCATGTCTCGGAGCATCTGGTGGGAAAATAAACATTGGTTCATATTTAAATATACAGCTCCACATACGAGTATAACTACTATATAAAAGTTACACAGTCCGTTGGCGAAAAACAACATTTATCATTAATTAAGCATGCCAGAAAAATTCGTTTTTAAGATTTATATTATTTATTTTTTCATTAATTTTATGATGTTTTCCTTATAGTCAATGTGTGTGTGTTTTACTGTATATTTACAGTTATTGGTTTCTTTTTGTCATAGTAAATAAATATATATAAAATAAATAAACCTCCTTGGATACTCTTTTAAAATTATGAACGTGGAAAATTCATATTATTCTAATTATACCTCACGATAACTTGGTAACTAATATCACTTACATTTTGTGTCACCTATGTTGCTTTTTAAGCTATAATTTGTATGGTGTACAATAAAGAATGTTCTATTCTATTTAATTCTTACTAAAATGAATACAAAACTCATTCCTCAGATAATCCTTTTCAGCTTAAAGCCTTATTTGATTTCCAGAACGCATGCAAGTACCACGGCGCTGCGAGCTAAGCCGGTTAGCTCGGAGACCTAATGCAGCTTATGTATTATTAAATTTCGATGAACAAAAGGCTTTTGAAGCTCCTTTTGTAGTCTATCAGACAGTTACAAGACCTCTGCTAAAGTGATACCTAGTTAAGGAGTAGTGGCTTCAGTAACGACTCTGCTAAAACTATCGAAATTGATTTATATTTTTTTTTAAAATGTCATTCATCTTAGCCGTGATTATGTGAGTAATAAAAGCATTAAGCGGGCGATAACTTAGTTCATAAACTGCCTAAAGATCGTTTGAAAATCTATACCTACTTCTATACTAGATTAAATAAATAATAATAATATTCGTTTAATTCGAATAACAGTGATCCATATAGTTAGTAATACACACAGCTTATATTCTAGTGTTAGTAAAGAGGAAATGGTTGTATTTTCGTATGTAATGAATAATCTTAAAAACTCTGGACCGATTGGAAAAAATCTTTCACCCTTGGGAAGCTAGACTATACCCGGGTAACATAGGCTACTTTTTATCCTTCTATTCTCACCGGAACGGGAACTACGCGGGTAAAACCGGATGACACCCTCTAGTTAAAAACAAACCTAAGTTTATGGGTTAGTTAAGGTACAGTGCTCGAATTGTAGGTACATAAGAATAGGATTGTCCCTGTAGGTACTTTTACTTAGCGAGCATCCCATTTAGAATGCATTAAAGCCAAACTATAAGTGGTGCGACAATTTCCTCATGAAACTGTTACAGCGTTCATTCATGCTTGTTAGCTATTATACGAAAAACGATTTATCTCGTGCTGCAGTAGCGAATGAATACGCCTCCGGCACCGGACGGCAGCGCGCACTCCCAATTGTTTCACATTCAATTCGGAGCCTTGGGTTTGTGGACTCCACTGAGATAATTTATAAATGGTTACGTTAACTCTATTCATTTCCACATTTAGAATGTAATTGTTTTCTGATTTTGGTATTTAACGTTTGACTTTGTTGCATTCGTAAAGATAATACTAACACCGTCAAGTGCATAGTACTTACTCGCTACCGTCGTGCGTGTTTGACTGCATGTACGAGTATGATCGTAAACGAAACAAAATAATGGAAGAATCGTAGCAGATGGCGGTCTTTAGTTTCTGCCTACTACATAGGAAAAGGTGTGAGTTTATGCATGTATGTAGTAATAATAATGTGCCCTAACCATATTTCTAAAATAGCAATACCACATTGTATCGATTCATCATCACTTTCAGAACTATCAGTAGTCATTAAGCCATAGGTAATAATGTTTCAAAATAACTAATTTGCTTAAGCGCCATATTTAATCATATTATTAATATTATTTTTATACGCTCATATTTCTCGGAACCCTTGGGTTCCGGACCTTTGGAAGGCGTACGAGGGGCCAAAGCCAACTCGCAGAGGCCCTTTGTCGTTTTTAATGAAGTGAGGCACCAATCGCAGATTTTCTCTGTATGCAATATGCAAATGTACCCAAGGAAAACCTACGACTAGTGCAGGACTATTGCAGACTAAAGCAATTTATTATTATTATATGTGATTTTTGATAAATTAAGTAGTTTATTGAATTGCACTTATTACCTACGTACTGGTGACTTAGTGCATCAGTAGCCCTACGTACAAACAACTTTACAATTCAGTTTTAGGCATCACCCGCTTCTATAAACGTCCAAGATAAGATTGGCATGACAACTACGTTTAAAGCTGACCTACATATTTCAGGTCATATGCAATATGGTTCTGATCTAGATGCGATAGACAATATAAGAAGCTGATCAGAAAGCCGCTCTGGTTTGATGAAAACGTGTGCGTTCCCATTGAAGAACCACGTCTCAATATTGAGTTATGAATGCGTCAAGTTTTAGTAAAAGTTCTCAAATAATTGTAAATTGTGCCACTACAAGTAATTTGTAAAAGTAGTTATTCAAAAGTTACAATGGGTTTAAGGTGTTCCCTCTGGCGTGACTGACAGGCATCCATATCTCAGAACCAAGTTAATTTTTTTAACTGCTATAAATGACTTCTTTTAGTAAAAGATTTGTAAAACCTAATAATATTCACAGAGTAAAAAGAACCAGCAAATGCGTTGATCAAATTGGATTGACAATTAGAAAATTATTTAAAAGATAGTGAAGTTACAAAGTTACTAAATTGACTGCCGTGTTGGTCTTGTGGTTGCAAGCACTATACTGCTGAGGATAAGGTCCCGAGTTCGACCCCCGGGCAAAGTGTTATTGAGTTTTTTCACCTGGAATTTCTCAGTTCCAGCCCAAAGTCTGGATTTGAGCCCGATTGATGGTAATAGACTCGCCGCCTACTACATGGGACTTAAACATACTACCTGATACACCTCTGACTTGCCCTTCGGGGATTACAGGCATGATGTAATGTTAAATTAAATTATATACACATAGTTTCCTTAACAATCATCTAGCTGTAGTGAGCTGAGCTAGGCCTATATTTTATTATTACGGTCTAAAAATATATTCCACCGAAACATACTCAGTTATGACTATAAGAAACGATGAACCAACAAAACTCTTTCGCAATACAATACAGATTACTCCCCCGAGTTATACGTGGGACGGGACGCAATCTTGACTCATGTAAACAGTAATATGTGGCCCAGGCTGTACACTCCTTCCTACTTCATGTATGGGTGGATGTACACCCCTCGCCGCAGATACGTCTGTGGCGACCACCGACGCTGATTAGAAACTTCGGGATTGTGTGTGGAAAACTTTAAAGGATGGACTTTAAGATTTTATTAAGGAGGATGAAAGAAGTTTGCGCTTGTATGGGGATGTTAGCAAGATTTCATTAAGAGTTCGTCTTTGCAGTGAATGGTTGCAAACTTGTGCGTCGTCGTTGAAAACTAATTACCTAGTAGGTACTGTGAGCATTCGAATCTTCTTGGATATGTTAAGTTTATGGTATACTAGCACTTTGCTCGCGACTTCGTCCGCGTGAATTTCCCTATAAACTTTGAGATTTCCTCGTAGTTTTGAAATAAAATATAGCCTATTCTACTCGGTGCTAATGTAGTTTTCTAATGATGGAATATTTTTCATATATTAATTCTCTTCAAACATACAAACAAATCTTTATCCTTTATCTACATAATATCTATAGCCACATCTAGGAATAAATAAATAAATGAATATTTAAAAATATTGCACGCACGGAGTAGTGTGAGATTTGACACCTTTAGCATTTTTTTATCGAGATGTAACATTCTGTAACATCCTCTGAACCTGTGTTATGCAATAAATGATTTGATTTGATTTGATTTTGATTTGATGAGTACAGAATGCAAAAACGGTCAAGTTTCTACTACTGTGCGACAACTGGTTAGTAAAAATATTATGGGTTTTGCAGCTGTGCATGCCAATATGTAAGTTCACTATGAATCAGACTAAAATATTTTTCCGTGACAAGTAGCTGCATTTTTTAGCTTCTCAAGCACTCGAGCAATCCTTTTCTTAGCAGTAAGAAGTAGTCACCCGGTAGAATAAGCTCACTATCTGGTTTTAAATATGAACAGCACTTTAATAAAGCTTAGATTTAAGTTGCGATGTTAAAGATTTAAGCACTTTGTGACTATTAGTTCGAGTGTTTCGATAAATTGTTAAGGTTACAATTATGAGTTTTCGTGGAGACTAGCGGTTGATTGTCTAACAAACAAACAATTGGTCTACGTCAAGTGACTCGGGCACAAGCAGGCTAAATTTATTTAATACTAGCAGATGTCTCGCGGTTTCACCTGCGTTGTTCCCGTTCCCGTGGGAATAAGGAGATAAAAAACCTATGTTACTCAGGGTGAATGTAGCTTTCCAATGGTGAAAGAATTTTTGAAATCAGCACAGTTTTTATTTATTACAAACATACACACAAATTCCTCTATATATTATTAAAGTGAAGATAAAATATAGGAAACCATTTCAAATGGTCTAGTAGTACCTATAATATAATATTTTAATCTTCATAATGTTCTGTACTTTCGAATAGATTTTCAAAGTCAGGCCGTTTTTCCACGGAGTTCGGAAAAAACTAAAAACGCCACCAGCTGCGGTTTCTACATACTTATTTTGCTTCGTTTACGTTTATACGTTCAAAAATGAAAATCAAAAGTCATTTATTGAGGATCAGCATTTTTGAACACCAATATTGTTGGATATACCGACTTATTTGTGTTTTGTATACAATAAGGGTGCTTCTACACGGTGCATGTAGCTGGAGCAAGTAAAGATGCGGGCTATACGCGTGAGTAGTATGCGCAAGCTACTTGTTCAAGTTACTCGCTTGTACTTGTACATAATGCAAATAACTGGAGCAAGTAAAGACCTGGGCTACTTGCGCAAGCAGTACGCACAAATTATTTGCTCGTGGTCAAGAGCTACATGCGCAAGTGACCCGCTCGCGCGCCACAGAGTAGGTACGTGGGTAAGTTGCGCGGGTGGCTCGCTTTGCTACATGTTTGAGTCGCTAGACCCGCACATGTTTTAAATGGTAAAGTTGACGATGCATACAACCTGCGCAAGTGCCTCAATATGCGCAAGCTACTTGCGCCGTGTAGAAGCACTCTTAGGATTCAGTTTAAATTTGAAAGGTTTGTTTGCAATACGTTTTCACTTTTGATTTATGTATTCCGTGACATGACTTGATACCGTAAACTAGTTAAAATATACTGTGTATTTTCTCCAACTGTAATTCTGGTTAATCTTCTTATTCAATTACTCCCCTACAAATATTACATAAAAGTCTCTTAAAAAGCCCGCCATTCACCACTTCCTAGTGATTTTGCTTGATTTGAAAGAAGTGGCGAAACAAACTCTCCAGCAAAACGTCTGTCTGATACTTAAGTAGGAAGAACTTGAATTATACCTGCGTTCGTCTAGGTTTACTGTATGTCTTATTAAAACAACAAACAAATAAACTAAAGTATGGTAAAGCAGTTCTTGTTGATCGCATGGGTCACGTTACGTCACAAGACAATAAACAAACTGTCAAGAACATTGAGTCGTTGTTTGTTTTCTCCCTTGCGTCGTCGCCGTCGTTTGATACTCAAAAGACGGCATAATATTGCTCGCTGTCGGTCAAAGAGATTTAAAATACTATAGAGCGGGCATGTCAAGGAACTGTCATGGAAAAAATTTGATCCCATGTCTCAGTACCGCCATCTAGAATAATGTATGACTATTGGAGTGGCAGCGGAGCGTACTAAAAAAAAACTCATAGACTTGTGTCAACTAGGACACAAGTTTTGGATGAAAATTTTGTACGTGATGTCCCGTCTATAATATTGAATGACTTTGCTGTCGGTTTATTATTATTGTCGATTAATTCAACCAATAATGAAGTATTTTGCGGTCAAGTGAGCGAAAAAGAGGAAAAGAAACAGCTGGTTTGGTTACTAGTTTTAGGTAAGCTTGTCGAAAAAAAAACTTTTTACAAAATAAAGCAATGTTTTTTGGTTATTTTTCAATGACCGGCCAAATTTTCACAGGGTGTTCTACCCATGAATATGAGCAACTTTCCCTAAAAAAAATCAACTGTTTCATACAAAAGTTCAATACCTACTCGACTAAAATGTATGAAACAGCTGATTTTTTTTCATGATTTCAGAGTCGGTCCCATACCTAGTGAAAGTTGTTCATATTCATGGGTAGAACACCCAGTGAAAATATGGCCGGTCATTGAAAAATAAACCTGTATACAAAGAAAATATTGCTTTATTTTGTAAAAAGTATTTTTTTTCTCTCATCAGGGCCCAATGATAGTTTTTCTTGTACCTATTCCTAAAATGGTTGCCGTGGTTGGTAACAAAACTAACATAGTTAAATTGATATCGGATCTATTGAAACCCTGTCCAGCAGCGCTATCCGTTGATGATGATCACTAGGCAGTGTTCAACGATGAACTATCGAACAGCTAGTTTCAGTTTGATTATCATCGGTGTGCATCCAAGATGGCGTCAAGCGAACTTGCAGAGATGTGACGAAGCGCATAGAACCCCGTTTGATAGTCACCGTAACTTGAAGTCCACTCAAAGTTCAATACCATTTTTGTATAAATTCTCATTTCTCATCAATACCAATACCTACTGCTATAGAACTTGCACATACTTGGCCTTAAATAAACTACGTTTCTTTCATTTACAGCACATACATTCACAACAAAACAGTTTCATAAATTCTTTCAGCATATTCTATCGACACACAATACGCTGCAAACCTAATCTTGAGATCGAAACTTTTCGATACGATGCCCGTGTAATCGAGACGCGACTTGGCGAAGTGCAGTTCGCTCTCGATTGTAAAATAGAAGAAATAAGTGAAAAGAGCACGCGACTTGTAAGCAAGAATGTTTGTAAATGAACAAAGTTTATTCAAAAATCTTCCTTATTGTATACCTTTAAACTACTCCTGGGAGAAAAAAAATTGAGACAATTCCTTTGTACACGTATATCGGTAATTTGGAACGTATCAATTTAAACCGTAAACGATCAAAAGTTTATTTAATAGTCTTTACATTATAGGTATTATTTAGTTAGGCTATTAAATATTTACATAATATATGTTTCAAATCGAAGCGTTGTATGTAAAAAATGATATATATAATGTGTGAAAAATAAAGTGGCTCGATTTATTTGGTCCCAAGTCCCTATATGTAAAGTTTCTTTTCAGTACAGACTGCTTGACAAGTTTGCAATACTATTACTTTAGGTAGGAGTCTTGGGATTTTGAAAGTTGGGAATACCTTCAGGATATTGCTTGCAGAAAAAGCGATCACAACAATCTATAACGACTTCTAGGGTCTAAAACAAAGGATAACGATAGCGAAGTTGGATAAACCTGAATGTTTAGAATTGGCGTAAGCTTTCGAAATGCTGAATTCCATACATTTCGGATTTATCGAATCTCTAAATATAACTTAGTTTAGGCCCCCAGGTTTTTTGTCTCGGTGTATTGCATTCAAAACCAATTGATTTATGAGTTAAAAAATTACCACACAATCTTTACCACCTATGCTTTGCACCCGAACTGGCACCCAAAGCTTTTACCGTAAACACAGTAAACGCTTAATGCGGCGCAATATTTTAATTACGACGCAGCGCTTGCAAACGACACTTAATATTACAGTGGCCATATGTGTCACACTTGTACACTCGTGCGGGAAATACTGTTGCTACTTATTTTAACGGCATTTTGTTGTGCACGGATTTTTGCAGAATTCGCAGCTATAACAATGTTTTTGCAAACATTTTTGTAACCGTTTTCGGGTCGTGGAGCGCGAAATGTTAAGTGGAAAATACAAACTGACTCATGGTGTTAATTGTCTCGGTGTAGAACTGCCGCATTGTTTGGATGTAATGTAATTGTCGCAATGTCGGTAGTCGAATAAAATAAGCAATTGAATAATTGTCTCGTTTTCTCTTGTTCGTAAGTACAAAAGGTCCGTCGATTGTAGTAACTCAACTAGTACAAGCTGACCTCGCATTTAATTGAAACTACGTATTACGCTAGGCCAGTTCAAAGTAAAAGAAATGCCACTAAAAAGTTGTACTCACCCGATGATGTAAAGACATGTTGCTTCCATTCTGGAACCTGACGATCGTCTGTAACGACGCAGGTGTAGACATACTTTTGGTAATAGACCCATTGCCCGAGTCTCTGTCCTGTTGCTCTTTCAGCAATAGACCACGAGCTATCTTCGCGTTGAGGCTCTTGTTCACATGCTGGTGAGGAAGTAAGGGAGCTTCCATCGTTTTCGTCGTATATGACGGTGAGGACGTCTGACTGAACGAGTCCGAAGACACGTTCGAGTCCTGTCGGACGCTTATGTTTGACCCTGAACTCGGAGACCGTTTCATCGGCTGGACAGTATTCTGAGGAGGTAATGGGGCAGGGAAAGGCGAAGAATCTGGAATTCTTGTAGGAGGGAGTGCTCTTCTAGCGGATAAAGACTGTGTGTGGGCAGGATTTCTGTTACAGTCTAGCCGGGGTTGTGGTTGTACTGGGGCGACGGTTCTTCTGTTTCCGTTGGGGTCCGTCTGTGGTGTCGTGGTTGGTGGTCTAGGTGGAGTCGGTGGCGGCACACGGCGTGGAGGTTGTGGGGAGGCCCGGCGCGGAGGCGCGGGGGGCGGCACGGGCAGCGGGGCAGGCGCAGCAGTGCGCTGAGGCACAGGCGGAGGCTGCGGTTGCACTGGCTGGATCTGTTGTGGTGGTGGTTGCAGCTACCACCAAAAAAAATAAGAATTTAAACGTGCTTTAAAGTATGTGTTATCAACAAAGAAGTTTGCACCATGTCTTACCTTCATGATAGGCCTTGGCGGTGCTATCCTTGAAGGTGGACAGTACGGCAATGCGTCAGAGGGGCAGTACACGAAGCCCGCTGGTCTCTGAGGCTGTGCGGGTGCACACGCCGCCGTGGAGTGTCGTCGAGGGGTGCCGACGCTTGGTCGGAGCAGTTCTAGAAGTTTTTCGCCCGGAGTTGCTGCGAGGCTGCCGGCGCGCCCGCACCTGGTGATAATTTTTTTGGTAAATAACTAGTAAAACTTCACTAAAGTAATTGAAGGTTCTAGAAAGCTGAACAAATTGAAAGTGTAACACGTATAGTTGTTGTTCTTGTTCTGATTAAAAAGTGCAAAATCCACACTGTTCAGTCTTTTTACTGATCTAGTTGCACTCAAAAATGAAATCTCACTAAAACCGTAACACAGGAATGCCATCACCGAATCGCTCGCCGGACGAGCGCCGCCCGGCTGTGAATAGGATTCATCGTGCAATTGTCACGTCTGAGATTGCCGCTGATGCCGAACGTATTGATTCAGTTGGCAGCTACGATTTTGGCAGTTATACATTCGTTAGCTGTTACGAATTTATGGCCCGCCGGAATCTCTGTAGGTATGTGCTTTGAGGAGACATACGTAGGTAGAATACATTTATTTGCACCGAATGTACAGAAAAAAGAAGGTATTCGTATACAGGTTGTTAATAAGTTTTGTTTTGTTTATGGTACATTCTACCATTTGGCATGCAGGTATTGATAAGTATAGAAAATTGGTAACTAATAAACATCTAATAATAATGACTAATTATTTTTTAATGTTTAATTCCAATCAAGTAGTAGGTATGTAGGCAGTTAGATGTTTATATACAATCGCGTTCCTTTTGCAAGAAATAAATTAATGTATTTGATTGAATGAACTGTTGAATCGCAGGTATAATAAATATTATCACTCGAATAACTCTGATATGTTGATCGAAGATTTGTCAATTATTTATATTTTATTTATTTCGTACGTGGTGATATAATAGATGTCGCCACAATTATATTACAAATCATTTTATTGCGTAGCATTTATAGTATAACATATTAATCAACGAATTTACTGAATAGAATAGAATAGAATATTTATTTGCGTAAAACATGGTATACCAACAAGGGTCTTAAATACAAATTGAGGCACAAGCATGTTCAGCTAGGATAAAACATAGCATGCAAAATTTTAAACACAAGTTCTGTTCACATACAACTTTGAGTAATCGCATGATGTAATATTTCCGCACATTAACGGTGATCTTCATATCAACTGAACTAACCAGTGCATGAGTACCGCATTTCAAACAAAACTTCCCATTATTGCAACCCGTCGTTAAATACCTTTGTTTATCCTACTCGTAGCTAAGTTAACATGGAGTAAACTTGTTCAAACACGGAAGCGAGTGGTTCCCGCCACGCGTCCCGGCGATTACACGTCTGGCACTGAATGCTATGTAGGGCAGTGCAATTCTGTGGACAAGCGACAGTCCTGCTCCAAACAGAGCTTATGTTATATGCGTACACATTATCGAGCTCTGTTTAATGGTGGCGGTTTGATCGCGTGAAGTTAGAAAGAAGTATTTTGATGTTTAGTGTGGTACTTACAGCTACTACACAGCACATCAAACTACCCCAATTTGACAATTTATTAACTTTATTACAAAATATCATAATCATAACCATCTCTTTAATTGCGAATATGGGTACAAAAGAAAAAGGTCTTATAGTTATAGTGTACATTAGCCATATCCTACCATAAGGCATGCTTTTGGGTGCTCCATTTTACATTGACCATTTTGACGGTTTTGATTTTGAAAGGAGAGACTCAAAACATCTATTCTTATACCAAAATCACATGGGACCCTGTTAATTGCCTGGCCTGTTGGTCTAGTAGTCAGTGACCCTGACTGCTATGCCGGAGGTCGTGGGTTCGATTCCCACCCAAATGGACAAATGTTTGTGTGATGAGCACGATCATTTGTTCTGTGTCTGGGTGTAATTTATCTATAATATGTATGTATCTAGAAATATGTAAGTATGTTTATCAGCTGTTTAGTACCCATAACACAAGCTCTGCTTAGCTTGGGACTAAATGGCGTTGTGTGAAAAGTTGTAAAAAAAAAAAAAAAAAAAAAAAAAAAAAAAAAAAAAAAAAAAAAAAAAAAAAAAAAAAAAAAAAAAAAAAAATTTAACTGACAATGCGACATAATAGTCAAAGAAACCCACATCTTTACGATACAAAAAGTGTATGAAAGAAATTCGGATTATCTCCTGTTATGAGGAGTACCTATGTGTTCCTAACATGAAGTACAATTACTACATAAGCACCTGTTTCCTCACAAATAATAATATAGGGTGACTGGTAATTAGTGAATAAACTAATTTAAAAAAAAAATTAAACACGTGATTGTTCTCATGAATACGAATAACTTTCCCAAAGAAACTTTTTTTTTATAGTCATTAAATTTCTTTTGTCACAATAACACAAAAGCAGTTTGAAATTTGCGTGCGCCTTTGATCGATCAGCTGGGAGCTTGTGACGCTACTATACAAGTACATTTTGCCCTTTCCGAGGTGAGACTATCAGCTGATAGATCGTGCCGATTCGTGCCTACTGTGATAGGCGCGCGCGGGAATTTCAAACAGCGTTTTTGTTGCTTATTGTGTTATAAGTTATAGTGTATAAAAAAAAAGTTTCTTTGTGAAAGTTGATTGAAATCATGCTTGCAATAACGTGTTTAAGTATCGGTCACTACCTAATTACCAGTCACCCTATATAGTAAACACACCCGCCATTTCTTCAAGAACAGTTCGCTAAATAATAAGATATTATCAAAAATCTCTTTGCAGAAATCCTATAAATGATTGAACACGTTATTCTAATCTACCAAAATATGACATTAACGAAATGAAATTGATATAAAATAATGCCTCGATTTCGGCGACACAAGTAAAAAATCGGTCAAGAGCGAGTAGGTCTTGCACTCTGAAGGTTCCGTCTCAAAACTGGATTCAGCTACTCCCGGCTCATTTAAGTAGCACGGTCTATGAATATCTAATTTCGTATTGAAAGACAAAATAACCTTAGCAGTTGCAAATAAAAAACAAGTGTAGACTCGACTAATTTGAACGAAATAAAGACTAAAGTTATACAAACAGTCATGCTATTTGTACTTAAATACTAATATTTAAATGATCAATTCAAAATGTTCTATAGTAATATAAGTTGAGATAATATTGGACTTCTTCCCAAAATTCTTGCTGTTAGGTCAAAAGATTAAATAACGTCATCGTGATTAAATCAAAGTATTTCTTGACACACCGACGTACAATCAAATGTTAATTGTTTTCAATAGAAGTACCTTTGGAACCCTAAAAAAATAGTTTAACCCTAAATGATACTGTCTTTTATCACCATTTACAGATATTCGTAATAGATTCAATTCCAAAGTTGATTTTTTATTCGACCCATGCTTTTATACATGATCCATGATTCATATTTATACACCAGAGACCCAAGCGGTAATAAAAAGATATTCTAGTCATTTGTGACGCTTGCAAACAAAGGCCGACATACACACACACACACACGTACACATTTCATAGAACACACACATAGTGGACCTAGATACCAGGTAAACAGGAACCATCGTTGATGTCACCCGGTGATCACAGTTCCGGTTAATGAATGGCATCCAAGCCTGACCGGACATGTCTGTCAGGCACGGAATGCGTTAATGAACATGCTTCACTCTGATTGGCTGCAATAACACATGCTTCACTATGATTGGCTGCGTTTGCTCTGAATAGATGTGGTTGTAGGTATTAGAATAGGTGTGTTCGGTTTCAATTAAAATTGTATTCAGCGGTGTGATTGAGTTCATCAGTTTAAGATTGATTCATCTAATGGTTTGAGTTGAATTATTGTTAAAATTTACGTAAATTTATTATTACTACATAGAATAATTATGTAAGTAAAGTACTGATGTAGACAATGGAAATTTGCATTAAAAACTTTTTTTCAAAGAAGGCTTTGGTTCTAGTCGGTCCTGTACGTTTTGGCGCAACTGTGAGACATGCCATATTTGTATTTTTTATGTTTGTTTGTTATATTACTATTAATAGCCTATTATTTTTCCTTTCCAGGCAAAGGACTCGGTTTTTTCTTTCCACTTCTCTCTGTCAAGGACTTTTTGGGTCCAGTCCTTATCGGAGGAATCCAGCTCGTCGCGCCATCTTTGCCATTGCCTACCGTGTTAATTGTTTCAATCTGTTAACAATAAAAGATTTTTCTCCCTTTCTTTAGACATCTACCAACAAAATCTCTTTGCTTTACAGACGATATCTAAGTGTCGTAAGGAAAAATTGCTACGTAACAGTTGTTAACTCCTATTGATCTTGCGGCTACAATTTAACACTTCTCTAAAGTTTACGAGCAAATAAATCAACAGCAACCGTTACGAGCAAAATCGTTAATTTGTTCAATCTAAAGCTACTCAAGTGGCGCCAAGTTGCTGTTTCACCACTTGCTAACTCTTGCGTGTTCAACTTAATGGTGAACCACTTACTTACTAATTCTCCTCTCTAATGAGTGAAGTCATACTTCCCGTGTTCAATTGACGGAGAACCTCTCGGGGTTTAACACATTTGCCTAACATCCTACTAATATTATAAACGCGAAAGTTTGTGAGGATGTTTATTACTCTTTCACGTAAAAATTACTGAATGGGTTTTAATAAAATTTGGTATGGAGTTAGCTGACAACCTGGATTAACATAGGCTACTTTTTATCCCTGTATTCTCACGGGAACGGGACCTACGCGGATGAAATCGCGGGACGTCTGCTAGTAATAAATGAAACAAAATGAAATAAAATAAAAAAAATTTTACAAAAAAAAAAACAACCGACTTCTTAAAAAAAACACTAACAGGTGAAAAATAATTCCAGTTTCGGAAGTATGTGGCTTTGGTGGTTTTATTTCGTTTTTATTTTGCAATTTTTAGTTTCTTTGTATGTAAAGAAAGTCTTTCAAAACCTGAAAGAATCATTGAAATCGGTTAACAATTTTATTGCAAAAGAAGTTCTTTCGGTTATAAAAGATGCTCGATATTTTAGACTATTGTCAGTTGACGAATCTACAATTTTCTAGTCTTCATTATTGACATTGTTGTACCCAAAACAAAATAAATGTTTCTACAATGAAACACTTTTGGTCAATTCTTTAGTCAACGTACCCGGTAATGACACATTTATTTTTGTGTTGTTAAACTATATAAAGGCTTAGACTCAATTTTGGAATCTACTGGATAATCTTCGATGATGTTTTATACACCCTCTCACATACATACACCCATACTGGTCACTTTACACACCCAGAGGACCGCAATCACTTTTTTAAGTTTCAAATTTGGTTTCATAGTTTTAACTCGCTATCTTAAGCAAATTTTTGTTTAAACTGTTTTCCTTGTTTAATCACACGTGGTCATTCCTTATCTGAGGGCTTGGGGCGCTGCTTGCTGAAGCACAGGCTACAGACCTAGTTCGGCAGCAGATGCTAATAGTGAGACACAATATTGTTGATAGGGCTACCATGTAACTGTATTTATCTTGTAAGCAAATTGTGTAAACCTGCTTTAATTTCTTGTCTAATAAATATTTTTATCTGTCTCTTTGTCGTTTCTGCTGTAGACAAAATCTGTTTCTACGCTGGTCATGCAGGTGCAGCGATGATGGGTCGACTACAAATCTTTTTATAACCGAAGTCATCTGAGTCACATCATATTAGTTTACAACTAATATGATGTGACTAATAACTAGACAGTTAGAATCTGTTTTTATACGACAAACATCATCACGCCTTGAATTCCCAGTAGGTTAGGCAGAGGTGTAGCTTAAAGTACGCGTTGTACAATATCTAAGTTTCATCTTGTCATATCATATTAGTCACATCATATTAGTTGTAAACTAATATGATCTTGAAGTCATCTGAGTCACATCATATTAGTTTACAACTAATATGATGTGACTCAGATGACTAATGACTCTTTGACATTAACAAACATTACCTATTTGACTGGCCTATTGGTGTAGTAGTTAGTGGCCCTGATTGCTATGCCGGTGGTCGTGGGATCGATTCCCACCCAGGGCAAATGTTTGTGTGATGAGCACGATCGTTTGTCCTGTGTCAGGGTGTAATTTATCTATAGAATGTATGTAGGTACACACATCAAAAGTGTCTAGGGATCAACATATATTTTTGCAATAACTTTTCTCCTGATTGATATTAATTAAAATTTTCTTTAAGGATTCATCAAATAAAGTGTTTTCGTTTGTCACAGTAACGATAAACCAAGTCACCCTTGCATTAATAAAGAAATTTGCCATTTTCCTAATAAAGGGATTTTTGACATTTGAACCACTAACATTAAAGTTCGAAAAAAAGACTGAAATAACAGTTTTCTTTAAATTTTTATTGGGTAACTTAAACAATTAATAATCCGTGTTTCTACCGCGAACACTAACAACACAGGAACATCGGTTTGGCATACTCAAAATGAGTTCATCCAAATCACGCTGTGGAATGGCCGCCCATGTTCGTTGCAACAACAAAAAAAGGTCTTCTTGCGACTGGATACCCTCCATATTCGGCAGAGCTCTTCTCTGTAGCATATCCCATGCATGCTCAATCGGGTTCAAGTCTGGCGACTGAGCAGGCCAGGGCAGGACATTGATGTTAGCTGCGGCGAGAGTCTGTCTTACAACTCTCGCGGTGTGCGGTCGTGCATTATCATGCATTAACTGAAATAAGGGACCGATTTGCACTTGTAGAGGAACGATGACGTCTGATACAATCGTCTCAGCATAAATTTGAGCGTTGAGGTTGCCTCTGATCCAAATCAACTCAGTTCTTCCGCCGATCCAAATACCCGCCCATACCATGATGGTTCCACAACTATAAGGATGGACTTCCTGGCAGGATTTTAATCGCTGTTGGCGTCCAGGGGTTCTCCAGTGTCGTATACGTCTTGTATCCGGTCTCATACCAAAACGAGACTCATCAGAAAAGCACACGAAACGCCATTGTTCTTCTGCCCAATTTCTGTGTTCAAGAGCCCATTGATATCGAATCCTACGATTGTGCATTGCTATAGGTGGTACCCGTAGCGGTCTTCGGGAATGAAGGTTCACTTCATGCAAGCGGTTTCTGACTGTTTGGTCGCTAATTAAGTTCCCTGAAGAGTGATGAAGCCTCACGGCTAACATCATGGCGGTTATTGTTGGAGCTCTTCGAGTTAAGATTTGAATGTATCGGTCTTGTCTCCGTGTGGTGCAGCGATACCGTCCTCCATGGCGCTCAGCCACGGTACCAGTGCTTCGGTAACGTGTCCAAAGTCGACTGATAACACTCTGACTTGTATTCAGAGCTAAAGCCACAGTACGTTGCCGGGAACCAGCTTCTATCATTCCCACGGCTCTGAGCATTTCTTCCCTGCTTAAATGACGTCGCCGCTCCATAATAACGTTGGTTTTAATCAGTAGTAGGGAAACAGTAGCACTAATAATGTCTTCAATGCGTTGTATGTTTTTATAGGGAAAATATTGACAGCTGATTTTCATCTTTTACTCGAATTTGATTCACAGTTCCTGATTCAAATTATGAAATGCACCAAAAAGGATCCATATAAATTTATAAAATCATAAATTTATTACAAAGCCACATCTCAATCTCAAGAAATCCGCATAAAAATGCTTGATCCCTAGACACTTTTGATGTGTGTATTTAGAAATATATAAGTATGTTTATCAGATATTTAGTACCCATAACACAAGCTCTCAAGCTTAACTTGGGACTAAATGGCGTTGTGTGACAAGTTGTAGAATATTTATTTATTATTTATTATTATTATTTACCTATCTACACCTCCAGCCAAAATGTTTGTTTACAGTCAAAACGCTGTAGCACAAAAACCGCATGGAAATCCCTTGAAAACTCGAGAATGTTCTGTGTTTAGATGTTCATCCATTACAGTAGTAAATGGAGCGACTAATGGGGGCTGCTGATTACTTGCTCGTAATGAATCGAATGCCAACGCTTTGATTCCGACACCATCGGCCCCGCTGAGGTTTGATTCAATCGATTCTGTTGGTTTTACAGCGATTTCGTAAATTGTGTTTTTTTGGGAAGGTTCTAGACTGTGGGCACCGCCGTCACAAATAGACAGTTGGAATCTGTTTTGTATAACAAACATCGCCATCACGCCTTTAATTCCCAGTAGGTTAAGCATAGGTGTAGCTTAAAGTACGCGTTGTACAATGTTTAAGTTTCATGTGGAAGTGAGCCTATTGCATTCAATTGGGGACATATCAAGACTCCCGGCTGCAATTGAAAAAATCTAAAAATACAATAACGTTTTTCTCCGACATGGTATTGAATCTGGGAACAATTGATCAACGAGACAGTCAGTTGTATTATTCTGCCTTCTTATAAGTACATAATAAACCAACACATCGCCGCCGGTGCCGCCGCGTACGCCGTTGTCATCATAAACTATTTGCAATATGGTCCGAAAAGATGGTGCCAAGATTAACAGCACAAAGTGCAAAAGAACGTTACACCACGGATGAGATGTATAGTTGTAAAGACTTCTTCTGAACCCACGCCAAGTACTTAATCTGAACTAAGCTTAATGATTTGTCTTGTGATAATTATAGCATGTGATATTGTGCTTATGCTATATTCGTCACAAACTTTGCTTATGAAAACTTTAACTAGTCAATTACCGCAATCCAGACACAATTAAATTTCTATTGTTTGCGGACACCGGTGTCCACGCGGAGCCTAATGAGTTAAATACAGAAATATTACTACGAATGACATCAATCTCTAAAGTCTGCCTCAAGCCCTCCCCATTGTCTGACAGTTTATTAATCTAAACAACGTGACAGTGTGTGGCTGACGATGATGCTAAGAAAAGATGACAAACTGTGTGCCCATAATGAATACAGAATAAGATAGATACTGTCTACTTATTTGCGAGTATGAACTTTCGAATAAATGCGTATTTTTTTGTTTTCTTAGTCAACTACAACTAGATTATTTTCTTCATCATCTGCTGAGCCTTTTTCCCAACTTTATTGGGGTCAGCTTCCAGTTTAACCAGATGCAGCTAAATCCCATAGAGCGACAGCCTATCTGACTTCCACTACCCAGTTCCTGGTTATCATGATACCCTTTGGTTAAACTGGTTTATTTTATTTATTTATTTTATTTTATTAAAGCTGAACAACAAACAGCTACAGCATATAGTAGATATAAAAAAGAGATACACGAAACATGTGAGCAATACCGTAGCCCACAACGCTGTTCACAGATTGGTTGTGGAATATAACTTACAAATAATTCATTAAACGCTCGGATAATAACAATAACAAAATTGAAAACTAAACTTACTTGGCTAACATGCTGGTTGCTGGTTGTCATACTTTCAGGGTTCTGACTACCCGTAACGACTGTCAAAGATCTACAAATGAAAGCCGGGAACATTACGGCGTAACGTGCTTTCCGAGGCACGGAGGAGTCTTGATAAATGGTCACCCATCCAAGGACCGACCTCGTCAAGCGTTGTTTAACCCTCGATCGACCCGAACGGTAGTTAGATATTATTTAGACACAAGCTCCACAACACAGTTATTCTTAAAAAATGTTGCCGGCATGTGACTAGGTATTTATCGTACCACAAATCCAACTTTTTTCCTGCCGTTTTTATATTTCTTAAAAAGGTTCCTACAAGTTATACTTTTATGCAAGGAGAGTACTCAATTCTGAAGAACCTTTTTTGTTCACAAAGCATACATTTCACAGCCGAACTACAAAGTTTCAGTAAGACACTTGAAGTGGAACAATTAAGAAAATTAAATTTGAGTGTACCGCAAGACGGAGACACGGGAGTGCCTCTCCTCCCTCCCACCCTCGGAGGCAAACGTAACGGTCTCGCAAATTGGTGTGATTAATCGTGTTTCAACCGGCAACAAATGTTGCCGAGGATATGTCGGCGACGTCGCGAGCATCCGATGATAATTGTAAGGAATTCCGATCGAATTCAATTCGATTTATTGGTTTTTTGAGGGTTCGTGGTTGGTTTGAAAAAAGATGTATGTTGTTACGGAATTGGTCAAAATGTCATCCTTTATTTATTGCATGAGTTGTTCAGTCCGAATTTGGTTTACGACTCAAATGGATCATTTCGAAGGGTTTGGTTTGCCACATCACATTCCGGTTGTATTTTTCTTTACGTTTGATTTATTAAAGTGCTTGTTTAAGTAAAACTTCTTTACGCACGATTGACTTGGGGTGTAAGCTGGTGAATGCGTGACGAGAGCGTTACGAAAAGTGTGATCGAGCAAACGGAAGTTGAGAGGAAGATATAAGTTAGCGAATGTAGGAAGAGAGAGAGAGTTACGTCTTATACATTACTGTGGGGGCAAGGAAGAGGTGCGAGCACCCGTTTTCTTTATTTTTTTCTCCCATAGCCAGTAAAGTTTCGTATATGTAGGACGCAGTGCAAGCTTATTGTCAGTATCACACTGTTAGTGGGAGAATGTTATTTTCTTCTTGTGTTTCTTATCTAGTATTATGAGCGGATCGACTGAAGTTCTTGAGCTGGTAACCAAGATTGGGCTTCGTCTATATATTTTCGAAGACATGAACTTCTTCATATTCCTAGTGCAAAAACTAACTACCGGAAAATCTCATATATTTTAAGAGCCTGTCGTACGTTCAATACGGAGTGTCGGGAAGTCGAGGTGGATTTGTTTACTACTAATATCCAGACGTTAAAGAAGGATATAAGTAACTATTTCTTTGATGCGTGAGCACTTTATTTGTTGTTGTTCATTTACACTTTATTTTTATTTTTGTCTTCTCTTGATAAGGAGGGGCCTGCGTGTAGGTCTCCTAACGGACAAAATCTGTGAGCGAGTAACATTTAAACTTAGCGCACAATTGTCTGTCATAATCTTACCTCAAAAAAGACTGAGCGTTTTTTAAATGTATGCATGCTGAAATAACAGTTTTTTTTTCATTGCCTCTTTGCGCTGATACTTATTGTTCTAAGCATCCTTTCTGTATATTTTTCTACTTAAAACCGTTGCGTAAGTTCATACCACAGGAGCTTATGTAAATTTAATATCTACAAATATTGTAGTAAATGACTTGGAGCTGTTCCAACCGCTGCCCGCTAATGGAATGAGCACGTACCTACCCAAGTTCCTGCCTCTACTTAGGAATATTTTTGAGACCCACATCAGGGAAATGGGTTTGTGATTACTTACAATTTGAAGTAGTTTCCCCGTTGGATAAGTCACGCCAAAGCGATGATATTACGAGAATGGGTATTCGGACTTATTGTTCTACCGTGGGTGAAGGTCGACGCGGCTAAAAAGAGTTTAAGTAAATGTGTTTTATTTCGTTTTACTTATTTACATAACAAAGATATAAACACGCATGTAATCCCCTAAGATTTAAGTAGAGGTGTACGCAATACACTAACATTTTGCAAGACATAATTTTTTACTCCCATTCAATATGAGGCAAACGTAACAATTAATTGGGAACAAGTCCAAACTCCCCCCTGAATCTCGTGTTCAGAAGTAGCGCTTACGACCAAGACCTATGAGGCAACGCATTTATTTATTTTATTATTTATATCGCACTAGCACATCAACCAACCCCAATGTGTCAAATATCTTTGATAGGTTTTCAACTTTATTCTAAACACAATAAAGTTCATGTTCAATTGGGAAAAATTGACAGTTTGGGGTAGGTTGATGGGCTGGCGTCTGTACGTTAGAAATAGGTATAGCATTCAGGTAATGCCTGTCAAGATATCTGTAAGGATGTAAAGCAACGGCTTATCTGACCTCCACAGCCCAGTTACTAGGTTACAAGATACTTTCGGGCTTCTGACAACCTGTAACGACAGTAAAGATCTACAAATGACATACGAGACCAGCGGCCTAACTTGTCCGCCGAGACACGGAGGAGTCTTGATAAGTAATTAATGTTTACTTCAAATCGAACCACCAAGCCAAGTAAATGATAAATCGGACAGGTTAATAAGAAAACTTGATGCCTAGCCACCATCGATTATTTCTCGAGACACATCTCATATTGGTAGTCTGTCACCCCTAGGAGCTCCTAGAAACGCAACTGTAGGTAGTTCTAAACGTCCCGTAGTTGATTGACGAGGCCGCCCTAGGTGAATACAGACAGCGTCACAAATGTAGGGACAACAAACTGGCACTAAATTTTCAGAACAACTGTGGGCCATGAATATAATAATAATAGATTTTTTTAATTTGACAACATTGGTTCACTGGTTAGTATACAGGCAAACTTATCAACTAAGTGTTAGTATTTCTTAACTAAGTACGTGTGTAATCCATTATTATTATTTTTCACCCCTGCCAGCGGTGCATCATGCTGTTCAGCTAGGGTTGCCAAAATATTGTTGCGGCTAGCCCTCATTCTGCCTATTAAGGATGTGGTCTTTTTCCTCATAGTGGCATAAAAGTCATCAGAATATGAAACTAAATATCAATTTATGTCTAAGCAGTGATATCTTAATGGCGTGACCGGCGTTCGAACCAAAAGCACGCACCATTTCACATTTTTGGATTCATGTGCGTATTGTATAATGATCACTTGCTTTAAAGAACGTTAAAGAAAAATATAGAGAGAAAACTTAGGCCGGAAAATGCCTCGGAAATATTTCTGGACGGCTTGTGAAGCTAAGTCATGGGTGGCGTAAACTCCGACACTAGGTTAGTCATAAAACAAGAACTTAGAAGTTTGGTGAGTTTTTTAAAGGTCAGATAGGTAGCTGCTCCATGTATAGCATCGATACGCAGCTGCATCTGTTTTGGCTGGAAGCCGGACCCAACATACATAGTTGGGAAAAAACCTCGACAGCTGATGGTTTTAAGAACTTAGAAAAAAAAAACAGTATTTTATCCGAGTATAGCCAAAAGCATAAAATTGTGCAGCGCTGGTTCAGTGGTGGCAGCCCCAACTGACGAACAGTAAGTCGTGGGTGGTCTTTGTGTAATTTATTTCATCACCACTGCTCTCAAAAACGGTGAAGGAAAACATCGTGAGGAAACCGGCATGTCTTAGAACCAAAAATTCGAAGACATGTGACATCTACCAATTCGCACTGGGCCCGCGTGGTAGATTATAGCCCATACGCAAAATACGTGCTTTGACGTGGAGTTGCGGATACCAGCCCGGTATCTTTAATCTTTTTAATCTTAAGCATAACGTAACGTTACGTTATGCCCGAAAGTCAAATCCAGATCCTAATGTTCAGTAGTCGGTACCGCCATTAAACTATTGGACCAACAAGCCAGTCAGAATGAGAAAGTCTGAGAATACAATTGAAATCTTTTAAAAATAATTTGGTTTTTTTTAAGGCTCTGACTATTTAAAAACAGCCAGTTGTTCCCGACACCGACTGTACCCAGGTGAGTAGATACTCTCAGACAAATATCTCGGCGGAGGCTGAGTAGAACGACGTGACTAAATGAGACAAATTTGTCACATACAAGCGACAAAGGACCTGTGATTAATTGCTGTTTAGAGGTTATGTCGGCATTGTTAATACCTGTCCGGAATTTTGGAGGCTCGGAGGCATTTAATTATCTTTCATATTTTTCTCAAGATGTCAACGTGATTTTTTTTAATTGTCGTGTCTGCCTCATTTATATTTTTCTCTCTATCACTATGAATCTATATTTACAATACGACAGTTCCGTAATCCGTAAAATGATTCCTATTTGTTTTTATGGCCTTGCTAACCAGTATTAGAAGCATATTTGCCTCAGTAGCTGAGCGATCGGCTGTTGCGCAGCGTGTCGTGGGTTAATTTCCGCACGGTATAAATATTTGTATGGACTATGGAAACAAGCGTAATTTCTAGTGTAGAGTCGTTTTTTTAGAAAGTAAAAAGAAAGAAAGAGGTAATTATACCAGCCCCTCATTGTTCCACAGCAAGGTATCTACTTCATACATAAAATGCACCAATACTAGGCCTGATAACTATTAAAAAGGCTCAAGAAATACAAAACTACAACAAACCTAAACACTAACTTTTGCTAACAAAATGAACAAAACCCCTAACCTAACATAAATCATGACAGTAGAAACAAATCACGCACAGCAACTAACTCCCCAGTCTGACCCTGACCCTTACTTTCAATTAAACCGCTATCGTAAACTTCATCAGTAAAAGGCCTATAACTATTAAAACTTATTTATTCTATCAGGAATTACTCCCATCGGTTTACCTATCAACTTTCAATTTAAACTTTGCTAACAGATCGAAATCAAAAAGTTTTGCTATCAAGCTTCGAATTGGGAAAAAAAAAAGTTAAGGAAAATAATCTTGAGTTCTATGAGTTGTCCTGAATTCTTTACGGGTACCTACTTAAATCAGCTTTTTTAATTTCCTTCGGAGGTGAATTTCGTTTTTCCTTATAGTTATATAACCTACTTTTTCCCTTTAGTGACAGATGGGAAAGATGAAAAGAAAACGTTGTTTGTGATGTCATTCAAATCGGTTTTGTCACATACATTATATTTTGTCACGTGGCGTGGTTATAAACGTGTTGTATCGTTTGATGAAATCCCTCATTCTGTTTTCATTTACTTTAGTTTTTTGGTACATTTGAATCTTCAATTTCAATTACGAGTATGTACTTTTTGGTTAGTTCTCTGAATTTAGCTTCGGTTCTTTGTATAAAATAACCCTCAAACCAAACACTGTTACAGCCATATTGCAGTCAGTCTTTATTGCCATGAAGAGAAATTCGAATAACCAGAATTACGAGCTTTTAGCCGCTTAGTTATAAAAGTAAGTTAGCACGTTGGGTTTTTGAACATTGCAGAGTCATAATCATAAATATATAACCAAACATTCAGAGTCAAACCTTTAATTACTAAAGTTATTGAAAAATATACTAAAATGTATCCAGTGCAATGTAATAGCAAACAAAACCGCGTAGCGTTTGACTTGCATTGAGAGATACGGCGTAGCTTGCGTAGCTGCTACGCCGTAGCAGACTTACACTCATTTTAGTTTTAGCATATTTTAGGCAGGATTCCTTCTACGATTTTGGTTTTTGAAATACCTACTACTAGATTCTGAGCTTACTGTTTGCTTGTATGTCGTAACATATCACAAATAAATGATTTCTGATTTCTAATAATAATTAAAACAAAGTAACAAAAGTCTACCAAAAGTTATTAAGACCAATTGACGTAACCACCCAGCTGTAGACTAACCATCGATTTACCGTTACATTAGTGTTGCCAGGTGCCATAGTTGTTATACTAATTTTCCAGCTACCGTGTTTAATCAGATTTTACTCGACGGCCATTGGTATTATGTTTGGTAATGGCTTTAGACTAGGTTTTGTGTTCCGACTAGTAAGTGGTGAAAGATGGTATCAATGAAAGAGTAGGCAGTGACAGTGCTTATTTAGTTTTCATGAGTCGGTGGAAAAAGAAAATAAAAGAAAAGTGCGAGTTGGACTCGCGCTCCAAGGGTTCTTTTTCAAAACTATACCAGCTTCAGTGGAGTGGGACGGTGTATGACAATGTAAACTTTACAGCTGAGAGTAGATTGATTTGAATTAAGTACAGGAAGACTTAATATTACATCAAGATACGGAAAATGACGATCAAATTTCAGATTGATTTGCACAAACTAAGCTTAACAGTTGAAAAAGTTGTTAAACCTGTTACATATTATTTAGGTCATCTATCTAGCCACATACGAACTAAAATACTAAAATCCTACATTGCTATGTTTAATTTATCCGCGCGATTTCAAAGTACACAAGTTCCCGACTACAACCGTCGGGCAGTAGTAGCCCACCAGACCCGTCTGCGAGGAGGATCCTCCTTTTTTCATATTGGATGAGGACCTTTACACTCTATTCCTATTAAAATGACTGTCGTGGACAAACATAAGGGTTTCTGTTATCCGAAATAGAAATACAAAAGCAGATTAATTGAATAATAATTGAATAATAAAATATTTGAAATAATTAAATAAACAGTTAGACTTTAGATACATTTCACATCTTAATTCTAAATATGTGAAGAGCTGGTGTCTGAGGTCGGCGCAAAGCACCTGTATTACAGATCACCAGGACCTCAGCCCACGGAATCAGTTACTTATACATCATAGTATGACAATAAGCGGTTTATTTTAAACATTTACAGTTTCATTGTAATATAAATCATTTTCATCATCCACAGCCCGACTTAACCCACTGCTGGATATAAGCCTCAATTTGCTGGTGCCAAGGTCCACGTCCTTATGCCAGCCCTATCCAGAATACTCCTGCAATGACAACAATGTCGCCTGCCCATCTCGCCGCCGAACGACCAACACTGTATATGGCGTGGCTTTTAACAATTTGTTATCTGAAATATATTTAATCTGTATATGATTTGTAAGAATCTCTTATCAATAAACTAATATAATATTCCACAAGTTTTCACACATCGCCATTTAGTCCCAAGCTAAGCTTGAGAGCTTGTGTTATGGGTACTAAACTGCTAGTAAACATAATTATATATTTCTAAATACATACATATTATAAATAAATTACACCCAACAAATTATCGTGCATAACACACAAACATTTGTACTGGGTGGGAATCCAATCCACGACCTCCGGCATCAGGGTCACTAACTACTAGACCAACAGGCCAGTCATGTCAAACTACTATGACTATAATTGAATACCAATAGTAAATAACACACTCAACATTTTCATTATCAATGGCCCACCTTAAGAAGTATCAGTTCTTCAAGTAGAAACATTTAAAAGAATCAACACACATAATAAAATTCAAAATGAAATGTTGTTTCTTTACAAAATGATCTAGTCATGCCAGCACAGTTAAATCTCATCTCTTCGAGGATTCAATAAAAAATAACTGTTTATTTATCGTGTTCGCAAACAAACTCGTTAGTCGACTAGGGTGGGTGCACATAAAACTGGTGAGCCTTTTCACTCGCAGATCGTCAGTTGTTGATAAATCACCACAAATATTACGTTTTGTTTACTTTTAATCATGAATGGTACGCGAATGCAGATTTTTGTTGAGTAACACAATATTTATGCTCGTTTCATAGTGTGTATTTGTACTAATTTGATGAGTAAAAAGCGGTAATAATTGTGTGTTTTGAGAGCGGTAACGAAAGTGTGAACATCATAATCTGCCGAGCCTTTTTCAACTGTGTTGGGGTCGGCTTCCAGTTTAACCAGATGCATAGCTGAGTTTTAGTGTTTTACATTAAGCAAACCCTTTGAGCTCCACAACCACAACTCAGTTACTGGGTAACACGATACTCCTTGGTTTAACCAATTTTCAGACATTCGGGCTTCTATCTATCGGGATTTGGTTTCCGCACTTAATCCAAGTGTGGACCATTGTGCGTGGGCCATGGCGGCCGTTTTGTTGGGGGATTACTCCAACCAGCCCACCTCCTTCCAGAAGCAGAATAAGCCTCCCAAGCATTTCAGTGCGTCTACGAGGAGTTCCGGTGAACCGAGAGTCCTCTTCCGTATCCCGGCGACACCCGTGCACTCAAGGAGCACGTGCGCCACCGTTTCCTCCTCCTCCATACATGTTCTGCACAGAGGACTGTCCGTTACGCCTATAGTGTGGAGGTGTTTGTTTAGTAGGCAGTGTCCTGTGATGGTCCCGGTCACCAGGCGCAAGCAGCAAGACTTTCGGGCTTCTGACCACACGTAACGACTATAAGATCTACAAATGGCATCCGGAACAAACGGCTTAACGTGCTTTCCGATTCGGCACGGACGAGTCTAGGTATGTTATAAATCCCTATTCATGGAGACATCGTCAAGCGCAACTTAAACATTCGATAGGAGATTCGATAGAAATTTCATAGACCACATAAATAAAGTGTGTGAAACACCAAACAACAGCAAGATTTATTGCTTCTGTTCATCATAATGAGATAAAAGAATATGCGACCAAACAAATGCCTGCGCCCCTTGAGGCGATGTACTCAAATCAAGGCTATAGAATCAAGTCTCTTCAAGTCTAGTTGCAGTAAATTAGAAGGTCTTAGAAGAAGGTCACTACATTCATAAGGAGGTCAAGGAACTATCTTTCAATAGTTTTCATATATTTTATACGCTCTGACCTCCTACTGAAACTACGAGATGCGACCGAAAATGAATATTTCTTTAAACAAAACGAAAAAGCTAATTTGGCAACTGTGTTAATAAAGATCTTTGGAGTAAATGAATTAAAATGTAATCGTAATTTGTCCTTTAAATTGACGACAGATTGTCACCAAACATAACAGAAACGGTTCTGCACACAAATATGTGTGTTAAATGAAGGTTTATTATTCCATGCTTTGTAAAAGTATGCCTTTCATTAAGTGAAAAGTGGTCGTATTAATAAGAATCGAGCCCATAAGATTTTTTACAAAGATTTCCAAGAAAGAATTTTGGTTTTAGTTTTCTCGCAAATGTGACGAAAAATGTCGGTGTAAACGCGTGAGAAAAAATCATTGCATTAAAAGTGAGATAGAATTGCGTCAACAAGAATAATTGCGGTGTAAAACCAAACTCCCTGTATAAACACACGACTGAATATCAATCGGATGTTTAATCAAATGCCAAAAAAATCGCTGAGCATATAAGACAAAATTACGATAAAAAAGTACACTTTATGATCAAAATAATCTTAACACGTAATAAAATCCACAATTCTCTTAGTCTGCGTTATGTACAAGCTTGGGTAAAATAAAATCGTAAATAAACCGCTATCTTTGAAGTGCTCGGGAAGTCGTAAGTCAATATCGATACAAAGTGATAAAATTGTCTAACTTTGTATTTCAAGATATTGTGACTTCTCCGTAGTCCATTATACTCAATGTGATATTTCTAGTGTTCTAGACATATATAAAGTATGGACTAACTGTTGTTTCAATCTTATAATAATTATTTACTGTTAAGTTTAGTTAGATAGTTCACTGAGTTTTTATTTATTTCTTACTAAGGCAAACTTCGTTCCGCCTTAGAATGAATTTGTTACGTTAGCATAAAGACTTGTCAAATGTCAAATTGTCAAAAAAATATTGAACTAATTCGAAATATAATAACTAAGTTCAAAATCAATATTAATACTGTCGTCAAGTTTTGTTGCATATTCTAATAATTCTAATTCAATTTTTTTATTTCAACAAAAAATGATTTTAGAGCGGCCCAGACATTGCCGGGGAAACTAGTAGGTATGATAAAATAAATAATTTGTCTTTTTCTTGGAACAAAATTCTTACTACTAAAATAGTATTCTTATCAGCCACATTCTATGATGTAATGATCAGCAAAGCTTGCAGAGCGGTATCTGCGGACGACAGTCCGGTCCGCTGGAAACTTGGCACTGGCTTGCTATATTAGTTTGCACGGCAAACGGTGATGCAACTCGTTTAAATAGACTTTACAGCTCGTTGTCAGTTTATCAGTTATATTAAAAAATCTTATCCATTAAAAAGGTTTATATTAAAAAATTGCAAAAGAGAGCACTCTTATAAACTACATGTCTGTCTGTATATCAATAAAGATTTATTACCCGCAAACAAATTTTCAAGAGATTAATATGATCATATCGTAGTTACAGTTACTAAAGTAACCGGAAGTACACCAATCCTTTGTCTTAGCACTTTGGACACCTTCATCAATTGGACTGACAACAATCGACTGTTTAAAGAAACCACGCTTGGAACATTGTAATAAAAAAAGTGAAGATAAAGAAAAATTTCAAGAAAACAGATAGAAATTAAATCTCAAAACAACAACAAAAAAAAAACTTCGCAACATTATACCTAAAATTAATAATAAATTCAAACAACACAGATAAACCCCAAGTTGCGAACAAATCTGTTTAATTAAAACACAAGAGTAAAGTTTTCTCAATAAGCGCGTCCCGTTGGAAGGCGGCGCGGGACGTCGGCGCTTGTGAACTGGCCGCGAGTCACAAAGTAAACTCACCGAGATCGCTAACTGGATTATTGTGGAGTTACAACCGCATTACTAGGGACGCCAATGACCCGGCATTTAAAAATAGGAGTAGAAAAATAAACGCACTACAGAAAATAAATACTTATCAAAATGAATAATAATATTTATTTGAAGTACTAAGGAGACAATCTCGAGACGTAGACGTAGTAGACGATAAAAATTAATGTATAATCTGATCCCTTTCCACTTGTAGTAAAAATATGTAGTGTAGGTTAAATTATATAATTATTTTTTGGCTAAATGTACACTTTTTGTAAACAATGATTTTCTTGAATATATTATTAATATATTTCTAGTTATATTAATATTATTATTATACTTCTTTTACTTCGTTTACATCCATACATGATGACATATTATACACATACGCTAGTTGAGAGTACTACGTACCTGACCTTTCTGAAGAACCTCACCAATAAGGTCTATGTATGTCCTACTAGGGCGTCCCCTTTCGGCGATCCCACTTACATCAGCCTTGTCCTTGTACCTTTCGTTAGTCGCCTTTCATTCATCCTTTCATGGATTTAGTGGCTGTTAAAAGCCTGTTTTTTATTAATTACGAATCATTATCCGACATTATGTAGACTTTTCCGAACTAGAAGGGCGTTTATAGTTAAACATCAATTTATCAGTAAGCACACTACGACCTAACGGAAACGTCTAGTATATTTTTTATAGTATTTGTAGCCAAACGCGCCGTCAAAGTTTGTTCTAATCGTCAGTTGTTTTACTCACCGGCCCTTGACGGAGTCGTCGTCGTCTGCGGAGCCGTCTCCTTGCAGCTGCATGCCGCCTTGCGCCCACGTCACCGTTAGCCAATCTGCGGACAACACAACACAATGCATTAATGTGCAAATGTAAACAAATGTAAATGTCTAGTTATTTTATTTATTACGCTTGTAAGTTACTCAAAACATCATCAAATTTTAAATACGAGTATACACGATGTTAGTCGTACAGAAAATAAAAATATAAAATAAATATTCCACAACTTTCACACAACATACTTTCACCATGTAGTCCCAAGCTAAGCTAAAAAAAATAAATAAAAAAAACCCCAATTCCAATTGAATATGAACCTTATTCTGTTTACATAAAGTTGAAAAACGATCAAAGAAATTTGACACATTGGGGTAACTTGATGTGCCGGTGACAGACTTAGATGGATCGAACAAATAAGTTGAAAAGTGCTAAACTTGGGTCTCTGCAATAAACTCTGTTAGTTTTGTGAGTGTTAATAGAGGTACGAATCGGGCCTCAAATAAGCGTGGTTCTTCTATAAATAGATGGTACTTCGTCTTGGAACTTTATTAGGTTTAAGAACAAAATAAGTAAAGTTAATTATGGCATTGTTGCCGATTCTCTTGTTGACAAACTAAACTAAATTCAACTTCCATCTTTTTTCTCATAAAAAGAGAAGAGAACGTACATACACAGAAGCTGTCAATTTTAGTAGAACTAAAGCTCCGGTACAATCACCCGAGTAGGCCGAGTACGGTTATCAAGACTTATTTGACATTTAGTCTTTTTTTTATCTGTCATCGTTATATTCTTAAATTGACTTTAAAAGCTGTATACGCACTATGCGGCTACCCGCATAGTGCGTATGAGCTCTAAGAAATGATGTCAATTAGCCCCTAAAAAGTATGAACAAGGACATTGGTGTCAAAAATATAGAATTAAAGTACGTAATTAAATTATGAAATGAAATGATATTTATATCTGTAAGTAGATCTTTCCAGATACATGTCATTTTTTTAAACTAAATAGCGTTCCCAACGTGACTGATTCCTGAGAAGAAATTTCTTCTCAGAGACCATCATCCCTGGGTCATGGCCTCTTTTAAAGCCCACATATAAGATTGTATTAAGGTAAACGCAGGTATTAACGACCCCCTTAAGGGAATTTTAAAATCAACCAATTTTTTTTAGTATACTGGTTCCTCTAAACATGAATAGTTTAATTTTATATGCTAGTGTTATGTATAAAAAATGTATTTACTGAATCAAATACATTTAAATATAGGATTATCTTGTAAAAAATAATTTTCAAAGTGACTTAGTCGATTGTTGCCATTACCGACCCATAAAAACGGCTGTGAAGCTATTAACGATTTTTATGCAGCTATTCCCGATCGTGTATGAGAGGTGGCCTTTTTCCAGCAATGGAATGTATTTAAGCTAGTGATGATGATGATTGAAACAAAGTAAAAATGCAAATACTTATTCTTTTTTATTATTATGGTTCATTTTCATTTCTTATTAAATACATTTTTAATTATTTAAATATAAAAAAACATTTAAACATAAAGAAAACAGTAGCCCACCGGTATCGGGAACAGAGTCTAAGGGTCAGGGAGAGGAATCGCCTAAAAATGCGCGCCGTGTCCAGAAGTGCTGCTTTCTGAATCAAACCCTTGATCCAGCTGCCTAACGAGAGCCTCTTTAGGTATTAGTCAAGGCTCTTTGCTAATAAGCCATTGGCAGACACGACTATCGGCACAATGATTTCTTAGTCCACATCCCACATGTCGACAACCTCGCGAGCCAAGTAAAGATACTTGATTTTCTTATCTTTTTCGGCTTTCACGAGGTTCCCGTCATGTGGGACCGTTATGTCAACATTGCAAAGCATTGCGCGCCTCTCGGTTCGATCCATCACCACTATATTAGGCTTATTAGCCATGATAGTCCTTTCAGTGATGATGGATCGATCCCAATACAATGTAATATGACCATTTTCGAGAACTGGGTCGGGCACATACCTGTAGTACGGCACTTCCGATTCCACGAGGTTGTATTTTAGTGCAAGTTGCTGATGGATAACCCTGGCCACAAGGTTGTGTCTATGCAAGTACTCTTCGGTAGCTAAGCGAGAACACCCAGAAAATATGTGTCGGATTGATTCTCCTGGACGGTGGCATGCCCGACAGATGTCAACCGTGCCATCCTTCACAATAAATCTCCAGTAGTGTCTCGTCATAACAACTTCATCCATAATTGCACAGACAAAACCTTCGGTTTCCCTAAAGAGATCACCGAAACGTAGCCAGGACACGGACGCTAACTGGTCTACATCAGGCCCATAAAGGGCCCGGAAAAAGCGTCCGTGAAGCTCCTTGCTCTGCCACACTTCCTTGCGATCGTTAGTGTCAAGCACTACAGGTTTGCGCTAGTTCTCTTTCGCCAAAGAGAGCGGTGTGAGGCCTTTGCAAACCGCAACCACATCTCGATGCATCCCCACGTCGGCTTTTAGGAAATATTATCTGAGACTATATATCTCGCGATTGTGGAGAGACTTGCCATTTAAAAAGCCTCGACCCCCACATTTTCGCGGGATATACAGTCTCATAACCGACGATCGTGGGTGATGCATTCGATATGCGGTCAGCAGTGTGCGAACCCTCTTATCCAGGGTGTCAAGCTCTGTTTGAGTCCATTTGAGTATGCCGAAGGAGTACATCAAGACTGGCATGACCCAACCGTTGAAGGCGCGTTTGTTCCCGCCCGACAAAAGACTATTGAATACTTTTTTTAGGTGGCCAAAGAAACGCTCCCTCAACGATTGCTTCACATCAGCAGTGTTAATGTCCAACGCCTCTGACATACCCAAATACATCTAGGTTTCGATTGGAGAGAGGGCTCTACGGTTTATGGAATCCGAATATAAATTTGTCCACACCAAAATCCATCCTGATAGCGCTACTGAAGGTTTCAGTTACCTTTAGTAGCTCCATCAGTTGTAAATTGTTGGGGGCAAAGAGCTTAAGCTCATCCATGTAAAGAAGAACCTGACCTCCTCTCTTCAATCGATAGCCTAGACCTGAATTCTCCAGCAGTGTGCTTAGAGGATTCAAGGCTAAGCAGAACCAAAGTGGACTCAAACTGCCACCCTGGAATATGGCTTGCTCAATCCCAATCGGCTCGCTGTTCCTCTAAATCTGTTGACATCCTGGATAGCGAAAAACCGTCCTCCACTGCCCCATACACGTCCTCAGGAAGGCGCGTAGAGTTGGATGGTTTCGGAGGCATTATTGCAATGTCTGCATAAGTCAGTCTGTTGATTCGGATCTTTAATTATAAACTTTCTGTAGTTACGTGTGGCTTCTATTTGATCCTGTATGACCAACTTAAAACCCTCGGTTGCAGGAAACAATTCGCCTCGTGGAGTCATTCTTTCGACTTAATTTTATCGACGTGTGTCTGGCTCAGATAGGTTTATTTATTTATTTATTTTGGTTGTTTTGGTTTTTGGTTGTGGTTGGTTTTGGTTTTTTTTTTTTTTTTTTTGTTTTTTTTTTTTTTTTTTTTTTTATTATTATTATTATTATTATATTATTATCGTTATTTTTAATAAAACAAACTAGGTAGTACTTTTGTGGCTCCATACTTCTGGAAAAAAATATAACTGTATGCTTTATGTTGTTTTAGCCAAGAAGTAGCATTTATTGATAGGTACCTATTATGTCATAAAAGTAGGTGAGAAAGTAAATAATCTTTATACGATCGGTAATAGCTTCTTACACTTGCTATTGCCGACCCTAGTGGGTCGGTAATAAAGTATGGAATTATAAACATAAATTGTATTACCGACTCATAAAAAAATAGTTATTTTAATTCAATTGACCTTCGGACTATAAAATAGATTATAATTGTTTAATATCACAAAAAATATAAACATTATGCACACGGTTTAAACACAAAAACAATGATTTATTATTGTAACTATTCAATATCGATCCTCGAAAAATATCAAAACTTTGGTTATATTGACAACGCTAAAAGGTAACAACTAGACAAAATAGTTTGGTCGTTAATAGATTTTTATAAAGTCTGATAGCTTAGATTTAAACTGGTCCATAAAAATACTTGTGTAAGTGTGATTTATTAACATAAAAGAAAAATAAAACTAAAAGTTACGTTGCTGCCATTGCCGACTTAAGGGTCGTTGATAGCTGCCACGACTAAAACTGATGCAGCTAACACCGTCCCATTTTAATTTACAGTTTTATCGTTTCAAATTACTTTTCATTAATAAAATGTCATGATAAATCAAGAGTTGACACTTAAATGAATACATTTAGTAATATAAGATAAAGTATAGACGTCATTTGTTTGTATAAATGTCTTAAATAGAAAAGTCACGTACTTACTTGAAGGAACAAGGGAACAGTACGACAAGTCCTGCGTCCACGCTGCTTCGCAGTAATTGACGTATTTTATCTCTTCTTTGCACAGCTACTCACTCTAACGTAAAAGTATACGATGCTCAAGGAATAAACGCGTGTGTAACTGTGCCTACCTATAGCTAGAATTGTTCTGGAAACGTAAAAATTTCGAGTTACTTTTATAGGTCGGTAATACCTGCAGATTTTCGATGGGTCGTTGATAGCTGCGTTTACCTTAATTCATTATGCGAGTCTAACGATTCAGGGCAAAGTCTAGAAAAGCCTTTTGAAGAAAAAAACAAATTAGCTTTAAGTTGACCTGTTCCGACAGACGGCATGCATGCTTCAGTCATCGTGTAGCTCAAACCAATTTCAGGGAGCTCGTAGCAGTAATGTTAAAAAACGCCACTAGTTTGGGCACTCATTCTTCCTCCCCTATTCCGAATTAAAGAAATTCCACCTACAAATAAAAAGTCTGTCACAAACTTCTAAAAACTGGCAGTCAAGAAAGTTTATTCCGGATTATAAATCATTGGGAAGCACGCGTAGTTTCAATAGACTAAGAACTAGCTGTTTTTGACGCCCCCTTTTTAGGAACGGTGGTACGTTTGAATGAGTTTTTGTACTAAATATTTAGGGGTAAAGTGGTAATAATACTGGTTAGATTAGGTTGGTAGGTAGAAGTTACTGAGCTTACTTCCAGGCTAAATCTTGACTAATATTAAGAGGTAAAAGAACATTGGGAACCTTATATTACCGCTAATGACAATTTTTTAGCTTTTCATGTTTAAGTCTAAAATTTTAATTTCACCAAATAGTCTTCAGTTACTCGAGAATTAAAACAAACCGAATAAAACACGTTTTGTATAAATATGTTTTGTGTAACTATTAGGTACACTGTAGGATACTGGTACCGGTAGGGCTATGCTCGGAGAGTCTCTGAAGGATAGAATTCGAAATGAATATATCTGACAGAGCACCAATATCATCGACGATCCTTTGAGCTAGGATTGGCAAGCTGAAGTGGAGAGCGCGCCTTGAAAAAGCAAGTATCGGAGGCCCTCCGGCTGGATACGGCAAGCTGAAGACATGGTGCTGAATCGCTCATTAGGGGCAGCACAAGTCCAGCCGTGGACGAGTGGGCTGATGATGATGAAGTACTTTTGTATTAAAACGACCAGATAAATAATATTATTTTTTCACTTTATTTTTGTTTAATTATGTTTTGTGTAAGTATAGTTACATAATATGATATGTAGTTAAAAAAAAAAAAGTTAAAGCACTTATTCATTAATATATTGTTTTAAAAAGTTTTAGTCACACATTTGGTAAAAGTAAGTCTAAGAGTTGCACACAAAAACTGAATAAGTAGATAGATACTGACTCTTCAAAAGCCCGTATATTGGCTGACTTATCGAGATATTTTATTGAACGTTCACTTAGGAGTAATCTGACATAATCTTGAACGGCTTATGGTTAAATGGCTATCTTAAGTGGTATTTAACAATAAAGTCGAAAGAAAAGAATTTCCAAAACGTATATATGGCACCTTTTTTGCCATATAAGACACATAGCCGGGGAAACTCTATATACAACACTATATAGGGCCAGCCTATTGCTATCAATCGGGCACGAATTCAGACTCCAGTCTGCTACCGAGAAGTTCCAGATGGAAAAACTCAATAACACTTTGTCCTACCCGGGGATCGAACTCAGGACCACTAGCGCAACGAGGCAGTCTACAGGTACCTACACCTCTGTCTAACCCTTTGAGGATTATAGGCGTGATGTTATGTTATGTTAAAATTTATTGTAGTACCTATATACTTTTGTACTTCTTGTAGAAGAAAGTATACACAACTTCGATCTTTGAAACATTCGAGTAAGTCCGTATTGATTGTGCGACGAGTTTCGCTTCACAAATCAAACAAAAAGTACCTTCTCGTTCATAGAGAAGTACTTTGTACTCAGATCAGGGACTGCCCCTTCGCAGATATCTCCGGTAATTGAATTAAACACGGCTAATGGGATGGAGGCTCTCGATCACAAAGAGCTTCTTTCAAATAATCTCGAGGATATGTCGGATCATTTGGGGAATTTTAATAAAAGAGTTTTCTTGAACACTCAAAAGGACGAATAAGTAGGGAAGTTAACATATGTGGTATATAAGGATGTACAGTATCAATTTTGAATCGGTGCATTTTTATACATACATACATAAACTCACGCCTTTTTCCCATGGGGGTAGGCAGAAACTACACAGCGCCATATGCTACGATTCTTACGTACTTCTTTTGCTTCGTTTACATTCATACATGTTGTCATACACACACGCCGGTTGCGAGTACTACGCACCTGACCTTTCTGAAGAACCTCACCAATAAGGTCTATGTCCTTCTAGGGCGTCCACTCCCGGCGTTCCCTCTTACATCTGCCTTGTAAATACCTATCGTTAGTCGCCTTTCATCCATTCATCATTTGCATTTTTATGATATTCATCATAACCAAATAGTTACATAGATATACGTTATGAAGAACAAAATAAAACCACAACATATCAGCCCATTCGTTCGGCCATGGATAACCACACACACTCCCGCACACGCACATACCTACACACAAATACGATTAAAACATCCCACTCTTTTTGATCGAGAATTAATTTATAAACAAGTAATTTTCGCATTGTTGGTTTCATTCACTCAGCGAAATGAGCTTAAAGCAAAGACAAAGAAAAAAGTCTAGATTTTAAGTAATAAGTAGCTATTAAAACATGGTGACAAAAGACTGGTGGGATGATACCTGCTGCTAAGCGGTTTGTCTCGTTGTTTATACCGCGTACGTTGAAGGACTGGAACAACCTGCCTGCTGCGGTCTTCCTGTCCGAGTAAAGGCTAGAGTGCATAGGCTCCTAATTAATAAACTAGTGCGCTTCACTATCATTGATTGCATCACTGCTTACCATCAGGTGGGATTGCAGTCGAGCACTAGTTTATAAAATTAAAAAAAAACTATGCTTGTATTTCAAGCATAGTGTTGTAACGATCATGTCAATAGACTATGACAAAAATATTGAGCCTGACAAAAGTAAGATAAGATAATTAATATTTGTTCAAACATAAGTTTACACACATGGCATGCAAGACTAACATTAAATTATACTTACCACAGTTTTCATGTTTTGCCTTAACGACGTACAAATATTTTTATTGGTAGGTTTATCCATTATTCAACACAATTCAAATGTTAGATTAAAATTAAATGAATTAAATTAAAAATAAATAAAAGGATTTTAAAAAACTAATCACCGTCTGCCCGTTTTTTCCTAACTATGTTGGGGTCGGCTTCCAGTTTTACCAGAAGTAGCTGAATACTATTACCGGATCAACGTGCTTTCCGAGGCCCGGAGGAGTATTGCTATGTAAAGAATGGTAAACCCATTCTAGGACCAACCTCGTCAGCGTAGTTTAACCTTCAATCGGCTCATGTAAGGCTGTCAGTACTTTAAGCTACAAGTCTATAAATAATAATGTACTTTGTCAGAGAACACCCCTTCCCTTCCTGGAAAGCCTTCGTGAAGTTTTAATATACCCGCTAATATTAACGTTCCATCAAAGATATTTTTTTCTCAGAAATCAAGAAAAGAAAAAATTTGGAACGTTTATTAGGAAAATCATCAATCATCATTATTATCTAAAGGCTTCATTGAACGTAAATAGTCGTTTTTCCGTTTTGTTTAGGATGACTTTGAATAAATGTAACAAAATGAAATGGGACCTTTAGTAACAGTAACATAGTAATTATAAACTTTTTTTCTACAATATATATCGTTAAAAACAATTACGTGATTATCGTTTTTAAATGGTCCATTGACGTTATTATCTTCATTTAAGTACGAATTATCGGTATTCCAGAAAAAATCATAATATGCTAAATAAATAAGAAAAACTAAAGTATAAAAATATCTCGTCCGACTCATGGCAGTACTCAATAATCGTCATCGAGTACTCATGTTATTAAACGTTGCCGTTCATAGCGGTCTTTAACTTAATTAGTTACCTATTGTCCCTATTTTCTAGTGAATATCGTTTTTCGTAACACTGTTAAAAGTTCAATAATATTACATTTGATATGTTCTATATTGTTTTGACAACACATAGTGTGTATACTTATATGTCACATTTATTCAAGTTCACTCTGTATAGTAATTCTCATTTTTACTTTTCATATAAATGATGTAGGTATAATAGGTACCTACTACATGTGGGAACTTGTTATTTTCCATAATTTTGTATGAACCATTACGTTGGTTGTCCTTTAAAAGCAATAATATAAAATACTGAATTATTTCACACTCAATATACTCGTAACATTACGCCTGAAATCCCCGACGGATTGGGTAGAAGAGTATTAGGTATCCATAGTACACCAGTCATTTTTCCAGTTAAGTTTTAGTACCATACAATAGAAAAGGCGAGCTTATTGCGATTCATCAGGCACAATTCCAGAGTCTGGAGGCTGCTACTGAGAAAATCCAAACGAAAAAACTCTACAACTAAAAACATTCTACTGAGTAATCATCTGAATTAACAAATCGAGGAAAAAAAATGTATGTGCAAGTATGTTTTTAGGAAAGCAAACGCCCTAACTCTTAACGTCCACGTGATCAATAAAAACTCTATCGCACAATAAACAAACATCATTCCCTTAAATAAATATTTGTTTCTTTTCAATCTAAACAGAAAAATATTTACTTTTAACTCTGAAAACGAATTGTTCGCCGAAGAAATTCATTATTTACGTAGGAGTGGTCGCCATGACAACGTCCCACAATCCCTTAAACTTGGCCACTTCTCTATTCGCGAAACCTTCACAAAAGGACTCCTACAATGCATTGTTGTTCTTTGTTTTTTGTTTTACAATTAGAGGGTTTTATTATGTTTCTCGCTTGTAATTAATAAAACAATTGAATTGGATTCCTTTTGATAACATTTTTTTATTTTTGTCGTTCGTGTTGATGTTTAACTTTTGAGGCTGGAGTTGGTGTTTTGGAAAACCAATTTGTCAGGTGCGTAGTACTTTAAACGATCTGCGTGTAAGTATCAGAAGTATGAACGCTTGTGTTATGGGTACTAAACAGCTGATAAACATACTTATACCTACATTTCTAAATACACACATAGTAGATTAAAACTCAGACACAGCACATATGATCGTGTTCATCACACAAACATTTGTCCTGGGTTGGAATCGTACCCACGACCTCTGGGAGAGCAGTCAGGGGCACTAACAACAGGCCAGTCAAAACGACATATATGCCATGTGTGTGCAACATGAAACCGGCCTCCCCTATCCATACTATGTCAAATGCTGCTCAGTCGACACTCAAAGTCACCTAAAACAACATGACAGTAAATAGATAAAACCGTCATCACAATATAATTACAAAAGCATTCCGTGAATACTTGCAATGCTCGCGCGAATACATATCTGGCGTGACGCCGCATAACTTCGCTATGAAAGGGTTGAGACTACACAAACGCGCCCAAATGCTCGGATTTATACTTGTATTGCAGATATGTTTTAGTAGGCAAATTGTACCGTAACTTATTTCATTTCTATTTTTAATAATGGGCCATTTGACAACATTTTAGCCCCTCATCTTGGGTAACAAGAAAATATTAGACGCATATTTTTTTCTTTTTCAAATTGATGGAAAACTGCTTGGATTAAGCGCATTTAAGTTGAGGAGTGGGGGCTTGTAACGTCATTAGCTAGCATAAACTGTACTGGCTAGTGACGTCATGCGACATTTTAACTCGATGTATCGCCGTTATTTTTTGATTACGTGAAAAAAGAAAAAATACATATCGAATATTTTCTTGTAACCTAGATGAGGGACTTTGTCAAATAGCCCGCTATATGGGTGTATGTAATTCTGTAGTTAAGCGCATTATAGTTGTTGAATGTAAATTCAGTGTTATAGTTTGGATTTAACAATTTAATGTTTTGTTCATCCCCTTATTTAATTGTAATAGTAGGTACCTATACCTTAACGGTGTATTTTTACCCTTTCCCCAGTTTGTAGTAAACATAGTATAAAGGCCGAGAAACTCTTATTGGTTTAAGTGATAATAGTTATCATTATACTATTGCTAGGCAGTGTGTGCAGACCTCACTTTAATATTTATTTATTTATTTTATTTTTAGGAAGGCTTACTGACTAACAATCTAGTGAATGAAGAATATAATATTTTAAAAAATAGATAATAACTAGCCAATAGTTAAAAAAAAAAGTCGATAAAGAAGACTGCACAAAGCAACAACAACAATATGCAGCGCAATATGCTAGTAACTTCCACTTAAACTGCATTAGGCTGTTTATTGATAGTGGGGTGGGTTTTCTTAACTCATGTAACTTAATAAATAAACTGTCGAATTTCCTAAAATAAATAAATTGTAAATACTCTGGTATGTAAAGTATGATCGCAGTTCACAGAAATGCAATATGGGTTGGCTGTTAATACGGTCGACGCGCGACGGTGAGTGGTGTAGATAAGCCCCCGTTTCTAGATAAATATGGAGACTCATCTACATTGCCCATAACGGCTATAGCCTATGCATGTTACACGTATGTGCACTGTGGATAGGCTGTAAATGTTCGATCTTGTGTGATGAGTCGTTCTATAGATTCATTTTCAACCAGTAAGTGTCCACACCTTCTTGTTGTAGATCCGCGACAAAAGACAATCGTTAGGATGCCATGCTACTTTATCAAATGAAAGATGGTCTTAAAAAAAATGTACCTACAAAAGATTTGCCGTTAAATAGGTACAGGTTGTTGACAAATACAGACTTTATTAAATTTATGGACAAAGTTGGTGGATTTTGGGGCGGATGTTTCGGTATTTGACTATTTGACCACTCTGAGAAGAAACACCGAAAGAAACTCAGAGGTTAGTCTCTTTTAAAGTCGACAAATTATCTTAGTCAGATCATGTGAGAACTAGTCATAGTACATAGTAGTTTATTGTTAAGGAACTCTACATACAAATTAAACATATTGCAGATAACAACTTATGTACAGACGGCAGCACATCAACCTACCCCAATGTGTCAAATTTCTTTGATCGTTTTTCAACTTTATGTCAAACAGAATAAGGTTCATATTCAATTGGGAAATTTGACACATTGGGGTAACTTGATGTGCTGGCGTCTGTACTATGCATATTAGTACCTGCGATAATTATGATATTAATGATTGTGGGATCAGTGGGATGGTGAGTGAGATCATTTTGACACTGACGACATCCACGTGTAGTTAAATTTTATTATTATTGTTATATGCTCTGTTCGGCATCTTACCGCAATCTATATGAAAAAAAAATGAGCATATGAAGTATGGAATTAAAAATACTTAGGTACCAGCCACAAAATCGTATAATAAAAAGCGTGTAAAGTTCAAAGATGGCGCCACTAGAGCTCCACAAAGTGAGAGGTGTTGGCCGCTCGCCAACGAACATAATAACTTCTCTTTGACCCACGAGCACCATACACGCTGCCGTCTTACGCTTTTCAAGGGTAAACATATATAAATAACAAAATGTACACACATGTATGTGTATAAAAAGGTGTATTAGTGATTTTTCACGACTATGGTAAAAAGCGCGCGTGAACACGACGTCCATCATCTAGGGTCCATGCACATGGGGGGCGGCGGACGTCCCCGTGTCCGTCGCCCCTGGACCCTTTCAGTGGGGCTGGAAGAGGGCGTTGTCCGCCCTCCGCCTGCGCCCGGTGCGTTTGCTGCGGGCCGGGTGAGTGGAGTTAATCTCCCTTTCCCTTTCCGCAGCCTCCTTCTGCGAGAAACCGTTTCGCAGAAGGAAACCGCCGAGTCCCAGGACACGACGCTGCCGACCATCTTCTCGACCACGGCCGGCAGCGACAAGTCACTAAGAATAGAACCCCCTAGACCAACGCGACAATCCTGACTATGAACATTTTTTTAGTTCCTCACTCAAACAACTCCAACATAATATCTGACTAAGTTATAAATCCTTCCAGTTTTCTTCCACATTTGTATATTTTCATACATTATGTACATAGGTAGGTAACGTATGAGATTTTCATATCATATTATGCAGAATCCAAACGTCAGATATTTGAGGAGGGTAGATTGAACCGTCTCCCGAGACGTTTTCCCTAATAGTTTATATACTCACACTTATTCCTCTCGCGTCTATAGGGATTGAGTCTACATGATACTGTTTGCGTTGAGTTACAATGTATCAATCAAGTCGACCACTTCATCACAGTTTCCTAGTTTAGCGATTGTGGTTTTTCACACTATTTTTAGTAATGTAGACAACTTCTAAATATCGAATGAATACCTAATTAATTTATCAGGTACAGGGTTATTTGTATAACACCAACAACCTTGCAGGAGTAGATTACTGACATCATAAACAACAACATTTTGTTCTACGACTTTTTCGAAAACAGACAAAAAAAAATCAACTCTCCTTACAGTTGATCGAGTTTTGTATGGAGAGTTGATTTTTTTTTATGTCGAAGAACAAATAATGTTGTTGTTTATGATGTTAGTAATCTACTCCCGCAAGGTTGTTGGTGTTTTACAAATAACCCTGTATATGTATGTATTAAGAAACATGTAAGTTTGATTTATCAGTTGTCTAGTGCTCATAGAAGGGGTTGTGGATGTCAAATAAGTGGTAGTTCCCTATGAAACGATGATAGATGCACCTACTTAGGCAATCCCAATATAGTTGGAGTTAGGGTCACAGTAACAGTTGATGATGTACAGACGCCAGCACATCAAGTTACCCCAATGTGTCATTTTTTCCCAATTAAATATGATCCTTATTCTGTTGGACATAAAGTTGAAAAACGATCAAAGAAATTTGACACTTTGGGGTAACTTGATGTGCTGGCGTCTGTACAAGGTTATTTAGAAGTTATTCATCCCAAATAAAAAGAGAAGAGAATAGTAGTAAATAGTTCGATAAACACATTCAAATAAAATATTATGATTGAATTTACTTATCAAACAAGTATATTATATAAAACCAATATCAAATGTTATCCAAATATCACTAGTGTAATACAATAAAATTGTACTTAATACAAGAAAATTTGATCAGTCATACGACTGGAAGAGTTATTGTTGTTTATTTTCAATAAAAAATATACAAACTAAGGAATATAGATAAGATATCGTTTTTGATATTATAGGCAACGACAGGTTCCATATTGATATCGAGTTTTATTGAAGACGAGTGCTATTTGTTTTCGTTTCAAGTACAAGAAGGGCTTTAATATTTTCGTGGGTGTGTCCATGGCATCACAGCGGGCCCTATCAGAATAACAGCACAGCGGTATTTTTTAAAAAACAATAAATACTGAATCAGCCAACGAAATTTTAAATAAAATAAATATAAAGTCACGCCTGTAATCCTTGAAGGGCTAGGTAGAGATGTAGGACACCCACATTTCACCCGTTTCTGGGTACCTACAATCATTCCCTCAAATACCTCATCCTTCGCTTTTTATCAGGCCAGATTGAGGCAAGAAATGGGAACTATGTCAGTGAGGGTTTTATTTAGCCTGAACGTAAAGACAGATTCACCTTTAATCAGTTAATCTATAGTGCACTGTTCAATTGAAGTGAATTAAATAAAGCCTCTTTGAAAATGTAAACAACTCTCTGCCATAGTCTATTCAAAAATTAAAAGCAAGTAAGTATCAAAATAGCAACGAAACAAAATAAATTGAATGATTCCTAAATAACTTCAATAAGAACAACTTCTTAATTGGCCAATAATTAACTGAGAGTTTTAACCTTTAACACAAGATATTATTTATATAAGTGTTTTGTGTTCCAAAAACCTTAAGTGGCGTTTAAGAGATACTTGTACTTCTAAATGATGGTTGAGAGAAAAAGATATTTATAAATTGAGTCATGAAACATTATCGTGGTTTTGTTTTCTTGATTTTTTCTATTGATATTAAATGAGAACACCTTTTTTTTTGCATTGTATTTTTTACTTGCAATTAAACTTTTTATTTTATTTATCTTTTTCTATTTTTTAACATTGCCTTGTTAGACATTATTTGCATAGTTAATACTTAGATATCTGGCAAATTGTGCGCATGAGTTTTTATTTTTGCAAACGCACTCATGCTGGAGCTATTCCTAGTGTTGAACAACGTTTTCTAAAAATGAAAGAAATAAATACTGCGATGTGGTAAGTATCAGAGGGTTTACATTCTCAGTCTTAATCTGTAAACAATAATAATGTCTAATTAAACTAACTTTTTTAAAGTTTTTGAGATCGATTGTCGCGGAGATGAGATTGCAACTAGGTTTTAAACTTGTATTTTAAGGTGTTAACTATACTTACCGTAATAATAAATTTAAAGCAAGCTTTCGATATATTAACACCTACTACTTCAGATGACAGTATAATGTGAGTAGGTGAGAAATGAAATATGATGATTAAAATACCTTCGTAACATATAAGGTACCTATTATCTTCTATCGTTTAATTTGATCATGGAACTAATATAGCAAAGCTGTTAAAACGGTAGGATATAACGTGGTCGGCTGAGACCCTACTTTAATCGAATCCGCGCTGATTTATGCAAAGCGATGAGTTATGTCCTTACGTATAACCTGAGGCTGCAGGTCTAAGGTAACTCTGGTGAACGTCCATCATGCCTTTGTTGTTAAACAAAGGGGTTTCCATACTTGGTTTTAAGTGAATGCCTTTAAAAATAGTGGGCTTTTGAAAGAGATTTTAAAGTCTCCCTTAGTGACCTGAGATATCTATATCATACTTAAATTATGCCTTAACGAGGCTCTAACCACTAGACCATCGCAACATAGTCTAATTAACAAAGGCTTACTTAGTTCGGTCTATGTTTACTCAAACGAAAATATAGTTTTTCAATTCAAAGTAGTTTATATTCGATTTTTGATGGCAATAACTGGCGAAATTTGGGTGTAAGTAATACAGTATGCCTCTGTTTATCCCTTCGAAGATTATGGGCGTGGTATTATGTTGTGAATTTTATTTTAAAAAACGAAGGCAATATGTTACTAATTAGTCAAAGAAAAACTTACAATGCATAAATAGATTCTCTACACAAAAAAGAATGACCATCTTAATTAACTTCTCCAGTACTTCTTAACATCGAAGGCAACACGAAAGCAAAGCAATCCTATACATTAACCTGTATTCAAGCGCTACCCTTCCAAGGTATCCGCTGTATAAATCGGCTTCAAGCGGCTGAATATTGAAATGTAGTCCAAAGGAAAAGCCTGTATATCTTCATCCACAAAAGCTTCATGATGCTAATAAATTTGGTTAACGAACTAATAGGGTTGTTGGATTCAAGCTGGTTTTGTATGGCGAACTATTGTAAACCTGACCCTTACTATTATATTGGAGAGGAGTAATTAACTGTGTGGCCTGAGTTTCAATGGAAATGCTTTTGTTAAGTCCCAATGATTGGGATGTTTTCTTAGCTACAAGAAAGACACGGAACGTTGGTTTTGTCAAGTAGGCATACCTATACGAGTATGTGTAACAATAGATCATTATAATGAATGTAAACCAAGTGTTTAGAAAATTAATCGTAAAGTCAACAAAGAGGGGGAACAAAGAAATGTTACAGACATGTTTACAGTTAAAACACTTAACCCTCCCTTTGGGCTTCGCCGTAGTCGGGTAAAAAGCGAAGGTAAACCCCTCTGGTCTTCTCTTTGACGTAACTACATAACATATTTAAGACAAAAGAGGTGTAAAAACATGCCCAGTAAAATTATCTAACAAAATTTCTTAGGGGTCATGATACCTAACCACAAATATAACGAGATGGGATGTCTGATAGTTATTAGATTGCCCCACATTTAGATTGCCCCACATTGCCACAAAACCATGGCGGCAAATGTGAGCGTCACGTTCGCAGGACCAATACCCAAATTTAAAATTTAGCACAGTAAAACGTTTGAACTTTTTGTACCCTAAACAAGACATTGAGACACCTCTAAAGGCAAGAACACCCGAAGACTTACCTAGTGCTTAATTTGTAAAAGTATATAGGTACTCGATTTTCAATACAATTGTAAGTGCCAAATAAGCGGTAACATTAATCATCAAATGATAGTGCTCATCACACAAACATTTGTCTTGGGTGGGAATCGAACCCACGACCACCACAAAGCCGTTAAAGCCACTAACCACTAGATAATCAGTCAATAAGTAAGCTGAAAAAAAATAAAATAAAGAAAAAGTATTGTTTTCTCTAAAATTGCGTACATTAAGTAAACTAAGCAGGCCCCAGTAAGTTACAAAAGTACTTAAGTTGGAACTGTCTCGCTCCTTTCCTTAACCTAACCTAAAAAAATAATGAAATAAGTACTATACATACACCCCTATTATTTAATTAGTACAAAATTGGCTGTATCCGTACCTGTTACTGATCATATTTGCGTAATCAAAAGTAAAAAAAACGAAGTTCAATTTTTAAATGTGCCACTATTTAGTTAAACTTAAATAACGAAAACAGCTGTGGAGGCGGGACATGTTTGAGCGAGATCACGCGAACGTGAGCGAGAGATGACGATTAATGAATACTACGAGTACTATGTCATGAATAGCGTGTACAATATTTCCATAAATTGGGTGACTTTTTGGGATATCAACAAACGCTAATAACTTTGCTGTTTATAAATATTATTGATTGATACTTTACAAATATAATGAGAAGACCGCCTAGAATAAACCCTTTAAGTATTTGTGCTAATTAAAAATTAGTGGTGTAATCATCTATCTATTTTTTTTTGTCTCACAATCTTAAACCACTTACAATTATCCACAAATGTAATACATAGTACCTACCTACCTGTGATACAAGTTTGGTAGTAAAACGTCTTTCGGATATTTCGGAGAATAGAATTTCACTAGTAAGAGAGTAATTCCATTAAAATACAATCTCAATAATACCAGCAGTGGTTGACGGGAGTAAAAAATCTAAATCGAAGATGTTAGGGCTGCCCCACACAAAATGCAAAAAACAATTACATGTCAGCGGGGCTATATTGGCTATCTTGTCATTGCAAGTGATCTGCAGGCGTCCAGTCCCACACCGAACTTTGATAACAACTGAGAGTTTACAAAAATATGCTATAATAATAATAATAATAAATCATTTATTTGCGTAAAACATGGTGTTAAACAAAATATAAAGTACAAACATGTTCAGCTAGGTTAAATCAAATCAAATCAAAAGTCATTTATTCAAATTAGGCTGAGGATCAGCACTTTTTGAACGTCAAAAATTACATAAGACAGTCCCCCAAAACGCCCGCCCTTCGCCACTTCCTAGTGTTTTTGCTGGGAAGAAGAAGTGGCGGAACAAACTCCCCAGCAACACGTCTTACAACATAGCATGCAAAAATTTGAGGTTTGGACCAGAAATGTAAAGCTTTTTGTATTACACTAACATTTCTGATCTATAAATTATTTTATATAGTAAAAACAACTATCACTTAACCACTTGTGTGAAGTGGTTTGGCATCTTATTATAGATTCGCACACACAGAGCTAGGCAGTTTTTGTTGTATTTAGTAAGTCTTGGCAAATCATTAAGTACTAATTTATAAGGATCTCGCCTGCTCCGAGGGCATACATCTTTTGCTGTCTTAAATAGTTCCTTGTTCTTAGTAACTATTGCAATTTAAGTGGACTTTAGAGTACGGTGACTATCAGACCGGGTATTGTGCGCTTCGACACATCTCCGCGAGTGCGCATGACCTCATCCTAGATACACACTGATGATACCCAATACGAAATTAGCTGTTTGACAGTTCATTGCTCGTTGAACGTTATGCTCAGTGATCATCACTAAAAAATTTCAATGGACGTAGTAACCCTGGCAGGGTGGTTATATTTGTGTTTAATCACAATTGACGTAAAATCCTTCCCGTAAGAAAAAGTAATAGTCGGTAATTGGCAATTAAATTCAGATTAAATTAATCCCGGATTTAATTAAAATACAAGAAATATTGTATCTTCTCCTGAATCAGTCTCATAATTTCAGATATTTTTTAAAACGGCAAAACATCAAAAATAGATAATATTGGTTTTCGTCATCGTCATTTTTGTTCACCAGTAAAATAGTAATATATTTATTGATGATTTTCTATTGCAGTCTACACCTTAGCCGAGTTGAGCAAGTTCTTCAAGTGCCAGCCCTGTGAATGGCTTTGTCAATGTAACCTGGACAATTAGAGAGGGCAGACTGTTATTGCTAGATATTACCTATAACACCCGAGATTTACAGTTGATCAGCGGGGCCATTGCGTATCTCTGATCAAACAGCTAGTTTCATATTGGCTATCATCAGTGTGCATCTAGGGTGACGTCTGATGTGGTAAGGGCGTAGTTTTCTACGAATGACTTACATTTGTTGGATGAAATTGTATGCAAATGTTACATGTTTTTCGTTACGAAACAGCCAAGCCATACATTTTTACTGATATGTAGAATTTGTGAAGTTAGGGTCGGTAGGGTTAGGAAGTGTAGATTCAGAAGCTTTGCTCTACATGAGATCTGATATCTTTTTCCAAGGTCAAACCTTATGGGGTCTTCTTGGCAACATTTTACATGAAATGTTTTGGTGGGTATTTTTGTATGGCCAGTTTAGTTGTGAGTGTATACTAGAAAAAAACCTAGTGTACCACATAACATGTGCTTGCGATGTGAGTATAATGGGTAGTGACTGCTATCGTGTTTAACCGGGGGCCTTTTGGTTATTGCAACATGTTAGCCCCTGGTTGCTAATATACCAGCTACAACAGATAATACATGTTTGTTATTGTAGATACTGTTGCTAAGTTTAAAACTAACTTAGAAATATACCTACACAGTTTCACCTCGAAATATTTTTTGTAAAAAAAATCCTAGCCTAGCCTCAATTAATTGGAAAATAAATAAGAGAGCTGTTATTGACCAGAGGACATTTACTTATCTATTTACTTATTTATTAGCAATTTACCTACTTCGTTTATTTTTTTTTATTTTTTTTACTTATGGTAAGTTGTTATTTTGGCCTGTATAAGTATGTACATATGTAGGAACATTGTATCAATTTTGTGCGATTTATTTTTAGAAAGCCTTTGATGGCAGATTTAATGCCTACTTATTTCAATAGTGTATTTATCAAAAATAATAATATCTATTAGTAGACAGTAATATAATGTTTCTAAAATCTGATGTAATGTAATTTCTAGAATCTGAATTCCTAATGTTTTTATTTGTTGTTGTCTGTATAAGTAGATTCATATAAAATTTATTTTTTTACTTTTGCATGCCGTAAGGTAGGTGTTGGAACTGTTTTAACAATGTTTACAGCTTATTATATACCCACATTCATAGCAAATAAATTATTTCTGATTTCTGATGAAGGATATTACAGGTAGTGGTCTCATTTATGTAGATATTAACAAACCAAGACCATTAGTAGATAGATATTTGTGCTGGTCAGAAATCGAACCTTTATCCCGTGGTGCGTGCGTATCTTCTATTTTATCAACAGTGTTATTGAATGACTAAATTGAGTGTATTATCCTGGAGCAATAAAATAAGTGGTCTATAAAAATAGGAACAAGCAACTAAGTGAACTACTATATTCACCGCGCTTCTCCTAATAGTCCACAATTGCCTGCTCTGGGTTATTCCCTTGCATGAATTATCACAATTGCCAGTGTCCTACTTTGTTCAAACAAAATGCACGGATTGTGAGTGTGACACAATTACGGACGCTGCAAAGCAATTATGTCGTATCTCGAAAAGTGGAAGTTTTCACCACATCTCAAAAACGTTTTCAAATATAGTATTAATATCTTGTGAGCTAGTTGAAGTAACGAGCAGGATTTTGAGAAGCAATGTTTTTTTTATTACAACACAATAGAAAATAATGTTCACTAATACCTATATGATAATATTCTTCAACTTCCACACAACGTATAGTCCCAAGCTAAGAAAAGGTTGTGTTATGGTTACTAAATAACTGACAAACAAATTTATATATTTCTAAATACAAACATTTTACAGATAAATTACATCCAGACACAGAACAAACATTTGTCATGTGTGGGAATCGAACCCATGACCTCGGGCTTAGCAGTCAGGGCCACTAACTACTGGAGCTAGAGGCCAGACAAATTATTCTAAATTAACATAGGTGCATTTTCCATGGCTAAGTTGCAATATTGCTATATTTTGGAAATCAAGACAAATATAAAACAATTGGCTTACGACTTTAAAAAGCGTAACAGCTATAAAATCAACGCAATGTAACCACCATTAAATACAATATTTCAAAACACAACTAAATGACGTTACAAGCTCCCACTCCTCAACTTTGGTGCGCTTAATCTTAGCAGTTTTCCATCAATTTGAAAAAAGAAAAAATATGTTTAATTAGCCCATTTCGGAGTTATTGCATTTTTACAAACTGTTACATCATTGATAAGATAGCATAGATATGGTCAGTTTCTAAACATTTTCTAGATGTGTCAGTGTGGGAACTGACAAAGAGAAACAATGTACAAAAGACTGGAAGCTGCACAGAAAAGTGCCAAAAGATAAACTCAAAAGAAATAGAAACACATGACCACATTCTTTGAACGTGAGCGGTTTGTGTAGAGACAGCAAAAACATTCGGACTACTTTAAGTTTTTCCTTGTAATATAATAATAATACCAGCCTGTTACCGTTTCACTGCAGAGCAAAGGCCTCTTCTTATATAGAGAAGGCATAAACATTGATCACCAGGCTTGCTCAAAATGCTCAAGCTGGGTTGGTGATTTTCGAGAGTCTTATATTCACCCAAAAGTCCATGTTTTCTTTACAGATGTCTAAAATAAACTTATGAAATGAAAAAGTCACACTTGTATTTCCCCGAACTTGTACAACAATTTTGTGCATGAGAGGTAGGCGTCTCACCTCTGTGGGCCATCACGACATTACGAAATTTTCATTTAAGAAATTATTTTTTCATAATTTTTTATAGTACTCGTATCTTTAAAACAAAGTATTGAAGTTTTCATTAGAACTCAGGGGTTTGTAAATTATGTATCAGTTTTAATTACAGTTGGTGTTATATTGTCCATGCCATATTTTTTAAGGTAATAATTGGGAAGCCTTATTTGAGAAGAGTCTTTTGAAACATGCTTATGTTAAAATGAACGGTGATTTCGGTAATTATACAAAATTTTATCATTTCGACATAAATTCATTTAATTAAAATAACTTTTACGTCTTTATTATCTGGATAAGTCTGCCTTTGTACATTAAATGCATAAATTTGAATAAATAAAGTTTAAAGGCACTTTTTTCGCTTGTTTTATAAAATAAACTAACTAACTAGTAGTAGTAGATAGTTCTCGTTACCGTGTGAAAACAGGGATAAAAAGTAGCGTATGGCACTCGGGAATAGTGTAGCTTCCTTTTTATTATTGATAGGCACGCGTTTGACCACTATCTCACCTGATGGTAAGCAATGATGTGGTCGAAGATGAAGCACGCTTGCCTAGAAGCCACCTGTTCACTCTTGACCTAAAGATCCCTAGGTTGTAGCCATCAGGAAACACCGACTCCGGCATGGAATTCAACACCTTAGCTGTACGCACAATGAATGTCCTAACTGTGAAAGTATTTCTCAAATCGGTCCAGTTTATCCGTTACATACAAACATAGACACCATACAACTGTTGTAGCATCAGTCGCATACCATCACATGTCGATATGATAAACAAAATACTGGCATTAAAAAAAATTGGAAACTCGAAATAAGCCGTTTTGTAAAGCCACTCCTCATTTGTAGCTTTAATTAATCTTTCAGTGTGAACATTTTTCGTGTGAAATATTCGGTATTGCTTTTTGTGTGCGTTATTGGAAAACTATAAATTACGCCTGTGTAAAGAGTTGGTTTAAAAATGCCACTTGTTTCTTTTATTATTTTAATTAAAACTGCTTAAGGGCTAATTACAATAACTACTGTGGTAGAGTCAGACATTTATGTATATAATTTTATTAAATATTATCTTCTATTATCTAACATTCAAGTGTAACTTTAATAAGTAAAGAGATGTAACGAAACGTTAAATAGCAGTTGACGTATTTGACAGTTGAGGCAAACATCAACTGTCAGTGACGTTACCCGGTGACAGCTAGGACACCGAGATGAAGACAGTAACAATTGACGTGCATTACAGACATGATCTCCTTTCTTTGCGACCCAGTCAAATATTATTTATTTATTTATTTATTATTACACACACATGTTAACATTACAGGTTATTTAGGACCCAATGCGATAGCAAGGTATTATAAAATCTAGCGACACCATACACCATATTAAACTTTATACCTTAATAATTCTAATAAACTAATAACACACTATAGTAATATTACAAAACAGACTGTAGTAATATTTATTACTGTAGTCTGTTTTTTTAACAAACGAGTACCGAACATTTTGACTGCGTTTCTATTGACCCACGTAATGAACTTGTATACGTGGAACATGTAATTTTCGGTACTAGTTTGTTAAAAAAATCAGACTTAAGCAATAGTATTACAGCTGGATTTACCCGGATAACACATAATTCAATAAATATCTCACTTTGCGTTTCTTGGATTTCTTTTGTTTTTTCTAAGAGCTGTTTTATATTAACCAGTTACCCATTTTCGTAGGAACATTAATGAATAAAAGTAAATTATATTGAGACTCTTCTATTAGTAAGCAATGTCGCGTCAAAAGTCTAGTGAATCTGTCGACATTATTCAAAAAGCTGTTTTTTTTCTAAACACCTTTTAATGAACTTCAATTGTATTGATTAACATTTTTTCTATGCCCAAAACTTCAAACAGGATCGACTATTAAATACTGTAAGACAACCACACTACTGACCGTACATTGTGTCTTCTCATAGCAATCTATATGTTTCATGCTCCAACCCTTTGCGTGCTCCACCTTTGTATTCTATCTCCATCTAACACTTGTATCATCCCATTCACTATCTCGCTCTAGCATCGTGATAGTAATGTTTGAGGAAGGAACTCAATGGAGCAAAACAAAAACGTTAGCGGGGACTATTACCGCACTAGAAAAGTTACGTGCTTTTGTCTATACCAATCTTTCCTTCAGTATCGATTGTTGTGCGATTTGTATCGATACTTTATCCAGTTTTGGTAGTTTTTAATGTCACTGTGGACGATGATATTTGTGACAGCAGTGATGGTATACTGCGATCTGGTTTTAACTGTTGTAAAAAAGATTTAAGGCACCGCAACTGCACAGCTGCCGCACAGCGTCGCCTCGAATTTAGGCTACGGCAAGCTGCCAGTGTGCTAACTACGCATCGTGGGCGAGGTGCCAGCTTGCAGTCCGCACGCAGCCCGCGAGGTGCATGCTAGCTATCACCGCGAACACAATTGTTATTTGGTATTTATGATTGAACACGCCTAGGACTTATTTTCATAAAGTCTCTCTTTTGCTGGCGACTCGGAGTCGGCGTGCTGTAAGCGTGCGGTGGACGCGCTGTAAGCACATGATCCGCTCGCTATCGACACGCGGGCTGCGAGTCGAGTTGTATGGTAGTGGCAAGCGCGCTGACTGCTCGCCGTTGGCTTTTTCATATTGACATTGTGAAATATACTGTAATACACACGATTTAATGCCCTGAATTGAATGACAAGTCAATTGCTGATTTGGAGCAATTATTTAATCAAGTGTACTGGCTGGGCATAATATTGTCGATTTTCCATTTTATGATGTGTTCTTGATTCAAACTTTTTTGCTATTCAATTGTATGTATATTTCTCATCTAACGTAATTGTATAATTAGATTCTTATTTTATTGCACAAAAACAAAGAGATTTTAAATACTATGGAGAGGATATGCGAAGACATGCCATAGAAAAACTGGGATCCCAAGTCTCAGTAACGCCATCTAAAGTAATATACCAATATTAGAGCGGCAGCAGCGCGTACTAAATTAAACTCGTAGTCGACTTGTGACCACTCGGACACAATTTTTATCGGATAAAAATTGCCCGATTGCCCGATTTTAGTAAGTATTGAATGTCTTTGCACAACAATCTTTCATTAGAACATTGGCTATGGACCCATATCCAAATGTTGTAAAGAGCCGTGAGCCGTTGCCAGCGAACGCCATGGCCGACGCCGACTGTGATTCGGACTTTTGCGACGACAGTCCAGTGGTGAGTTGTCTTTTGTTTTAATTGACACCCAACTTGCTATCGCTTTTCCTTAATAATACTTGATCCTGTCGGTCGATTCAGTAAAAGTCACGCCGTGAAAACTTGGGTGAAGTGAGCTGTTAATGCCTAGCATTAGTATGGAATGACAGCTCGATTCGCTCTCACTACGCCTTCATTTTCACGCGGTGATTTGACCAGAATCGCACTGTTGTTTTCCCAAGCGTTTTGTTCCAGTCGTGTTGTCAGTCTGTCGGCGTTTCTGTTAGCCGTGGAAGGTATACTTGAATTGTTGTTATCAAGGGTATTGTTAAACCGGCTTCAACAATATTTTATGAAACCGTATTTTATAAAATCGCTTATACCATGACATAATCGTTTCGACTGCCTCGTTGGTCTAGTGGTCGCAAGCGCTACTGCTGTTCATGAGGTCCCGGGTTCGATCCCCGGGTCGGGCAAAGTGTCATTGAGTTTTTCAATCTGGGTTTTCTCAGTAATAGCCCGGAGTCTGGATGTGTGCCCGATGGATGGCAATAAATGATAAATGATATTTATTTTGTAAATAGGTTTTTACAAACACTTTTACACGTCGCCTTTTTGAGTAAATGAGATCGGTATTTCACTATTTGACTACTCTGAGAAGAAACACCGAAAGAAACTCAGAGGTCATAGTCTCTTTTAAAGTCCAGACATTATCTTGGTCAAATCATGTAAGATCCATGCAGATTAGTGTCTGAGATGGTCTTTTGAGGAAAGAACCACACAGAATGAGGGGACCAGATCAGTCAGTGCAAGCATTTGTCAGTAATCGTGAGCTCAACTCGTTACTTGAGGAGCTCCACGTGCCGACGAACAATACCAAAGAAAGAACATTTGGGTTGGTCCCATAAAGAACTTAAACTGCCAAACAAAATGTAAAATAAATAAATTAAATAACTTAAAAAGATTTAGAAACGAAAATCTAAAAAAAAATAAAAACAGAATCCACATAGTCCTTACATTCACAATAAAAAAAAAAAAGAAAAAATATAACATATTTTCAAAGTAAAAATACATGTCAATATACATTCAAATATGTCAACAGTGTAAATAATAACATAAAAACATTTGATAGTATATATAGTGGGCGGGCCTATTATATATATAGTATATATAATAGGCTCGCCCCCTATTACATGGGACTTAAACATAATGGCGAAATGTGGATGTACTACCAGGTACACCTCTGCCTAGCCCTACGGGGATTACAGGCGTGACGATATGTATGTATGTATGTATAATCGTTTCGCAGTCCCGACCTTACATATTATTGTATATCAACAACAGTTTCCATACCCCGTAGTGTAGAACTTCGACAAAACTTTCTCTCGAAATAGTTGTATGGCTAAACAAAGGCATATTGTAATCTGTATTGTACAATAGTCTGGAAATAGTTCATTAATAATATTTTGTCTTATTGAGACTTGTTCACAATGGGCTCAAGTGTAATTATTGTTGATTCTTTAAACTATACAATAATAATAATACTAAGTTTACTATAGTAATTAATAATATCGATGGAAGTTAGGTAAGTGGCTTTTACTTGTATACCTGAATCAGTATAATACGTATGAGTACCAATCGAGACCCGCATGCATGGGTAACTATTATATTAGTTCTAACTTACAAGTACTAACTGCCGGTCAATTCTGTAAAAAATCACCCCAGGAAAACTTGAGTGAAGTGAACTGTCAATGCCTGCATTATAGTATGAAAATACAGTTCAATTTGTCTTCACTTCACCTACATTTACGCGGGGATTTCTACAGATTATGACTGCTGCATTTTAATTTTAACGGACCTACCTATATTAAAGATTAAAGATACCGGGCTAGTATCCGCAACTCCACGTCTAAGCGCGTATTTTGCGTATGGGCTATAATCTACCACGCGGGCCCAGTGCGAATTGGTAGATGTCACATGTCTTCGAACTTTTTGGTTCTAGGACATGCCGGTTTGCTCACGATGTTTTCCTTCACCGTTTTGGAGAGCAGTGGTGATGAAATAAATTACACAAAGTAATGCGCCTGCCTAGGTTTGAACCCACGACTTACTGTTCGTAAGTCGGGGCCGCCACCACTGGGCCACCGCTGCTCTCTACCTACCTATATTTAATTTGAGATACTTATTCTACGTATGCGATCATATTACTTAATTGTAATTCGAGTTTTTCTTACTTATCAAACAGATATGTCGCCGCGGAGTTTATTTGGCTGTATTATGGGGGTATTTGTTGGCGTTCAAACAGTGTTGATTCTCACCCCGACTGAGTAATACAATTACAAACACCCAGTGAACATAATTAGAATTATAATTTTATCCACCAATAAATAAATGAGCAGTAACTACCAAACAGTATTACAAAATCACGATGTATTTATGTTTTTTGTTTACAGCATAAAACTACATAACACGTACACTATATTCAAGTATAAAACAACACAAATACTCACAATAACTTGTATAATCCCGATGTAAACAGTAAAGGGCGAGATAACTAACCTCCCAGGTGGTTCAATTAGAACTAAAGTTATTACACTGAATGTCACACTAAGGGCCACAGTTTGTTCACTGCGAGTTACCACACAGCACATACGCGCAGTAGGTTCATTAAAAACAACACTGCGCCATCCCCACACTGCGCGGGTTAGCTTAGTATAGTGGACACTTACTCGTATAATTATTTACTTTGGTATTTTTTCTGTTATTTGAACATCCTGAGAAATACATTGATCTAATTGATATGTAGTAGCAATTTGCTATATTAAAGCTTTTCTAAATACTTCAAAGATTGGTATTGACTAATTCACATTCCTTCACTCGCATCAACATTACTACCGCAGCAATGAAAAAAACGATCTACAATTTTAACTACATACTTACTTAGGGGCTAAGCGTTAAGAATCCAACAGAGCACACACTCCAAGTTAATTTAAAAACACAAAATTCGATATCTAACAATACAATCGTGGAAAAACAAATTCCGGGAGAAAATCGCCCGCGTATCACTTCTTCTTCGGCGGACTTAGTCTTCTGCAGTTTCTTATACAGTGGTCGTGTCACTGCATACATAATATGTGTAGACGTAGACAGAGGTGTACATACGATTATCTTCAATTAATACTTAGCCGTGTGCGCCAAGGAGTTCGTTGTACACTGGCGTGCAAATTGTGCACCGCGCTACTAAATGCTATTCAAATGGCTCATTACACTAATGTAATTAATATCTGTTATGATGTCTCTGATGTAGTTAATTGCGTTTAGTTGTAATAATTATATACAAAGATAATACGTTGAGTTAAGACAGGATTATAGACACGAGGATTATAATTACTAGATATCTACAGATGAAATGTATTTGAGACATTAACGAAGATGAGAGGAATATCTCTTAAGATGGAATTAAATTATTGCGACTTTACGTCTTCTATATAATATTATAGTTCAACAATAGAGAATTATCGATAATTATAATTGATTGATTAATTTATCACTGACTGGTCTGTGGTCTGATTTATGCTGAGACGATTGTATCAGACGTCATCGTTCCTCTACAAGTGCAAATCGGTCCCTTATTTCAGTTAATGCATGATAATGCACGACCGCACACCGCAAGAGTTGTAAGACAGACTCTCGCCGCAGCTAACATCAATGTCCTGCCCTGGCCTGCTCAGTCGCCAGACTTGAACCCGATTGAGCATGCATGGGATATGCTACAGAGAAGAGCTCTGCCGAATATGGAGGGTATCCAGTCGCAAGAAGACCTTTTTTTGTTGTTGCAACGAACATGGGCGGCCATTCCACAGCGTGATTTGGATGAACTCATTTTGAGTATGCCAAACCGATGTTCTTGTGTTGTTAGTGTTCGCGGTAGAAACACGGATTATTTATTGTTTAAGTTACCCAATAAAATTTTAAAGAAAACTGTTATTTCAGTCTTTTTTTCGAACTTTAATGTTAGTGGTTCAAATGTCAAAAATCCCTTTATTAGGAAAATGGCAAATTTCTTTATTAATGCAAAGGTGACTTGGTTTATCGTTACTGTGACAAACGAAAACACTTTATTTGATGAATCCTTAAAGAAAATTTTAATTAATATCAATCAGGAGAAAAGTTATTGCAAAAATATATGTTGATCCCTAGACACTTTTGATGTGTGTATTTGGGAAAATATAAATATGTTTATCAGTTGTCTAGTATCCATAACACACGCTCTGCTTAGCTTGGGACTAGATGTCGTTGTGTGTAAGTTGTGGAATATTTACTAGCTATTTATTATTATTATTATTATTATATAATCTTAGGACCAGTTCACATTACGCTTCTATCATCCCAAAGATACCAAAAGGTTTGCAAACTCATATTAAAAACTGAGAAAGGTAGCAACAAATACAATTAGAGAATAACGTCCAGTTCAAGAAAGTACTAAACACGACCAACACCGCTCATCAAAATTAAGTTTGTAGTAAGAACAATTAACATAAATAGCGAAGGGTTTCGGGCCGTTTCTTACAACCACTACAAAACAATGTCTCTTAGTTTAGTTGTTCCAAGTCTCAGTATGGTCGCGACTTGCAAACAACGACTGCTAAGTTCTTGTTTACAAGTAGTGTTTGTGCTGCTAGATGCATGATTAATGTGAACGCCATGCTGATGAGCTGTCAAATCTCTGTTTTTAGTTTACTTAGAACAAAAGAAATCAATGCCATTATGGATATTTAAAATCTTAAATTAGGTAACCGCATCGATGTTTAATATGATGATCTTGGCGAACTAAATTCTCGAAAGATTAATAGCTGAACCAAATGCTTTTTGGAACTGCCGGACAATTTAATAAAAGTCACCCAGTGAAAACAATAATAGTGAAGTGCCCTGTCAATACCTAGCATTAGTATGGAATGACAGCTCATTCCCCTCCACTTCCCTCACATTTTCACACAGAATTTTCCGTCAGCAACAGCCAATACGATTTTTCAATGTCATTTTTAAAGAAAAAATCATATAGATACATGATACGTTTTTGGACGTACCTACACTAAATTAATGTGGTGATTGATTCCCGTTTCTTTCTGTATGAAGAAACCTTTACCTTATTAGTCAAAGCCTTTTGCTCACATATACCACCCGTAGTAATATAGAAGTTATTGTTTACAACTTGACTTTTTAATGTAGAAGCGTTGTAAACGATAATTTTTGTGTAATTTGTATACTTACGTATACGTACGAGATCCGTTCGTACTCACAAGCGGTATTGAGCCCCTAAGTCTTAGGAGAGACTTTGCCTCCCTATGTGTGTTCTACCGGTCGTATAATGGGTTGTGCTCCGAGGAATTGTTTGATAATATGATGCCCACGGCCACTTTCTATCATTGCACCACTCGCCGTCGACAGGGAGTTCATGCTCACACACTGGAGCCGAAATGGTCCCGTACAGTGCGGTTTCAGAGGAATTTCCTCCCGCGCACACTTGGATTGTGGAATGAGCTCCCTGCCGAGGTTTTCAAAAATAGGTTTTTAAAGGGTCGGCAACGCGCGTGTGGCGCCTCTGGTGTTGCAAGTGTCCATAGGCTACGGTAACCGCTTACCATCAGGCGGGCCGTAAGCTTGTTTGCCAACGTCGTAGTATAAAAAAAAAAAAATCCGTTGAAATTATACCCTCATAATTATGTTATTCATTATTAATAAGAAATAAACGATAGATAATATTTTTATGGACACATTTAATTAGGCAAATGGGTTGCCTAATTAAATTGCCTGCGGATAGTATTAAATGATAATATCTTTAATTCAATTTATACAATCTACTTCCCTCATATGTAATTTAAAAAAATTATACACAAATAAAAAGAATATACCCTATAGAATTGAAAACGTAAAGGTTGCCAGCTTTCTTCTGTGCTGTGAAGTTGCCAGGTATAAACAGGAGAATAAATATTAATTACATACCCCCATTTTTTATTTAAACGTTATTATACGTTTATTAAAAAATGAAAGCTTGTTTTATTTTGAATTGAACTGTTTTAGGTTTCCGTATTAATAAGTTGGTCTAGTCTATGGTTGCCTAGATTTTATATGTTAATTTTAAAATCAAGTGACGAGAGTAACAAAGAAGCATTGCGCGCGCAACTTCATTTGACAGACAATGATGAAGCGAGTTCTTACTGATGAAGATTTTTCTCATCACTTATAATAGCCTAAGCGTAATAGCATATAGCATAGCATAGCAAAGTATTCTATACTGCAGATTAAATATATCAAATTATTGTCACATTTATTTATTCCTGCACATCATCGTTTTAATATTCAGTGGTGGCCCGGTGGTACTTTGTGAAAATTATTTCATTACCACTGTGACTCAAAGAGAACTCCAAACTATTCCAGTGATAAAGCTCAATACCAAAGTGTTACCCTACACTTGTCCCGCAATGTAAGTAAGACTACACGTTTATAAGAGGGTGTTAATAGCAAAATTTTATTGTTAAAACGATATTGTCTTAGCGCTCGCGGATAGCGTTAATTCTGTATATTTAGCTAAATTCAATTAAATACAGAGTATTGTACAGGTGCGTTTGAGGGAATTAGAGGTGAATGTATATTGTGCTAACGAGATAACAGAATGTGCGTAACAAACCAAGTGTAAAGGGATTTAATTAGGATTAAGGATTTAGTTGAAAGTTTTAAGCAGTGAGACTTCCATTACATCTTTACTTATAAAAAAATTGGGTCTTAATGTTTTTCCGGAATAAACTATACAGGGTTATTTTTAAATCACCGGCCAAATTTTCACAGGATGTTCAACTCATAAATATGAACGACTTTCTCTTTATCTCGAAAAAAATATTTACTGTTGCATACAAAAGTTCAATAGGTATTCGACCGAAATGTATGCAACAGCTGATTCTTTCTTCGAGATTTCCGAGATGGTTCCTAAGTGAAATGTATTCATATTCATGGTTAGAACACCCCGTGGAAATTGGGCTGGTGATAAAAAAATACACTGCATAACATAATCACGCTCGCAGTCCGTGAAGGGGTTTAGCAGAGTTGTACCTGTAGTACCCATATTTGGCCAGTCATGCTTTAGGGCCTGTTCACGCCACTTGTTAATCGCGCTGACGACACGCGTGTTTGATAAGATCATCCTTTGCGCGTTCTCAACGCCTTTTAACAAATAGTTCACGTATGTGTCGTTTCAACAACAGACCGAAGGCTTGCGTTTGCTGAGCGTAAGGATTGCGTTCTACGCGCGTTAAAAAAACGCCACGTTCAAAGGCCTTAGGTCCCTTGCAATGGGAGGAGAGTTTACATAAAAATAAATTTTTTATCAAATTTGGTTTACTGCTGTGTAACTTAAATGTGTACCGGGTAAAATGGGGTGGATAGAAACTCAAGGGTGAATAGAAACAAAACTTTGAGGAGGATATTCACGTAAGTTAAAAGTTGTTTGTTACTCACGAGGCCTGTAATGCTTTCAAATAATTGAGATAAATAGTTTCGACACCTTGTTAGTATCAAACAATATTAAACTACCGTAAAAATCCTCCTCAAAGTTTTGTTTCTATTCACCCTTGAGTTTCTATCCACCCCGTTTTACGGTACTTAAATGATTGATTGGTACTGTTTATAACTTGTTTTTTTTTTTTTTTTTTTGGCAGCAAACAGTCATATACATAAATATATAATTCTTCAAACAATTTGTTTCTTATAATAGACCTATAGTGCCGACAATGTGATATTTGATGACCTCAATATCTTTTTTACAAATGTTTTCAATAAATTATTTCTGACGGATAACTGTGTATGTCAACTTCTTTTTTGTATTTTTGTTTCATTATTTTCCGATAACTTCAACCCTTAGGCCATCCTATGTTATAGGTAAATGCGAATCGCGCGGAAAAAGAAATAATACGCTGATGGCACTGGAAAAACCTTTTGCGGACACACCTTTGTCCTTTTTTTTTTGCTGTCGGTACATATTTGCGCGAATCCCAGAGCTGTCCGACAATATAAAGCGAATCTTGTGTTTCGTTCCATATTTTATTTTGTTTTTTATTTTCAATCGTCTTCGTTGTCTGTAAAGTTATAAATTGACTGAGTTTGAGTTTTATTAGTAAGGCGTAAAGGTTTTAACGCTTTATCTTTTGGAATGGTTATTCAAATTCAGATAGCTTGCTTTTAAAGACAAGGATATGTAGCGAATGGTCACCCATCCACGGACTGAGCTTGACAAAAGTAGCTTAACCTTCATTAACCCACGCGGAATGTCATTGAGTTTGCTCGACTAAATTTTAAGCAATCTTTTTTTTTATTACTGATAGGCACGCGTTTGACCACTATCTCACCTGATGGTAAGCGATGATGTGGTCGACGATGAAGCACGCTTGCCTAGAAGCAACCTGTTCACTCTTGACTTGAAGACCCCTAGGTTGTAGCTATCAGGAAACACCGACACCGGCAGGGAATTCCACTCTTTGGCTGTTCGCACAATGAATGTGTTTCCATAGCGTTTCAATCTCATTATTTCTGAGTGACAATGTATTAATTTGACTACCTGTTGGTCTAGTTAGTGGCACTAATTGCTATGAAATCGATGCCCATCTAAGGCAATTGTTTGTGTGATGTTTGAGAAATAAATAAGTATGTTTATCAGTTTTCTAGGACTCATAGCACAAGCCCTGCTTGGTTTGGGACTTGATGGCGTTGTGTGGAACTTGTGGAAAATTTATTTATTTACAGTATTCATTAAGTTAAAGCAAACTCATACTTGGTGCGAGCGAGTAGAGATTTTAATATTCTCTGTAAATAGTTCTCATTGGACCCATTTGTCACCAAAACCAACTCAGCTCGCACTCGGCTGAATGCCGATTTCTTTAGAAGTGCGTAGTGCTTTTGTTAATCTAACATTTTTTGTATAACCTTTTACTCCATGTTATAAGTGCCTTAGCCTTAAGTGTATTTAGCACATATTGTATCCTTTTTATTTCTATTATTTCTGTTATTTATCGTGCTTGTTAGTGATCCTAAGATTTCTGTAACCTATTATGTTTTTTTCTCGTGAGAACCTGTAATTGGCTTTGTGTTGCTTATTTAATTGTTAACCATCTGTTACAGCTGTTGGTTCTCCTTTCAATAAATAAATAAATAAAATAATAATACTGTTCACGAAAGACACTGACCCAAGTAAAGAACCTCAAACTCAGAACTTGATTAAAGTCAACAGCAAGACAACTGAAAGTTTTCAAGTAGTGCGAGTTTGCACGTGGGGCGTTCATGAGGAGCGCTTAATAACGCTCGTGTCAGCTCATTGAGCTCAACACAGCTCAACAAGCTCAAACAGACAGAGATTTGGTTGAGTTGGAACATTTTGAAGACTAATGGGGACCTGGTAGTTTTGAATATTAAATGTGGAATAGTTTACAGATGCATTTGTCAGCTCTTCGGATGTGCGGATTAGTTGGTTTAAATATGAGAGACGCGGGTAGTTTTATTTGCTCTTTTGGAGAATTAGGAATTAGTTTCTGATCAATTTTGCATATGCAATCTAGCTAATATCTGTTTGCTTGTTTTTTTAGCTTACTAGCCAATGATAATATAAGTAAAATTGTGTAGAAAGGTTATAAGCGCTCAGCAAGCGACACGTTGAAATGTGGCTAAGTAGCCACATTTTAATACAATATTATACCAGTATATATTTTATACCAATCGAATTGAGAACCCCTTCCTGAAGTCGGTGAAAAATAAGCTACTCGAAGTACTTACTAATCCTGCGTAGACAAAGTCGCGGGTACCAGCTAGTATTATTTTATAGTACCTTCTTATGTTGATAAAAGTTTCCTTCAACAACACTTCGGCTCATATAACCTTAAACTTGGTGCGTCGCCCGCCAGCGTTGACCGATCGAGTGTGTTAAGTGGGTCAAACTATAAATAGTAAAGTAATTCAAGATGTTGTTATATGGTGTTAGGTCCAGACTCTAGAATTGTTGTTATTTACAAATTCACCTATTGTTTTGCATGACTGGACTGCCTTTGTATGACTTTGGGGGAGAAAAATTTGATTGTGCATAGTTATGGTTTTGTGATTGTGAGAACAATACGTTTGTAAAGGTTCTCACGGGTCGATCGAAGGTTAAGCTATGTTTGACAAGGTTTGTCCGTGGATGGGTGAACTTTTACTACACAATATTTATTTATTTATTTATTTATTCACGCGAGTACTGTGCACATCGGTAAGTGACGAATTCACTATATTTAAAACTGTTGCGATGTATGTTTATGTATATTTTTAGTGAGTAAGTCGTTGAAGTGCCGTAAGAAATAAATAAATAAATAATATGAAGACTACTCCGTGCCTCGAAAAGCATATAAAGCTGTTGGTCCCAGCTGTCAAAACAAATCAATCAAATCAAATTAAAAGTCATTTATTCAAATTAGGCTGAGGATCAGTACTTTTTGAACGTCGAAATTACATAAGACAGTCCCCCAAAAAGCCCACCCTTCGTGTCATTTGTAGATCTATGACAGTCGTTACTGATAGTCAGAAGCCCGCAAATCTGACAACCAGTTCAAACAAGGGGTATCGTGTTACCCCGTAACTGGGTTGTGGAGGCCATTCAAGCCGTCGCTTCATAAATGTGGTATTTAGCTGCACCCGGTTAACTTGAAAATCGACTACAACGTAGTTGGGAAAAGGCTAAGCAGATGATGATGAATACGTGTGTACTGGTTACAAAAGTTAGAATACTACTGTAGCGACATCTATCTCGCCACATACGAACTATCCTACATCGCGGTATCAAAGTTAACCGCGTAGTTTGAACGTATACAAGTTCCCGACAACAACCGTCGGGCAGTAGTTAGCCCACCAGACACAACACCCGTCTGGTCGGAGGATCCTCCCTTTTCAATGGTGGATAAGAAACTTTACACCCTGTTCCTCATGCCTCCAAACAACAATAGAATTTCTTTCCTGGTATTTACCAAGATATATCCTCTCCGAAGTTATTAGCCAGATCGTGTTACAAAAGCGAAAATGAACAATGTCCTCGAAAATTAAATTCATAAAGCTGTAGTCCATGAAACAATTTGTTCCATAAAATCTCGGCACTTCTTATAGTATGACTTGAAGTTAAGCGACAAAAGTTGTCCCGACAGAGTTACAAAACCGACTTACTGAAGTGATATTAAAAATGTTTGAATATTGAAACTCTCACAATTTGATGGACAGGATATTCGTTTTGTTCTGACGGATGAATCTAAAACAAATACAATTCTGATAGTGTTTGCAAAAAAAAAGAATATTTGATATCAAAATTTTCCAATCAACCAATCTGTGTGAATTGATTGGAACAATATGATTGAAAAGGGGAATACCTACAGAACGCTTTATGTTCTGTAAGTATTTCAATGTTATTTGACTACGTGTTTTTCAATTATAGATATTTTTTCTCACTGTAAATGTAGACAAGTATTGTGGTGAAGGTTAGTCTTCCTCTCGACTCTCTACAATCAATTTTCTCATCATTAACTAAAGTTTAAAACAAAACTCTTAAGACGTTGGTTGCTATGTTAGCAAATCTTTAAAGTAGTTACCATCAACTAAGCGATATAGAATAGAATAGAATAGAATAGAAAAATATTTATAGATATACTTGAAATAGCGATGCATCTGTCTCTGCAGTGGGTAATCCACGAATATTGACGCAGGATTACTGACTTCTTTGCAGTCTATAATTTATCTGTATATGTTAAGACCAACTTGTTTGATACTGTTGTAAAGACGGGGCTATACTTAACAAACCCTGAAAGAAAATGGCCAACTACACTAGAGTTTATGCTGTAGCAGCAAGCTCATGCAGCTGCGGTCTACCTAGGTCTTATAAGAGAAAAAAGGGTTTTATACTTTCTGGTCACAGAGTAGGTAACTTGGCTCGTTGTTCCCTGAGATAACACAACACGTCTGTTACCACAGTCTAAAAACATACAGTCGTCCGACAAAGTCGTCTAGACAGGGCAATCGTGCGGGGTGTGAGGGGCGAGACGCGGGAAAGCCGCTTCCGCACTGCGAACAAAACGATGTTCGTAGTGCGGGAGGTATTATTCAAGTCTAACGCGTGTAGAAGTTGTCGGCATTTTTCCAGAGATCAGAGGCGTCGTCCTACTGTATTAATATTTATACTGTGCCTGTAACCGTACAGTTAAGTTATGTTTAAGTCCCTTGTCAGACCGTGGGAGCGAACCCATTGCCATCAGTCGGTCACAGATCCAGAATCCGGGCCGCCTCTGAGAAATTTAAGATGGAAAATCGCAATAACGCTTTACCCCACCTGGGGACCGAGGCCGGGACCTCATGTTCAGCATTAGCGTTCGCGACTACTAGACCAATGAGGCAGTCAAAAGGTTCCCTGAAATACCTCAAGAAAACTTCTACAATGTAGGTATGTTTTTGTTATTAAAAACATTGTTCGTCTCAAACCATACAATATCTTTTGTAGGCTACACAAGGCACAACATATCATAAAGATGCCTAAGTTAATTCGCACACAACCAAAACCAAGTGGTGGCTACTGATAAGGAGTTCTGTCGACACGAGCCGAGGAGCCCAATATCAGATTATTACTCGTAATTATAATCAGGAGGTAAACGAACGAGTATGAGGCGCTTCTAGAGAGTTATCTGTACCTAATAGAAACCTGCTTGTTGTTGAATTTGGACCACAAGTTCCTATCTGCGGTGGCTGTAAAAAGGTGACTGACTAAGGGATTAAGGCAAGGACAACAACGTTTCTTTGGAGTTTTAACTTCCTCTTTTGTTAATTGTTTACACTTATAAATCACTATTTTAAATATTTCTATAGAAAAAATATAAAAACTTTAAAGGCCACCGGTATAAATAAATAAATATTCCACAACTTTTCACATAACGCCATTTAGTCCCGAATTAAGCTTGAGAGCTTGTGTTATGGGTACTAAACAGTTGATTAAAATACTTATATATTTCTAAATACATATGTACATATTATAGACAAATTACACCCAGACACAGAACAAATTATTGTTTTCATCACACAAACATTTGTCATGGGTGGGAATCGAACCCACGACCTCCGGCATAGCAGTCAGGGTCACTAACTACTAGACCAACAGGCCAGTCAAATCGGTATCGAGGATCCAAGTCTTCTAAAAGTTCAACCTTCCCTCAATACAAGGAATACATACATACAACTCACGTCTTTTTCCTATGGGGGCAGGCAGAAACAATAGAGCACCGTCTGCTACGATTCTTACACACCTATTTATTTTGCTTCGTTTAGGTAGAAAATGCCTAAGGCATTAAGTCCGCCTTTGTACAGTTTTTTTTTATTTGTGCATAAAGTTAAGATAAATAAATAAATAATATCTTTGGTTTTTAATGATAACGTTACTAAATATTTCGCATAAAATGATGAGTAATTATTAAATTGTCCAACGCGACCACATCTAGTTTCATCCCTATGGCTTCTAGAAAATGTTCTGTGAAACTTATTAATATTAATTTCGTTACCTATTGACAGGTTTTTTTTCAAACCAAGAATTGAAGAAAAGTTACGACCGGCTCAAGTAATTAATTTTCCTGGGTAACAACAGACTGACGTATTTGCCGGCTTATGTTTTATTAAAAGTTGAAACGTTTATATTTATATGTTTTGTTAATTAAAATTGATATAATCTCCGTTAGAGTAGAGAATTGTGAGTAAGTTTGATATCTTTCGGTTCGATTTACACACACACTCATATAATTACTTTTGACTTTTCTTATTAAATAAAACAACAATAATTAAGTTGAGATTTATAAGCTCCGTGTTAATATAAAATGTATGAGCAAAACGTCCTACGAAATTTTCTAATTAAACAACAGAAGATACGTGTTGACAATAAATTAATTAAGCTTATTTCAGTTCGGAATCTATCAAAATCACAAACGGCTGGACCAATTTCGACGAGAAATTTACTGTCAGATAACAGAAGTTATAAAAAGTAACTTTACCTACTTTTATTTTTAAGAAAAGTATATGGATCTTTGCAAATAAAATCCACGCGGGCAAAGTCACTGAAACTGATATCCAGCTGGTCGATTCTGTAAAAATACCCTCGTGAAAACTTAGGTGAAGTGAGCGTGAACGAGAAATGTTCATCCCTAACAAAGTAATGACAACTCACTTCACTTTCCTTCTAACGACACTTTCACAGGGCGTTTTTTACAGAAAATCACTGCAGACAAAGTTGGTGTTTTAAACGAACCCGCAAAATGGTATTTGAAGCGAGCTTTGCTACGCTTACACAAAATTTTATAGGAATCGGTCAATCCGTTTTGGAGGAGTATGGTAACTAATATTGTGACACGAGAACTTTGTATGAGATATTAGAAGATTAGAAACTGTTTTTGTTTCATTATTAAAACAAAACCCCTCGCCCTCTGCCTCGTTGGTCTAGTGGTTGCAAGCGCTATTACAGAGTATGAGGTCCCGGGTTCGATCCCCGGGTCGGGAAAAGTGTTACTGAGTTTTTGTATCTGGAATTTCTCAGTAGCAGCCCTGATGGCAATAGGCTCGCCCCCTATTATCACTTAAACATAACTGGTAAAGGTATATTTACAGCCCGGAAAAGGCCGCTAAGTTGTCAGTGCCTACATAATAAAATAACAACAAAATGTACACGTTAGTCTGCAAATAAATATATAAGTAAAATATTTATTTGCAGACTAACGTGTACATTTTCTACGCGTACTTTATATACGCGAGATGTTATGTTTTTTTTTTCACGTTTTGTATTTTAACAAAAAACAGCTTCTTTGAATCTAATAACAAACGAACGTGACAGCGTCGTCAGATGTTCCCGCTTTTACAGTACGTTGCTAAGTGATCGGCGACGAGAGGCAGTGACCTCGTGTCCATGGTGACTGAGATACACACCTGTCAATATGCTTGTATCGTCACGTACTTTTTAAGTACCGTAAAACGGGGTGGATAGAAACTCAAGGGTGAATAGAGACAAAACTTTGAAGAGGATTTTTACGCTAGTTTAATATTAATTGATGCTAACAAGGTGTCGAAACTGTTTATCGCAATTATTTAAAAGCATTACAGCCCTCGTATGTAACAAACCACTTTTAACTTACGTGAATAACCTCCTCAAAATTTTGTTTCTATTCACCCTTGAGTTTCTATCCACCCCGTTTTACCCGGTATTCATTTACAAGGAATATGATACTGCTGAGCGTCGAAACTTGGGTTCGATTTCGTCGAAACCAGGGTAGGATAAAGTGATATTGGGTTATTCTATCTGGGATTTGTAAAAACCCTGAATCAGCTTCTGTGCCCGGTTGATGGTATTTAGTTCCTCCTCTTTTACATGGGACTTTAACATAGTTTGTTTGGGTTTGAGTCGACTGCCCCGTTGGTTTTGGGTCGCAAGCGCTACTGCCAGCACGAGGTCCCGGGTTCAATCCCCGGGTCTGACAAAACGACGTTGAGTTACTTTATGTGATTTTTTTCAATAGCAGCTCGGAATCTGGAATTGTACCCGAATGATGGCATTAGGCTCTCCCCATATTACATGGGACTTAAACATAACTGGCGAAATGTGAGATTACTGAGGTACATACACCTCTGCCTAACCTTTCGGGGATTACAGGGAACGTGATGCTATGTTATTTAAAGGGTTTGGCTATTGTCCAATAAAATAGGCAGAGTACCTACTAAAGGTATGACTATAATAAAATAGGCGTAATATTTATTACCATTTTTAGCGCGTTTGACCAAGCCATTACTTAGTGCTTGAATGCTATTTATTAAGTAAGATTTAGAAACTCAATACTCAAATCTTTATTGCATTCCATATATGTATTACATAGATGGTGTTATCAAGAATAGACATCAATATGGACCCTGTCGGGCACAACAACATTAGGAGAGAGGAAGAGGGCTAAGTTGCAATTCAATAATATTATTTTAAATGTGTATAAATTATGAATAATTATGCAAATATATTTTAAAATTATTAGGTCTGTTTATTAGGTATAATCAATTATCTTAATCATTTTAATGATGTATTGTATTAGAATAATCTAGATAATTATTATTTATGCAATGATTAGAACTATGTTTAAACAACAAAGTGTTTGATGAAAATATTTTTACTACAATGTATATTAAGCTCTTTTAATAATAAAAGAGATTATTTGTGATTATATACATTGTAATTAGCAAACGGCACGGTCAATTGGTTTTGATACAATCATATGTTAAGTAAGTGAGCATAATCTTCTGCGCCTGATATTATATGAAACGCTATATAATATAATATGTGTGAAGACCTAAGCAAGCTATGCCTACAACAGTGATTGCTACTTAACATGTTTATAGCTTGGAGCGGCTCCAAACCGACCAGTGGCACCGCTTGAATTTTCGCTAAGAGCTTGTTCGCATTTATCGTAAATTCAGTTCTTGTACCACAAACACTCTGATATCAAGACTAAAATAAGCCTAAATAAATCGTCTTTGAAATGATTCTACAGAATCAAAAATGGAACTTGTACACATAACTTGACTTGACGCGAAGATTTCATCTCGATGTGTTTTGACTTTAAACTGTTTTAAATTATGATTTCTATTTAATGCAATTTGATTTTCAACGAAAGATGTGAATTAATTACTTTTCTAAAAACACATGTTTTAGAAATTGTTTTTTAAAAAACATCCTTGAATTTAAATAACAATTAACTAATGTTTACAAAATATAAACGTAAGTCATATCCACTTACCTTTGAAAGACGCCATTTTGTGTGTGCGCGACCGTATGTTCAGTTCTCATCTATCAGTTCCGAGTGCTCTCTTCGCGTCAATGTCGCGCGGAACTTGTCACTTTGCGTTGCGATTACCTGAGACATAAACAAAAACGTTAATTTGCATGCTGAGGTGATTATGCATAAAAGATAAAGATAAATGATAATTTATTTGTAAAACATGAGTATACAGTACAAAGTGGCGTAGGGTGTTGCGTTTTGGGCAATGACCTTTATGATTTGCCATAGTTAAAGGCGAAAAAAATTATAAAAATGCACACATTTATACATTGCATAAACGTGCCTGTTTATAGTTAGGTTAATTACCTAGACATAACATTTCACGTCATTGAGCAAAAAGAAACAAATATTATAAAATAAAAAGCATTGGGATAAAAATGTGTTTAAATAGTGCCATAGTGATATATTTCATAATAGTTTGGTTTCAAAGATTCAAAGTTTGCATCACTATAAAACTTGTATTTGTAAAGGTGCTAAAATTCCATAGTTTTTACAAACGTGCAAGTTGCAACGCATTAAGTATTGTCTTAAAACAGAAACTTGGCTTGATTAGGAAAAAGCTAGATAGTATCACAAAGTCAGAAATAAGTAATTTTGTTATTTTTCCTTTCCTTTAAAGTAAATTTAATTTCATTCATCCGAAAACAATGTCTATTATTATCTTTTGAAAGAAAGCGTTGCTGCCATGCTAAGCATTTCATTTTTGTGAGAGTCGATTTGAAATCATATTTGTTTTGTTATTTACTTTTATCATGTCATAGGTTTTTTTTTAAATAAAGAACAATCCTAATATTTCATTTATCACGTAACGAACAAACAACTGGATCTTACGTTTTTTTATGTAAGGCAGTCCTTTCTCGAAAATTGAGCAACTTGACATATTTCTGATAGAAACACGGAAACGCAAGAAAAAATGAGGCATCACTGACAGATGTCAATCACTGGTTTTAATCAAAGCTGTGACAGAACGGGGCCAAGGCAATTAGTTGTTCGGCCCATCTTCAAAGATAACATTTTTTTTCCAATTTGTTTAGTTTTAGTCTTATTTTTTGTATTATGGATAGGTTCGCGTGATCGATTGTTGTTGTGTTTATGTGGAATTAGCAGAAGCGTTAGCAAATTATTTTAAATGGTTTTGATTGCATTAAAAATTGTGAAACTCACAAAACTCTGTAATTTGTAAATGTAATAGAAAAGAACGCATTGGTAGTCACAGTAGATGTTTATTATTTCGATCACCAAACTGCAGCTAAAAAGTATGACTTTGTCTCAAAAGGAGAATTCTCAAAGAGCATTGCCGCTAGCGATTTAGCTCATTCCTCCCAAGGGTAGGCTTTACCCCTTATAGTTGTTTTGACATGTATACGCTCAGAAATATTGCTTACTTGGCTAGCAACTCGAATGAGTGAAGGATTAACTATAAAATCAAACTTAAGATTAAAGATACCAGGCTGGTATCCGCAACTTCAGGTCAAAGTCCGTATTTTGCGTATGGGCCATAATCTACCGCGCGAGCACAGTGCGAATTAGTAGATGTCACATGTCTTCTTTGGTTCTAAGACATGCCGGTTTGCTCACGATGTTTTCCTTCACCGTTTTCGAGAGCACTGGTGATTAAATAAATTATACAAAGTAATGCGCCTGCCTGGGTTCGAGCCCACGACTTACTGTTCGTAAGTCGGGGCCGCCACCATTGGGCCACCACTGCTCTCAAAATCAGACTATTGCAACTTTATTATGGTATACTCATATGAACATTTTTTTTTTAAATAAAATAAATAAACAAAAAAATATCATAGTCTTTTTCCTACTATGTTGGGGTGGGCTTTTAGTGTAAATGGATGCAGCATAATACCTAATTTTAAATGTAGCAACTGCCCGTCTAACACCACAAGCAAGTGATTAGATAACACGATACCATTGGGTTAGACTAGTTGTCAGACTTATTTTTAACCTTTCAATCGTGTCAATTAGAGACGCAATAGAAAGACCTTCACTAAGCTGGTTAATGAATGAAACCTATTTTATATTAAAAGACAATGCCAAAAATTGTATGAACCTGTGCCCCAGGCTGTACGTAAATGAAATCTATGTAATTTAATAGTAAAGATCTTCTACAACAAAAGTATAAAAGGCGCATATTGCTCAGCAGTCGTGGACAAAAGTTATAAAGGTTTAAAGAAACCATTTTTGTACCTACCGGCTAAAGTATTTTTATGCTTATTGTAAACATTAAGGTATAAACATATTTAGATATCTGTTCCAGACATTAATATACACAGTGTATTCGTTATAAAGCACTGGGAGGGCATTATTTTTCAAATTAAATCTATTATGGTTAGTATCATTTGTAGACAGAATATTTTGTGACATAATGACATTTGACGTTTGATCGAAGACTTGAGTGTTGCCAAAACAAAAGTAAAATAATGTTAGATATTAATGCTCAGATTATTTTAAACTATTAATCTAACAATATTACAGTTCGATTTATGGATAAGAAAACATAAAACACTAATAATAATGTATTACGTTTTAAGTTACGCTAACTTACAAATGATTAACATTTTAGGCCAGGTATGTGTTAAGATAGTTTTTCCCTGTTTTACTCTTTGTTAATATTATATGGCAATGTTGAGGGTACTTTCAAGTGAAATAAAAAGAAAGTTACTTTTTATTGTGAGTTTTTTTCCACGTCTGGTATTGAATGTTAGTTATTTTCTAAAATTCGTATCTTATTTTATTATAAGTATTTGTAATACAATGATCTCTGTACACTTTGGGGCACAAATTGGCATTCTCCTTTAATATGTCAATAAATATATATATATTGCATATGGGTTGTCTAAAAAATGTACCATGGAATTAAACATAATTTTCATTTCAAAATCACACTCTTACAAATGTAATATTTTTTTTTTTTTTTTTTTGTAGTGTGGCACTAGTTTGTAATATTTTTTGTTCGTACAGAAGTGACCCGGCGTTCTTTTGTTAAGTTCACCGCTGTCAATAACCCCTGTCAGAAATGATTACACGGAGTGTAATGTTGTGAAATGGACGGCAAAAGTTTGTTTATTTTCTATTTTTTTTGCGAAGGTGATTTAAAATGAATAATAACAGAATGTTTTCATTATTTTAACTTGTCAATAACCTAGTCTATTTTGTTTTAGGCATAAATCCATAGAATTTTTTTTCTACCTTGAAGCACGTATAAACCAGGAAAATGGTGTCGGTATGGTTTCTTGGGTGTAGAATCTTATACTTAAAACTGTTTAATCTTTGAAAATTGAAGAGTCCAGTCTATCTAGTGAGGATCATCTCCAATCGATTACGACCCCAAAATAAAAATAAAAAAGTTAGTATTCGTGCCTTACGCCGTCATTCATTTACAAAAACTTAGACTGGAAATCACCAATATGACCAACCTTCACCACTTTCCTAATGTTTTTACTAGAAAGAAGAAATGGCGCAACAAACGACGTAGTAACAGCATCTGTCTGATAATACATATTCATAGCCTGGTGCGGCATAGTGGTCACATGCCGTGGTTATATTTTCTGGTCTCACCCTACAAGGTGGAGCTGCATAACTTACCTAAAGGAGAAGGGGACTTCTGGGCCCAGCAGTTTACCTTTTGAAATGTATATTAAAAAAACGGTTATATTTTTCTTAAAAATATCACAAAATATCTAGGTACCATGTTTCTACCTCAGTAGCGAGAAAATTTAAATTAAGTTAATGAAACTAAATGCAAAAACTTGTGCCTGACATCCGTCAGTCAGACCGAACTGACAGAACTGACAGATGCACTCGTTCGTTTTCTTTCGTTCTGTGTGCACCTATTTTCCTTGTTTTATTGTTTACCTTTCATTCGTGTCTATTAAATACAAATGACAGCGCGGATACCGGCGTCCGCTTGGGGTTTAACTAATTAAGGCAAGGTTGCTGTCATTTTGAACCAATTCAATAAAAAAAAAATATATATTTTTGACATCGTTTATAGCATAATCCTTATTTACATTAAGTTACATTACTATTATTATTATATTAATTTTTATATTAACTATCTGACTACTCTGATAAGAAACACCGAAAGAAACTCAGAGGTCACAGTCTCTTTTAGAAAGATATTTTTTATAGTCATAGGTATATTACCGTACTTTAGTGCAACTGTTGCCTAACAACAAATAAATTATGGTACTTGCAAAACAAATACATCTGAGAGCCTACTTATAAAAATCGCCCTAAAAAAATAATATGAAATTTCTGGGTGTAAAAGCAAAATGTATCATGTTTGCGCGGCGCGCGACGCGGACATTCATTTCCTGCCGACGAGTTTCATAGCGAGCCGCGATCAAATCGGACGGATTCTTTAAATGACAATATTATTTTGTTATTACCTTTTTCGTTTGAGCGATGAAGTTAGTTTGTTGATTGATCTCACGAAGTGGCATAGAAAATATGTTAAATAGAACAACATTATTACATACATACATACAGTCACGCCTTTTTTCGATGGGTAAAGGCAGGTACTACAGAGCGCCATCTGCTAAGATTCTAACATACTTCTTTTGCTTCGTTTAGATTCATACATAAACTCAGACTAACGCCATAATCAATGCCTTGAACATCGTCTAATCTGTTCTCCAAAAAAAATCTCAGTAGAACATCTTAAAATCAGGATCCAATGAGAAAACAAATCGCGAAAATAAGATTTATCATGGGTCTGGCTAATGGATCTTCTGCGATTGAACCCCTCCGCAACCCAGTAATAACTGGATACACGATACATCTGGTAAGACTATTGAGACTATTGAGTTCTGGACTACCTAACAATAACGTCCGAAACCTACAATATCTTTTAAATTCACTACTAGTTACAACATGTATAGCTAAAATTCTTTGCAGGTAATTTAGACAACAATTTCTGTTTAGATATTGCAATTCTCAAAATGCAATTCCTTCTTTTCAGAAAACATCAACCTTCTACATCTGTTATCGGCGTGAAAATAGCCCGTACGTCACATGTTTAATTAAACTTAATTAAAACAAGAACAAGATGGGCCCATTCCTAATTAAACATTAATTTGATCTACCCAGCACGAGAGGGTTCTGCGAACATGTCTACTTAGCGAGAGAGGCATATGTATGCGCGTTGGAAGACAAAAATAGAACTTTAGTATGTAATTGGTATTTCTAAGCAGGTATTTTTGGGACATGCCGTATACATACTTCTGACTGTGTACTGGTATTTTTAGGAAAACTGGTCTTTTAATATAACTTAAAGTAATTTTAAAAGAAGAGTTAGCTATAGTTTTATTTTGCAAGAGTTAAATAATTTGCTGTTGTGCTTCACGAATTGGATGCATATCTATATTGGTTAAACGGTTGGCTTATTGTCATCACTGTACATGGAATAAAATTTAAAACTGCTATTGAACATGGACAATTTATTAAAAATATTTTGGGGCTTGTACTATTTGCGGTAACGTAACCATAGCGCGAATTTAAACAGAGCAATCTAGGGAGCAACCTACACTGCCTACACTGTCTGCTGTATGTAGTAAGAGGCTTGGGTACGGAACCCTGACAACCACTTATCAAAGGATAAAAAATTAACTTATGATCTTTTTCATTTTTTCTTTATTTAAATACTTCGTTCGGAACCAAGATCAAACTGTATCTCTCAAGAACATATTATTGCTACGTAGAACATAATTAGTCGAGAATTTCTTGCCACAATCTTCCCCAATCGGCTTACGTTCATTACAACATTGTAATGGGGGCACTACCTAACATGTCTCCGATACAACAATCCGACCTAATCCACAATACAATTTATATTATTATGAATGTCTTGATTAATTTTATGCGGAGCATGTTTTTGGGAGTTCATTTGTGTACCCGCCAGCGAGTGCGGGTTGAAACCCGGTTCTTCGAGCGTTATCATAAAGGGATATTTTTACGTCTTAAAAGTCTTTTTTCTATTAAATAGACCAACTTCTTGTAACCCAGAACCCCATTTTAGAGAGATCTTTGAATGTTGGTAAAATATCAAGTAAGTATGAAGTGGTTCCTGTTTACTTATTTAATTAATACTTCAAGCACATTTATGCACAGAGGCGGGCTTAATGTCATGGGCATTTTCTACCAGTCAACTTTTAGGTGATGCAGAAAAAATTAGTGGTAGGTACAATTTGAATTAAAATAAAAGACAGTAAAATAATACTATTACAAATATTTTGAGTATAAAGATACAAAATGTACACCTTATAATATAAAATATAGAAAAATCGCTTATTCTAATTCAACAGAAATAGAATTTGTGATATTTGTAAGCGGGCGCAGTTTGAATATAATACGCCTCATGTTTTCGAGAAAACGTTTGGTCACAGCTGCAACCTAGCGAGAGGAGTTCCCTTAACGATCTGTAGGTAACATTATTTTGTCTTTACTTGGCTTAATAAAGTAAACGTTGCATACGCGTATCAACCCTTTGTTTTAAGGTTGGAATTTAAGTGCATTTGCGATCACGTATTCTGACACAGCTTATGGCTAAATAATAAGCGATCGAAGGTTAAGCTACGCTTGACGAGGTTGGTCCGAGGATGGGTGACCATTCATTACATGTCAAGACTCCTCCGTGCCTCGGAAAGAACGTAAAGCTGTTAGTCCCGGCTGTCATTTGTAGATCTATGACAGTCGTTACTGGTAGTCAGAAGCCTGGTATCGTGTTACCCAGTAACTGGGTTGTGGAGATCCTACAGGCAGTCGCTCCATGTAAAACACTGGTTTTAAGAGATAAGAGATAAAGATATATATTTTTTTCTAAGTATATGGTACATAATTTTTTTTTTTTATTCAATTACTTTATTTTATGCGGCTCATGACATTTTTCAATTGCTTCATTCCTTTTATCCTAGACTTTATTAATTATGATATTATATTTGTATGCCGATTATTGGCCGAACATACAGATCAGCTAAAATGTATAAATAACACCTTTTTGTACTTATGTTCACAAATAAAGATTGATTTGATTTGATAATTATAAGTCCGAAATTATATATTGCATCACACATACTACCATTACTGGTGTAGAAATATTATAGAGACATTACAAGAATTATAGCAAATTGAGATTTCAGAATATTATTTGTAATGTAAGAATATTAATTAATTAGTATTATGACAAAAAAATTACAATCATAGTCAAAATATAATAAGTAATGTTAAAAATATGCTCCAATGTCAAAAGATAAATTATAATGTCAAAAATTATGATTTAAATATTCATTAACGGAATAAAAACACATATCTAAGAGCCAAGCAAACAATACAGGTTTAAATTTATTTATTGGTAACATTCTTAGGGCAGCTGGTAATTTATTATACCTACATTTTTATAGTCATACAACTAGCATTCCTACTGTACAGTTGCATGCGGTTAAACTGGAAGCCGACCTTGACATAGGTAGGAAAAGGCTAAGCAGATAACGATTAATTGCAATCCACTATCACACCAAGCAGGAATGGTGGTCACATGGCTGTCCCATATCAGCTTAATATTTTAACACTGGGCAGCAATCACAGTGTCGTGAAGAGCAAGAAAAGCAAGCTCACCTTTTACTTCTATAGGGTGAGCTAGATTTATTTTTACCTTATCTTACATTTTCTAACGCAGATTGGCGTCAGGTTAAGAGTGAAGAAAGGGTTAGTACTTGTATGTATTAGCATAACACAAATGCATGCCCAGTATCGCAATCACCGCATAAGTGAGACCAATTTTGTCATCATTACGCCCGTAATCCCCGAAGAAGAAGGCTAAGGTGTTGCTGTAGTACACCAACATTTTGCCAGATATGTTAAAGTCCCATATAATAGGGGGCGAGCATATTGCCATCAATCCGACACAAATCCAGACTCCGGGCTGCTTTTGAGTAATTTCAGATGGAACAACTCTAAACACGGCGTTTTAGTTATTAGCTAATTACAAACCTAGTAAACATTTAATATTTTACTTTGAATTCCGTAAATGTCCCTTAACGTTGCGTGCAACCACTTTGCGGGATTGCAATGATTCCCGCGCTCATATACCGCAAGCATTTGTTAATCTAAAAAAATACCTTACTCATGTAAAATGTTGGTATATTTCTTTAAACAAACAATATAATTTGCAATACTCTTTTTGTAGTTGTTAATGACAATTCTTTGTATCGCTTTTATGCATATCTTGATCCACTAATAGATACAAAAAATCTGTTGAAAGTGGTATTTGGACACATCTTAAATATTTTTTAACATTCGCCTGCTGACATTTCATCAGCTACGAGTTTTCCAGATTCATTATACTTTATATTTTATGCTTTATGAACTATCCACTTCTAAGAGAAGAAATTTGCATAATCGTCCTCTGTTGCAGTGAAATCTAGACAGATTGTCTAGGTTTGCGAGCACTCTGACGTCACCTTGCTAGTCAATATAAAGTAAAATGTTGTACTTTTTGTTGGAAAATGTAGAAGCCTTGTTAGCGAAACCATGTCGGGTTTTACTTCGTAATATTTTTGATATATATTATGTATAGTATAAAATGCATTTTAACTATTTCATTTTTTGCATGTTAGTTATGTTTACAATTTTCACATTTTGTCTTTATAATTAAAATATCATTTGATGTAGGTACAGACGCCAAGGCATAAACCTTTGTCTTTTAAATAAAGTTGGGAAACTACCGAAGGCATTTGACATATTGGGGTAGCCTGGTGTGCTGGCCTCGGTACATTTAATTCATTCTATACCTCAAATTATATGTAAAACTTCTGTGTTTGAAACGCTAGTTTATAATACAACCGTACCACTAGCTGCCGATACAGACTGATAGATATATATTATTGATAAATTTCCCCACAACACCAAAGTTGGAAATATCTACCAAACTTATATGATTAAACTAGCAAACATTTATCTAATAACCGCTGAATAATGTCTCAAAACATTCATAGTTTTGACAACAATAGATTTGAATTTGTGGTCGAACCTCCTCGACTATTCCACGAACAGAGTTAGAATTCGCCTCGATGATATAATGGAATATTACAATATCAGTATCACAATTCGACAATTTCGCAAACTAAGTACATATTAGTACCCTGACTCAGGAGTGACTTATGTATATACTTAAAGGATCATGACCAATGATGTATGGAAATACGTCTCAAGTTGAAACACAATAAATCTTTATTTATTATAGACTACGCTTAATAAACTATTCAATAAAAGTGTTCATTTCAACATAAATACCGGAGTTTTGAAGTAATCCAACATATGGAGATAACCTACAAATTATGTCTAACATATTCGCAACTTATAAAATTACCACAGATCACTCATGTAGGTACAAAACAATAATGTTAGTTAAAAACAAAACAAGAGAACAGTTGCTAATTTATAAATATAATGTAATATTCATGCTTATTATGGCTTTACAGTGGCTTTGCAGAATCCCTATCGGCCGGTCCGTCTGTCTGTTATATTGCTTGACAGTAGTTTTGCAACTGCGTGAGACGAAACACAAAAAAAATTGTGTAATCGTAAATATAAAATACATATTATATACAGTACGTTATGGTTATGATATTACTCATTATTTCGTTCGGTTTAAAGAATTTATTTTTCACAAGCAGCCACAGCAAATTTAGTTTTGCCTTAGAATCAAGTATTAGTTTTAATAAGTTTTTATAATTTAACATCCTATTCTCAGGCCTACTGAATAAACACAAAAGAAAAATCATGAGAATCGGTCAAGCAATCTCGGAGGATTTTGGTTACAAACACTGTGACATATGAATTTTATTAATTAGATAGGTATACATTTTTAATAAGATGACATAAAATAGATCCAAAACAATAGTAACATCGACTACTTATTTTATTTAGCGAGTCTCTAATGTGCTCTTATTAAATCATTATGTGTTATGCAGAATTAGAATGACAACATATATGTATACATATAACCTAACCTAACTTACCATACCTATCCTATAGCTAACCTAACTACCTAACCTAACTACCTTATTGAAATGCCTTGATTTTAAAATAAATGAAATTCATTATTTCTAAACAGAACTACTGCATGCTCTATGAAACATTGCACAATTTACTTAATTTTACTGGACTACTTTAAAGTCCAGACACAATTAATTACTTACGTAAATTGATTTCTTAAAATCTAAGACTTTTTGAATGTAGCTCAAAACCTCTTTAATATAAGTTTACTTAGAAAATTTTCAAAACGTACGCCTAATTTGACAACCAAAAATATGTGGGTGTACTATGCCAAATCGACTGCCAAATAATCGAATATCAATTGATCGACCACTATAAATCGAACGTCTAAATACTCGAACGTTCATAACATCGAATGGTTATTAAATTGAACATTCAATACATCGCGCACTCAATACGATACATACGTACATACATACTCTGGTACGTTTCCGGTGAACGAATAAAACAAACAGATTATGATGACGATAAAAAAAAGCAATGATAGCTTAGTAGTGTGACCAGCGTACTGTCATTTCATAAGTGTGTAATGGGCAAAGAGATTTATGATGCTATAGAGTATAGAGGGAATATGCGAACAAATGTCATAGAAAAACTATGATATTGCAATATTGGAGCGGCAGTGGAGTGAACTAAACTAAACTCATAGACCACTAGGACACAATAGTATCGGATCAAAATTTGGTTCATGATGTCCGGTCTACAGTAAGTATAGAATATCTTTGGGAATAGGTGAATAAATGTTTTATCTTATTTAAAATAAATAGATATTCGACAACTCTCACACAACGTTATCTAGTCCCAAATAAAATGAAAAGATATTTATTTCTGTAAGTAGATCTTTCCAGATACTTTTACATATCATTTTTTTTTAAACTAAATGGCGTTTCCATAGTGACTGATCCCTGAGCAGAAATGCCGAAAGAAACTCAAGTTTCATGGTCTCTTTTAAAGTCCAGATATAAGATTAGGTTAGGTTTAACGGGCAGGTGTCCGCAACTCCACGACCAAGCGCGTATTTTGCGTACGGATATACGGTATAAGATTGTATTCATTTATTATGCGAGTCTACTGATGCAGGGCAAAGTCTGGAAAAGCCTTTTGATGAAAGAATCATTTCAGCTTTGAGTTGACCTGTCCCGACAGACGGCATGCATACTTCAGTCACCGTGTAGCTCAAACCTATTTCAGGGAGCTCGACAGTGGGCAGTAAAAGCGTTAATATTGTACACCATAACAACCATTACCACCGACATTTTAACATTTTGGCCAAGATAACATTGTGCTAATACATAATTCTGTGTGTAGGCTTTGTCGTCAACACCTTTAGGATTTAATTCTAATATCTGTGTTGCGCCAGTGAGCCGACAGAGATAGGAAATACTATTGGTGTGGAAACGTGATAACTATTCTAGTTAAACGCTTAAATAGGATCTACACATAATATCAAATTATTTGTTAAATGTACAGGGTGGAAATCAATGAGCCCTTAAGGGTAACCAATTTAAATCCTTATGAAAAATTTTAGAACTTCAAAGAAAATATTGTTTTATTTTTAATTAGGAATTAAACTGCATCTCTTCATATATATTTTTTTTGATGTCACAACAAGCTGACTAAGCCAGGAAACGACCAAAAAAGTCGTACAACATTTCCCTGAAATGTTATATTTGTCGTGGCGTACGATATTCAGAAATAAGAAGTTGTGAAGTTGATAACATTAGTACAGAGTCTGTGGTAAACGCCGTGACGTCAGCTGTCGTTGCAAATGACGCGAACGATATCACGTGGACAGAGTCGTGTTCGAAAGTGGAAGCTATGCGGAGCTGAGTTAGATTTGAGACACCAACGAAGACACTAGTCCAGTGCGAAACTGTCTGTTTAGCTATCTGAGTTATATTTTGTGAATACTATTATTAAAGTGAAGTTATTTCTGCAATGAAGATTATTAATCTACGTTATGTACCTGGTACCACGAAACCCTTGATGTCGGCCCATACCGCTCAGCCGTCGCTGACGCCGACATATTAAATATACAAAATTACCTACAACAACGTCTGAAAAAAACCCCCAAATTAATTCATCCAACAATCGGCTGCCAATTTGGGCCGCAAAAGTAGTTTGCATCGAAAATTGATATCGAAAGCAATAAAACAAATTTACGAGCGGTATCGCATACAATACAGGTGGTGGGCGCTGCTAACTCTGATAATATATTGTCGAGCGATGAATACGATATACCTTTTTGCTATCGACTGAACTTGAAGTGTACAGTGTGGTTAGCAGGGTAGCTTTTTAAATGTATTTTGTAATGTTATACTGTTACTCAAAGTCACGCTGGTGTGTGAGTCAATGATATTCTAAGTAAAAAGATGTAGGTTATAAACGCTCAGAAAGCGACATTAAAATGTGGCTAACCAGCCACACTTTACCTCAGTGTCGCGTCGCGCCGTCAACGAACGCGTGCGTGCGTTAGTGTGCCGTTTTTTAATATCGAATGTTGTTTAGGTAACCTATCTACACCTTTTTACTTGTAATATATGTAGTTGGTGTGAGTAATATTAAACTGTATATCGATATATTTAATTAATCCATCATAGACGCTAATTGTAATCATGGTTGTGCTTCAAGGAATAAACATATTATTTTTTATTTTGATTTTGTGAGCGCAACTAATGGTTGCGCTTCGCGGAATAATTTAGTTGCGCTTCGATGGTTGCGCTTAGAAATGGTTGCACTTTGAGAAATACTCCATTAATCTATTCTCATGTTAATGAAAATCAAATGATCTTTATCTTTAACGTAGTGATGTATACCGCGTTTTAAATCAACTATTTATTAGACAGTAAAACTTCGCTCGCGACTAAGCGACGCTTGAATTTCGTACTTTTCTAAGAATTATAACATCCCCGTCATCTCCTCGTAGTTTGAATATAAAATACTAGCAGACGCACGCGGTTTCACCCGCGTATTTCCCGTTTCTGTGAGAAATACAGGGATACAAAGTAGCCTATGTTACTCAAGGTGAATGTAGCTTTCCAATGGTGAAAGAAGTATTGAAATCAACACGGTAGTTTTTGAGTTAATTCATTACAAACTTACACCCACACAAACATACACACAAACAATTTTTTCCACTTTATAATATTAGTGCAGGTAGTCTATGGACTGGTCCACTCATATCTGTGTAGTTTTGCTCATATTTGCTCAAAAAAAATACCTCAGAAAATAATCTCCATATTACATGATCTGACCAAGATAGTCTAGACTTTAAAAGAGACTAGTTTATTTCGGTGTTTCTTGTCAACGTAGTCAAATAGTGAAACACTTACCCCACCGACTCTTAACAAATTACATTTAAAAGTGTTTGTAAAAGCAATTTACAGAAATACAATCACTAATGATGAAAGAATTTGTAAAATCGGTTGTGTAGTTTTTACATTTAATTGTTACAAACATAAAAAAAGCAAATATTTCCTCTTCATATTAATTTATTTTAGTGTAGAAAGACAAGAAATTTACAAAAATTGCTTTATAAAATTCTTCCTCGAATACCTTCCAAAAAAAAAGTTATTTTCATCTTAGAATCACAACTCACGATAAACCAATTATAATGTTAGAGAGATGATAAACTGAGAGCGTCTTTAAACTTTGGGCAAATTGAGATTTCTGCTCGAACAAACTTCTATTGCTTTTTGCGGGGACCAAAAAAAAAACAAGCGAATGGGCCACATTAACTGAGAACCGGTTATTTTTTATAGAAGTCCTCTAGTGACCGGGGGATATCGGGACACGGGGAATGACAAGGATATGTCTTCAGCGACAAATAAGTTGGGACTCTTTCGACTGAATCAACTGTTTTCTTTTCCTACGTTTAGCTGAGCTGGCTTTTTTTTGTCTGTAACTGCCGCGTTGTCAAAGACACCTTTCGGAATAGGTTTCCACATAAAATATAGCGGTAAATTGACTAATTATAGTCAGTAAGGATGCCTCTTTTGTTTGTAACATCCCAAAATTTCGATTTTAGACTGGTTTAATATAAAAAAGCTATGGAAATGTGTCTTTTCAAAGGTAATTCACGAAAACTGTAAATAGTACTGGTGCTATTTCTTTTTTTATTTGATTTATTTATTATCACCTCCACGTTTTCCTGATATAAAGAGGCTTGATAGCCAGATGGACGGACAACAAAGTGATCTAATACGGATTTTCCTTTTGAGGTATGGTACCCTAAAAGACAAAAAAAAGTAACAAAACATACAAAGCCATTCATATCTACCTTTTCAATACATACACTACCAAACCACCTTACCCTAAATACTAAAAACTTTGTGTTCCTAATAATTCTTAAGAAGTCGATATTTATTGTCAAAGTTAGCACTAAACGGCCCAGATGGTGGCTGAACTTGACCCAAATAAGACGTTCAGGGGTCGGGGCTCTAGTCGAGTGGTGCCCTCTCCCTTGCTTGTGTGGGAGTGAACGAGAGAGAAGTGAAGGGCTCAGGAGTGTGAGCGATTAGTGACGTGAGGGACGAAGAGGGAAAGACTGCGAGGAATTTGTTTTTCGGGAATATTGTGGGCATTGTAAAATGAAGTCTTTGTAACATGATTGTGTCACTGATTTACTCGAGCGTTTATTGATTACTTTGGCGTTAACGATACCATCTTATATGTCAACACACTAATAGGCGAAGCTAACGACAAAACATTTCGGTCCTTCGAGCCGCATCACACAAAGTGATAAAAGATGTTCAAAGCAATCGTTTGATAATATGTAACAATTATAGCATTTGAATTAAGTAACAATAAGTTTTTATAATTTAAGTATTATGGGTTTTATCCCACTTAAAACAAAAAAAAAACTCGTGTTTCGTCTCAAAGTTACATTCGCTGCAAAATATAATGATTTGCAGCTAACGATACTATATTTTTGTAATTATTTTATAAAATAGTTGTCGCGTATTACATACCCAAAGAAAAAGAGCAACAATTTGAAAGAGACACAGTATATTTTAGAAATTACGTTCAAGAAATCACCTTAAACAATTAACTTTAAATTCTTCCTTAATTACAACGAGAGTACAATAATCATAACGAGTAATCGATTTAATATTATTGAATCGCTCACTGACTTCAGACAGAGTTTAAGATTAATTTTCTTCTAAATTTCAAACTTTTGACAGATTTCGGTACCTACTTGTTTAACTTTATATTTGCAGAGTACAAAGTTCGTTGTTAGGTATCGATGTTTATTAATTTGCTGTACACTTTGACAAAATCTGACTGTTACGAAGATCTCAAAAGACCATGTCAGACACTAATCTGCATGGTCCTCACATGATCTGATCAAGAAATGTTATGGAATTTTATTCATTTAAAAGAGACTTGTAATCTCTGACCTGTGTGACTGGCCTGTTAGTCTAGTGTTTAGTGACCCTAACTGCTATAATACCGGAGGTTGCGGGTTCCATTCCCACCCAAGACAAATGTTTGTGTGATGAGCACGATCATTAGTTCTGTGTCAGGGTGTAATTTATCTATAGTGTTGAGAAATGTATAAGTATGTTTATCAGTTATCTGGTGCTCTTTTTTTAATACATATAATGGATCTACTCTTGACCTCAATCTTGTCCTGCGGTCAGAGATGAGGTCGACGATGGAACGAGCTCACCCAAAAAAAGCCTATTAACTCGCAACTTAAACAAATTGGGGTCATATAAACTCAGGAACACTGATGCAGGCAGGGAATTTTACTCCTTGACTGTGCACATCATGATGGAACAGCTTAGGCAAAGCGCTTCGTGCGAATGTGTGGTTGAACTCATAGTATAACTGCTTACTTTGGGACTAGATGGTGTTGTGCCAAAGTTGTGGAATATTATATATATTTTTAACTTTAGGTTTCTTTCGGTGCTTCTTCTAAAATACTCAGATAGTGGTTGACCAGGTTGGTCAAAACATAATTTATCATGAGTAAGAGCAAAACTTCCATTTCTTTTACATATGACACAATATAATTACTGTTTCCATGCCACTCCACAATCTACAAAATTATTGAGTTAGATGAACGCCACCGCCCTTGAACGTGGTAGGTTGTATTTGCACCCGCGATTTTGTTTACATAAGCCTAAATTGTTAAAGGTCATCAGAGTTTCTTAACCTTTACTAAGATACGGTTTCGATCCAATGTTGAGCTTCTTTGCATATTCAGATTCCCTTTTGACCTTTATAAAACATCCTTTTTGTCCTATTGACGAAATATAAGACCTGAGATGGAATGGGTTTGGGTATACAAAATAGGTTAAGTCGACTTAATATGTTGTCCACAACTTGTTTTTCTTGTTAAAATATAAGTCTTTGTATGGGCTTAAGTAGAAATCATCAGCTTCCACTAGAACCTGATGTAGGTGGACCAGTTAACATGGATTTTCTACGTGTCTGACATCCAAACCCAGTCGGTGACACGGTACCCCTAGGTTAAACTGGTTGTCAGTCTTTTGGTGGTCCTATAGATAACGACTGTTATAGATGTATAAATTACAGCCGGGACCAACGGCTTGAAGTGCCTGCCAAAGCACGGAGGAGTCTTGTTATGTAATGCATTGTCCGTCACCCACCCACGAACCGACCTCGTTAAGCGTAGTAAGCTACGCTTGACGAGATCGGTTCGAACCTATACTAAGAATATTATAAAGAGGACAGATTTGTGTGTTTGTATTTTTTTTTTTTACAATTTTGGGAAAGCTTACAGACTAATATCAACATAGTGACAACAGTAGATAACTAAATTGATAATTACAAGCTTCTACAAGTAGGTAGCTATAATGACAGAAAAAAAAGAACAGATTTTGGTACTTAGTAACTCTAACAAACAATAATGTTAAAAGTTTCTAGTGCAAAGAAGGTGCAGCTGGTTGTCCAAAAAATTACTTTGCTAGTTAGTGAATAAACTCATAAAGTACTGGTACGATTTCATAAATTCTTTTACTATTCGAATGCTACATTATCCTTGAGTAATGGCTTTATATTTTTTTTACAACTTCTAGGGGTGGGAGAATTGTCGGAGTTTGTAGGGAAAAGTACGAAATTAACGAAGACGCGAGCGCGATGCTAGCCTATACTTCTACACTGACGCTATTGACCTAATTCACCACTGTCATCTAAATACTATTGGTTGTGTTATATACAAAAATCTTAAATAATACGAAAATGTAGACAAGTTAATTGATATTAATTTTGATAATTACAATTGTGTGCAATAAAAAAAATAATTAATTTGCGTGCCATGACAAAAAATAAAGCGAAACTTCAAACTTCGTAACATCTTATTCCTACAATGTTACCTACATTGTGGGCAAGTAAATAAATAACACCTGTTTCATCATCTCGGACAAACTTCTCTTGATTATGTTTCATCAGGCTCAAAGACCATCAACCACCCAAACTTAAGGCCACAAAATAATTATTGTCATTTTCTCATTTATAGACAAACAAAATCTTCCAAAATCCCTTTTATTGTCAAAAATAATCTCCACATTATTGACGCAATAACGTTAGAAAAAATGCAAATGGCCGTCCTTTGTTCATTAGAGACCTGTGTGCTACATTTGCCCACAGCCGGTGCTTGTGTGCTGTAATGTGTCAGACCGGGTACCCGGGCCACGGTCAGGATATTAAATTGGCTTGTAAAATGGCCGGCAACGGTATTTGATGAGACAGAGTGTGTATCGGTATTTCGTGTTTCATTATTCGAGAGTATGGGAGTGAGTATGGGAAGTGGTTGTGACAAAAGCGCTTTATAACCAGGCGTATAAAGGATTTTTAACCTTGTTTGCCTTTTTTATGGAGTCTTGGTATTATTGTGTAACGACGACTGCTACCAGTTGCAATAGGTCAGTTGACAAAATTGTAGTTTTTAGTCATTCATCTAGAAAATATTCGACACATATTTTTTTTCACGTAATCTAAAAATAACGGCGATGCATAGAGTCAAAATGTTGCATGACGTCACTAACCTTTACAGTTTATGGGTGATTCTACGGTATTTGAGTATTTTGTGTCCCCAAAGAAAAAATCATCTGTTTAATTTAATATTAATAATTCAACTACTTGGCATTATTTTGCCTAAGTAATTACAAGGGCCAGAAGATATTTCCATTTTTTTTCATTTTATAGGCTCCAGGGGAAAAATGTGTTATCAGGGGAGAGACACTATTGGCAGAGTAGTGACAAATTATAGCAGGAAAGTGACAGGCTACTAAGTATTATCTAAGGAATTTTAATAATACTGTATAAAATGAATAAATAATAGCTTTATCGTTATATTTTTAATGAATAGAATGCAATCAGCCTTAACAGTTGAAACATATTCACAATATTAAGTTCTTAAAAAATTAAGTTTCAATCACCATCAAATAATTTAAATATAAAAATAATAATAAAACAATAATAATATCTAATTATAATATAATATATATATATTAATGCATATCACTCTCGTCTGTGAATTGAACAAAATTAGTAATTTTTCCTATTAAATAATCACAACACTTACTGTTCAACAGTTTTTAATAATTAAATACTCGAAAAAGTGTAATTTCACATTTAAGGCTTACCTAAATAGTAAAATGATACACCTATGAGAGGTTATCTTAGCAAGTAAACTTAAAAATCATTATTATAAATGTAAACTTCCATATTAAGAAAGAACTGAATCAATAATTTCGGTTAAACTAAGTGTTTTCTACTTATATACTAAACAATAAATAATTAACTTTTTGAGCACATCAACCAGCTCTAAAAAATTGTAGAATACTCTATTACTCATCATAAGTAAACTGGCAAAAAAGAGTAGCACCTTTAATAGATTTCTTTAAATAAAGTAAAATAATAATCTCTCCTTCTTCGTCATCAAATTCAGACTTGCATACGGCAGCATAACTATATTTTTTATCACTTATCTGGTATTCCACAAGTATAAAATCACAGGTATCACTAACATATGAATGATAGAACTTTAAAAAAAAAATCTCTGGTAAAGTTGTCCATTGTAGCAAGGTTTGTCTACATGCCCATCTGATACCATGTCCGGTTTCAAGATAATTCCAAGTAAAATCAGAAAAAAATCAGCCCATTCCCTTTCAGTCGTGTTTAATACACTTAATTTATCCCTTTTCTCCTTTTTGAAAATTTTGCTTTTCTTTCGCTTGTATTTCTGTATTTTTAATCAGATTGTTTTTAATTTTTTGGTAGCGTATTTTTTCTGCTTGGATCTGGTTTTTTAGCCTCTCATCCCTTGTTTGCTTCTTTATCATGTTTGACATGATATCTGCGTAACTAGAACAAATGAAATAAACCGTTTTGAATAGTAAATATTTACAAAAAAAAAATTGTCACTGCCCCTGCATGGTATTATTTTCCCCTGGCATAGAAACTGGCAGAGAAGTGACGCCAGAGAAGTGACAAAATTGGACATAATTTCCCAAAAGTAATACCGCATGTTTTTCTGACCACATTTTACACAATAAATGTCATCTACACACACTAAACATTGCACTGTGCAAATTCACAATTATTTAACGATGAAATATAAAAAGATATACTTACCAAGGGAAATACTGGAACTACTGGCACAAGCACGTTCTCAGACAATGAATTGAAAACTGACGCCACATTGTTTTAGTTGTGCTCAACACTGTTAGCTTGCATTTAACTTCACACTGTCCCACGCGCGTCGTTTATGGTCAAAAATATACTTTAGCACTTTTAGGTGAAAATCACAGTCTTTCAATTTCGCCAGGTGAAGTGACGCTTTTAGCAAGTGACGTGAAAATAAGATTTTTTTAAATTATATAATAAACACTTTTGTAATTTATTGTTATAACATATGTTTCAAAGTTATATTAGCTATAACACAATATTAAAATAAAACACAATACCATAAATATTAAAAGTACTAGGCCATAAAAATGAAAAAAATGCAGTAATGGGGTAGGCCAGGGGAGTATACATTTGTTACTATTTTATAATGTTAATGTGTAAAATTAAACCACTATCGTGAATTGACTAAGTGGTCCAAATGAAAGAAGTTATACTTTATTGCATAAGCACACATTAACGGCAATGTAATTAGTTTAACATAAAAAAAATCTAAAGGCCGTTGGAATCCAAATAGCGTAGAATCACCCTTATACTGAATAATGACGTTACAAGCCTCCTCAACTCTAATCGCTAAAGCGCTTAATCTAAGTAGTTTTCCATCAATTTGAAAAAGAAAAAAAAATACTTGTGTATTCTATACTATCTATACTAATATTATAAGGAGGTAAAATTTGTTTGTAAGTTTGTATGTAGGGGGTAATCATCGGAACTAATGATCCAATTTAAAAAATTATTGCACTGGAGGAAAGCTCCACTATTCCCGGATGACATAGGCTACTTTTTACCCCTGTTATCCCACGGGAACAGGAACTACGCGGGTGAAACCGTGTGACGGTTTTTTTTTTTTTTTTTTTAATATTATAAACCAGTGCTTGACTGCAATCCCACCTGATGGTAAGCAGAGATGCAAACAGTGATGGTGAAGCGCACTAGTGACCGCAGCAGGCAAGTTGTTCCAGTCCTTCGATGTACGCGGTATAAACGACGAAGCGAAACGCTTTGTCCGAATCGTGGGAGTGCCAACGATGTAAGGGTGGACACTCGCCGTACGCCGGGTTGTCCGATGGTAGAAAGGTGATGGCGGAATCAAGTCATGTAATTCCCGTGCACACTCTCCAAAATGTATCCTATAGAAAACCGAAAGGCTAGCTATCCTACGCCTATGCTCAAGGCTTTGCAGATTGGTTCTAACCAAATCTGGGTCACCAATAAGCCTCTTCGCACGCCTCTCCACTGAGTCCAAAGCTGCTAGATGACATCTGGCAGCACCAGCCCATATGTGGCTGCAGTACTCCTCACACGAACGGACCTGTGCTGCTAGTATTTTCATAATCTAACTGATGGACTAATTATATTTTGATGTTCATATTCTGTCAACATACTTATTACACACATATATATACATACTTATATTATAGAAAGGAAAGATTTGTATATTTGTATATGAGAAATAAACTTTAAAACTACTTAAAAAATTCTTGCACCGTAAGTTGGGAAGCTACACTATTCCCAGTTGATATAGGCTACTTTTTACCCCTGTATTCGCACGAAATTGCGAAGTACGCGGGTGAAACCGCACGACGCGACGTCCGATAGTGATATGTAATGTTGACAATAAATAGGCCAGAAATGGCAAACATCAATTGGTAAACGTTAATTTTTTAATGCTATTTAGTATCTAAAATTGCAACTCAAAATTGTTCCAGTGATTGAGCAATTATAATATTTACTGTTTCATGTTAATTGATGTAAAATTTTATTATTTTACACATACATACATACACTGACGCTTTTTTCTCATGGCAGAAATAACAGAGCGCCATAATATGCTACGATTCTTACATACTTCTTTTATCTTGTTTACATAATAATAAACACACAATACATTTAACTAGCGAGATTACCACTTGAAATCGAGAAATATGTTCAGCGATTATTAGTAGTAAATAACAATTAGTAAGTAACTTGATCAATCCATTTGTACGCAGGTTAATTATCATTTTGTGATAAACTAAATAATAGGATTCAATATTAATATTAAGCATTTATTTTCCAAATATTTGTTACCCTGAAGAAATAAACATAAATTATTAAATTTTTATAAGTTTTACGGTCCAAGCATTCCTAATCCTTTAGAAGAGTACTGGAATTTTATATAATAGCTAGCACTTTGGCAGCGACTACGTCGGCGTGAATTTCGTACTGTTCCCTTTAAATTTTGACATTCCTTTGACTTCCTCCTCTTTTTTTTTAAGTATAATAATAACCAATGTTACTTGGCGATAATATAGCTTTCTAATGGTGAAAGAAGTTTTAAAATCGGTTTCCTAATTTTTCAGTTAAATCCCTACAAATAAAATATTTCGTATTATAGGTACTATAAGTATTTTAAAAAGTATAACCAAATCGAATCAAACTAAAAGTCGGTTATTCAAAGTAGGCTGAAGATCAGCACTTTTAAAATGTCGAAAAAGACAGTCCCCCGAAACGCCTTTCCTTTGCTACCTCGTAGTGTTGTTGCTATTATACAGGGTGACTGGTAATTAGTGACCGATACTCAAACACGTGATTGTATTCATGATTTCAATAAACTTTCCCAAAGAAACTTTTTTTTTATACACATATATAACTTATAACACAATAAAATTACAAAAACGCCGTTTGAAATTCCAGCGCGCGCGCTGTGTTCGATCAGCTGATAGTCCGACCTCGGGACAGGCAAAATCTGCTAGTAGTAGCGTCCCACAATCCCCCGCCACCCCCACTGTTCCCGTTGTGCAGTACTGACGTAATTTATTTAAGTTTAATTAATTGAAAGATAATGAGTATAAAACAAAGTTTCTTTGGGAAAGTTATTTGTATCGATGAGTACAATAACGTGTTTAAGTATCGGTCACTAATTACCAGTCACCCTATATAATAAATACAATTATAGATAGATATAGGTACATATAACCTTTGATAGTAGTAAATACCTACTACATAATATATCTAATCTATCTGTTTTTTCACTCACTTGAATGTTGGTCGACCTTTTATTGGCGACTGTATAAAGATCATGGCACGTTATACCGGCACGGCACCGGCAAGGCACCGGCACGGCACTGGCACCGCTCCTCTATGGTAGTGACAAGCGCGCTGACGCGTGACGGCTCGCCGTTGGCTTTTTCACTTTGACATGAAATATATTATACAACCCACGATTTAAGGCTCTAAATTGAATGGCAAGTCAACCCAGCGGGGTTGGAGCGGTGCCGGTGCCGTGCTGTTATAATGGGCCATGACCTTAAGTCTGATGCTTGTTACTATTATTCTAATGTAATGCTGTACGCCGAAGCTGTTGGTTTACCTTTAATAAATAAACAAAGATCTGGATCCTTTACCAAAGGATTATAACTTGTTAATGAGTACATATCTAATGTAACTACATAGTTCAAGTGGGTACGTTATAGTGTAGGGACAAGTTACTCAGTTCGTAGCGTATTAATTAAATCGTTCATTTAAACCCGCAACTTGTGCTCAATACAATTATACCAACCTATTGTATTGTAGTCTATTTTGAATACAACGTACTTGGCTTTTGTATCTGTAGTCTATTTCAGCGTGTTTGGGTCGAAGGCCTGTTTATTATTTTGCAAAACGGTTGAACTTTGGATGGTTGCTAGGTACGTAGTAAGAAGTCAATAGCCCTTAAATATAATGTTTGGTTACCGCCGTAAACAACAAAATGCTGTTTGTGTATGGGAGTTTAAATTTATAAACGATGACAATTGAACAATGAGCAATTTGACAAAATTCTAGTTTTTAATCCCTCGTCTAGATTACACGAAAATTTTCAACACCATATTTTTTCTTTTTTCACGTAATTAAAAAATAACGGCGATACATCGAGTCAAAATATCGCATGACACACAGTTTAAGCTAGCTCATGACGTTACAAGCCCCCACTCCTCAACTTTAATCCGCTTAATCTAAGCAGTTTTCCATCAAATTCAAAAAGAAAAAAATATGTGATGAATATTTTCTTGTAATCTAGATGAGGGACTAAAAACTAAAATTTTGTCAAATAGCCCATTTAGGAGACATTCAAAGTCAAAGTCAAAGTCAAATCGTTTATTTCAATTAGACCCATAACAGGCACTTTTGAACGAAGTAAAATAAATTAAGAGAATGATTCTAGTTGCACATTCCAAATGGTAGTTCCGTATGGAGAAGAATGTGCAAGAAACTTCATACTTACTCTTTCTTTACTTACTCTTATTCCGAGTGTCGGATAACATTGACAATAAGGTTTATGATCATAATACACATCTCTCTGCTCTTATCCCTTTCACTAGTGATCTATACATCTCTGTCGCCAGCATCAAATCAATAGAGTGACTATTATACAGGGTGTAACGGAAAGGGTATATACATCCGAAGGGCACGGATTCTCTTGGTGATAAGAAACGACATGGCAACGTTTTTATACATATACATACATCATTGTAAAGTTTAGCCCGCCCGCGCCGTCGCGCCTTCGTCGGTTAGGCAGAGCCCAAAGGCCTGTACTAGGCGCGCAGAACCCGAGATAGATATACTTGAACCTTGCCGGACAGGATTATGACCCTCATAGTGCGGTGACACATTTGTTATGATTATGCATTTAATAAACTGTCGATATTAAATAATATCGTGAAGTTTCAAAGTTATTAGTTGGGAGCTGAAATTTTGAGGAAAGACTCGTTATTAAATACTCTATTCACCCTGTTTGTATGTATATACCCTTTCCGTTACACCCTGTACATATAATAATAAAATAAAATTCTACCTAGCCCATTCCTTAGCCTATTTTTCTATTCTTCCTAGCCTTTATTTAAAAAAACCCACCCGTTGCACCAAACTATCTTTTGGAAGGAGCAACTAGAATAATTTTCTTGAATTATTTTGTTGGCAGCATTTAACAAAAACATATTATATTACATACATAATAAAAACAAAAAGCAAAAGTGAAATAATTATAGTACCGTATATATAGTAATAATCATTTTCCTATTTTTTTTAAACTTTTAAGTATAACGTTCAAAGTGCCTTTTAACAGTTTAATTGAAATAAGTAATTTGACTTTGAGTGTTGCAAGTAAGACATGGACAAAATTATTAATGATGTGAATTAACAACTTATCCTCTGTATGTTATAGAAATAATAATAGAATAACCATAATTTACTCTGCACTAACTTTGTCTCGCGGCCTTACTGGCGTTAAACTCGGCGTTCGCCTATGGCATTAAGTCCGCCTCTGTACATTAGTGTGCTTGAAGTATTAAATAAATAAATAAATAAACTGGACAAAAAAAAATAGCCAAGTTCAGGTTCTAAGTTGATAAGTTTCATCCAGTCAGGTTTTTAACTGAGAATTACGTTCAGTTTCCGCTTCTTAAGTTGTAGTTGTCGACTGCGTACTTTGACAAACGATCTTGTAGTAGGTATTTACGTGAAAATTGCCCTTAATTTTTAAGATGTCTGTGAAATACTTTTTCTATTGAAATTCCTACAACTGTTTTTCATCAACTTTTTAAATTTGGTCCGCCCTCGGCAACACTGTGCGTCGCCTCACTAGTCTTTTTCTACTATTTCAGGCCTGCACATTTTTATCCAATAAACCTTTATCAACAACAATAAGTACTTAACCAAATATTTCAAACATTGAACACTTGGTTAAATACAGAAAGATTAGCCAGAGGTCTGCGTATGGTACGCCTACATTCTACCAGTTATTTTTAAGTAACATATATTAAGGGCGAGCCTACTGGCATTTATCGCGCATAGATTCCGGGCTGCTACTAATAAATTCCAAATGAAAAAACTCAACAACGAGTTGCCCGACCCGGGGATCAAACTAGGAACCTCAAGCTCAACAGTAGCGCTTGCGATCACAAGACAGTTAACACGCCTGACATTAGAGTGATGTCATGTTATGACGTATATATAAAACAATACCTATCCTTTCACATACATATTATATGCTACAACACAAAACTGAGGCAGCCCCGGTTAGTTATAAGGATACTTGTCATGGGGTTACCTCGCAACTTCCCATGGGTCACCTTTGTTGAGATAATATATAATATTTAATAGAAAAAGTTCAAGTCGTATTATTAGTAATCCATTTTACTCTCTAAACTAATCTATATTCTCGTATTAAACAAGCTATAGTTAAACAGTAAAGCATTAGTAATCAAATTCACAAACTCCCGCGCACCCATTTATCCCCTTGTTCAATAGCCGCACTTCTTATCATAATGGAAAACCCCAAGGATCGCGGTTTGTTGTTGTTTCAGTCATAATGCTATCCTGTTACTGCTCCTGACATAATTTTTGTCGTTTTTTTAATTACACAGAATATTTGTAATAGTAATACCAGCAAACTGACATTTTAATTAAAATATTACATTACGCCATGCTGGGATAGGGGCATTTTGGTCTCGTACAGAACTTATTTCGTTTGTTTTATTGTTAGTTAACCATTAACATACTTATCACGTTTCCAGACTTTCCCCTGCGTCGTGGACATGTGGGCTTTAAAAGAGACCATGATCCCTAAGTTTCTTTCGGCATTTTCCTCAGGGATTAGACAGGTAAAAGTATTTGGAAAGATCTACTTACATAAATATATAGGATTTCATTTCAACAGTAATATTTATCGTGAATTTTCATCCTCCACAGACGCCTCAAAGGACCAAAATATGTATTCCTTCTCCATAAACTTCAGTTAAATACTTCAGCTTAACTATGGTCAATCCTACTCAAAATCCTAATCCTAATTCTTATGTTTTGACAGATAAACTATCTTTCTTTCTCTTTCTTTTATGACAAACGTTAGTAAAGTGTTCAACTATAAATAAAAAAGGCAATTGCAATTTAAAAGCGCGGAATGAAAACGCACGCGACGCGACCGTACATCCTGATACCAAAACACATCTCTTGATTTAAAAAAAAAACACATTTTTTTATTAAACTTTTGAGCAATATTGTTTTGACAAACATAAAACCATCTCAAGGTTCGTAAAAGAGAACATAATTTTTAAACAAGAACTTGAGCTTTTAAGATGGCGTTAATTGATTCAAATTAATTAAGAGAGACTTAAACTGCCCACTCGTAATTTAAATGGAACATGCTTTAATTTACAAATAATTAATGTAAGAAAACGTTATAGTCATTTCAACCAATTAATTGGATGTAAAGAGTACAATATTTTAAAGGTTTTTATTTACATTCCCGAGATTACGTGTTTCTTTAATTACTTAATTACAGTAAATTAAAGTTAATTCGTTTTCATCGCGTCTGTAAAATAAATCAAAACAAGTTCCTGTATTTAAAAAATCACAACAAGCACCCAAAAAATGATAACACTGACAAAATAATACTTTAAATTAAAATAAAACATCAAGCAACACAAACACACAGGCAAAATCACGATTCTTTACAACAACAAAAAAACCACTTAAACTTTAAAAATGCACTCACCTTTAAACTTAAATATTAAAATACAAATAGATAGAAAATACGTAAAGTGTTGGTAGTTAGACGGTCGCGGCGGCGCGGCGGGCACGCGGCCCACCGCTGGCGAACTGTGGCGGAGGCGGGACGTGGAGACGTCCGCAACGACGCGCGTAGGCGGGCGTCTGGGCACAGACCGGCCCCGCGCCCCCCGTGCCCCCCCTCCCCACCGCCACACCTTGATGCTTATTAAAAAAGTCCGACGGAAAAGGATTTATGCCTCCTTGGAATTCGCTTGACGTCTGACGGTTGTGTTTTTAACGATTTACGAGCGTTTTGTTTGGGACAATATCGTTTTAGTCGGAGTTGTAACAAGCTTATACAAAACTAGGTTTTAGAGAATCGTTTTTATTAACGCTTTCTGTCTTCTTGATAGTTCAGTTATAGATTAACCACAAGACACAAAAATCTTCGAAAAATTTCTAGAAACGAATTAGTGATTTCGTAATTTTTTTAAGTATCGACTATTTTTCCTATACTATGTGTTACATGTTTTCCTGTTCTATCTGTTGCTAGAGGAGCAAACAATACAGAAAAACCTTTCCTTGCTGGGAGCCACATTTTAAACCATTTCAGTGCTATCACTAGAGATAATTATTGGCAGCTATTTCTTTGTACCCCATTATTTTAATTAACATTTTACAGAAAATCTTTACTTGTATTTTATCAGTCAAACTAGGTACTTCTTTGTAAATGTATATTTACATTTCCTTCGAAAAAAATATAAAAAATATCATTACACAAGTCAAATGCAATAAGTACTTTTAAGTACGTTTTATTCATTGAATATTAACGATGAAACTGTACAAAGTCCCCTTTGAGAAGTATTTGTTTATTTCAAAGCAGATAACGTATTCATGGATGTAAATCAATTTACTGGCTGATATGAATATTGCTCGGTTATCTGAAGATGACAGGAAAATATACAGTACCGGAGGTAACGTACTGTGAGAATTTAAAGAAAAAATATTGTTGTTTTTTATCGACAAAATGAACGGGAAACCAGGTACACCCACTGTTATTTTTTTTCATTTTCAGTTTTTTGTTTTTTTTTTTTAATGTTATAAACCAGTGCTTGACTGCAATCCCACCTGATGGTAAGCAGAGATGCAATCAGTGATGGTGAAGCGCACTAGTTTATTAAGAGCCTATTCACTCTAGCCTTGAAGACACCTAAATTATAATCAGACGGGAAGACGAGAGAGTGACGAGTGGCGAGTTTCGAGTTTAAATTTGTATTTTTTTTAAATTCCGAATATTTTTTTGCCAACTAGGTACTGTACTTAGGCCAGCACATCAAGCTACCCCAATGTGTCCAATGTCTTTGTCAGTTTTTCAACTTTATAACAATAAAAATAAGGTTCATTTTCAATTGGGAAAAAATGTCACATTAGGGAAACTTGATGTGCAACATTACTAGTCATTCTTCGAGAGTAATGTTTTATTTTAATATTTTCCAACAACCACCAAAAATCTGTTTTATTACTTTTTTGCCAGCTAAGGCGTAAACCAAGGTAATTATAAAAAACATTAGCCTACGTCGCCTCCGACCATAGCAACAGACGTGACATGTTTCCACCGATGCGTGAATAGATAACATTGATTCATTTTTAAATGTCCACCGAATTGATTCTGTCATTTGGTTTAACGGTGGACCTGAAAAACGTTGAGTCCCAGTTAAAATGTTCATACGACTGTAATGTATGTGCTCTTCGTTTTTTTTTTGCTGCAAAATACCCTTTTTTTTTCAGAAAACACTTTAATTTTTACAGGTCACTAATGGATATTTTTGTGGGACTGATTTCGTAAAAAGAGACGAAAATGTTTTGCAGGAAACCGAGGAAGCGCGCGCTATTTTATTTGACCAATGAGCGCGCGCAGTGGTGGATCACGACTTAGCCTTTTTCCAACTATGTTGAGGTCGGTTTCCAGTTTAACTGGATGCAGCTGAATACCAGTGTTTTACATGGAAAGACTGCCTGTCGGACCCCCACAACCCAGTTACTGGGTAACACGATACTTAGGCGGACTGTCATTTTATTAATGGCAGCGAATTTTCTACGATGTCATGACATCACATGTTACATATTAAAAAAAAATGTAAAAAATAATTCTCTCGAAGTTAGGCGTAATTTTACTGTCATTTTATTAATGGCAGCGAATTTTCTACGATGTCATGACGTCACACGATACATATTAAAAAAAATGCAAAAAATAATTCTCTCAAAGAGAGATAGGCGTAATAATTTTCTACTCATATTTGCTTGTCGAGTCCTTCGTGGTGAGTCTAGTTGCCCGGAACTAGTAGCTAAACTTGTAAGACTTTTTGTCCCTCCCGTGTCCAAATACAACCACAGATCGCATTCTCACACAATGTTAGACGTTCCTTCAGCACGTACAGTTTCACATTGGAACTCCCCCATAGTTCGCGCTCTTGTAATGTTTAATGCGTTACTAACATCGACACCAGAGTGTGATTTAATTGCTGGGAGGTACCTAGGTAGAAGTATGTCGTGAATGTTTGAGATTTTGTGAGATGCTGAACGGAAGATGAGTCCTTTTTCAATTGTATTTGTTTTTTTTTATGTTTTGTTTTTACCTACTTTTTTTTGTTACCTATTATGTATTTTTTTATTATAAAGAGCATTTTGGTTTTTTTAATTATTATTTTTAGATTTGTTTTTAAATATAATTTTAAATATTCAACAACTTAGATTATTTATTTGTAATGTTGTCAATTTATTTATTTAAATAAATAAAAATATTTTATGCGACTAGGTACTTAATAAGATTCGTTTTTTTTTTCTCTGTTTTTTACTTCGCAGCTGTTCAAAACAACTAGGTTAGTAAACTATAACCAAAATCATGTTATCAACTTACACCAGTACCTACCTTCGTATTATAACTCGGCTTGTATCTCAAGAGATTACACAGACCCAAGTTATTTCCCTTATTCTTCACACACACGATGAGGCACTGAGGCACAGATTCAAGACTATAATATTTATGACTATACGCCTGTTACCGCGGTATCAAAGGAGCGGAGTATTCCGCGCAAGTCCCACAAGCTCGCCACTTGGAGCTAGACAAATGCGTGATATTATTCAGTATTACGGCAACTGCTTGCGTTTATTCTGCGGCGTCATTTTTATTATTTCACTTTAAGGTGTCAGTGACGGTGAATTCGTTTTATATCTAAGAACATTTCCGAGTGTACCTTTGGAGTTACTTGCTTGATATTTATAAGTTAGTCGCATTGTAGATAATGAATTTGTATTTAATAATATGAAGTGTGGAAGTGGCATCGTCGCACATTACTACTGATATTCTGAGTTTTGTACCTAATTCTGGTTATTGTTGTTTTTTTTTTTATAAAAATAATTTATTCTTTGGTTTGAGCAGAATTCACGATTTTACACCGGGTCTACCTTTAAAGCAGAACTTTTTTCGTCATAATATTATTTTTGCAAATTCGGACATGAAAACATTCCGCCAATCAAAAGTTATGCTAAATAATTTTTATGCCTTAAAAATATTCGATTAAAGAAGATTATGCCAAGTGTGTTATGCCAAATAAAATTCGGAGTATCAAGATATTCTGCCTTCTGAGATACACAAAACTAGGATATTAAGGAAAGTCTATGAAAAATTACAACGCTGGTGGCTCCAGAATGATGTAGTTTTTACTGCTGAAAACACAAAATCAAAAGCCCAAGATAGTTCTTAAAAACACGACGCATTTAAAAAGTATCGATTAGTGTTCTTTATTTTATTTATTTCAGTATCTTAAAAAGGTCTCAAGGCCATGCAATTTTAATTACACAACCTGAGACAAACACAAATTGACCCTAACCCCACCCCTAACCTCCCACAACTCCCGTTTGTTCTTGAACAATGACAAAGAACTATTCCGCCCTATGTGATTGATCTTCCTACCCGCATTATCTTGATTAATGTCTTTGACGCCGGCTGTCCATACCAAACGTTACGGTAAACCTTTCTTCATACTATTTACTGTACATTTGGGAGATTTACTATTATTTTTGACAAGTTTCTTGAATAAAAGGGATGTTGAAAATGTTTTCTTGGATTCTAAGAAGCTCGTGATGGAGCATTGCTCGTGATTTCTTTGTTTTGTTTTGTGTATTATTCTAGATTTTGTATGTGTCTGTATAATATTATTCTTCCATGTCATTACATGGACATGTACGTTTAGTCGTATAACACAAATCTTCAGGATTCCTCAATAAGACTAATAAATAATGCGGGTAAAAGCTGATTCAGCACTACTTAAAGCTCAATCGAACCTACCACAAATAATAGCGTAAAAGTATACACATGTAGAAAACATAATATAAGCGTATTCGTAATTTACTATGCTACAAACGCATCAGCTGATAGCCAGACGCCGTCAAAATATACAATAACAACGTTGCCACGCGCTACGTCGAAGCTACTACGCTCGTAGCCCTTAGCGCCCACGCGTAGCAGCCGCGTAGCTCGTACGTCTACGTAATAATGTTGCGGATCGAAACATTTGAGCTGTCCTAGTTTCGTTTGTTATTAAGTTTGGAATTATTATGTTTCTGTTTTAGCTGTCATGTTATAGTTTATCAACATATACATCACGCTAATATCAGAAATCGGGTGAGCAGAGTCCCATTACATTTAGAATTGTTTTGCGTTGCTGTTTTACTAAAAATGTTTAGAAGACTGTTTTGGGTTCTAAATATGTATTAATCGTTGTATAAATCTTGAAGCTATTTTTCTAAACTTTAAAGCTCTCTTTTGAAGCTTCCTCGATAATACTCAAGCTGGAGCAAGGTGCACACCGGCGAACATTATTTATTGGCTCAATAAAACTCCGTGCTTCGTTTCTAGGCAACTAAATCTACAGTAACGTCTGATCGTGTAATCCTACGCTAACAATTCCCCATTCCTCCCCCGCCCCCACTATATTCGTGCTATGTACAATCGTACATACTTTTTATTGTCCTGTTCGCTTGAATATTGTTAAATGGAATGAAGAAACATTTATTTTTTTCATTACAAAGGAAGGTAGATAAAATAGGTTCTACTATTTTATATACCTTTTTTTCACTCTAGTATTAGCAAGTTCAGCTGTTGGTTTTGAAAGCATTTGTCCCACCAATCAAAAACATAATAAATGATGAAAAGCTCATCCTATTTTACAAGGGACTCAACCAAAACAGTCGAAACGTGATTCAAGCACCTTTGTCTACCTATAAATATTTAAGTTAAATTGGACCTGAGTGAGTGAGTTTCTTAGTACTCGTCATTAGCGCTGACATTTTGCGACGAAGCTGAGTCCTTTCGTTTCCATTTTAACAACGTGTGGTTGTATTTTATTTACATACACTCTTACCTGACCTGTGACCTTCAGGTCCCAGTAACCAAGTACGACTTCGTATTAAACGACAGTTTTGGTTATGATTTAGTTATTTAATAAGGCACACCAACGACATATTTACAATAACAACAACAGATGGTGATTACGGGTTTTTAATGCTGTATTAATACATCACTTATGAGATCATTGTACCTATTGAGAGACGAAATATTACACTATTCAATACATAACGTGAAGTTCAAGACCGATCGCGATAGAAGAAATCTGTGGACGCCCTCTGTCTGTTCAACGCTTTCCCAACTTGTTAGGGCTGGTGTCTAGCTAAAACAAATGCAACTGACTACCAGAGTTTTGCATGGAATGACTTCCTATAGGTCAGATGCCACAACTCAGTGGCTGAATTACACGATTCCCCGTGGTTGAACTAGATTTTCGTTGTTTTGACTACACGTAATTTCTATTACGAAAGTACTACTTATGAATTGATTTTGTTGTAATGACATCATTGGCAGAGATCTACAAATTACAGCCGGTACCAATGGTTTAACCTGCTTTTCGAGGCTCGGTTAGATCTTGATATTATTTTGTAAGGATTGGTCGCTCCTCCACAGATCGGACCTCATGCATTCAAGATAATAATGTTTGGCAACATGCTGGTCCAGCTCCATAGGGCAATCTAGGAACTTGACAAAATCAAACTTGTTACATTTCTAATGATTTAATTTGCTTTATTTTGCTCTTAACACTAAGCTATTCTGCTGTGTATTTTTTATTATTATTATTTATTTAATATTTTCTTGATTTGTTAAATAATAATCCGTGATTTCAATATTTGTAAATGTGAGAGTACCATGTACACATAATTATGTACTTATTTATCTACTAAAGTGCTTAATCTATCTTAGCATAGTATGTTATTTTATTTTTTTACTTTGTATATTCTAGGTACAGACGCCAGCACATCAAGTTACCCCAATGTGTCAAATTTCTTTGACCGGTTTTCAACTTTATGTCTAACAGAATAAGGTTCATATCCAATTGGGAAAATTTGACACATTGGGGTAACTTGATGTGCTGGCGTCTGTACATCGTATTCACATATTATGTATTTTTTATTGTATACAAAATATTGTAAAAACTATTTTAAAAGAGTAAGTATTGAGTTTATTGTCCATTCTTCTCCATACGAAACTACCTTTTGGAAGGGGAAACTAGAATCATTATATTTTATTTAACTTGTCAGTTTAACGTACAAAAGTGCCTTTTAAATGGCCTAATTGAAATAACTGATTTAACTTTGACTTTTGCATAACTTAACCTTTGATCGACATGTGCGGCAGTTAAAATGTATTTACTTATTATGGTTGACTTACGGCTAAAATGAACATAGTATACTACTCCTACTTTACATATTATTAAGTCATAAACCTCAACTCAAAAAATTGCTTTTCTCCAATTATTTATTAATACTTTTGTACTGACCAAGGCAATCTCACGTCGGTCAACTGACAATGTAATGAAATTTATTTAAAGCTAGAAAACAGTGCCCTGAAGACTTCATAAAAATAGTAACTTGGTGTACCTAAGCGAACACTAGATTTGACTTAAGTCAAAGAATAAGCATTGCCATACAAAGTGGCAGTACCGCCAGTCTCATGGTTACACTTCCAGTCGACAACAATGGTGCTGTAACTTATGACTCAATATTTTAGGATTGATTTAACTGGGAGTTTTTATTTTATTTTCTAGATATAACATGTATTTATTAAAACGGCTCTAAATATTCATGTAAATGAACGCCACTCAAAACTGGCGTAAGTTTGACTTCCATACAAAGTTTTCAGTTCTATTAGAAGTATCATAAGCGGTTAATCAAGTCGGACGAAGTAATAAGTCTAGCAACTTCATCAGGTAGACCATTATTTAAATTCCAACTTTCAATTTATCTCGCAAAACTTAATCTTATACGTTTCATCTGAACACTGTGATTGTGTACTAAAATTTCTCCTTCCACCGTACTCTTTTAGCTAGTACGGTTATTAAATTATACAATAAGATTGTTTTTTTTTATATTTATTAATTATTTAACTGCACAACGGGCGCTCTGGACTGTTTACAAAATTATCTACATGTTATTATTAAAACTGACATGTTATTATTGACTGGCCTGTTGGTCTAGTTGTTAGTGGCCCTGACTGCTATGCCGGAGGTCATGGGTTCGATTCCCACCCAGGACAAATGTTTGTGTGATGAGCACGATCATTTTGTTCAGTGTCTGGGTGTAATTTATCTATAATATGTATGTATTTAGAAATATATACGTATGTTTATCAGCTTATTAGTACCCATAACACAAGCTCTTTGCTTAGCTTGGGACTAGATGGCGTTGTGTGAAAAAGTTGTGGAATATTTATTTATTTATTTCTCTTCGTATTCTTAAAATGAATTAGCGTTCATCTATTAGCATGCAACAACTTTAAAATTATTATTGGAGGTTTGTGAGCTCTACAGTACACCTCTGCCTAAACCTTAGAGGAAAAAAGCGCGATGCTATTAACGTATACCCTAATTTTACGAAGTCCAACAAAATTACGGCACTTATTTCCGCATGTTAACCAACTTTCACAAATTAACATAAAAACATATAACAGACCCAAATACATAAAATATAAGAACATCTAATTGAAAAAGGAAATTCAAAGAGCTTTACAATTCGAATACCTACAAAATATTTTCATTAGATAAAGAACCTTCAAACATTTGCTGAGCGAGGCTACAGAGGGCAATATAATCTAATTACTGATTAAAAAGGCCTCTTGAGAACTCTATCAAAATCAGTCTTAGGCCGTTTGAAAAAGATAGAGATAATCTCGAGATGAGATCTGTACTAAATTTTGTTTTTGTAGCAAGACGGACGATTCGAAGGTTCGCTAGGAAACGACTCTTAACGTTAACGTTGAATTAACGTTAGCTTTGACATTTTGAAAGGTCGGGCTTTCAAGCTTGCCGTTATAATGTCAGAGTAAATAACTTTATAGTCTCTAATTTAGTTAATAATAGATTGCTACAAAATTTATGAACTAAAGGTTAGGTATACATAAAATCTATAAATACTAGGAATTATTTTATCAAGTAGGTGTTTACATAATTTCAGTTACATAATAATAATTTATTTATTGATGTTATAGGTTACAGAAACTTATTTGAAACCTCATATTCGCTCTCTCCTTTTAAACGCTTAGTGGAATGATGATGACTTTCAATGAAAGATGATGTTTTAAATGTAAGGATGTAATGATGAATGAAAGTCTGTCAAGCATGTCTGAGGACAGACATGAATGTCGGATGGCCGAATGTGGGAAATAGAGCTAAGAGAAAAGGAACGTAAGTGATGCGTGAGGGAGAGAGCGAGAGACGTGAAGAGAGAGGATTGGAAGGACGCCATATTGTATAGAGGACGGGGAATGAAAAAGACGTGTCGGTGGACGGTGAAAAAACAAAAGAGTTAATATCAAGACTGCATTTTTATTTGAAAGAACCCTGTATCCCACATATATATACTTAGTTTTTAACCAAAACGAATCTTTAATAATCACATAAGTCTACCCCTAGTCCTAGACCCCTTCAGCCATCATCACAACACCCTCAAATGACGACCTTCCATTGGCTTTAGATAAACGAGCATAAAGATAAGAGCGCAAATCCTATTTATACAAAATAAATATACCTGTCGGCGCTCATACAGGCTCGAAGTGACGAATATACATTAGCATGATAAAGTGAACCTTCGGACTTAGCATAATGTAGGCAAAGCTGAAACGTTCAGTGCGCCGACTACGGCCTACATGTATGTAGCTATGTACTCATTTAAATGCGTCTAGTAAAGAGATTTAAGATACCCGTCTTGTACAGAGGACATGAGAAGAAATGTTATAGAAAAACCTAAAAATTTGGTCAAACTGTAACCATTTATCGGTTATTGTGGTTAATTTTTGTTCATTTAAACTTTGGAACCGTAACCCTAAATAACATTTCTAAGAATCTCAGTCATCAATAATAATAACACAATTGCCGTAAGTTTCCTAGAATTAAGACTTTGGTAAACAATAAAATTAAAATTTTCAAATTTTGTCGACTTTGGACGGCCCTCTTTTAAAAAAAATAATAATAATAATAATAATAATAATAATAATATTTATTTCCAAGTATATGGTACATTTAGGTCTTAAATTATATATTGCATCACACATACTACCATTACTGGTGTAGAAATATTATAGAGACATTACAAGAATTATAGCAAATTGAGATTTCAGAATATTAAATTATTTGTAATGTCAGAATATTAATTAATTAATATTATGTCAAAAGAATACAATCATAGTCAAAATATAATAAGTAATGTTAAAAATATGCTCCAATGTCAAAAAATTAATTATAATGTCAAAAATTATGATTTAAATATTCATTCACGGAATAAAAACACATATCTAAGAGCCAAGCAAACAATACAGATTTAAATTTATTTATTGGTAACATTCTTATGGCAGCTGGTAGTTTATTATAAATTTTTATAGTCATACAACTAGCATTCCTACTGTACAGTTGCAATCTCTGAGAAGGAACTAGCAATTTTCCTGCATTTTTTTTGTTCAGTCTTTCGGAGACTTGTTCATTCAGTGTGAATAAATGAGGATATTTTTTAACAAAAGAACATGCTTCAAAAATGTACAGACATGGGAGTGGGAGAATTTTTAATTCTTTAAATAGTGGCCTGCAATGGTCTAGGTATTCTGCTCCGCTCATGGCTCTAATACATTTTTTTTGCACCTTAAACGCCCTGTCCACATCTACTGAATTACCCCATATCACTAAGCCGTAACGCAATACTGATGAAACATACCCATGATAAGCGTTCAGAACTGTATTTTTACTAGAAACTAGTCGTAACTTGCGAAGAGCATACACAAACTTATCAAGCTTGCCGCATACTCTATCCACGTGATCCTTCCAGTTTAGTTTACTGTCAATTATAATGCCTAAAAACAAAGCCGACGGTCCCGGTTGCAAACATGTATTATCATGTCGAACTGTTGTTGGTGTTACTGTCATGTTGCATGTTAGAAATTGGACTATTTTAGTTTTGTTAATATTAACCTGAAGATTATTGTCTGCCAGCCATTTTAATACATTAATTAATTCCATATTAGTATTAGTTTCTATGTCAGTTTTATTGGAACATTTTATCGTCAAAGTGGTATCGTCAGCAAATTGGATACAGTCATATTTTAAACATTTCCTGAGGTCATTGATGTATATTATAAATAGTAGTGGTCCCAGTACGCTTCCCTGAGGAACGCCAGAATTATTCAATTTTAATTCTGAGCGATATGTTCTCCTAGTATTTTTTTCTATTCTAGAGATAACTGTTCTCTGTTGGCGATCAGACAAATAGCTTTTTAGCCAATCATGCGCCTTGCCTCTTATTCCATATCTCTCTAGTTTGAAGAGTAGTCGATCATGTGAGACAAAATCAAACGATTTGCTCATATCTAAGAATACCGACAAAACAGACATCTTTTTATTAAGAGCTTCGGTTATTAGTTTTACTAAGGAAAAACAGGCTAGGGTTGTTGAACAGTTTTTCCTGAAACCAAACTGACTCTGCACAATTAGATTATATTTAGTTACAAAGGTAGTTATTCTGTCATGCATTGCTTTTTCAAAAATTTTTGCAAAGATTGGGATCAGTGTAATTGGCCTATAGTTACCTATATCAGAACAGTTACCTTTTTTGAATAGTGGTTTGATTATAGACTCCTTTAGTTTAGATGGGAAAATACCTTCTTCAAATGAGAGGTTTATTAGGTGGCTAAGTGGGGATGCTATAAGTTTTGCGCTTAATTTAATAATTTTAGTGCTTACTTCATCATATCCGGTAGAGTTTGTGTTATTTAATGAACTAATAATCTTAATAATGTCAATTTCATTTACAGGAGTCAAAAATAGAGTATTTATGTTATTGTCAATGTCAACGTTGTTTATGTCATGAGCATAACTGTTATTTTTCTGTGTCAGCTCGATGAAATAATTATTAAATTGGTTACAAATGTCAGTGGGATCATTAATTATTTTATTACAGATCATTAATTCATTTATGTATTTGTTGTTATGTAAATGTACTATAATGCCTTGGCAAGTGCCATTAAAAGTTGACGCATTTAATCAGAAATGTTAAATGGTATAGACGCCAGCACATGAAGTTACCCCAATGTGTCAAATTTCTTTGATCGTTTTTCAACTTTATGTCAAACAAAATAATATAATAATAATTATTTCTGGGCAACAGGTAAAAATGCTCGTAAAAAAAATAACAGAATAAAAGTTAAAAAATAATTTGAAAAAGTTATCCGCGCGTTTGAACCTATAGGTACTAGATCCCGACAACAACCGTGGAGTAACCCACCAGACACACCATCTGGCTGGTCCAAGGATCTTCCCTTTTCTATACGAGATGAGGAACTTTACAGGTACCGGTTCCTCATACTCCTAAAACGTGACAATCATTATGAAAACTTAATCATTTGTAAAGTTTACCATTATGTTATTTACTGAACATTTTATTATATTGATGAAGGTTCTTCAAACGAATCAGACAGGTGTGTTGCTGGGGAGTTTTTACGTAACTTCTTCTTCTCAGCAAAAAGACTAGAAACTGATGAAGGTCGGGCGTTTTTGGAAACTGTCTTATATAATTGACTGGCCTGTTAGTGACCCTGACTGCTATTCCGGAGGTCGTGGGTTCTATTCCCACCCAGGACAAATGTTTGTGTGATGAGCACGATCATTTGTTCTGTGTCTGGGTGTAATCAATCTCTAATATGTATATGTATTTAGAAATATGTAAGTTTGTTTATCAACTGTTTAGTACCCATAACACAAGCTCTTAGCTTAGCTTGGGACTAGATGGCGTTGTGTAAAAAGTTGTGGAATATTTATTTATTATTTATTTTAATGTTACACTGCTTTTCTCTGCATCACCTAAAGGTGAACTGGTAGAAAATGGCTATGGCATTAAGTCCGCCTCTGTACATTAATGTGCTTGAAGTATTAAATCCTACTAATATTATAAACGCGAAAGTTTGTGAGTGGATGGATGTTTGATACTCTTTCACGTAAAAACTACTGAATGGATTTTAATAAAAATTGGTATGGAGTTAGTAGACACCTTGGATTTACACACTACTTTTTATCCCTGTATTCCCACGGGAACGGGACCTACGTGGGTGAAACCGCGGGACGTCTGCTAGTAAATAAGTAAATGTTCAAAAAGTGCTGATTCTCAGCCTAATTTGAATAAATGAGTTTTGATTTGCCTTGCCTTATTTTTTCTAAAGATCTTCTTAGAATAGAATAGAATAGCATAAGTACTCTTTATTGTAACCCCATACAAACTTACAAATTATAACATAATGGCTACAAAGGATGTTACAATGGGCGGCCTTATCGCTAAAAGCGATCTCTTAAAGACAACTTTTAGAAGGACAAAGTGAAGGAAAAAGATGAGCAGGTATTTTATGGTATTCTGACCCAGTTTCATTCGTATAAAAGAGATTCAGTATCACAAAATTTTCCCTTTAAAATTACAGGTGTTCAATGCAAATCGATTTAGAGGTTTTCTCACAATACTGGGGTAACAAAACAAACACCTACTTCAAAAGTTCATTGCCCGAAAGATTAGAACCTTAAAGTTCTTAGGTACTTTTTATTTACAAAACAAAAGAATACATTGAAAAGTCGAACAATCACTTTACGATGGTGGCTTCCAATATCTTTCTCATTAACTTTTCACATAAAAAATGATCTCGTAGTTAACTGCGCATTTAAGTCGAACCATTAAACTTGAGTTTACTGACTGTGCCATCTCGCGAGACGCAGCATCTCCTGCAGCTGCTAATGTAATTATCGGAGCCGCTAATTAACTAAGGAAAAGCTTTCTTAACTAACTTGAAGTTTTCTCTCGAGTTATTTTAAAACGATCATCGTTAGTTCAGTTGACACTTTTTGCATAATAATTATCTGTGATTATTTTAATGACTTCGAACTAGGTTTGTTCTTTTAAGTCGTTTCGATTTAAATACCTATATGTAATTTTCTAAAATCAAAATCAAAAGTCTTTCTTCAAATTAAGCTGAGGATTGGCACTTTTTGAACGTCTAAACCTACATGTTAAGACAGTCACTGCCCAAAACCGCCACTTCTTAGTGTTTTAGTGTTACCTACTTGGAAGAAAAAGCGGCGGAACAAACTTCCCAGCAACACGTCTGTCTGATTTGTTTAAATAACTTAAGACAATACAATGAAATGCTTAATAAATAGCAAAAAAAATCTAATAAACATAAAATAAAAATAAAATAAAATTAATCATACGCTCTTCAATAATATTTTAGCAAGCACTTATCTCTCTTCTCCGATCATAACATGCTAGCGAACCATACTATGAAAGAAAGTCAATATTTCAGACCTAAACATAAATAAAATTTCAATGTCAAGCACAGGAAGAGGTCGGACAAGCGCCGACGTTCAGTTCGACCCCTACTTACATGCTGAGATGAATGGCCGGCAATTCAACAGAGGCTATATAAAGCCTATCAAAAAAGGCCTCTTTGGCAGACATGAGATATAAATGCCATTTTCAACTGACTTACAAAATGGGGGAGGTTCACAATAGGTGTTATATCTCATAACTCTCATAATTTTCAGATTCAATAATTAATGGCTGCCGACTTCCAAAACTAGTGTTTTTCACTAGTTTCGGAAGTTTACATTTCATCAAAATCATTGAAGTAACGATTTTGAAATAAAATGTTTTGTAATTTATTTGTGGATTGGTTCACAGAGAAATATGTGACGCGCCAATTAATAACAAAAACGAATAAAAACGGCCATTTTACTTGAAATTACAAAATGTAAAAGGTTTCTTTAGACAGAGGCTTACGGTTCATTTAAAGGCAGGCAATTAATTAAATATTCAGCAACAATACAAAAGCTGTATATAATTACTCAGATTTTAATTGGAACTTAAGAGTAATCTGTGAGCAAGTTAAATAAATAATATAATCAGAATGAACGTCGGAAATATTTCATAAACGTCTGTCTCCAAAAGGAAGGTTACTCTAGATATTTCTTTAATTTGCTTGTGCAGAAGTATTATTATTGTAATATTGATTGTATTATTGTATTTTGATTGTATTTTTAATTTTGAGTTTGTATTTTGATTGTTATTTTAATTTTGAATTAGATTTATAATAATTTAATTTTGATTTGAATCTGACTAACATAGTTTTGTAAGTAGATACTAACATAATATATGGACATGCATAGTCTGAAATAAATGTTTTTTTTAAATTATATTTTGGCTTCTATGGTATTTTTTCTAACATTACATTATAAACATAAAGCTCACATAATAGGCCTGTGGACGGTGTATGAATGTCAAAATTATATTTAGTCCATTAGTTAGACTATAAAAAATAATACAACAGTATTTTTTTTTAAGTAATGGAAAACTACTGAGATTAGGTGTGATAACATTAAAGAGCTTGTGACGCCATAATTTAGTAAGTAAAACTGTACGGGATAGTGACGTTATTTTTGATTAAGTACGCGAAAAAGAAAAAAATATATGTGTCGATTATTTTCTAGTAATCTAGATAAGGGAATAAAAACAAAAATTTTGTCAAATATTCTATTATGAACGCCAAAGAGAGTTAATACTAGCATTAAAGATAATTTCGCATACGAGTTAACTCGTGTTCAATAGAGATACAATAGAAAGGCAATGAAAGTGCGGACACCGTTGTCCTCTTGGGGTTTAATGAATTAATCCCTTTGCAAGTCATCTTGCGTGCATATATATACAAAGTCAGCCATTTTATAGTAGCTAAATCTAAGGATTTTCCGCTGTTTCACTCGCTTAAAAACTGACCTATATCTGTATTAAGCTTGTCTTAATGTTGCTGGGTAATTTGTTTCATCACTTACTTTTCCCAGCAGAAACAATAAAAAGTGGTAAAAGGCGGGTGTTTCGGGGGATGGTATTAAGTAAGTTTGGACGTTCAAAAATTGCTGACTGTGCGTCATAAGCGTTCTAACACATTCTAACTGTAATATTAGTAGGATATATCAATGCTTAGTAATTTTTATCTCTTACCTACAATTATTCAATTAGGTCGTACTTGGAATTGAATCAGGTCACTAATTAGCATTATATTAGGTATTGATCGTGAACAGCATGTCGATGCAGTTAGCCGTTATGTGGTTATCGGTTAGCTAATCATAGAAGAGGAAACAATGACCTGTGTATGTAATAGGCAGAATTAATGATTGAGTGGTTTGTCAGTTTGTTTTTCTCCTAAAAAGTGTTTTTTTTTGTTTTTCTTGCCTTTGTATATGTTATTTAAAAAACTGTGATATTTATGGTCAAGTAATTTTAGGTTTTCATCCCACACATATTCAAGGTACAGACGCCAGCACATCAAGTTACCCCAATGTGTCAAATTTCTTTGATCGTTTTTCAACTTTATGCCGAACAGAATAAAGTTCATATTCAATTGGGAAAATTTGACACATTGGGGTAACTTGATGTGCTGGCGTCTGTACATAATTAGGCCACATCGTAGTTGCATTTGTCTGATATTGTTATATTAATGTAATTTATGTTGTTCTGTGCTCGTCTTACAACTATTGCAATTACGAGTATGTTCTAACCATAGGCGAGGACGCTGGCACCCTAAACACAAGTTAAATCTTACATTGGGTGCCAGAGCTCATCGAAAATACTTTTTTCCCGAGTTTTTATGCTGTACAGTTTTAAGGTAAGTGTTTTCTTGTAAAATTGTTGAAGGTAATAAATATATGTCGGCGTCGGCGATGGCTGAGCGGTATGGGCCGACAACAGGGGTTTCGTGGTACCAGGTACATAACGTTGAATAATAATCTTCATTGCAGTAATAACCTCACTTTAATAAAAGTAATCACATAACATAACTCAGGTAGGTAAACAGATAGTTTCGCACTGGACTAGTGTCTTCGTTGGTGTCTCAAATCCAACTGAGCTCTGCTTAGCTTCCACTTCCCAATACGACTCCATCCACGTGACATCGCTCGCGCCATTTGCAAATGACAGCTGACGTCACGGCGTTTACCACAGACTCTGTACTAATGTAATCAACTTCACAACTTCTTATTTCTGAATATCGTTCGCCACGACACGGCCATACTGACAAGTCACACGTCCTCGTGTGCTGTATTACCTGGCGACAAAACAAAATGCATTTGTAGACAATATAAGGTAGCTCGGCCTACCTGACCTCAAACAAAGGACTTGCATTTGAAGCGACACAACAAGATTTAGAAAGGTCAAATGAAATAAACTAGAACACAACATCAATGCACCAAGTAAAAACCAAATAGTCAACTTATTATCAGCCCTTCTCGCTGGTAATGTCTGACACATCACACACAGCCCTTCTCGCTGTCGTGCCCAGAATAGATTGGACAGTACCAGTCCTAAGACCTGGCAAGCCCAGTACCAAAAAGTCAGTATCAGTCCTTCACACTGATAAGCCCCAAACAAGACGCACGTTACCGGGCCTTCTCTCCGGTAAGTCGTCCGTTTAAAACATACTTTGTGCATTAACATTAATCGGAACGAGTTGATGGGGCTTCACCCGCATCATCTAGATCCAATTCTTCACTAATTACGTCCAATTCGCTGGGGACATGACCTTGTGGCATCCTTCTTATGCGATCATGAGCATACTTGTATGTTCTGTTGCCAGTTAAAGATTTTAACACATAACGATCACCTTCGAGTAATTCGATAACCTTAAAAGGACCTTTGTATTTTGGATCGAATTTAACTTGGTTTCGTTCCTCATTTTTAATAAGAACTAAATCACCAACATCAAACTTTACTAGTTTAGCTTTATTTTTATCAAATCTAGATTTTTCGTAAATAGGGCTCTTTTCTGTTTGTTGCCGCTTGCTCTCTTGTCTTGTCAATGTCTATTTCTGGTTCAGTATCATCCAAAGTTACAAGATTTAATGGTCTAGCCACACGTCCTATCAGAAGTTCTAGCGGGCTTGCCCCGGTTACACGATGGATAGAGGAATTTAAAGCTAGTTGCACGTCTTCTAACCCGTTTGAACTTCACAGGTTGGTATCTTAAGACTTTACAACATACTGATCGCCCGCAAGCGTTTAAAAGACCCTTTAAACTTCGGGTAAAGCTTAGTCTAGCTAGGCTCTTCATTTTTAATGTAAACCAAGTTACAAACTCTTAAGTTTTGTTTTAGTACTGCCAAAACGGGACTTAGAGAAACGTTTTTCATTACCATTGACCCAAGAAGTTTGATCTCTTTACACGAGAGTGGGAATTTACCCAAAGTGCCTACTATCTAAATTTAACTGTCAATCATCTACTGACATACGCTCGAAACTATCACGCTTTTCGAGAAGCAAAAACAGGTTTAGAAAAGTGGGAACCACTCGGTCAGATTATCGTACTACTATCTCTACTTCGTGTAGAAAGACAGCGATAAACAAAAGGAGTTGGAACTTTTGCACGTTACCAAAGTAAATGGTAAACCATCAATAAATCCCAATTGTTATTCAGTCAATAGACGCTCACGGCTATCTTGGACAGTCGCCTAGTCAGTGAAACATCGGTTTAACTTTGTTCAAATGAATTTCTGTCATTAATAAGCGAGATAACATCCTATTGTACTTCTCATGTCTAGGCACAGTATTGAACTCTGCTAATAACTACACTACTTGTTTATCATTCGTTCACAGCGCGCTGCGCACTACATTAGTAATTAGAAAAGGTCCGACCAATAAGTTACAACCAGTAATTCTAACAGTTCTATTACGCTTTATCATCATTTATAAGCAATACATACTCAACTCATTAAAATCTGTGCACCAACACAGACAGAAATCGCACACACGATTCCTTATAGACCCATCGCCACATGTTACTCATGAGGTGCGGTCCAAGCTTCGAGTATGAGTATACAAGCTATTCTTAAGCAGATGTGGTTTCACTACCACTGTCATTAACTATGACATTCAATTCTCGAGGAACTTTGTGATCGGGGCCTTCATACTTGAATCTAATTTAGTTTGACTTCTTTCCACATTTTCAATTAAAACACACTTGAGCTAATTTAAAACCCTGAGCCTAACATTATGGTCAAACCGACTTTTATCTTTGCTCAATTTAAAGTTAGGCTAACAACCAGCTTTCTGATACCGTGGTGATATCAACAAGTTTCCATCCGATTTACAAAAAAACGTAAAGGGAATAGCGCCGCACTTGCATCAGTTTGAATTTCAATCTCATTTAAATTGAGAGTTCATAATAAGAAAATAATCAACCAGGTATAGTCTGTAAAATTGAAATTATTTATCATCTTATATGTCAGTGTCCCAATTTCCAAATAAATGGACCAAATTGTTTACTAGTCATCAATAAAAACACTGAGGGTACATTGAAAAAAACGAAAAATTCAACTGACGAACTTGTGTAAATATGGTACTACGTATGAACCGCCTAACATGGTGAATGTTATCAAGAAAGACAGCTTAACTAAGCTTTAGCTCACCTGTAGCTGTGATATCATAGCCTAGAAACTTTACATAACGCTTCACAAATGAACACTTCGAAATATTCAAACCGGCTTTAGTCGGCGTTTATTAAATTATTATACACCAAGCAGCCTTTCAATCCTTGCTAAAGTAGCAGGACTTAGAAACAGAGATTAACTAGGGCAAATAGCAGTACCCATCACTCATAGTTTTTGAACCGAGTACCTATCACACTACTTTCCTTTCGTTCGACTTAGTCTGTAAGATTGACGTCAGAGGTTAAGGTTCAGGTTTTGAAGCCTATTTCTCGGTTCACTGCGATGACTCCAAAAGTAGTGAATGTGTCGCGTCACGTCTATCACTCTATTCTTGGTTACGTCTATTTACTTACTGAGTTTTAATTGTCACAACTTCGATCGCTGTTGTATCACAACGTAACAAAATATGGCTACGTAAATCAAACGTTAACTAATATTTTGATAGCATTATTGTCATTCCTAAACGCATTAAAATAGCCCTCTGCTAGTTTATTAGGTACTTAACTTCAAATAGCCTATCTAGTTTTGCTGAGAGAATAGGTTTCCCAAACGGAGGCTTACTAAAGCGTATGTAATAAGCATCTACTAGTTCTTGAACCGTTGCTCGCACTAGTAGCCTTTTGTCTAAGCTAATTTTGTAAGGCGCCGATAGACGTACGTCGTGTACGTACGGTAAACCAATAATAAAAGTATGGCAATATTCATTAAGTAAAGTTATCAGAGGTTCTCTATTTTACGTACCGTATTTCAAGTACCTATCTGGTTAGATTTGTAACTACAATCCACTGCACATTTTTGTTTAGAAATAACTAAGAAATACATCGTGACCGCCTGTCACATTATATTTCAAATGATAATATTAATCGTTATACGTGGGTACCCCAAAATAAAACAGGTAAACAAAAACCATAAACCAAAACGTCGTAATGAATTTGCTCGTTAAGTAGTTACATACAGTACGGTCTATTTGTACTTCATAGGTATACCTACATACCCTTTATACAAACGTGTGCATTTAACCTCTAAAATTACGAACAAACTCTGAACGACATCAGTCGATCAAAACAAAAATTACACGACTCACCGGATTGCTGTGCTGTGACTGCCCACAATACCAGCTATTTTGCACGCGTCTTTCGACCGCCGCGCCACTGCAAACCCGCTACACTTGCATCTTGCACCTCGCAAACGTTCTTGCTAAAGCCCGATGTAGCTATCGCTGCTCGTTCGCCATGCCAGCGCTCCCAGGCTGACTCCCAGCGCAGCCTTGACAATATCAAGCAAGCTTCGATATTTTTCTTCTGATATATCTTGACGACTTGGCAAGGCACGCCATCCATGTGGGTAGCAAGTTCTTATCCCACTTCTGATGTCGGCGTCGGCGATGGCTGAGCGGTATGGGCCGACAACAGGGGTTTCGTGGTACCAGGTACATAACGTTGAATAATAATCTTCATTGCAGTAATAACCTCACTTTAATAAAAGTAATCACATAACATAACTCAGGTAGGTAAACAGATAGTTTCGCACTGGACTAGTGTCTTCGTTGGTGTCTCAAATCCAACTGAGCTCTGCTTAGCTTCCACTTCCCAATACGACTCCATCCACGTGACATCGCTCGCGCCATTTGCAAATGACAGCTGACGTCACGGCGTTTACCACAGACTCTGTACTAATGTAATCAACTTCACAACTTCTTATTTCTGAATATCGTTCGCCACGACATATATATTTTTTTTTTAGTAAAGTGAGCTTTCAATTATCTTTTTTTTGGTATAAACTTTGTTCCACACTAGGAATTTCTCCTGTTATGGATGCGTTTACAAACTTTTAAACTTACATACGTAAACAACTCGTCCTGGAACAGCTACAGAAACCGAGACGTAATTGTAAGAGACGTTGTAATTATATTCTGATAAAATATCACGAAAGGACAAATTACATTACACTGAAGACAATTTAAATTGTGAATAATTTAGCTCCCATTTATTTTAAAGTTTGTAAACCGATTGATGAAACAGTGTACTTAAAGGCTTAAAAAAATACTCCAACCCTTACTGAAGTTTAGTTCTAATAAGCGAAGATACTTAAAACTTTATCTCAGCAGTTTAATGTACTTCGAGTCTTTCAAAAGTACGCTTAAAAACTAATAACTATTAATATTTCTAATATTTTAAATCACTCTCTTCTCTTTCTTTTAAATTGTTATGTATTTATTGATAAACATTAAGCTCGGCTAATTCATGACGAGTTAATAATTATTGTCTGGGGCATTTGCTTAGAACTTACTTCATTATTTATTTATTAATAATTTATTTGTTAAAGCTTTAAGCACAAGTAAAAAAACCTGTACAACGGTGGACTTAATGCCTTAGGCATTTTCTACCAGTCTACTTTAAGGTAAGGTAGGTAATTATTATCATCAATCTGTTCGACACAATTGTGTATATTGTTCTGAATAAAGATACTACTACTACTAATTTGTTGTTTGTGTTTACATCTGCTCGTACATTGTTACATGCTAACTAAGCTATCTTAGATCGTTATGTTGAAAATTTTAAGCCACAAATATGTTTGTTAATAAAGTTAATACCCCTGGCGTTTAAAATCGCAACGGTGTCAAAAGACAAAAGAGCTGATAACCTTAAAACGGCAAAACCCATATTAACCAAACAACCACCACCCATAACAAAAAACCACCTTCAGGAAATTGGCTTCCAAATGAAAAAAAACACATATAAATCGGTTCATCTGTTTGAGAGCTACGATGCCACAGACTGACATATACACACAGACAGACATTGACGTCAAACTTATAACCCCCCCCCCCTTTTTCATCGGGAATTAAACATATTATACGAACAATGCTAGGCATAGCATTCTTTAAAAGCACCTTATTTCCATAATACGTCAGTCCGGTCTTATTGCAGTTGAAAGAAGAAAAAATATGTTCCGAAGTGTCTCGGAAACTTAACAGTAATTAGATCAATTAGTTAGTGCGAGTATTACCTACATTTAAGCTCGGGTTTCCTTAAATATTATATAAAAAAAGGGGAAGGGAGGGCGTAATTTAATTTAAAAATGTGTGTCTACAAACCCAACATAACAAAGTAGGCAAATTAAATTAATTCTTAAGACATAATTTGTAATCAAACATGCTGTGTGTTAACAGAGGTGCTTCAGCCTACTTAACGTTTTTCCTATCATGCTAGTTTACATTTAGAATAAGATCTTTTTGTTAACTTGTAACTACTTTAACTGTTAATAAAGACCTTTAAAAATCAATCAATCAATCCTTAGATATTTTACTTGATGGAAACTTGAGCCTTAGACCAGAGTGAAGCATAATTCACTTTTTATATAAAATGTTACTCGCCTGAGGTTTGCATCATTGAAATCTAATTTCAGCTAGACAAATAACCAGTTTTACCTCTTTTCAATGTTAGTTTAATAATGTTTTTATTTATTATTGGCGAGGTTCTTCAGAAAGGTCAGGATTACTCGCAATCAGCGTCCGTCTACGGTTACATGTATGAACGTAAAAGAAGTATGTACGAATCGTAGCAGATGGCACTCTGTGGTTTCTGCCTACCCCCATGAGGAAAGGTGTGAGTTTATGTATGTATGTATAAATTTAAATAAAAGGTAGGTACAGTCACAACTTCACAACCACATGCCAAGCAAGTTGATTATGGCAATTACTCCTATAAAGGCCTTAATACCTGAAACTACATCAAAGGACTGGAACAACTTGCCTGCTGCGGTCTTCCCGTCCGATTATGATTTAGGTGTATTCAAGGCTAGAGTGAATAGGCTTTTAATTATAGTGCGGTTCACCATCACTGATTGCATCACTGCTTACCATTAGGTGGGATTGCAAGCACTGGTTTATAATATTAAAAAAAAAACTATTAAATGTATTTAAAATGTCTCAATCTATTTATCCCTATTTTCCTTGGTCATGGCATCACGCGTGAACCGTGGGCCAGTTTCGTTAATTCTCTTTTTGTTATTTTTGTTATTGTCAGGAGAAGGTTCTTATGACAATTAAACATTTTAAAATGCAGCGCCATCTTTGATGACATAGCGGTCATAGGTGGTCTTCCCGGTCCATTTTTACACGACATAAATTGATTCTAAGGTGGAACGAAGTTTGCCGGGGCAGCTAATCAATACTAAAAAGGTAAAATTTGTTTGTTTGTAAGTTTGTATGTAGAGGGTAATCTTTGGAACGAAGGATCCAATTTTCAAAATTATTGCACTGGCGGAAAGCTACACTATTCCCGGATGACATAGGCTACTTTTTATCCCTGTAATCCCACGGGAACAGGAACTACGCGAGTGAAACCGAGTGACGTCTGCTATAGCTAATATTAATCAAAGAACGTTACAAGTTTACAGTCCATTTACAAGTTTTTCCTTTTACACCGAGATAATCTCAAAATGAAACCATGAATAAAGTTCTAACGCAACTTTCGGATATCGTTTTCTTCGTAAAGCTGTTCTTAAACTTTATTACCTTGTCCGTTAATATTAGAGGTAACAAAATTGCGAAAGACTACTTCCGATGATTTTATTAGAAATTTAATATTATTTTCCAGGCTTGTTGGTTTGTGGTTACAAGCGCTACTGTTTAGCAAGATTTTGAAGGTTTAGTGTTTAATTCCCGGGTCGGGCAAAGTGTTGGGTTTTCAATCTTTTTTTTCTGTTGCTGAATTTGTGTGACAGTCACCTAGGCTAGCCTCCTATTACAGATTACAAGCGTGATATTATGTAGGTACTAATAAACCATTTCAGGGAATTCAGGAAAATCGTTCAGGCATATCAGTGATTCAAATAGGGATCCCTTCTTTTCGCATTATGTTCTTTGTCCTAATATACTTTGGCATAACGTTTTTGGCACAATTTGTTTTGGCATAATAATACTTCGGCATAAATTTTATGTTGTTAAAATCATCATTAAGACTAATTTGTTTTGGCATAAGTTTGATTCGCATAACGTTAGAAGGCTTATTGCTCTCATAATCAGGACTTGGGGTACCCCGTCCTTCTTTGTTATTATGCTTCAGAATATTATGCTTAATCATTATTATGGTTAGAGAAATTATGCTTTAAAAAATAATGCATAAGCTGTTATGCGTAATTATATTATGCAAAAATATAGTTATGCCAAACAAAATTAAAGCTAAGTTATATTAGGTCTTAAAATTTTATGCAAATGGATAGGGAACCATTCAAATAAGTTTGTTGAAAATTCTAGTTCGGTGGTAGGTATATATGCGATACTTGAGATCCCTTTTTAAGAATGTGACGTGCACAGAGGACGATAAGATTTGGTATTGTTAAACTTTATAATATAATGGAAGAGGAGTGCAGAGAGTTAATATTCGTGAGAAAGCTGTCACTCCATTCGTGGACACCAGAGTGCCCAACAGAGTACATGTTGAAAACTTTAATTTTATACATAAGTGCCCGTGAAAAAAATTACAACCGACTTCTTAAAAAACACTAAAAGGAGTAGAATAAATTTATTTTCGGAAGTCTGTGGGTTAAAAAAAGACCGCTTTGTTCATGAATACTAGTTGTCCAACGTTCTTCCGTTCTGCTCTATACATTTACCTACTTGATTCAACGTATAGTTGAAGTAAGTCACTAGTCCACTGCTTAAAAGTATTTATATTATATTTTCGAAATTAGTTTAAAGTATTGCTTAAAAAAAAACTTTTGAGTGAGGTTTACTGCGGCGTTGTATATATCGCAAAGTAACAGCTGTCATAACAAACGCTTAACCTTTTATACACATAGCGTGTTCTGTTTAATGTTATACTTAAGTTATATTAACCACAACTACTCACAACCCACCTCACACGATCCCGATAACCCGCATTAAAGGAGAACGTGACAAAACATAATATATTACAGTAAATATATACAAAAATGCGTCCCTTCTCTACGCATCTTGAATATCAACCGCGCGATACAACAAGATATTTATTTGAAAACTATCAATACAAATATCCTACAATCGAGACACGTGGGGACCCACAACAATACAGGCTAATGGAACATCCTTATTACGTTGTAAGAAGGGTCATTTTACAATGGATTGTCAGTTTCCTAGGGTTGTAATCTTTGACAACCGTCTTAGTGCACTCTTCTTGGTTTCTATTGCTATTGGATAAGGTTTCATTTTCAATGATCTTAGGTGGTTGTAAAGTTGGGAATATTTAGGTAGGTATCCATGTTCATAGAGCATGTTCGTATTCTCGAAAAGTATTCGATTACATTCTATACAGTCGATACTTTCTGATATAAAATCAAATCCCTACATTCCTGTAATACCTACGAGTATTCCCGTTACTAGAGATGGCGCTTAAGTCAGAAATACTATGGTTTTCTTTTGCTCTTGTGTAGGTACTTATCCTGAACGCGCGGCTAATAGTGAACCCCACTTCAAGCTTAAGTACCTATTGGGCTGTAAGGACAAGGTATATAATTATAACCGTCGAGATATTCTACCAAAAGTATAAATAATTCAGATGTTGATCGTTGAATGAAAAGCAGTAAAGGTTCGGTCTTACCCTTGGCATAGGATAAGACAGACACTTTTCTGGTATACACAATTACACATTACGCCTGTCGTCCCCAGAGGTGTGTGTCCCTATACCCCCATGCTGTCAATTATTTTTAAGCCCCATGTAATAGGGGGCGGGCCCATATTGCAAATAATAATAATTTTCTAATACACAAGGTTAAGTCAGTACAATAAACCAACCGCAGATATTTACTCAGGTATGATAATTAATCTGGATTTCAATTGCGGCGCAGATTGGCATCTAAATGTCCGCTTCAGTTATTGTATCTCGGCTCGGTATTCAATTATTGCAGTAATATATTAATCTGAAACGTGAAACAATAGAAGCGATGTGAATTGAAATAGCCCCGGAAGGTGACGCTAATGGAGTTTCTAATCTCGCCACGAACTATTAAGTTTAATAATTAATAGTTACCTACCTTTTTGTTGCTCCCTACAGGGTCCATAATGGTGTATATTATAAACCAGTGCTTGACTGCAATCCCACCTGATGGTAAGCAGTGATGCAGTCAATGATGGTAAAGCGCACTAGTTTATTAAGAGCTCATTCGCGCCAGCCTTGAAGACAGGCAAGAAGCAGAAATCACAGCAGGGAAGTTGTTATATTCATTTTAAGCCTCAAGCAGCAAGCAACAAGGTAAGCTCCTTATCCACCTTTGAAAAAGGGCCTAGTCCACCAAGACGTGTGTTATGTCTGGTGGGCTAAGTCAAAGTCAAACCATTATTTTTAATTAGGCCCCTATAAGGCACTTTTGAACGTCGAACAAAAATTAACTTTAAAAAGGATTCTAGTTGCCCCTACCAAAAAGTAGATTTGTATGGAGAATCTACTGCCAGATGGTTATTTCGGATAACTTGAATATCACAATCTTAGGATATGTCAGATTAGCTTATATGCGTCGGCTTCCAGCCTCACGGAATCCAGTTGAATACTAGTGTTTTACATGGAGCAAATGTCTATCTGAACTCCCTATCGCAGTGAATGGGTAACATGGGTTAGGCCGGTTGTCAGATTTTTCCTGGTTCGAACTGATCGTAACGACTCGGTTTAGCACGTTTTTCTCTTGTCGCTTGTCTTGGGTCTTGATATGTATTGAATGGTCACCCATCCACGGACTGACCTCGGCAAGTGTAGCTTAACCTTAGAACGATTCGCGTAGTTGTTATTATGTAGCCACAAGTGCCTTATATGATGTATAAAATAAATATATAATATAAATTTATTAGGCATCAAAACAAGTAAGTAAAAGCGTTTGAAAAATTTAATAGGTACAGGTATGTGAGTGTGTGTGTGTAGGTGGGGTGTGATAGCGGTATGAGTTTGTATTGAAAAGCTTATTTACATTAAGCTTTGAGTGATTCTTCTGTGTCGTTATACTTTAGTGTGAGTAGTTATCTGTAGTTATTTGTTTGTCTATACCTACTTTACATATGAATTGAAAAGGTCACAATAAGGAAATAAAGTTCATAGCAGCACATTCTGACCGGATCAGTTCACGAGTTCAGCATAGTTCAGTAAGTCCGGGCTGCACTCCCAATGGGCGAACAACATTGACCGATTAAAACTTAATCCGCGCGCCCAATGTACTGTGCCTGGTTGCGTTTATATCGTACGATATTGCATAAAATATTATTTTATTCGTTACGTAGATTTGTCCTGAATTTAGTGGCGAAAGAGTGAATAAACCTCCAAAGCAATAACATAGAATAGAAGAATAGAATAGAATACTCTATTGTACACCATAACAACTTACAAATTATAACTTTAAGGGCTACATAGGGTGATATAATGGGCAGGCTTATCGCTAAAAGCGATCTCTTACAGACAATCTTTGGATGGACTTGATACTGGAGGAGAAAATATACCTACCATACAAGACTATTTTTACAAGATTACTAACATCATAAACAACAACATTCGCTCTACGACTTTTTCGAAAACAGACAAAAAAAATCAACTCTCCATACATATATCCGAACAGTTGATCGAGTTTTGTATGGAGATTTCGAAAAAGTCGTAGAACAAATGTTGTTGTTTATGATGTTAGTAATCTACTCCTGCAAGGTTGTTGGTTTTTTACAAATAACCCTGTATATCAACGGCACCGTAGTCCGTATTTGCAATACAATCGTATAGCATAGTCTGAAAAGAGCTTAAGAATCTGTGTGCATTAACCTCTCAATCTTCTACCAAACTAGCTGCCTTTTGAGTCAGAAAATGTAAGTTTTATTCGTCTTTGCAACAGATGGAAACCTTGAAAATATCTGCCTAAAGATATTGCTCCATTTATTGCCGGTCGTCCCTTCCTCGTGTCGTGTGACATAAGTGACGCAATCTCGACTACCTACATCCGGGGCTGCGCGGACGCGATCCCTGCACGGAAATTTCACAAACTTTTCAATAACGGTATTTGTCCCCTAAGCGGAACGTAGGTATATATAAATATTTCCTATTGAAATGGACGTTGAATTTAATTCTAGGTTACCTATAGTTTATTTTTGTTTGGGAAACAAACAACTGTACATTGTTTATTATATTAGGATAAACAGTATGCTAATAAATGTACAATCCACTACGTTTCCACATGTTACTAGTTTAAATAAGATACAGTTTGGCAACAAAAAAAAGAAAGGAAACATCATTCTACGACAATACCTACAATATTTTAGCTATCTTAAAAAGAAAAAAAACTTAGAAAAACTTAGTTTTAAGTCAAGTCAAACCATTTATTTCAATTAAGTAGGCCGTTATAAGGCACTTATAAACGTCGAATAAAAATAAACTTTAAAAATGAATCTAGTTGCCCCTTCCAAAAAGAAGATTTGTATAGAGAAGAATGGGCAAGAAACTCCATAAGTACTTACTCTTTTAAAATAGTTTTTACAATACTTTGTATACATTAATCAGATTATATTATGTGAGTACGATGCACCTAGAATAAATAGTACTATACTAAGACAGGTTTAAAGAAATAAAAAATAAGTAATGGAGTTGATAATTACATGATTAAGTTGGTACAGCTAGATACATTGTGCTCACATATTTACAAATGTAATAACATTAATCAAAAATTAGTGAAAAACTTAAAAAAAAAACAATACATAGGTACAGACGCCAGCACATCAAGTTACCCCATGTGTCAAATTTTTTTGATCGTTTTTCAACTATATGTTAAACAGAATAAGGTCCATTGGGAAAATTTGACACATTGCGGTAACTTGATGTGCTGGCGTCTGTACATTAAAAGATTAGTAACCAGTTAGATTTTATCAAGACTCCAAGATTGTCCTATGGAGCAGGACCAGCATGTTTCCAAGCATTCCTATCTTTAATATTTATATATCCTAGTCACATTCCTACATAATACATAATAATTGATTAAATTCAGATATAGAATAGAACACTCTTTATTATTGACTCTTTAGTATCGACTATAGTTTTGCGACGTGTATGCTCCGAAGTGATCAGAAACTTTATGACAGCCACGACCGCAGCTATTTATAAACGTGTCTAACTGTATTCGCGATTCGTTATACTAATATTCAGATCTAACTTAAGTAAGGATAAGATTACTTTCACCACCAACCAGGCCAAAGTAATCGTGTTAACAAGACGAATACATCCTTTCGATAAGAAGAAGAACATGTGAGGATAGTTAACTAGCGACATAAGGAGAAAATTCCTTTTATAATAAACAGACAGACACAGAACTTTTTTGTTTTAGGCAAGAGAAGTCTTTTTCCACACGACTAGAAAATCAGGTGCATGGTAGACTACAAATTTCATCTTTCATCATGCAAAGACTGGAGAAGGTCTAAGTAAGTAGCCTCTCTTTGTGGGCATATCAATCATGGCCACCCGGAATTTTAGCCACTAAGTGCTCAAACAATTAAAGGTTTAAGTTTAAAGTTTATCAAGCGTCTCTTTATGGGACTCATCACTAATATTTGACTGGCCTATGTCTCGATTTCCAGGTTCGATGCCCACCCAAGGCAAATATTTGTGTGATAAGCACGCTTATATGTTGTGTCTGGGTATAAAATTAAGTATAATATTTATGTATTTAGAAATATATAAGTATGTTTATCAGTTACAAGCAGACGTCACACGGTTTCACTCTTGTAGTTCTTGTTCCCGTGGGAATATAGGGGTAAAATATAGATAGGCTATGCCGGGGATAGAATAGCTTCCCAACGGTGAAATCGAAATTTTTCAAATCGGTTCAGTAGTTTCGGAGCCTATTCATTCAAAACAAACAATCAAATCTCACACTACACACAAGCACACACTCCGTTTAGTTTAAAACTACATGGCATTGTGTGACAGTTGTGATTTCTTTTTTCATGATGCTCAGTATTTTTCATGTTCTTCGCCGAATGCTGAATCCGATTAACTCATAAAATGATTAAACATTGGGCTTTAAATTTAAATCTGTCCTGTGTGCGTTTTCTCACACCCGCCAGGTCATTGACTCATAGTCAAACAACAATAATCGCGACAAAACAATTCCAGAGACCTTGTGTTTCGCAGTGGCACGTGTATCGCTGACCGAAAGCTCCTACATCTATACAAACGCACGACCGATCGTAATGGATTGGTTTCGATGCGGTTGTTATTGTTTAACGGACGACTGCTACCGGTTGCTATTGTTTAGTAGAAAAGTGCTTTGCGGGGTGAGACAATTTGAATTCGATGTCAAGTTAAAAACTGCATATCTTTACTCATATTATACATAGAAAAAAAAATGTACTTGCATAACAAATAAACTTAAAAACTACTGGACAGATTCGAAAAAATCTTTCACCGTTGGGTAGCTACACTATACCCGGGTGACTCACGAGCTACTTTTATCCCTGTCTTGCCACGGGAACGGGAACAACGCAGGTGAAACAGCGTTACGTCCGCTAGCTATAAATAAAGCATAGAGTTAACTTAAGCCAAACGAAATCCTCGAAAAATTAATGGTCTAATAATAATGTATTTATATAATCTGTGGTACTTTACTCGGCATTCGCATGAAGAGGAGCATCCTTGGCATCAAGACCATCGACAAAGTCAGTAGTAAAATAATCAGACACAAAACCAAAGTAATAGACGCATTAAAACACGCACAGCGTTTGATGTGGAAATGAGCATGGCAATGCCCGTTCTTCTGAAAAGAGATGGCCTAAACTCGTAACAAAATTGACAGGTCCGGGAGGCAAAAGACAAAGGGGTAGACCAAAAGCTCGCTGGATAAACAACATACCTCAAATGGCAGGAAGAGACTGAATGAAAACAGCCAACGACAGGAAACAATGGGGGCAACTGGCGAAGGCCTATACTCGAAAGGTGCCATGACATATTAATTAAAATTTATATCGTATTGAAAATCCTACTTCCTAAACATAGTTTTTTATACATTTTCTTTTTATGTCATGGAAATTAATAAAAGGCGTATTATTTTTATTACTTTACTTTACCCCGCATTTAATTACAAGGGGTGTTTGTATTTTATTACGGTATATGCCAGATTTAGGCCTTATTGCGAGGTTAAGGATTCAAATCCGGTATTTTTAGTTCTTTATATCAGAAGAGGCTTGCAGTGAGAAAGCAGCAGGCTGGTATTAGTATTATTTTCTACCTAATTCAATTCACTCTCATTAAGTTGGTCGTCAGATTGCAGCACATTTGCTTATTTTAATGTTGGTACACAAGAGTTTGAATGACCAAATATCAAAAGTATTATAGTTATTTGTTTATTCATTACTTTAATACTGTACAAAAAAGAGTATTTATTTTATTTATTTATATTTATTTGGTCTACCAACAATTGTTTACACAAACAGCTTGCACATACAAATAATAACATTAAAACTTATTGAGTGTAACAATTACTTAAAGGTAAACACCACATGAACTAATTTAACTTAAAACTAAGACGTAAATTAAGTAAGAATTTGGATTTGTATTTATTTTTGCTATATTCTGCTTCACAACAAATCACTTATGCAGTTCAGCATTTTACATTTCTGGTTGGCGAGAGAATCAAAATGGAAATCTATTATATTGCTGCAACTATTCAGGACCTATTCTGTCGTATGCTATTCTATTATTTTCTTTGCCAGAAACTGCACGACAAAGCTAAAAAGATATTTTTCAAACCGTAAAACTTTACTATAAAACACTTGAAATGTAGAAACTCGTGGAGTTCATCCGGAGTTTTCCGTAACTTTGCACGAAATAGTCATAAAACGGCGTATCTTTTAACCGCAGCTCCCCAAACTTTTCTGGTTTACAGACATCAACATTATTACCTACTGTTAAATGCAAAAACAGCTTAGTGAAAGTTTTTTTTGTAGTTTTTGTTTTTTATTTTATGATAATTAAAAGAAGATCTCAGACTGTTATCCTTTTTCATACGATACACAAATAATTAGTCAAATGTTAATGTCGGTTGCTATATGAGGATTCTGTTTATTGGAGTGTGCTAGCTAAAATGTAAGAAATAATTTAATTTGATTAATTTATATTGATAACTAATTGTACTGTATAAATTCAAGTTCTTCTTACTTATCAGACAGACGTTTTGCTAGAGTGTTTGTCCCGCCACTTCTTCTTCCCAGCAAAAACACTAGGAAGTGGCAAAGGGTAGGCTTTTGGGGGGACTGTCTTATGTAATTTTGACGTTCTAAAATGCTGATCCTTAGCCTAATTTGAATAAATGACTTTTGATTTTAATTATAATGAGTTCAACTGTGACACAATTACTTTATTGTTACCAATCTTTATTTGTTTTCGCAACATCGAACCAGTTGTATTTTGTAATCACTTAGCAATTGTTATAAAATTCAGTTGCATAGTGAACGCCTGCAACAAAGCGTGTCACTGGAAATAATTATTTTTTACGGATCATTGAAAGTTTATTTGCACAAAACAATTGGCAGGGCTGTATGTTCACGAAAAGGTTGGTATGTGTTAAACATGCCTCTGGTAACAAGCTGTTTTAGTTGCTTTGAAAGTAGTTTTCAAGATACGAAAAAAAAGTAAACCGCTCAGGTATTTTAATTTTAAATAAATAAATAAATAAATATTCCACAACTATTCACACAGCGCCATTTAGTCCCAAGCTAAGCTAAGAGCTTCTATTATGGGTACTAAACAGCTGATATACATACTTATATATTTCTAAATACATACATATTATAGATCGACACAGAACAAATGATCGTGCTCATCACACAAACATTTGTCCTGGGTGGGAATCGAACCCACGACCTCCGGCATAGCAGTCAGGGTTACTAACCACTAGACCAACAGGCCAGTCAAATGTTTGTAATGTTTCCTGAAATTATCCCTTCAAAGACCAAACAAAATCTTTTTATTATTTTTATCCACCCTAAGTTCAAACAGAAATAAATCTTCGAAAGACCCTTTCAAAATGGAATAAAAATTTCATCTTCAATCTTATAGCGCCTTGGGACTGCGCTGATCAAATACCGCTGAACGTGCAAATAATAGCAAAGGATGGAACTTAGTTAGACTGGTCTGTGTTTGTGATGCGGTCTACTAAACTTGGTAGTCTCTTCAAATAAAATTGAGTATATTGTGTGTTTATTTGTATGAATGCGGCTAAAAGGACTTCATCTAGTAAACAAACAGTAAGAAGGCCAATTACCTTAATTTAACCTTTCAATCGTGTCAATTAGAGACACAATACAAAGACGCGGACACCGGTTTCCTCTAGGGATTTAATGAATTAAAAGCTTGAACAACTTGTTTTAAATGTTAAGAAATTAGACTTATTTTTGATACTTTGCGACTAATATTAAGTTAGGTATATTTTTAAAACACGATAGTTACTGCACCTTTAGACTTTTATTATTTGTATACTATAAACTAATATATCGTAGCGAATTCGCCAGTATTGTACATAATTATAATTTCGTCATCAGTTGCTACGGCGTAGCAGTCTTGAAAAACCATTGCTACGCTGGCTACGCCGTAGCTCCTAAACCAACCATTTCAAATAATGTCATTATTATTTTTACCGAATGCCAAGAAAGAGCTATGTTTTTGATACATTGATGTACAATCTACGTCAACATATCTGTGAATAAAAGGTAAGTAAAAATAAGTTAATATAAACAGAAAAACAAAAATATAATAACCGCTTTTAGTCGCTCGGGTTATGTATACGTGAACGTACTGTATACGACGTATTGTACACCTATATTTGGCCAGTTATATTTAAGTCTTATATAAGGCAACAACCGGGTTCATTTAAAAAAAAAAAACCATTACAGTTTGTCCGAACTTCCGACCGTCCGACCTCCGAGCAGTATCACTTGCAACCACTAAACTAACGAGACAGCCAATCAGAATACTAGCTTTCATATTGGTAGTAAAGCCATGTTTACACTATTAAACCTCAGCTCAAAAACTTAACGAACAATTATTCCGTTCGTGTGGGTATTTTAATTAAAACCGCACAGCAACAGTTATTTCAGACGTTTAGAAGCAAAATTAACAAAAAAGGTTTTTAATCCGTCTGTGTTGAAAAATGTTGGAGGCTCGTTATTTCAGCATTGCATCTCTGCGATGCTTAAAGTTGGTATGTTTCAAGAGCGTTGTTCGGAATATGAATTTTGCGGTTTTAGCTCGGCTGGTCATTTGAAGCGCGAGTTAGAGATCGTTTTTTTTTTGTGACTGTGTTAAAATGTCACTGTTTTTAAATTAAGTTTGGCAACATTTACATTGTTATTTTCAGGGGTTTCGTTAGCGTTTATTCCATTCCAACAAATACTACTTAAACTGATTTCGTTAAAATTCATATGGGACCACAAATAATAATAGTATTTCCTCTGAATCAGTTTTACAAGTTGGTCCGTAAATGATGAAGTTCTGTGGAACACATTAAAAAAATGGAGAGCCTTTTTTTGTAAAATCCAGAACTAAATACAACTACTACACAATACAAATGGTATTTATTATACAATATTAATAAAATCACTTTTTTACTGGCCCACTGCCATGCAAAGGTCCTCCTTTCATACAGGGAAGCCATGAGCATTGATCACCACGCTCTTGCTCAAGGCGGATTTCAGACTTAAATTAACTTTTAAAGTCCAGGTTTCTTCAAAATATGTTTCCTAACCGACGTCAAAAGTATTATCAAAATACATATGAATTGAAAAAGTCACATTGGTATTTGCCTGGATTTGGTCACACGACCTCACGCATCAGAGTCAGGCCTTTACCTCTGAGCCTAAAAAATACTTATTAACTCGTAGGCGACGAGCTACTTACCAGTGCACTGTTGCGTAATGGTACACCAAAATATTACCGCAAAATACAGCTTTCAGTACTCATAAATAAGGTGCTGGATATAATTTATGCACAGTGTCGATCATTGCGCAATTATTGAAATTATTTAGAAACTGAAGTTGCATCACTTTAACCTTTCAATCTTGTCAATTAGAGACACAATAGAAAGACAATAGAAATACGCGGACACCGGTGTCCTCTCGGGGTTTAAATTGATTAAGATGATAAAACTGACTGTTACCTGCTGTCTTGTCTTTTTGGGGGATTTGTTCCACCACTTTTTCCCATCATAAACTTTTGGGGAGTGTCTTATTTAATTTTGACGTTGAAAAAGTGCTGATTGAAATCATAATTTTAATCATGAGTTTTGATTTTGATTTGATTTCACTGCGGGGTAAATACCTCTTCTTACTAAGAGAAGGCATGTTTTAAATTAATCTCAAAGCACTATTTGTTCAAAACACAAGCTCCCACTAAAACCTAATCTGTTAAATTAACCCTCGAAACACTATCTAGCAACTGACAACGAAACTCGTCATGCAAAATACCTTTTTGAAATACACCCGATCGACCACCCAATTAATATTCAGTTCTCAAACAAAACGTCGAATAATGATCAAGATATCGCGATCGTTTAGGTACCGGGAGTGTCACCCGGTGTTGGCTCTCTGCTCAGGTGACCCTCGTCACCACAGCGATAGGAGGGGATTTAGGAGCTGTTCTGAATGATGACGGTGTAAGACTGTTCGGTAGATTGTAGATATACAGGGTGGAAACACGGAAACCATGAGTTTAGTAAAGTCCTGCATTGAAATTTTCCCTGAAATTTTCCTGATTCTAATTTTTTCGATGATTTTTTTTCAATTTTCTTCGGAACTATATTTGGAACCGAACAGCTCAGCGCTTTTGCCTCCGTGCATTTCCATAATATGCATGTGTCGCGAGTTTTACCTTGTGAATGCATATGCGGAAAACAATCGCGTAACTCCACCAAAACCACGTCAAACCACCTTAGGGCTAATTTAACCTAAATCTACCATTTTATAACCAATTTCAATATAACTTTTAAACCATATAATTTCGTATAATTTAAACAGTGATCATAAACTAATCCGCAAATATCAACCAACCCAGAATTTACGCTAAACCAGATCGGCGCAAAATTCTTTAATTTTAAAAAGTGTTATATCATGATTTCTATATATTAACCTAATGTCATTGAATTTAGAAAAAGTATTTTTATGATATCCTAGAGCCCTTCGCTCGCGACTCTGTCTGCGAGAATTTCGTACTTTGACATTCCCTCGAAGAGGTCGTAGAACTTGTAGATTTGAAAATAGTATATAGCTTATGTTACTTGGTGATGATATAACTTTCAAATAGTGAAAGAATTTTAAAATCGGTTTAGTTTTAGAGTCAAATACCTACAAGCAAACAAAAAATCTTTCCTCTTTATAATGTTATTAAGTATTAGATATAAAAGTTTAGATGTACTTATTTATGGTTAAGGAAAATCACTTTGAGTTGGAAAGGAGTTTAGATTGCCTTATTTTATTTACGCTGAGAGTCCAAAATCATGTAAAGAACTCATGGTATCAATGCGTGGATGTCCATTTCGTCCTGTCTAGTGTTGGGACTATTTAATGGTTGAGATTTGTAAAATATTTTTTTATTTATATGTCCGATGATGAAGAAATTCAGAAGTGCAGTGTGAAGAAGTGGCTTTAGTGGTTTTGTTTCGTTCATTATTTTCCACCGACTTCCGAAACGTTACGGAGTTATTTTTCAACTGTTACGTGTTTTTTTAAGACGTCAGTTGATTTTTGTGTAAAATATTTTTTATTTTGCATTTTTTAGTTTCTTCGTATGTAAAGCAGGTCTTTTAAAACTTTAAAGAATCATTGAAATTGGTTAACAATTGCTAAAGGAGTTCTTTCTAAACATCAATCTGTAGGTACATCCCTGCCGAGCCCCTTTTAAAATAAAAGGGCGTAATGTTATGTTATGGAAATACAAAAACTCTGCATATACATCTGACTACAGTAATCGCGAATAATTTGCTGTTATGCGTTTAATAGTTCCGTCGCATGTCTTCATTATCAGTTTTTCTTTACAAAATGAAACTTTCTAAATGAAAATGCTTGATTTTTTACTAAAAATGCAAAATTCGGTACGTGTGTACCTATATTTTCCCGGAGTTCCCTCAATTTTTCGATGACCCCTCATCAGATATGAGTTTTAAATATAAATAGGACCAATCTGCTAGTATACTCTATCAAATAAAAAACAGAATTTTGAAAGTCGGTCTTTAAATGACGGAGTACTGAGGTAAGAAACCCTAAAAAACAAATGAAATGAAATGAAATTATATTTATTTCTGTAAGTAGATCTACCCAGATACTTTTACATGTCATTTTTTAAAACTAACTGGCATTTCCAAAGTGACTGATCCCTGAGAAGAAATGCCGAAAGAAACTCAGGGGTCATAGTCTCTTTTAAAGTCCAGACATAAGATTATATGAATGTATTATGCGAGTCTCACGATGCAGGGCAAAGTCTGGAAAGGCCTTTTGAAGAAAGAATCAATTCAACTTTGAGTTGACCTATCCCGACAGACGGCATGCATGTTTCAGTCATCGTGTAGCTCAAACCTATTTTAGGAAGCTCGACGACCCACCACACGACGCTATCTGCCGGTCATTTGCGTAGGCCACTTAAAGTACTCAACACCGCCGAATCAAACAACCGAATTGAGAACCTCCTCCTTTTTTTGAAGTCGGGTAAAAAGTGGCAAGACTTTAGCAAATAAAGACATCACATTCCATCGTGTACGCTTCACGTTCACGACCTACACTACTACCTACCCCAAAACAGACGCATTAGTCTGCCAAGTATTGGCTCGGAGAGTAATGGAGCCGGCGCGTGTGTTGAATGCGAATATTATAAACTATAACAGCTTGCTGACCGCTGCCGACTGTACCGCGGTCTGTTGTTAATGGACCTCTATATTATAGCCGTTTAGAATATTGAATGATCACCTTATTAGTGTTGTTAGTCATGGTATGACAGACATTACATTTACTTAACCCTTTAACTGCTTAAGTCGGATTTATACGACAAAAAAAATGTTGGTCTAATTTAATTTCTTGGTTCTACTTTACATTCTTCCCAAAAATAGGCTAATTCAGGCAACATGATAAATGTTTTGACGATTTATACGAGTAAGTGGGGCGCTGGGGGCACGACAATTGATATTAAAGCAGGCGGTTAAAAGGTTAATACTGAGATAAAGTCAAGGTCAAATGATTTCTTTGAATCGGACCCATAAAAGGCGCTTTTAAATGTCCGACTTTGTGCGGTTCACGTATAGGCAAGTAATTGCTGCATGGTAACGCAGTGACATATTTCAAGCTGCACGATTTCTTTACTTTTTAACCGACTTCAAAAAAAGGAGCAGGTTCTATGTTCGTGTGTATGTATTTTTTTTTTTTTCGTTTTTTTTTTTTATGTATGTTACCTGATTTCTCCCCCATTTGTGGACCGATTCTCAAAAAATTTTTTTTGTTTGAAAGAGTATACTCCTGAGGTGGTCCCATTTTAATTTGGTGAAGATCTGGTGCTGATCTTCGGAGATATACAACGGAACTCTTCAAAAATAGACGGCAAATCTGTCGTGATTGCTGGAATCGCTTGGATGTTTATTGTTTATACAACATCATGACGTATCATCACGCCTGTATGATCTGAGGGGTACGCAGGTGGGTACAATATACCTAGATTTCGTCAGTTAGGTATGTTAATTTTAATTTATTAGGGATTAGTGGAAAACCTTATTATCATGACATGTATTGTTAACAATTAAGAATATAAAATAAATTCATGGCAAATATTTTTATGGCAACAACTAAAAATAGAAAAATAAACAACTTTTTTGCAAAAAATAAAACCGACTTCAAAAAAAAACACTAAACGGTGTAAAATAACTCTAAATTCGGAAGTCGGTGGCCCATCATGAGTAAGACAAACCCACGAAAGCCACAGACTTCCGAATTTAGAGTTATTTTACACCGTTTAGTGTTTTTTTTTGAAGTCGGTTTTATTTTTTGCAAAAAAGTTTTTTTATAATTTATAATTAGATAGTTGACAAATAGCTGCCTGAGCGCTATAACCACGGATAAGCATCCAACATAAATCTCGTGAAACTTTTACGAATAAACTAAATTATTGGGAAATCTATGGTTTTCGTCAACTCACATCCAACAACTCAACTATAAGTGCCTAACCATACAGACATACAAGAAAATAAGTTAAGTAAATGATTCTAGTTGCACTTTCCAAAAGATGGTTTTGTATGGGACTAACTATTGGTTACTTTTTCAAGACAGGTTTTACAACTGAGATTGTAATGTGAGAATGATTTACCAAAAATAAAAACTACTGTACTGAAATATGTAGGTACGAGGTGATATAATACGAGCAATACAACTTATAATTAAATGGTTGTGTTGGTAAATATATTATTATGGTGCTCACATATTTAAAAATATATAAGTACTGAAACTATTGATCATTATTCAAAAAAGTAATACCCCTTAATCCTACTAATATTATAAACGCGGAAGTTTGTGGGGATGGATGGATGGATGGATGTTTGTTACTCTTTCACGTAAAAACTACTGAATGGCTTTTAATAAAATTTGATGTGGAGTTAGCTGACACCCTGGATTAACATATAGGCTACTTTTTATCCCTGTATTCTCACGAGAACGGGACCTACGCGAGTGAAACCGCGGGACATCTGCTTGTAATTATAGGTAAGTATAGTCTGTACTGTAACCGGTAATTCAGATACACTTTTGAAGGTCACCTAGCCTTGAAAGCTTAGGTAAGTGGTCCCAAACGTTATTGCTGGGCTTGGTCTTGGCTGTTTTTTCCAGTTTGGACAAGCTTAGGATTTTTCTATCTAATATTGCTAAGACAAGTATTAGACTGCCTCGTTGGTCTAGTGGTCGCAAGCGCTACTTCTCAGCATGAGGTCCCGGGTTCGATCCCCAGGTCGGGCAAAGTGCTAACCACTCCTCTGTTCTGGGATATCTGGGATTGTTAATTATTATTCCGAAGCTTGAATACGATCCCGATTCTATCAAATGGAACCTTTACAAAACTAGCGAAACGTAGGTGCACTATAATAAATAAATAAATATTCCACAACTTTTCACACAACACCATTTAGTCCCAAGTTAAGCTTGACACCTTGTGTTATGGGTACTAAACAGCTCACAGCTGATAAACATACTTATATATTTCTAAAAACATACATATTATACATAAATTACACCCAGACACAGAACAAATGATCGTGATCATCACACAAACATTTGTCCTGGGTGGGAATCAAACCCACGACCTCCGGCATAGCAGTAAGGGTCACTAACTACTATACCAACAGGCCAGTCCACTATAGTACACATCTGCCTTTCTCGTTAGACAATACAGACATAATGTGCTCACCCAGCACAAAATTCACCCGCAAACGAACAAAAAATTGCGATGTGACTTTTTTGCAACAAACTTAATCAAAAAAACAAGCAGCGGAACACCTCCAGTTCTCATTTAAAAAACAGAGTGCGTTTTCATGTCGCAGAATATATTTTATTCAAATGTCGAAGTCGATCGATGCGACCTTGAGCCCTTGTTTACATGGCAAGCGGTCTAAAAAGAAAATAACACTTATCTCCACCTTCACGCTAGATCGCTCCTACAGACAATACATTGCTTTGTAGCGAGATCTCAGGGACTATACGGGTAACACTGAGCTAAGATAGTTGCTTTATCGAGTTGCATGTTTATATTTGCTCAACTGTATTTGTTTATTTTCTGTTATTATTATGAATCGCGCGTCAATCTACTATATAAAAATAAGTCGGGTTTTCCTTCCTGACGATATAACTCCAGAACGCACGAACCGATTTCCACGGTTTTGCATTCGTTGGAAAGGTCTCGGGCTCCGTGAGGTTTATAGCAAAGAAAATTCAGGAAAATAACAATCAATTACATTATTAGAGCTAATAAAAATAAATTAAATTACATAAATCAGATGCAACCTTCATAGTCACTATGAAAAACTAAGACACAAAATTAGAGAAAAGTAAATGACAGATTGACAACTGACATAATGTCAGGCAAAAAGTAAATATTGAAAAGTATTGTGTTCACTGTGAAATAAAATTGTGAAAAAAAAAGTAAAAAAAATAAGTTATTTGTTTCCTAACATATAAATTGGAAACCATCAAATCAATAACGTGTATTGTGCAAATTTTTATTGAATTTCAACAGCAGGCATTTGTCTTTAAGGTGGTAAGTTGAACTGTGTTAATAATGTGGATCGTGCATAGTTAGGTAATAGAAATAATATTAATAAGTAATCTTCTTTCTAATCTAATCTAATATATAAAATTTTCGTGTCACAATGTTCGTTCCCATACTCCTCCAAAACGGCTTGACCGATTCTTATGAATTTTTTTATGCATATTCAGTAAGCCTGAGAATCGGCTACTATCTATTTTTCTAACCTCTAAGTGATAAGGGGTGTTCACCCCAAATTTTTATTTTTTATTTTTTTGATATTTTTATTTTTTTATCATGTGGCATCAAAAAATACATACTTACTTACAACTCTAAATTTGCACTTTTTTATCACCAAACCTTGCTTTTTAATAGTCATTTTCATAATTTTATCATTTTCTATCCCGCTCGATAACATCAATCAAATCACTTGGTAAGTTATCCCCTCCATGTGTCTACCGGTGTCACTTCTCACCCTGTAAACAGCACGGAGTAGGGATGTTACCTCTTTTTCGGCTATTATTAGTGTTTATGCTTCAAGCGCAGTAGTTAAACATTTTTACTATCTCAGTGTAACTCTCATATCAAATTATATTCTCGAGTAACTTTATTATTTATTTATTAATCTATAATATAAAAATGAATCGCAAAATGTGTTGGTAAGCGCATAACTCAACAACGCCTGGACAAATTTGACCAATTCTTTTTTTTATTGTTCGTTGAAGTTCAAAGTTGGTTTTTACGACGAGAAAAATTCGAATAGTTGCCGGAAAACCCCTAAAACAGCCCTTTTCTTTTTCCCATACAAACGTTTTCTAACTAAAATGAGCTTTATTGCTATTACATAAAGTTCATATTGAATTACAAGCACTCACTGTTGTTTAAACAATGTAGGTATGTTCCTAACGTCAAAGAGTCAATTTGCACATTAAAAGATATACGGAGCAATCATAACCAATTTGGTGGTGCAAAGATTTTATTAGCAGGAGATTTTCGTCAAACATTGCAAACTGACGAACTCAATGCATGCCTAAAGTCCTCCAATTGTGGAAACATGTCAAAGTACTTTATTTTAGCAAGAATATGCATGTCAAATTGCAAAATAACCAATCTGGAAACATATTTTCTAAACAACTCATTGACATTGGTAGTGGCAAATTTCCTATAATATATAATAGACATGTTGACTGGCTGCATTAACATTTCTCAAAGTTTTAGTCAGTTAACTCGATCAAAAGATGAACTTATCCAGAAGGTAATAAAAAATAATAAAAAGATATCTGGTGTTTCCAGATGTTTCTCAAAATTACAGGAACCATGATTGGTTGAGCGAACGAGCTATATTAGCTGCAAAAAACATGAATGAGTTAAATTTAAAAATGCAAGAACAAATTACAGGCGAATCGAGGATATATAAATCAGTTGATTCGGCTACTAACCATGATGATGTAGTGAACTATCCACCAGAATTTTTAAACTCGCTGGATTTGCCAGGATTTGCCACCTCAATCTTCAATTAAAGGTTGGATCGGTAGTTATAATGTTGCGAAATATCAACCAACCGCGTCTTTGCAACAGCACACGGTTAGCGATAAAAAAATACTAAACAACGTGATAGAAGCAACTATACTGAAAGGAAAGTATAAAGGAGAAGACGTTCTCATACCGCACATCTCAATTATTCCGAATGATGTGCCGTTTGACTCTAAACGACTACAGTTTCCAGTTCGGCTTGCTTTTGCTATGACCATAAACAAGTCCCAGGGGCAATCATTAAGTGTTTGTGGTATTAATCAGGAAAATCCATGTTTCTCACATGGTCAATTGTATGTTGCCTGTTCCCGTGTTGGAAAACCATCAGATTAGTTTGTCTATATGCGGCAGATAATCAAACAAAAAACATCGTATATCACAAAGCACTACAATGAAAATAAAACTGATTTTGTTAATAATTATGATTCACATGATTAACAATGAAGGGATTACTTATTTTTAAATGCTTATTATATGTTTTATTTAATTATATTTCTTATTCACAACGCCCTATCACCAGGGTGACGGTTCTGTTCAGGAGATTTTTTTGCCCCGACTATAAAATATGTAGGAACAAAAAAATTTCACATTACCAAATCATTTTGACAGGAATTTATTGCAATTTAATTAGGCAGTACGAAGTCTGCCGGGTCAGCTAGTTTTATTATAAAGAAAAGAAAAAAGAGGAAGTAGAAAAGGTATTGAGTATTGAGTTTTGAAGATTTTCTCCTTTTCTTCAGTTTTTTATTAAAAAAAATATCTATATAGTTGGTCTCCTTGTAAACATTTTATTATTGCTTGATTTTTAGGTTTAGATATCTATTACTCTGAATACCTCCTTCAAAACGTTAAAATTTAAGTCACGATCGAGACTGGTAATATTATCAGCCTTAATCTTTCAAAACAACAACGTACAGACGCCAGCATGTCAAGTTACCCCAATGTGTCAAATTTCTTTGATCGTTTTTCAACTTTATGGCAAACAGAATAAGGTTCATATTCAATTGGGAAAGTTTAACACATTGGGGTAACTTGATGTGCTGGCGTCTGTACATACATACCTAATAACAATAATAAAATATCTACTCTTATTAGCGTATTTTTAAGGATTATCAGTTTTCTGTTGGAAATGGGTGAAAATGAAGATTTTGTAAGCATGGATTAACTCGGAGTAGTTAAAAAATCTCTCGCTTACGAAAGCCAAATTTAATGTATAAAATAAAATTAAAAAGACTATTACTAGAGGATCATATAAAGTCGCTCCCATGGTAAAAAAAATGGCTGAAAGCCGTATGCGTTAGTTGGGGCATGTGATGAGACGTGATTTAGAACAAGCTGTAAGGCCCTAGCCGTACCTGAAGACAAAGGATGACTACAGGCCACGTGGTGGACAATCGTTGCCAAAGACATGCAACGAGCTCAGGTGGAGGAACAGACAACCCAAGACAGACTGTCTTTGTGCCTTAAAACGCCTAAATAAATAGGAATTAAGGCACAGCAGAAGTGGTGATTGTATTAAGATTCACTACTAGCAGACGTCCCGCGGTTTCACCCGCGTAGGTCCCTCCGTGGGAGTACCTACAGGAAAAAAAAGAAGCCTATGTGTTAATCCAAGGTGTCAGCTAACACCATACCAAATTTGATTAAAATCCGTTCTGTAGTTTTTACGTGAAAAAGTAACAAACATCCATCCATCCATCCATCTTCACAAACTTTCGCGTTTATAATAAATTGGTAGGATAGTAGGATTGCATGTTTGGGTTTCAGATACAATTAAATACGTGTTGATTAACCACAGGTTTTGTGACTAACTTAACATTATGAATTACATGCCTTTAAAGGCGATATGAGGTATACATACCTAGGTATGCATATATGTGACCTTCGTAGCTACGAAGACATGTCTCAATCCAACACAGAAGAGAAGAAACATTAAATTAATTCTTTGATTTTTTGACATAAGTCTGAATTTGCCAATCCGCTTTAAACAAGTGTGATGATTAAAGCTTGTACTTTCTCTTGCAATGGGGCAGTACCGACTGGTTTTCTTTATATTTTTCCTTTGATTTCTGAAGATACAAGTACATAAAAGACGTCGGTTTAAAAGGTACCTTGCCGTAAAATACCCTCTTATGTTCAAACGAACCACAGAAGACTTAATTCAAACCTTACGCTATTAGGCACAAGGTTGCAACTAACAACCAAGTGGCTGGAAAGGAGCTTATACCAATCAAGGTAAGAAATTATTTGAAGTGTTGCTTGTACTAAATATTTCACAATTTTCTTTAACGGTGGAATTTTGATGTATTATTAATGAGCCTTAGAGGACTTTGCCTAATTGGGGACATATATTACCTACTTTGTTACTCAAAAACGAAAAATGTTCGACTTAATATACAGGAGTGAAGATACGCACAAATGTATGTAGATAATTCTGAATAAACTTCGCTGTGTTATTTTAAAAAATATATAAAATGTATCTTAATTAAAACTTGCAGTGTCTAAATGTTGTAATCAATTAATTAACTAAATGGCATACTTCACAATTTAGTGTAAATATTGATTTAACTAAGCGATACATTGTTTTGATTAAAGTTCTTCTAAAATATCAGATGTTTGTAAGACCATGCACTTTCTTTTTCCCATCAAAAACATTTCGAAGTGGTGATGATGGCGGGCTTTTAGGGAAACTGTCATAATGATAATTTATGCACTTTTTGACGTTCATACGGTGCTATTTTTTTAGCATAATTTCCATCTATACATTTTGATTTTGAAACAATTAGAGGTAGAAATCACCCAAGATAATTATAATCTCAAAAGCTAATCCGTCTCTATTAGCCTCTAAGTATGTGTATAATCCTGACAGAAATCCTTTAGTTACCTTTGATCAATAATACCAATAATGTTGAGGTGTAGTCTTAACACTGCACTTTTATGCTACCATAAATTATTTTTAAGACCTGCTGTATCACCAAAAAGCACACTAATAAATACTTTGACGTTGACTTTGACTCTAACCTCCTTCCCAAATATATTTTTGTTGGATTAGTTCCTATTTTTTTCTCTTGTTTGGTATTATAATAATAATGATACATTCATTTATTCAGGTAATTAAGACACCAGTACACAAATTAGTCATACAAATAAATACAACTATCTACCTATTACGCTTCCTGGGATACATCATACAGCCCACTGACAAACAGGCGAACGAGCAGCGCAGTCTTAGTGATTAGACACCCTCTGAATACATAAAGCAGTTTATTAGAGCCAGACACAGCCCACATAAATGAATTCATTTTACAATTAATATTCTTCCAGACAAAGTTAGTCAACATAAATAAAATACTACTAAGCAAACGATAACGGCAGATTTTGTTAAGATTAAATGATTTCCTCTCTGGTGAGAATCGGCTTGCCCCCTACTATGACCCAGTAACATAACTGGCATAATGTGGATACCTACTATAGTTACACCACTGCCTACCTCTGCCCTTCGAAGAAGAAATGCGTGATAATATGTTTATGTAACACAATCAAAGGATTCCTCTATTCGAAACTCGATAAATTCCTCATTTACCACACAATTACTGCTTTTATTTCTCCATCAGTAAAGTACATTTTCATCTGGCAGGATTTTCGAATTATAGATGGAGTTTGCTTTGAAAAGTTTTGCCTGTCATAGATCTATTAAGAGTGCAAACATCGTCGGAGTCTGTAATCACTGTTTGATCTGATCTCGGCTGATTGGGATGAGGGCAATAGCCGTTGATTCGTAATTAATTATTCGGCGTCTTGTGATCATGTTGGAGAATCTTATCAATTTTAAGAGCACTTTATGGGCTTGTCTTACACTTTAATAGCTCCACATAAATGGCTAATAAAAATTATATTAGGTATTTGTTTGTGTAAATTAATTTAAAAAAAACATACTTTTACGCGTTAAACAAGTAAAATATTTTGTTAAAGTGATACCTCTGCCTAGACTTTACGCGTTTACAGGCGTGATAAGTTGCACAAAGTAAAGACAAAGATCTATATTTACACTCTTTTGCAAAAAAAAACGGGCACCTAAGGAAATTTACGTTCTAAGGTCGATTTTAGTTAATTAAATGAAATTTATTTCTTTGACGTAGTCTGTATACTTATAATCGTGTAAATTAATGCGCGTGAAGTGAATTCGAGCAATTACAAGAAAAAAAAACGATGGATTCTTTAAAATCGATGTACACGCCCAAACAATAAGAAGTGGTCCGCAATAAAGACAAGTTTTTTTTTACTTTTTTTAATTAAATAAGGTTCAAATGTAAAAACCTAATAACGAGTGTGACCTCCTCTTGCCAAAATCACAGCTTGAATCCTTCTGGGCATGCTTTCCACGATGTTTTTAATTACGTTTTGAGGAATACGTTCCCACTTTTCTGCAATGACTCTTTTTAGCTCCCTGATGTTTTGTGGAGCAGGTTGCACTGATCTTACCCGTCTCTTTAGAACATCCCACACATGCTCAATTGGATTGAGGTCAGGACTTTGAGCTAGCCAATCTAAACGACGGATCCCAACTTCTTGCATGTACGCTTCCACGTCGCCAGAACGGAGCGGGCGAGCATTGTCGTCCATAAAAATGGAATCTTCCCCAAGTGCAGTCATGTGTGTTGTGCATATGGAATTAGGACTTCCATTATGTACCGGTGTGCATTTAATGTTCCATTTTCTATGAAAACTAACTCCGTAAGCTCCGTCGAATTAATTGCTGCCCAAAACATAACGGAGCCTCCGCCATAAGAAGTGATTTCTTCGAAACACACTTCCGCATAGCGTTCCCGTGGTCTTCGCAGCACTCGCCGGCGTCGGTCCTCTCCACACAAAGAGATTCTAGCTTCATCAGAAAACATCAGAAAACAAACAAACCAGTCCTCCAGAGTCCAAGAAGCACAGTTCCGAGCAAACTGAAGTCGAGCAACACGGTGCTCACGGAGTAATTTAGGGCCCCGAGCTGGGCGGTAACTTTTGATATTGGCAGCCAAAAGCCTCCTCCTGACCGTCTACAAGCTAACTTCTACTCCTCTTACTTCTTCAAGGCTCTTCTTCAGGTCCACACTTGACGCCTTACGATTACGCAACGCCTGACTCACCAAAAAGCGGTCATCTCTTGGTTCTGTGCATCGTTTTCTTCCCGAACCGGGTCTTCTTTTGACCGAACCAGTCTCTTGATACCGTTGCCAAGTCCTCTGGACAGTTGAACGACTCACATTTAGCCGCTGAGACACTTGAGTTTGCGAACAACCTTCTTCAAGTAGGGCTATATTTTACCGGCCCTTATCGCTATATCACTCATATCAAAAAGTGATATTTAATGTAAAAAGAAAGATTAAATTGTTTAATTTGCAGAAAATATCCAAAAAGTTTTAAAATATCGTAATCAGTTAAAAATCGTTTCAGCAATTCGCGCCATTAGTAAAGCAATTTTAGAATAATCCACAATAATCATTATTTTTCTTTTAATAATTTCAAATTTTAAATTTGGAACGTAAAGAATCATGCCAGGATGCTTCAAAAAACATGCCAATACATCGTCAAATTAACAAAACCTATTTCTTGTTCTTCTTCATTGAAGTAGAGAAAAAAATCAAAAGTGCCCGTTTTTTTTGCAAAAGAGTTTATTTGCAAAAACAAATGCGGGCGACATTAATACTTAAGCGTGAAATATTTGGTTTCACTCAACACCTTTGGCCATAGTTGGTGTTCAATTATATTAAAAAAAACAATAGTTATTATAAATGTACTAATCTCTTCACATTAAAATAACCGTAAACTAGCAGAGATGTTCGTCTAATAACTTCTGCAGCGAAGCTAACGCTTTTATAATACTCAATTAAAAAGATATCAAGAAAAAATTAAGAGAAGGTGGCGTTTTGCAATGAATATATTTTTGATCACTAGCTTTGCGCTTTGGATTTCTTTACGAGATTAATATTGAACTGCTCTAATATTTTCTGCAGAGACTTGTGACAATTTGTGTAGTGTTATATTTGTGAACGACACGACACGTCTGAAATAAAATGAAAACAAAAACAGACTATTCCACAGTCTGCTCAACTGAATTTAATTTCTAATACATATAATGGTTTGTAGAAACACAAATTGTTTTTAGGAAATCATTACCTAAGGGAATATAGGAGTTCAACAAACCAAACCAATCAAACCTTCATGAAACAGACCTTTCCTAGTTTAGAGGTCAGATCCTTGTTGATTGCATTTTAAAATTGCCTTACTCATATTAAGTAGTTTAGATGCCGTTTAATTATTTAAATTCTTCAACATACAAACACACCGAGGTTCTGAGTATTCAATATAAATATAAATTAAGTCAATTAAGCGCATCCCCCGAGTGGTTTGTGGGCGCTTCCGTAAATGCCATTAATTTATTTCGACCGCCATTAAAACCTACTTTTTAGGGTACCGCAGGTGCAAACCAACACAACAAACAAATTAAACCCATATTCAGGTTTCCATATTCCTTTAGACGTAACTAGATATACCTATACAGGGTGGTAGGGGGTGATAGTTAGGTTAATAAAGTAACAATATCAGCCTGTTACTGACACACTGCAGGGCGAAGGCCTCCTCTCATACAGAGAATGCATGTGCATGAGCATTGATCATCACGTTAATTTACTTCCAGGAAACGTATACTTCAAAAGTGGTTTGATGAAAATGGGTATCATAATACGTATATCACCCTAGAATCAAATCCACTCATACGAGTAGGTCGCATGAGTGGATTTGATTCTAGGGCGATAAAGAAGAAAAAAAAATGCCAATACATTTAATTGATATTAAGTTTTTCCAACTGGAATTTCTCAGGTACAGTCCCGGTCTGGCTTAGTGCTCGGATGATGGCAATATAGGCTAGCCCCTTAATACATGGGACTCAAACATTAGTGGCCAATTGTGGATGTTACCTATATTGTACACATGTTACAATATTTGTGCAGAACCCAACAACGCCACAAAAGTGTTTGTGCTTACATTCTAATCCCAGCGCCGCTAGAGGTGGGCGACATGAGCGATTCTTTAATTAAAACTCTCCGTCAGTGCGCATTATGCCAGTTATTCCGAATGGATCCGATCGCGTCCACTATATTCTTTATTGGTTAACTTTCTTCATTTTAAGTTTTTGTTCGGACAAGTATTGAGACGAGATTGCAGTCATTTTTTAACTTTTTTGAAAGTCTGTATTGTAAAAAATGCGGATAATTTATTTTTTAACAAATGTAAACACCCGCGGCCTAAGGGATTCTTAAGCTCGTATACCTTCTATACATACTTGTGCATTATGCTAATATTTAAAGCACTATCAGTCTATTTTGTGAAAATCATCCTAGGCTGAAGTGAAGGCGTCATAAGCTGTCATCGTTGACAGCTTTCTTCATCTTCATTTACACCTTAGACTATATACCTCTAGACGTAGCCCAATTTACAGTGTCAAGTGTGGAAGTGAGACGCAATAATACAAAGTTCGTACGAAAATTGAGACAAAGCATCGTATCTTCTGTCCCTTACGGCGTGCCGGATTTTTGCATGGCTAACTTTTGAATGTTAGCCAAACAAAGTGCTGTCACTGTCACGTATATTATTATGCTCGATTTAATTTAAGTTTTCGGATGGTTTTTGCAATTTTTGTAATAGTTTAAGTCATTTAATGAGAAATAGACTACATTAGATAAGTGTTTAGTGTATGGTGAATGCGCTACGATGGGAGGATGCAGTATAATAGGCTGTAAAAGCCGCTCAGAAAAGGCCAATAACAAAATCTCTTTTCATTCGTAAGTATTCAATACTGTTTGTGTTATTGTATGATTATTGAATTTATACATTTGTGCGCTTTTATTGTCATGGCTTTCAGACCAAAATATGGAAGATTTCTTAAAATAAACTTGATTTCTTATATCACATAACCTAGGAATACTTACTTACAGTGTTGCTACACGTTTCAAATCTTTTCCCTTAACTGTCGTCAGGCCTAATGTTCAAAAGGTAGGCATAATAATCAAATAAATCTATGGTGGCTAAACACACAAATTTGTGGGCGAACCCTTATTTTTAAGTTTAAGTGAACATGTGTACGAACGAACAGAGCCCTTTCGACAATCATTAAGTTTTACTCTTGAAGGCTATCGCGTAGGTACTTAAAGATATTTGGAAGTAAGAATTCATTTTATAAATAAATGTTAAGTATAAACAAAAAATTAGATATTTTCAAAATAAGTTGGTTTTGTCTAAAGGACAATAGTTATTATACAGCAATGTCAATGTCACACTGGATGTCAGCCATACCTCAATATATTTTAATGATAAATAACACGCGAAAAAATAATGTAGTGTTCTTCTAAAGAGTTACTTCTATGTACACACATCAAGCTTCACCTGGTAGTAGTGTATTTTATTTGTGAGAATCAAGGTAAGATTGAAAGTAGGTATTTTACGTGAAATTATATTTTCTCACACATGGATACTTCTACACTCTTATTACCACGTTGAATACGTAAATTATAATTTACAATAGTGCTAAAATTGGAACCCGCAGTTAAGTAGAATTTTGGTCGTATTTTGGGACTTTTTTAAGGAATAGCAACACTGAACTTTTATATTGCTGTCGCATGTGCGGCCACGCGGTAGCTCGATCTAGAGGTATATTATCTAAGATTTACACCCAGTGATTATGACAGATTAACACTGAAGTATTTCCAGCACGAATTCTTGACGCAAACGGTTTGTGAAGACGTACTATTTAAAAACTCATCGTTCCTAATTTAATATAACACACAATAACTGTGCTTTTCTCATTTTAAGCCCAAATGCAGTAGAAGCATTTTCGATTTTAAATTCGTTCGAGCTAGCGTTACGATAATAAAAAGAATTCGCATAGGCGAACTGGACGCATAGTACCTACGACGCGACAAGGGTTGCAAAGCTCAAAAATACCTTTCAATCGTGACAATTAGAGACACAATAGAAAGACAATGACAGCGCGGACACCGGTGTCCTCTTGGGGTTTAATCAAATTGTAAAATTATGTGATGCTGAGTTATGAGTTACTTAGCTATGTAAGTATTAAATTCTTTGTTGATATTATTTATTATCGGTTTGCAAGTGCAATTTTGTATCGATATTTTTTTTTGTTGTGGCAATATTTTTATTGGAATTCTAGTTATGAAATTGACTAACTTTTAAAATAAGTATTTAAGGGTGCGCTTCTATAGATTTTATTTATATTGTCTATTTCTGACTGTTTTTTATTACGATAAAAATAATCATTATTTATACAGAAAGTCTGTCGAACGTTTTATTTTTAATTATTTATTCACAGATCTATAGCTCTTTTTTTTTGCTTAATGTTATACTTATGTTACAGCCAATACTGGATTTATATAATTATTTTTTTAACCAGACAATTGCGTCAGAAACAAACAAAAGGACATGCTAGCACCATCTATAAAGCGTTGAAAAGCTACCATGTTTTGAACTGATTCTTGTCTTTTTCCTTTTCTGTGATTTAAGTTAGTGTTTTGTTTCCACATACATAATTTAAGAAACAGTCCAGCCCGTCTTTTCTGGAATTTACCTAATGAAAACTTAAAGCGAACTATCAGCTTACCATCAGGTGGGATTGCAGTCAAGCACTAGTTTATAATATTAAAATAAAAAAATCTTTGCCTGCCATTATTATAGTTAGTGTCATGACTTATTGAGCTCATTTTGCCTTCACTTTACCTAAATTCTCGTAGGGAAATGTTTTACGAAATAGCTGCACTGCTGCATACATTTTAAATTGTTTTTGATTAAATACTCACACAGACACAACTAACTATAGGTACTACGCTACAAACATAGGTTTGATTGAAACATAAACTAGATATTGATGAAACATTGGTAGACTTGTCAGCCCCATGTTACTGTGAATGCATCGCTGACTACACAAGACGGCCAAAATTACCGATCTTTAGGGAAAAACAAAACATTACAGAAAATCAATTTGTAGTGCTGAACAGCGCCATCTATTATTACAATTACAAACTAATTGCTAAACGCGAACTTCTTTTTAGCGGGTCGATGACAAACTACGAGTATGGCGCCTTAACTTGCGTCCATCAAACCTTACAATTCCAGGTAATCAGGTTAAAGGTAATTTCTGTAATGAAAAGTGTCCAAAACCTGCGAATAGATTTTGGACACTTCTCAACTATTCTATTATTATATCTCAATTATTAGACGTATGTTGTTACAGATTGAGACCGATATTTAAATGCGAACGTTCTTAAAAATATGGGAGTTGCTCTTTAGGAGCCCCATTCTTTGTGGGGTTGCACTTCACTTGGCTTCAAAGCTAAATCTCATAATCCCGTCTGTTTAAACGTGGTGATTACAACGGTTTTTTTTATGAATTGTATTTGATTAAGTAACTGTGACATCACCAGATGTCACAGTTAATCTGAACTGGACTTTTGAAGTCAGTGTACCAACACTGAGTTCAAAAGTCCAGTTCAGAGCATTAACCTTGATACGATTCTTAGTTGCAATAGTGCAGACATTAAAAACAGTTGTGCAAATTACCATTGGTAGAACCCTGCTATTAATGTCGCACAGTCGGGTATAAATACTAACAACAAGGCAACTTCAATTCTTAATGGTTTTAGTGAAACAAATATACCATATCGTAGGCATTAAGTCCGCCTATGTACATTTGTGTGCTTGAAGTATTAAATAAATAAATGTCACTGAAGACTAACTCTAGAGATATAATCAGTGGATATAACATTCTTAGACGGGGAAGAATGATATATTTTGAAGAAGATAACCTCAAGTTGTTACTGTTTGTTTATTATTTTGCCCTTGTAAGTAAATCCAAAGTGACAAACAATTTTGTAATTTGTTAGTTTAGGCTGCAGAGCATATCAAAGAAAAGCAGACCTATACGTACACTCGAAAAACATAGCCCTTCTTTTAGCGTAGTTGGGTAAAAAAGACATGCTATTTCTTTAATATTCGTCTCAATCTAAACACTCGAAAGCCGCTCACATAATTCTCACATCAAACTTCAAGCGATAACCCACACTAATAACAAACAAAGAATCCCGAAGCGAGAAAATAGTCGTTAGAGCTCCCAGCGTACGGGCAGCAGGTGGTTGCAATCAGTCGTGATGACGCGGAACTGTGTCTGCTATCAAACATTACACGCACACACCCCAACACAACACACTTCCACCAAATCTGTTCGAATACACATACCGCACACACACATAGACCAACAACGACTCCATATTGGACCACTATTTAAGTGAACGTGTGCATCCAGGAAAGAACTTGCGCATGTGTTAGTGTAGTCGATTATGGAGTGGGCTCCCCACGTTTTCCCTGACCATTGGAACACGTAAAAACCCTTTCCACGTTCAGGAAATTTTCCGTCACATGTTTAATAAATAGGGAATGAAACGCAATGCTCCGCGCCTCTTAATTCGTGGACTGTGTGGAATTTAAATTTAAAACAACATGTTTGGTAAGGCTATGTTGGGTTTTCGGAAATTTTAAGTTGGTTTCTGTAAATGAGTTTATTGTATAGTTGTTTATTTGCTTTTTGTTGTCTCGTGGTTGAGTGCAAAATATGGGCGTTCATATTTAAAAATAATTTAGTGTTTTGTTGAAATTATGTTTTCTTTAGTAAATGCTTTTTCATTATATTTTAGTCATCATGTGTTCGTCTTTTAGGCTACTCGGATGCAGATGAGTATTTGATTAATGGAAGTTGATTTTCTTCTAAAAATAAAAGTGAAGTGAAGTGAAGACCTTTCAATCGTGTCAATTAGAGACACAATAGAAAGACGTGCGGACGCCGGCGTTCACTTGGAGTTTAATGAATTAGGCCGTTAACAGGCAGGTTTACGTCAGACTTAAAAACTAACTACATAATAAGAAAATGATTATTCTTACTAACTTACTTACTCTTACTTTCTACTTAACCTTTGCCTCTTCCTATTTTATTGACCAGAAAGCGTGGTAGTGTGGAGTTACACACTTACTGTTTAACAATACTTTGTTAACATTAATCGTATTGTGTGAAGACGATGTAGGTACCTAGAATAAGAACTAAGTATTATACTGAGATAGGTACGAGGTAAAACGTAAGTGTAATACTTACTTAACAAAGCATTGCAACTTCTTGATATTACTAAGAATCAAGGTTTATACTAAAATAAACAAACAAAAGTAGATGGAGGTGGCGGTCAATTTAAATTCAAGATAGACAGCACACTTCTCAACGCCATCCTCAAGGGCGGTAACGGGAATCCCGTACAAATTGGCTGACTTACCATCCGTGTAAGTCATGAGCGGAAGCGGGAAAGTGATTATCAATTGAGGTAGGTTAAGATTTTTTATTTAAAATATTAATACCTTTTCTTTTTTATTAATATATATTTTTGCTTTCAACTTTTATATCGTAAAATTATATATATTGAAACTATAAATTATAAATTATTATTATAAATTATTTTGTAACTCAGATAACATCATCTTTATGAGATTATATGTCTGAGTTACAATATAATTTTATACAATATATGTTGTGGATTATCATCGTAACTCTCAAAAATACTTGAAATATACAAATATATAATAATAATAATATTATCATAGACAAAGTGTAGCTATTCCCTTCCTTGTTGACATCCTACTAATATTATAAACGTAAAAGTTTGTGAATATGGATAGATGGATGGATGGATGGATGTTTGTTACTCTTTCACGTAAAAACTACGGTATGGATTTTAATAAAATTTGGTATGGAGTTAACTGACACTCTGGATTAAGACAATATATGCTTTTAATCCCTGTACTCCCATTGGAATGGGACCTACGCAGGTGAAACCGCGGGAAGTCTGCTAGTACAATTATAATGTTGGTTGGCAAAAAGACTTAGAAGAAAACTGTGAGGATTTATTTAATCTTTGACGCGCTGTCCTCTGAAGTTTTTAAATATTTGTTACAATTTTATTCCTAGTAGGTGGCAATTTATTTCCTCATTTCGCGTGTTTCCAGCGTAACTGAATTTTGTGAGTTGAACCTAGCCTCATAGCAATAGCTGTATTGAAGACCATGAGTAACATGACAATAAGCAGGTCTTGTTTTTGAAAACAGTTTTTCTTGATGAACTTGACTTGAAAATATAAACTGTGAGCGCCGTATCGCTCAAAATATGACTTAAAATGTGAAAGTATGCCAAAAATATCTTTGACCTTGACTGATTTACCCTTGTGTTCCCATCACTAGAGTAAATGATTAGGAAAAACTCCTGATGTTAAAGTGAACGTAGAGTAGAATACACTTTATTGTAATGTTTAACATTATTAAAGCAAGGAAACAAAAAAAAAATGAGCATTTCCTTAGCAAAATTCTCAAATGAAAAGTATTTTTAAAAGTAAGTATTGTACAGTTAAATTCAGCAACAAATGTATGGTTTTACTAGAACCAACATAATATTTTGTACATTTTTATTGAATTTACCTAGTTTTTATAAAATAGCCAGAAAGTTGCCGCATATAGGTAGCTAAGGTTAACAACATATTGTTTATTTTTATATTAAATAAACTTATTTCCTTGCACACTTAACTGTTTTTTAAAAAGGGAAATGTATATTTTCATATTCATATTCATATTCATATTGTTCTGAAGTTTCGTTAGAGTTATCCAATTAATGTTAAATGAAATTTATTTCTATCTGAATAGGTAGTACAATGTCAATACCGCGTTTTGACAGTAGTAATTGCAAAAATGATTTCACCTACCAAGACCGAGTTAGAAATGTAAAAGATAAAATTTGACAAAAGATATACAAATGTACAAAAACGATCTTCCCCGAAATGTTGTTATTTAAATTCCATTATTGTAATGGTTTGAAACACCACGATGGCTTTCAACCACAGATATCAAACTTTTAACGGTTTCAAAGACCGGCTGGCTGAATAGACGCAATTTGTAAAAGGTTCCTATGACTACAACCTACACAAAATTACATAAAGGGAAATCTGTAAAGAAGCCCTTTATTACAGAGACGAGAGGCCCACAGAAACAGATTGGGAAAAAAAACTTTAAATTGTATTTGTGCGTGATCAGAAAAGTATATAAAGTAAAGCAAACTTCAGGATTCGGGAACAAAAACAAATACGGAAAATTACAATACGTGGGCAACCTTTTCTTCAAATATTAGGTCCATACCTATTGCTATTATAGCCTTACATTGCCGTTTTACAAAGACAAAATCAAGCAAGTCGCGATGCGATGAATTTGACGTTAGTGAATAAGTAGATAAATAGGTTTATGACTTACCTTGAAGACCTCTGCCACTACATAGTTAAGATGAATCCAATTCCACTATTACTATCTCGTCGTATCGATTGTTCCCCAGTCGACGTGCTGCGTTGATGTCACAATAGACTAGCTTTCCAATACACCCAGTTTCGATGTTTTTATGGTTACAGAAACAGCATTGTTAAAAATAAATCTAACCACAAGCAAACTAATAGACGACTAACACAAGAAGACAAGACAACAACAAGAACAAGACGCTTATTTGAATTTGGATTTAAAACTAATTTTGAAAAAAGAAATGTCATGCTCCATTTTAGAATTAATTTGAATTAGGAACTATAAATAGAGCTAGTGTGCTAGCTAGTATCAAAAATCAACAATGCCATAGTGTAAGGATCGAATATTTAGATCGTTCGATTACACCAACGAAAGTGAACGTGATGAGCATATTATTATATGAACTATGTCCAAGATAGAATATCAACAGCGACAGCGCTTGAACGTGGTAAAATTCACCCTTAAACGTGTATACTATAGGTTACCTCAACAACATTCGATATTCAAAAAAACGGCACACTAATGCAAGCACGCGTCTTTGACGGCGCGACGTGTCGCTTGTTGAGCGTTTATAACCTATCTACCGCTTGGGGCCATATCCTAAGTATTTCTTTCTTTTATTTATTTATTTATTGACCAACTTATACTAACAGTTTAATACTACACATATAACTTATAGGTCAAATGTAACATAAATCTAAATATGACGTTGTGCTCAATATGCATATAAGATAAATATTTATAATTATGAGTAAATAAACAAAAAATTAAAACTTAAAATTAAGACACATTTATAGATGTAGGTTGACATAAAATGCAAGAGAAAAATAATAAAAAATCATAAAAATTTAGGAAGAGGAGATAGTGCTGGGAGTGGCAATAGACTCCAGGTAACAGTTGGCAGTTGTCAGGAAACTTATTTTTTTCTTTCATACTTTTTATACTTTTTACTTTCATTCTACTAAGCATCAGTCACTGATAGTTAAATAGTTTTTTCGTACCACTTGCTCAAAAAAGTGACATTCTATGCCACGAAAGGCGAACATAACAATAGTCATTTTTAATCTGTTAAAAACAGGGAAAGAAAATTGTACTGAATTTCATTCATCCCCTAGGGAGAGAATGTGATTTAAATTTGGAATACATACATACATACATAAACTCACGCCTTTTTCCCATGGGGGTAGGCAGAAACTACAGAGCGCCATATGCTACGATTCTTACATACTTCTTTTGCTTCGTTTACACTCATACATGTTGTCATACACACACGCCGGTTGCGAGTACTACGCACCTGACCTTTCTGAAGAACCTCACCAATAAGGTCTATGTATGTCCTTCTAGGGCGTCCCCTCCCGGCGTTCCCACTTACATCTGCCTTGTAAATACCTTTCGTTAGTCGCTTTTCATCCATCCTTTCAACGTGACCAAACCATCTAAGCATACTCTTTTCAATTTTTGTTACTACATCTTCTTTTAAACCACAACGTACCTTTATATCATCATTCCTCAATCTGTCATTAATTGTTACACCACACATACTTCGCAAGGAACGCATTTCTACAGCATTTATTCTACTTTCATGTCTCTTTTGCCACACCCAACATTCACTTCCATACGTTAGTGTAGGCACCAGCACACCATTGTGAACAGCCAGTCGTGCCTTTTCGGACATAGACTGGCTGGTCACAACGCCATGTATAGCGCCATTCACTTTATTTCCTGCATTCACTCTCCTTTCCACATCCGCATCAATCTTTCCATCCCTTGTAAACAGACTTCCCAGATATACAAAGTCATTAAATTTGGAATACTTACCGAAAATTATACTGAACTACATCTGTGTTTACACCATTGAGTTTGTATTTAAAGCATTAAACATCTTTTTGAAAAAGGAATACGCATTTATTATGCAGTTAAGATTATAAATTAAATAAAATTACGAAAACCGACGAGGCCGTATGAGCTAGATGTCTTTGCTTTTCTGACAAAAACATATTAGTCTAGGAATATGCCGCGTTTTTGTTTTCTTTAAATACATAAACGTTAAGTTTATTATAATTCATTTTTATAAATAAGTTAATGTTCTAAAAATACTTTATACTTTTAACTGTCATTATTTTTAATATATATGTTTATCTCATATTATTATTGTGTTAATTTTTTCGCAAATGTTACGAAAAGTAGAGTATTTTCCTCGGTGATAAAGCTGTCTTAGTCTTGGGTGAACTTAAATCCCTTGCTACACTCAGGACTCGTCTTAAATCCCTCGCTTCGCTCGTGATTTAAGTTTTTACCACCCTCGCTACGCTCGGGAGTAAACCTCGCGTCCTTCGTTATGCTCGCGATTTAAATCGTCACCCGCGACAGAAGACACTGCTTTATCCCCTTGGTTAATAATCTACTAATTACTAATCGACATGCTTAAACGTCGATAACGGTAAAACTATCCCGGTCATCCATTTCAAACCTGCGCCAGGGATCAATTTCCGCAACATACCTTACTCAAGTATTTCCTTTAAAACGGTCTAAATATACCTAATTATGTTCTCTGTAGTTCTTCCAAAACTTTGAAACATAAAACATGGTGATCATAACGAATACCTAAGCATTAAAAAATGCTCAATATAATAATTATAGACAGCGAAGTCAAGCTCAGAAAAGGTATCATTGATGAGTAGCTCTCGACATACTTAGTTGTACTTTAACTTTCTATTACTGAATGGTGCTAACATAAATAGAACATGGTACAAAAATAGAATGGAGAAAAGCACTCGTTGATGAATCTATGGCAACAAGGAATGTGATACCTGAATGTGTGTGTTCTTGTTGCCCTGCTAACCAATGGTATTATAAGTATAAACGTAGATAGGTTACCTAAACAACATTTTCAAAAAAGCGACGCGACACAGAGGTATAGTGTGGCTAGTTAAGTAGCCTCATTTTAACGAGTTTTTCCGTGTGGAATTTCTCAGTAGCAGCCCGGAGTCTGAATCTGTGCCCTTGTTACATGGGACTTAAACATAACTGGAAAAATGTGGGTGTACTATAGGTACACATCTGCCTATCACTTCGGGGATTACAAGCGTATTGTTATTTTATCTATACTTTATAATAATATTATTTTAAAGAAGAAAGATTTGTTTGTTTGTTTTGAATAGGCTCCGAAACTACTAGACCGATTTGTCAAAGTCAAATCGTTAATTTCAATCAGACCCATAACAGGCACTTTTGAAAGTTAACTTACAAATAAAATAAATTAAGAAAATGATTCTAGTTGCACATTCCAAACGGTAGTTTTGTATGGAGAAGAATATGCAAGAAACTCCATACTTCTTCTCTTTTAAATTAGCATTACAATACTTCGTATGCAACAATCAGATTCTGTGTGAGGACAATGCACCTAGAGTAATAGGAACTATACTGAGATAGGTTTATAAAAATAAAGAAATGAATAAAGTTAAAAAAACACAGCAGATCAGTGTGTGAGTTTAGAGAAAAAGGCAAACAAACAAAAATGTAAGTACCTTAGCAGTCTTATGGAGCAGGAATTTTGAAATTTTAAACATGGTGACATGGGTACTTTCTATCCCTGTATTCCCGCGGGGACGGGAACTATGCGGGTGAAACCGCATGACGTCTGATAGTATTGTATGGAAAACCTCATTTACAATTACCAACCTGACATTTATAATTATTATCAAGAAAATAAAGTTAAAAAAGGAAGAATATAACTCAGCCTTGCCTTCTAAATAAAACCTTCGCAGGGAGGCCAGATAGATTATGTGATAAGGCGATAGCGATTCTCTTAATTGAGTCGCTAAATAAACAAGAGCTTATGTGAGAGAAAAGAGATTTTTTGCAGACAGAGCAATAGGTAGGTACCTACTTATTGTTTTTGTGAAGTGACTAAATATTCAGGTTATAGTTTAGTCATACAATCGTAATACTGGTGGTGGTATCGTGGTATTGGTGATTTGAATATTGGAATTGAAAATGCCTAAAGTATGGATTGGTTTATCTTACCAACTAACATAATACTAATCCAATCAAAATAAATCCATACACGTTAAAAATTGTTGACTTCAGAATACCGACAAAAATGCCGAAAATTCCAATAAATCACTGATATTAAGAAAATAAACCGACTCCGACCGACCGACCGATCCAAGAGTAAGGGAAGCCAATGATTACTACAAAAAAAATTCTGACAAATTACTGCGTGTAGGTACTTACAGTAAATATTACAAAGGCACTTCATTTGCCTAAAACTGGACTGAACTTGCAAATGGCTCTTGCCATTCTGAGTACAGAATCGATTGCGAATCAACTGTCACTTAAGTACCAAGTGCAGTTTGAGCAGCAATTAGTAAATAGGTGCAGGCGGACACTTCGACGACACGAATAATGGTACTCATTCATCAAGTTTGGAGACATACAGACGACAGTATACTCGTATTATTGCGATATTAATAACCGAATTGAACGTCATATGAGTAGATATTATTATTTTTTGCGTTTCAAAGCTTAGTACCAATGTGGGTTGCACATTACTCATTATTTCATTTAAAATGTTAAGCCCTGTTTAGTACTGTAGTTATTACTATTGTTGCTAATTGGTCAACTCACAAAATATCTACAGCGCAGCTTACTAAATACGTGTATAACATAACACATACATAAACATACACTACACTAACAAGCAGACAAAAGAAAATAAGTATTTCACTTTACACACACTCTCACTTCGGCTTAATTATTCTAAGTTTATTGTAAAAACATTGGAAATTACTTTTAACATTTCCTTAACATGTATTGTAATTTGTAACATGATATATATTGTTTCTAATCCAAATATAAGCCAGGCACTGATTCTCCTAAACACAGGTTGCGTTGCAACTTAGGTAGGAAAACAGAACTACACCCACAGATTTTTTTAACCTACATGTTTCATATAGATTTAGTACCCTCCATATTGTACAAATACTTGTTATTGGAAAATAAATTATTACTACTAGTAGTCTTGTTAACACTTCCAACTAAGATAATATGATTGTGTCTAGAGTAACGTTAATAGTGCAAAGGGTGGGGATCGAACTCACGACCTCTCTATCGCCAGTCCAACGGGGGTACATATCAGAATAAATTTCGAACATTATTTTTTTAACCGGCGCGGCGGCGTCCGCGCTTTCATTGTCTTTCTATTGTGTTTCTAATTGACACGATTGAAATTCTGATACGTACCCGCCATTGGGCTATAAAATTATTATGCTCTAAATAGCCACTATACATATAGAGTTATTCCAATTTCAACAGTTTAAGATGTCAAAACTATCCTATAGTATTTTAGCTAAATTTGATGAGGTAAGCACAGTTAGTATTAACCAGGAAAATTATTAAGTCTTCAAAGTTAATTATATTACATTTGTAATCAGAATTTTTCAACTGCCTCGTTGGTTTAATGGGTGCAAGCGCTGCTGACGAGCATAAGGACTCAGTCTTGGTCTCCGGTTTGGGCATAACGTTCATCTGAAATGGCTCAGCAGCTGAGCCCGATTGGTGGCAATAGCTTGGCCTTTTATTAAATAAGACTTAAACATGATTGGTAAAACCACATTTCACCTAACGACGTCTGACGTGATGTTTCTCGTATGTTTGTTAAATCATGATTGATCTAAATGATTGTTTTGACAAAATCAAAGCCTCCATTTATCCCAGACACACTAACAATTTGACGACCGCTGCTCACATATTAGTTTCCGTGAAGAAATAGCTCGAAATCCAAACATAAAGATTTCCAATCAGCAAATCCTATTCCAAGACAAAACCCTTTACTTATGTCCACATATTTTATACAGAAACAATACAAAGGGGCAGATGCTAGCGTATTTACATATGACCACGAATCTGTTGCGGCCGGGTTCGGCTGTCGATATAAACGAATAAGAGACCGAACCTTTCCGATTCTTAAATCACGAAGATGCTCCGAATTACGTACATACAATATTGGCAATAGGTAGTGTAACTTGTAGATGTGGATATTGTCATATTGAGGCAAATAACAGTGGGAAGATATAAGTCTAACCTGGTAGGTAGGGTTATCTTGACGGGATGGCAGTAGGGTGTAGTTATGTCACAAGCCATGCTCCACCTCCTATCCTGCATCCTATGTTCCAAAACAGCCAGTCGAAGTGACTTCTACACTGCCGCCGACTGTTGACTGTTTTTTTTTTATCAACCGACAAAGCCGTGGATGTGTCGAAGTACAAGGAAACTAACATCTAAATTACAGTTATGTTAGCAACTTGAAGTGACCGTCAAGATGGAGGGACCAAGTCTCGGATGTCTGTCATACATATATGTATAAATAATTAAAGATGGAGGGGCCAACATTTTGTTAAAGTAATTCTGCAAATGTAGAGGTAGCAAAATTTTTAGCAAAGGTAGCAAATAGTAGATTTATGGTATTTAATTTTTATTTTAGTAAAATTTTATATATGTTTGACAGCCATCCGAGTCTTGGTCCCTCCATCTTGACGGTCACAACATGTAGAACCACAAGCGCCAATGTTTCCAGTCCATGACCTTAATGATACCAAGGGGGTTAATTTGTATTTTTTTTACATTACACTATAAGCACTATCACCTCGTTTAATAAGAACAAACATTACATCAAAAGAATCAATAACATTTAGATGAGCCACACGAAGCCAATACTGGACCTCAAGCTTAGCTTCAAGTCAAGTAAGTAAGGTAATGTTAAGTAAGTTAATGTCAAATAATTACATTTCCTTTTCATCATAGATAGCCAACCTTTAAGTCTAATTATAGATAGTCCTCATTTACTTGACAAAATCTATTAATACTGTGCCAATATAAAAATGATTGGTCTAATAACTTGCCTTTTAAAAGCTTTCACGTCTGACTAATTACAATGAAAACTTCCGGCACAGTTCCAAGCTTCTCGTAGTTTACGGGATGACGGCAAGTGTAGTTATTTATATCTATATCAATTTCATTTCATAATCATTCCCACTATACACACTATCAGCACACCATACTATTCATATACATACATAGGTTATTATTTTCCATTAACAGATTTTAAGCTACATTCTAGTTATTTAGTTAACTATTATTTATTTATTAAGTAATGTATTGATAAATGCTACTCATCCGTCACTTGTCCCTAAAGGTTCACTTGAAAATCAGCGTCAGGCAGGTTCTCAACACCTGTCTGGCATTACCGCTGAAATGAACCTTTTGGCGCAGCCTGAGACATGCCATTTTTGTGTCTCTTTTTTGTGTTATTATGTTTTTTACTGTGCGTGTACCTATCCAGCTGTTGCCAATAAATGTATTTTCTTTCTTTATTTAATTCCATTAATTTTATTTGCGTCCATAGCTTGGTTACAGTCAGATATGATTACGATTTCTATTTCGTACCGTTAACGGCGTACAATAATGATCTATTAGATAGGTACTAATATTATAAAGAGGAAAGGTTTGATTGTTTGATTGTTTGTTTGTTTGCATTGAATAGGCTCCGAACCTACTGGATTGATTTGAAAAATTCTACACTATCCCCGGATGACATAGGTTACTTTTTATCCCTGTATTCCCACGGGAACTACACGGGTGACACCGCGTGAGGTCTGCTAGTACAAAATAAGAGTCAGATCAAAAGTGTACAAACAATTATAAAAAAATCATTCAAATTAATATACATAACAATCAAAAATTGCATTATAATTTTATTGAAATAAATATACCCGGAATTGTTCCGGTAGTTAAACCCAACGACGAACATATCATACAACATTATATCAGGACGGTATTTCCCGAAGGGATGAACTAGTAAAATACTTACTTATAGCTAGTTATGTTTGTCTAGTAAAATTTAAATTAAAAGTGATATTGACTGAATGCTTGAACCAAAAAGTTCTTTTACGATGCAATTGTCACACGGTAGCAGCGAGAATTCCTTTCCATTGCCGTGCCAGACACTTCAACTGTTCCGTTATATAGTGTTGATAATAGTGACTTCAGACAGAAACAGACCATGTACAATTCCGCTGTCTACGAGGATTGCGGTTGATCGTCTTGTGTACGTGATGCAATTCTTTTATGTGGGCACTTACAGCGTATTTAGAGTAAAAATAGCAGTTTAAAATAATAAAAAAAAAATGTTTATTTATGGCAACTAGTCCCAATTGTTAGCAACAATGTTCTTAAAAGCTACTGTTAGTAAAAAATGACGTGTGGCACTCGGAGACTGCCGCGGTAAAGCTATTGCTTAGCATTTTTTATCAACTCCTCTCCCCCGCCCAATTCCTCTCCTCCCCCTTCCCCCCCTCCCCCTCCCCCTCAGCTCACCCTCCCCCACCACCTCCCCTCCCTCTCCCCTCCCCCTCTCCACTATCACCACTATGCCTGCAATATAAATATATAATAAATATATATATAAATATATATGCAATAGCTTCGGCCTTCAAGCCACACCACCTTGCCCGTCGGAGTGGGGAGCGTGAGGTTTTTTTTCGTTACGGAATTTCTGGATTCGGTCCCCGCGCTCAAGGCCCGCGATAGAAGCTATGCAATAGCTTAAAAACAAAACACAAAAAAAAAATACTAATTATTAGGTGCGGGGTTTTCTGACCAACACCTCCACAGCGTGCGACAGCCAAGGTGCGTCGATCTTCTCTATCAACGTACTTAGGGTGTTGTTAGAACTAAAAGTCAAATTCAACCACTTATTTCAATTAGGCCGCTATAAGGCACTTTTACACGTCAAACTTAAGTTAAATGAAATATAAAACTGATTCTAGTTGCTTCTTTCAAACGGTAGTTTCGTATGGAGAAGAATGGGCAAGAAACTTCATACTTACTCTTTTCAAAATACTTTTTTACAAAAATTTTATTTAGTTATTACACACACATACATACAGAATTGAATCCAATGCGATAGATGTAGACAAACATAATATAAATTTACAATAACATTCAGTTCAATTGCAATAAAATTCAATTCAATTACAATAAAATTCAATTCAATTACAATAAATAACATTAAAATTAAACAAAAAAAAATACAATTCAAATTAATACACTATTGTAAAGAACACAATAAGACACTCAATATAACACAATTAATCTTCTTTATAGGTATTTTATTATTGCATAATTTCAATTTGAATGATAACACAAAAAGTGTAATGTAAGTGTGTGTAATTTGTATACGTTAACCAGACATCCTAAATGTAATAACAGCCAGACGGGTCCATTTAAGGTTAATGTTTGCTCCAATCGGTCATAAGATGGGTGTATTATCAAGACGCATCCGTGCCACGAAAAACTGGTTAAAGAGAAGACGGAATCTCGAAACTTCAACAAATAACCACACATAGTCATTAGTAGTCATAGTAGTTTCGTGATAGGGGATTCTTACAAGTCATATACAGATGAAATATTCTGCTGATAAAAAATATAACTAAGTATACTATGCGTTTCAAATGAGAATAGGAATGTCAATGACCTCTATCTGTCAGATGTCACTAGAAAAGTACGGTCTGCAACGAAACCTTATTCGCGTAATCAATTATTTTTAGTTTTTTGTTTTACCGAGTCGCAGTTATTCAAAATGAAAAAACGTCTTTAATGAATTAGTCTTATGAACCGCACTTTTCAAGTGATTTCTGACAGATAGAGGTCATTGACGTTATTATTCTCATTTGAAACGCATAGTAAGTGATATCGTTTTACTCGGTCAATGGGTTGTAGAGGTTAGAAAGGCAGTTACTTTATGTAAATCACAAGTCTTAAGCTGCTTGCTTAAAATAGTTGGGATCAATTATTATTATTTATCTTTTATCATAAAAATACAACCGACTTCATAAATAAACACTAACAGGTGTAAAATAACTCTAGTTCCGGAATTTGTGGGTTTGGTTTGTTTTCCTATGCATTAATTATTGGGATCCGACTTAGTTACTTTCCTTCTTTAAAAATTCGTTAATATTTGTTATAATATGTAATAATATTTCGGTTGTATTTTAAGATAATTTCGGTTGTACATTAAGTGATATTACAACCAAACTACTGAACGTATTTCGATGCAATTCTATCAGGACCACACGGGAAGGCCCATAATTGGCAAACTTGAAAAAATACAGCCGAAATAAGGACCTTTTAATACCAAAGACTTTTAGCCAGTATTGATTTAGATCAGTTTCCTATATAAAAACAAACCCTGTAGTACCCACAGAGGTCATCTGAGCCCCCGACCACCCGAACCCGTCACCCGTTTTTCAATTTAATAACAAGATTCTTATCATTCTGACGGGCGAGAGCCGTTTCTTATACCTCACTTTAATTGTTTGTCGACGCTCTGCGGCTCCCGGGCGATATTGCATTTCTACTGGAAGTACTTCTGATGGAATATTAATCCTTTTTGATAGAACTCGAGCCGGGTTGAGATCATTGTTCAGTGTGAGATAAAGATAGCTAGATTTCCAGATAGCACTGTCTCACTTTAACCTGGGGATGATAAGTGTGTTTAGGGAAGTTGGGATCGTTGGCGGTCTGGTTAGCATGGATTTTCTTGTTAGAGTATAAGTTATGGAAGGTTACTTCAGATGGGAGCGGATAACTTAAGATACAATTGTGGCGATTCCTACATATATTTTGGCAGGTATATCCCTTTCAATTTTTTTTCTTTTAACAATCATTCAATGACTGGCCTGTTGGTTTAATAGTTAGGAGCCCTGACTGCTATGCCATATGTTGGTATTACAATAAGGTAAGTAAAAGGTAAGGTACGGTAAGTTTGTATGTAGGGGTAATCTTCGGAACTAATGATCCAATTGTAAAAATTATTGCACTGTTGGAAAGCTACACTATTCCCGGATGGCATAGGTTACTTTATATCCCCGTTTCCCACGGGAACGGGAACTACGCGGGTGTAACCGCGTGACGTCTGCTAGTCTATAATACGAACGTCCTTTTTGGCCTCGCACAGGTCTTTTGGTTATTTAATATGTTATATTCAGTTTTTGTAGTTAAAAATCCTGTGTGTGTACCAAATAGATGTATTTTTCTTTCTTTTTTAGTCGCAGCAGCTGCAGTAGTGTCGCTAGTGCTTGATATGTGTGTTTGTGTGAAGTAAACTAATTCAGGAGCTATCCAAACGTTTATAGGTACAGAGGTCAGCCCATCATTCCACCCCAATGTTTCAAATTTCTTTGATAGTTCTGCAACTTTATTACAAACTAGCTGTGCCCGCGACTTCGTCCGCATGGAATAGTGACTTTTCGGGCAACAATTTGAATTACATGTACCGTCGTTTGGGTAGCTAAAAATTCACTTAACAGTAATTCTTCTCCGTATACGATATTTAATTTTGACGTAGGTATGGCCATCGAGGATGAAAGCATACAGGCTCCTAGGATTGCTAACCCGTGACAGAGCCACATACAACTGATCGTGCGAGAAACAGCTGAAACTTAGATTCGATCTACACCCACAACTTTCAGCGTCTGACCTTGGGCTTTATTAATGGTCATCGCAAAACATAGGCTGACTGGAAACTGGACTCGTTTATAACTAAATGGAAAATTGAGTTATTTAGTAAACACGTACTTAACGTACGTAACTCGCTTAAGTAAGGAACGTTCCTAATACTACTGCTATTATTTTGTCAAGAGTCTACCTACTGGTGTGCTGGATAGCCTAGCTGCAGCATCAGCTCATCCTGTTGCCATCAGTGCATTGTGTGCAGAATCAAATGCTGGTTAAAATGAATCCAATCACGACATATTTGCTATTATTTTGTCAAGAACCTACCTAATGGTGTGCTGGATAGCCTGGCTGCAGCATCAGCTCACCCTGTTGCCATCAGTGCATTGTGTGCAGAATCAAATGCTGGTTAAAATGAATCCAAAGACGACATATCTGCTATTATTGTCATCCTGGCTGCATCAGACCAAATATGCCATAATCTTGCTTGTTAATATAACATACTTGGGTGTTTGAAATTTTAAGCCACACATATGTTTGTAAGTAAAGTTAATACCCACAGACGTCTAAAATAGCCACGGTACCTAACACAAAAGATCTGATAACCTTGAAACGGCTAAACCGAGTTTGATGAATCATGTCTAATAACTATTGCAAGAAACCCTGCTTTCAAATAAAAAAAACCGCACATAAATCGGTTCACCCGTTTAGGCGCTACGGTCTCACAGACAGACAGATAGACACACACACATAGCGGTTAAACTTATAACACCCTCATTTTGCGTCGGGGGTTAAAAAATTTAAAGAAAATTAAGAAAAATCTTTTTTGCAATAAATAAAACCGACTTAAAAAAAACACTAACCGGTGTAAAAAAAACTCTAAATTAGGAAGTCTGTGGCTTTGGTGGTTTTGTCTCATTCATGATGGGCCACCGACTTCCGAATTTAGAGTTATTTTACACCGGTTAGTGTTTTTTTTTAAGTCGGTTTTATTTTTTGCAAAAAAGATTTTTATTTTTCCATTTTTAGTTGTTCCCATACAAATAATTGCCATGAATTTATTTTTATATTGTTATTTGTTAACAATACATGTCATGGTAATAGGGTTATCCACTTATCCCTAATAAATGAAAATTAACATACCTAAAAAAACATACCGTCGAATTGAGAACCTCCTCCTTTTTTTGAAGTCGGTTAAAAGAACCCAACCTACAAACCCTAAAATTTAAATAAATGAAATATGCAAACAGTATTCAAGTGAATCGCAATAATCGCGAGGCGTGTAGGTGCTCTGATAGAATACCTTAGCAAATGTTCGCCGTGATTCTTTAAATTGACATAACTTTTTTATTTATGAACCGATTAACATGAAATAAACACTAAATGTTAAGTGAAGCTTACTACAATATATTAGTGAAAACCGCATTTACATCGAATTAGCCGTTTCTGATATTAGCGTGCACAAACATACCGACAAACAGACAAAAAAAAAAAAAAATTCAATTTCGGGTTCGGCATCGATATAATAACAACCCCTGCTACTTTTTTTTTATTTATTTCCATTGTACAGACACCACTTTTCTACAATTTTATTATATGTATAGATGTACAGACACCACTTTTCTACAATTTTATTATATGTATAGATAGATAAATTACACCCAGACACAGAACAAATGATCGTGCTCATCACACAAACATTTGTCCAGGGTGGGAATCGAACCCACGACCTCCGGCATAGCAGTCAGGGCCACTAACTACTAGACCAACAGGCCAGTCGTACTAATTATAAGTTTCCAACCTAAAAACTTAGACGCGGAATGCAATAAAACTATTGAGTATTGAGTAGTTACTAATGACACGAATAAGAAAGAACAAGCGCAAATAATTTATTTAACACTTCAAGCGCACTAATGTATAGAGGCGGACTTACTGCCATAGGCATTTACTACCACTATTATAATAGGGGTACCACTTAAGGTCTCCGTGTGTTTAATAACAATCAGGTATCTATCACGCATGTTCCATTAAGGAAGCTAGAACGATGTATTATTGCGCTCGGAGTCCAAACACATAGGACATTACGAACGGACAATTAAGGCGGACAGGCACAGCTGTGTACGCACATAACGGATAATAGTGCGGTAATCTAGAGCAGTATGGTATCTAGAGCCGTGTGTCTGCGTGATCACGACCAAGGCACTTTAGGTAGGTACAGACGCAGCACATCAAGCTACCTCAAACAGCCAAATTTTCCCAATTGAACATGAACTTTCTATCTATCTATACTTATAATAAAATTGTAGAAAATTGGTGTCTGTACAATGGAAATATATAAAAAAAAAGTAGCAGGGGTTGTTATTATATCGGTGCCGAACCCGAAATTGTAATTTTTTTTTTTTGTCTGTTTGTCGGTATGTTTGTGCACGCTAATATCAGAAACGGCTCATTCGATTTAGTTGCGGTTTTTATTAATATATTGTTGTAAGCTTCACTTAACATTTAGTGTTTATTTCATGTTGATCGGTTCATAAATAAAAAAGTTATGTCAATTTAAAGAATCACGGCGAACATTTGTTAAGGTATTCTATCAGAGTACGTAAACGCCTCGCGCCTGCTGTTCCGTGGCTATATAAAGCGCGCTGAGAGCCGCGCCGCTGCCATTGGCTGGAGGTCTTAATTGTTTAAGTCATCTCCACAGGAATGCCTGGTTAAGCTGTACACGTCCTCTTCTACGACTCGACAGCGAGATGCCCGTCAAATAAAAAAATAAAAAAAAAAACGCGCCGCTGCCATTAGGATTCAGTTATTCGTAGCGAACGCACGTATCCTGGAGACTATTATCATCTATGTATGGAAACGCAACGCAAATACCTACCAACTTGCGAAAGTCCAAGCAGCAACAATAAACGTTGAAATTTTGAGCTATGTTCCGGGGGATTATGTTGAGTAAATCTCCATCCAACAGAGTCATGGAAGAAGGAGAATCTACAAGCTACCCAGTAGAATTTTTAGAATCCCTCAATGCTCCTGGACTACCAGCAAATAAAATAAAATTAAAAGTAGGCGTACCCATAATGCTTCTTAGAAATTTAAGTCCCCCAAAACTTTGCAATGGCACCAGGTTAAAAGTGACCAATTTACAACGAAATCTGATAGAAACAGAGATTTTAACAGGGTGGGGAAAAGGTGAAAATGTTTTCATTCCTCGGATTCCTCTCATTCCAAACAATTTTCCTTTTAGTTTTAAACAAGTCCAGTTTCCAGTCAGCCTTTGTTTTGCGATAACAATTAATAAAGCCTAAGGTCAGACGCTGAAAGTTGTGGGTGTAGATCTAAGTATCAGCTGTTTCTCGCACGATCAGTTGTACAGACGCCAGCACATCAAGTTACCCCAATGTGTCAAATTTCTTTGATCGTTTTTCAACTTTATGTCAAACAGAATAAGGTTCATATTCAATTGGGAAAATTTGACACATTGGGGTAACTTGATGTGCTGGCGTCTGTACAACTGATCGTGCGAGAAACAGCTGTACGTGGCTCTGTCACGGGTTAGCAATCCAAGGAGCCTGTATGCTTTCATCCCCGATGGCCATACGTCAAATATCATGTACAGAGAAGCATTACTGTAAAGTAAATTTTTAGCTACCCAAACGACGGTCTATGTAATTCAAAATATGCTGCCCGAAAAGTCACTATTCCACGTGGACGAAGTCGCGGGCACAGCTAGTCTATACATATAATAAAATTGTAGAAAAGTGGTGTCTGTACAATGGAAATAAATAAAAAAAAAGTAGCAGGGGTTGTTATTATATCGATGCCGAACCCGAAATTGAATTTTTTTTTTTTTTTGTCTGTTTGTCGTTATGTTTGTGCACGCTAATATCAGAAACGGCTAATTCGATGTAAATGCGGTTTTCACTAATATATTGTAGTAAGCTTCACTTAACATTTAGTGTTTATTTCATGTTAATCGGTTCATAAATAAAAAAGTTATGTCAATTTAAAGAATCACGGCGAACATTTGCTAAGGTATTCTATCAGAGCACCTACACGCCTCGCGATTATTGCGATTCACTTGAATACTGTTTGCATATTTCATTTATTTAAATTTTAGGGTTTGTAGGTTGGGTTCTTTTAACCGACTTCAAAAAAAGGAGGAGGTTCTCAATTCGACGGTATGTTTTTTTAGGTATGTTAATTTTCATTTATTAGGGATAAGTAGATAACCCTATTACCATGACATGTATTGTTAACAAATAACAATATAAAAATAAATTCATGGCAATTATTTGTATGGGAACAACTAAAAATGGAAAAATAAAAATCTTTTTTGCAAAAAATAAAACCGACTTAAAAAAAAACACTAACCGGTGTAAAATAACTCTAAATTCGGAAGTCGGTGGCCCATCATGAATGAGACAAAACCACCAAAGCCACAGACTTCCTAATTTAGAGTTTTTTTTACACCGGTTAGTGTTTTTTTGAAGTCGGTTTTATTTATTGCAAAAAAGATTTTTCTTAATTTTCTTTAAATTTTTTAACCCCCGACGCAAAATGAGGGTGTTATAAGTTTAACCGCTATGTGTGTGTGTCTATCTGTCTGTCTGTGAGACCGTAGCGCCTAAACGGGTGAACCGATTTATGTGCGGTTTTTTTTTATTTGAAAGCAGGGTTTCTTGCAATAGTTATTAGACATGATTCATCAAACTCGGTTTAGCCGTTTCAAGGTTATCAGATCTTTTGTGTTAGGTACCGTGGCTATTTTAGACGTCTGTGGGTATTAACTTTACTTACAAACATATGTGTGGCTTAAAATTTCAAACACCCAAGTATGTTATATTAACAAGCAAGATTATGGCATATTTGGTCTGATGCAGCCAGGATGACAATAATAGCAGATATGTCGTGTTTGGATTCATTTTAACCAGCATTTGATTCTGCACACAATGCACTGATGGCAACAGGGTGAGCTGATGCTGCAGCCAGGCTATCCAGCACACCATTAGGTAGGTTCTTGACAAAATAATAGCAAATATGTCGTGATTGGATTCATTTTAACCAGCATTTGATTCTGCACACAATGCACTGATGGCAACAGGATGAGCTGATGCTGCAGCTAGGCTATCCAGCACACCAGTAGGTAGACTCTTGACAAAATAATAGCAGTAGTATTAGGAACGTTCCTTACTTAAGCGTGTTACGTACGTTAAGTACGTGTTTACTAAATAACTCAATTTTCCATTTAGTTATAAACGAGTCCAGTTTCCAGTCAGCCTATGTTTTGCGATGACCATTAATAAAGCCCAAGGTCAGACGCTGAAAGTTGTGGGTGTAGATCTAAGTATCAGCTGTTTCTCGCACGGTCAGTTATACGTGGCTCTGTCACGGGTTAGCAATCCAAGGAGCCTGTATGCTTTCATCCCCGATGGCCATACGTCAAATATCGTATACAGAGAAGCATTACTGTAAAGTAAATTTTAGCTACCCAAACGACGGTATATGTAATTCAAAATATGCTGCCCGAAAATTCACTATTCCACGTGGACGAAGTCGCGGGCACAGCTAGTCTATAATATGTATGTATTTAGAAATATATAAGTATGTTTATCAGCTGTTTAGTACCCATAACACAAGCTCTGCTTAGCTTGGGACTAGGTGGCGTTGTGTGAAAGTTGTGAAATATTTATTTATTTATTATTTATTTAATTGTATCATATAATAGGCCCTGTCGGGCACAGCACAATATGTAAGTTAGGAGAGAGGAAGCAACTTATCTGGTGTCAGAGTTTTATGCTATCTGTGAACCTCTGACTAAGTGATAATAACATTATACAATACGCACTTGAATCTAAGAAGCCAGCCTAAAGTTTAAGTCAAATGTCCACTACTAGGCGACCATTAGTACTTACCTATGTATGATTATCATAAACTAGCGGCTCCGACAGATGTTGTCCTGCCCGAATGTTGGTTTAGTACCCGGTCGTAGCGCCACGTACCAGGTCCAATAATTGTAAGTCTAAACCTTTTCGGGCCTAACACAAATAGGTACACACGGCTACACATCAAGCTTTATATTTTCAGTTTACACTGACCTAGCATTGCACGGAAATCCTATTTCATGCAAGATCAGCTTACACTGGAAATTCATAGCTTGATGTGTAGCCGTGTGTACAACTAAAAAATAATTATCCAATTTGGTGCAGTTGGTCGGAAGTTATGCGCGTACATATTCGCGTTGCGGAGATTAATTGTAATTTAAATAAGATAAAATACATATTTAACAGCCAGTCTTGAGCTACTACTCAATTTTTTTTTACACACAATGTGCCTATGCTTTATTGTACCTTCGTTGTACCAAATTTTTCCCTTTCCCAAATAGGCTAAATATCAAATAATACGTATACGAAATATATTAGCATCGATAACCCTTTACCACTTGATGGCACGCAAATTGAGTTCGGGGAACGAATCATTGTTGGGCCAATGGGTAAGAGATTTGCCATCTTACCGCAATTATGATTTTCATGTAAACATTTTCCTGCTACGGTATTTTTATTCAAAGCCTTTTTTTAATATTATGTTCTCTTGCGTCTAAGGTTGATAATTAGGTATAAAAAACCGCTCCATTTTATCATAACGCCAAGCTTGTATTTGTAGTAAAAAATCTTTCTGCTACATGTTTTTGGTTGAATCTCATAATATAACTGAAATACGCTTCATACTATTGTTACAAATATTTATTAGATAGCTAATAAAAATAATAAATGAATAAATGTTCCACAACTTTCAAACAACGCCATCTAGTCCCAAGCTAAGCAGAGCTTAGGTTATGGGTACATTAAACAGCTGATAAACATACTATAACTTTCTAAATACATACAGCAGTGATAGCCTAGTGGTGTGAGCGGCGGATTGCCAAATCACAGGTCTCGTGTTCAAACCCAAGGCACGCACCTCTGACTTTTCGGATTCATGTGCGTATTGTTTAATAATCACTTGCTTCAAAAACGTTGAAGGAAAACATCGTGAGGAAACCGGCATGCCTGAGAGTCTATTCTCGAGGGCATATGATGCCAAGTCAGCATGGGCGGCATTAAAACTCTGACACCAGGTTAGTTACTAACCACACGATAAGAAGAAGAAGAATACATTGGTGGTCACAATTATAGATAGCGCTACAGACATGTCTCACTGTTTAAACGGCACACATGACAGAACAAAATGATCGTGTGTCGTGTGTGTGACAAGTGATCACACAAACATTTTTCCTGGGTGGGAATTAAACCCACGACTTACGTCCATTAACTACTAGACCATTAGGCCAGTCACCTTATTCCTACACGTTTTCTAGCCAAAGTTCTGCCCTGCCTATTACTTTCACAATAAAATTCTTTGTAAATTACTGTGTTTTACACACATGAATCTCCTCTATTTTCCATGTGAGCAGCCACCATTTTCCTGGCAGTGAGGCTGACGTGTCGTATGCCCGATTCGAAACTGAAACCGTGCGTGGTGACGTTCCTATACGATCCCGTGCGGAACCAACCGTGCGATTCCAACAAAAAAGAATTGAAAAATACGCGCTTTTGTTTGAAATCTGACATTCAATCAAGTTTAGCTTTAGAAATTGGAAATCTGAAAAGTGAAAAGAAATGATCGGTGGTAGGTAGGTATTTCTAAATACTGTTGGAACCTCTTTACTGTAGATACTAATCAAAGTACTGGCCAGTTTTGTATGTTTTATTAGTTATGAATATTTTTACAAAGCTGTCACCTATAATATTTTTCTCTTCTTTTATTACACTGTTTTCTCTTCCAACACACATATTTTTATTATTAATTTCTTGCTTGGTCTACCTACCTCTCTCACAGGTTATGGGCCCAGGCCACGTCCAGGCAAAAATATAATAAAGTAGTGTCTGTATTGTCGTAAAAGTACGACAATATAAAAATGGATGGAGACCAGTCGTCGCTGCCGTTAGCCTCCCCTAACTCGGCAGCCGTCAGCAGTGTTAACATTAGCTTTACAAAGCTACAAGGAAGTTCGAACTATGCGACATGGAGCTTTGCTATGGAGATGTTATTGGTTGACTACGAGCTATGGGATGTAATCATCAACCCTGCGGAAGGACCTCCTACCGAAGAGTTTTGTCGTAAAGATGCTAAAGCAAGAAGCAAGATATGCTTAAGTTTAAGCGAGCATCTATACCCCGTGGTCATGACAGCTAAAACATCGAAGGAAACCTGGAAGCGACTTCGTGAAGCTTACGCAGATAGCGGATTTACACGACGCTTAAAACTAATGAAGAAACTGCTCAGTATTAAACTTGAAATGTACTCAAACATAGAAGCCTACGTGAATGACATACGTCAAGTACAGTCAACAGCAAAAGTAGATGATCAAAATCAGAAATTCAATACTAATGAACGGAGTTCGCGCCAGAACTGTGTGGCGTCGAAGTGATTCAAAAGTATGTGATTGTAAATTATACCAAACATTTACTACCAGTACAGCTGCCATATGTTTGTGATCAGTTTTGACTCCAAAAGTTATAAACTCAATTCGCATCAGAACTAAGAAGTGAAAAAAAAATTCAAAACTAGTGAACAGCTAAAATCAAAAATTAAATGATGAAACTGAGGCCACGTGAAGCAAATAATTCATCCATACGTATTTTTTTATTAACCCAGTAATTTAATTAGTTATGTTTAAAACAGCTGAATTTGATAAAAAAAAATGCATATTAAATATATTTAATATATTTCATCCAATTGAACCCCTAAAAAAAGCACTTGTTTCACTTTGAAATGTTTTTTTGAAAGTAGGTTGTTTTTTTTTTGTAAAAGTGTTTTAATTTTTCACTTTTAGTGGGTCAGTTTGTAATTTATCTAAGTTACAATAGCCCAATGACAACTGCTCATCACCTCTTACAACATATTGCTTTTCTCGATACAGGGACGTTAATTGTTGAGGAGTTCTCCTAGTAAGATCCAGGAGATCTGGAGCTCCATGGTGAAGGCATCATCACCACTATGCATTTTGACAAGCTTAAATTACTTAGCAACTATATTAAAGTACCTAATCGAATCGCAACCCGTGAAATACTTAGGTATAATTGAGTAGTTCCGATGCCCATCTGTGGTCTTCATCATCAGTTCCACTTTAGCAAACGGTGCTTTCCGAGAGCGAATGCACGAGTTACTATACAAAATACCCAAATCACTATAGGTGTTCCTATAAAATTTGAGGTTTTCCCTCGATTTCCATAGGATTCCTTCATCAGATTCTGACTTGGTGACAATGAGACCACAGCGAGAGTATACCCTTTCATACAAAAAAAATAATTTTGCAAATCCGTCTATATATGACGAAGTTATGCCCAAACATACATAAAAAATATTCATATAAACATCCGAATTGATAACCTCCTCCTTTTTCAGAAGTCGGTCAAAATTAATATAATTCAAAAACTTTAGTATTTAAACTGGTTTTTTTTTGTAACTTCTGGCAATGTTCAAAAGTAGCTGATGTGATACAAAACGATAATTCAATGAATATTAATATCTTTGCATGTTTTTGAATTTTGTGTCAATGTTCAAAAGTAACTGATGTGATACAAAACGATAATTCGATAAATATTATTATCTTTGCATGTTTCGAATTTATGTCAATGTTCAAAAGTAGCTGATGTGATACAAAACGATAATTCAATAAATATTAATATTTTTGCATGTTTTTGAACTTTGTGTCAATGTTCAAAAGTAACTGATGTGACACAAAACGATAATCCGATAAATATTATTATCTTTGCATGTTTCGAATTTATGTCAATGTTCAAAAGTAACTGATGTGACACAAAACGATAATTCGATAAATATTATTATCTTTGCATGTTTCGAATTTATGTCAATGTTCAAAAGTAACTGATGTGACACAAAACGATAATTCGATAAATATTATTATCTTTGCATGTTTCGAATTTATGTCAATGTTCAAAAGTAACTGATGTGACACAAAACGATAATTCGATAAATATTATTATCTTTGCATGTTTCGAATTTATGTCAATGTTCAAAAGTAACTGATGTGACACAAAACGATAATTCGATAAATATTATTATCTTTGCATGTTTCGAATTTATGTCAATGTTCAAAAGTAGCTGATGTGATACAAAACGATAATTCAATAAATATTAATATCTTTGCATGTTTTTGAACTTTGTGTCAATGTTCAAAAGTAACTGATGTGACACAAAACGATAATCCGATAAATATTATTATCTTTGCATGTTTCGAATTTATGTCAATGTTCAAAAGTAGCTGATGCGATAAAAATCATAACTCAATGATTGCTTTTGCCCAGTCGGCTACAATATATTAAAACCGGAAGGTAGATTGATATTTTACATTAATGAGTATGAAAAATGTATATTTTACATTAAAAGTAAATGTTCAAGAAATATAATTTTCTTACGTTTTCAACGGAAATCTGCTACCTATACAATATTCAGGATTATATTAAAGCTATTCTGCTCATTAATGTAAAATATCAATCTACCTTCCGGTTTTAATATATTGTAGCCGACTGGGCAAAAGCAATCATTGAGTTATGATTTTTATCGCATCAGCTACTTTTGAACATTGACATAAATTCGAAACATGCAAAGATAATAATATTTATCGGATTATCGTTTTGTGTCACATCAGTTACTTTTGAACATTGACACAAAGTTCAAAAACATGCAAAGATATTAATATTTATTGAATTATCGTTTTGTATCACATCAGCTACTTTTGAACATTGACATAAATTCGAAACATGCAAAGATAATAATATTTATCGAATTATCGTTTTGTGTCACATCAGTTACTTTTGAACATTGACATAAATTCGAAACATGCAAAGATAATAATATTTATCGAATTATCGTTTTGTGTCACATCAGTTACTTTTGAACATTGACATAAATTCGAAACATGCAAAGATAATAATATTTATCGGATTATCGTTTTATATCACATCAGTTACTTTTGAACATTGACACAAAGTTCAAAAACATGCAAAGATATTAATATTTATTGAATTATCGTTTTGTATCACATCAGCTACTTTTGAACATTGACATAAATTCGAAACATGCAAAGATAATAATATTTATCGGATTATCGTTTTGTGTCACATCAGTTACTTTTGAACATTGACACAAAGTTCAAAAACATGCAAAGATATTAATATTCATTGAATTATCGTTTTGTATCACATCAGCTACTTTTGAACATTGCCAGAAGTTACAAAAAAAAACCAGTTTAAATACTAAAGTTTTTGAATTATATTATTTTTAACCGACTTCTGAAAAAGGAGGAGGTTATCAATTCGGATGTTTATATGAATATTTTTTATGTATGTTTGGGCATAACTTCGTCATATATAGACGGATTTGCAAAATTATTTTTTTTGTATGAAAGGGTATACTCTCGCTGTGGTCTCATTGTCACCAAGTCAGAATCTGATGAAGGGATCCTATGGAAATCGAGGGAAAACCTCAAATTTTATAGGAACACCTATAGTGATTTGGGTATTTTGTATAGTAACTCGTGCATTCGCTCTCGGAAAGCACCGTTTGCTAAAGTGGAACTGATGATGAAGACCACAGATGGGCATCGGAACTACTCAATTATACCTAAGTATTTCACGGGTTGCGATTCGATTAGGTACTTTAATACAGTTGCTAAGTAATTTAAGCTTGTCAAAATGCATAGTGGTGATGATGCCTTCACCATGGAGCTCCAGATCTCCTGGATCTTACTAGGAGAACTCCTCAACAATTAACGTCCCTGTATCGAGAAAAGCAATATGTTGTAAGAGGTGATGAGCAGTTGTCATTGGGCTATTGTAACTTAGATAAATTACAAACTGACCCACTAAAAGTGAAAAATTAAAACACTTTTACAAAAAAAAAACAACCTACTTCCAAAAAAACATTTCAAAGTGAAACAAGTGCTTTTTTTAGGGGTTCAATTGGATGAAATATATTAAATATATTTAATATGCATTTTTTTTTATAAAATTCAGCGGTTTTAAACATAACTAATTAAATTACTGGGTTAATAAAAAAATACGTATGGATGAATTATTTGCTTCACGTGGCCTCAGTTTCATCATTTAATTTTTGATTTTAGCTGTTCACTAGTTTTGAATTTTTTTTTCACTTCTTAGTTCTGATGCGAATTGAGTTTATATCTTTTGGAGTCAAAACTGATCACAAACATATGGCAGCTGTACTGGTAGTAAATGTTTGGTATAATTTACAATCACATACTTTTGAATCACTTCGACGCCACACAGTTCTGGCGCGAACTCCGTTCATTAGTATTGAATTTCTGATTTTGATCATCTACTTTTGCTGTTGACTGTACAACATCAGCTCGTTGCCATCGAGTCTGGCCTACCGGATGAACTTGTTGGTGTTATAATGCTGGCAGGTCTCAGCGAAACATTCAACCCGATGGTGATGGCAGTTGAACACTCCGGCACCTCAATTACGATGGACTCGGTGGCATCTATTCTTTTAAAGGAACAAAATCGTGATGTGCCTACTACAGCTACTGCTTTATGTAGTGTAAATAGTGTGTCTGTAAATAATAAATCTAAGGTGTCGTGTACATTTTGCAAGAAGTCAGGCCATGTGGTGTCTCAATGTTGGAAACGCAAAAATCTTAACAAGAAGTGTCCCTCACTATCATCATCATCGTCATCATCGTCATCATCATCGCATAAATGTAATACAACTGAGATAACACTTTCATCTTGTTTTAATTCAATTCTTGCAGATTCCACTACTTCGTCACTTTCTGCCGATTGGTACGTTGATTCTGGTGCTACTACTCATATGACTAATAGGAGTGATTGGTTCTTGGATCTCAAACAGGAGTCTAAACCGAAACCAATTGTTGTGGCTAACGGTCAACAAATAAAAAGTGATGGCAAAGGTACAGTTTCTTTAAATATTTCAGATCAGGTTAAGCAAATTTCAGATGTTTTGTATGTACCTGACCTAAACATTAGTTTACTTTCAGTTAATAGCTTAGTTCAGAAAGGGCTTGTAGTAGTTTTTTCTCAAAAAGGTGCCTCAATTCTTTTAAAGAAAGGATGCAAAGTGACAGGTTCAGTCGTGGCGACAGCGTCAAATCATAAAGGCATGTTCAGGTTGGATACGTCACAAAATAGTGCCTATTTTACACAATCAAAGGAGTCTGCCTTACTATGGCATAGACGTCTTGGCCACTTACATTATAAAGCTCTTGCAATTTTAAAAAATCGTGCGCTAGGTGTAGACTTTACAAGTTTATCTTTTGATGATTTGAATAAAACCTGCGTGCCATGCCTACAAGGTAAAATGTCAATGAGACCTTTTAAAAATTCGAAAAGTAGGACCAATAATAAATTGGAATTGATTCATACAGACCTCTGTGGACCAATGAGTACGCATTCATGGGGCGGAGCACTTTACCTACTTACATTTACAGACGACTTCACGCGTAAGACCTTCGGCTACTTGCTCAGATCGAAAAGCGAAGTTTACACAAAATTCGTCGAATTTAAACACCTTGTAGAGAATCAAACCGGTCTCAAAATTAAAACTTTACGCTCTGACAATGGTAAGGAGTACGTAAACCATGATATGATTCGTTTCCTAAAGGAAAATGGAATTATTCACCAAACTACAGTTCCATATACACCGCAACAAAACGGAGTATCAGAACGAGTCAATAGAACTGTGGTCGAAAAAGCTAGATCTATGCTCCAAGATTCCGGCTTACCACGACCTTACTGGGGTGAAGCTGTTTCTACAGCTATTTACCTTAAAAATCTCTCGCCAACTCATGCATTAAATAACAGAATTCCTGAAGAGATGTGGACTGGAAAAAAGGTGAGTTTACATCACCTGCGAGTTTTCGGCTGCGAAGCACATGTTCTGATTCCAAAAGAGAAACGGAACAAACTCGACTGCAAGACTCAAACCTGTATCTTCGTTGGCTATTCAGCAGATACTAAAGGATTTCGTCTTGTTGACCCTCAGAATCCACGAAAAATCATTGTTGCGAGAGATGTTGTTTTCATAGAAGACAAATTACCAACTATAAAAGCTGGTGAAGAAATAAAAAAGATTTCTGATGAACCTCAACTTGTTAATCAAGAAGTCATTATTCCCATAGCTCCAGGTTCCTCACTTGCACCTCACCGTCAGCCTACACAAGTAGAAACTCCATGTGAGATCTTACTTACACCGGAACCAATGGTGGAAGAACCTTCTGTTTCTCAGTCGCAACCTGAAGTCTTCTCTGATGCTCAAGATGTTCTTATCCCGTTAGAGACTTCAGAAGGTATCACTACTCGAAGATACCCTCTTCGAGAACGACGAGCTCCAGATAGGTACATGGAAAATGTTAACTCAGTCAGTATTGACATTGAACCAGAAACATACAAACAAGCCCTAGCAGACTATAACAGCCGAGAATGGCTGAATGCTATGGAAGCTGAATATATGTCACTAAACAAACATGGAACGTGGATACTTGTAGATAGACCTGCAGATAGGAAAATTATTAAAAATAAATGGGTATACAAAGTGAAGAGGAATACCGATGGAGTAATTGTTAAGTATAAGGCAAGACTTGTAGCCAAAGGATTTACTCAAGTCTATGGAGTTGACTACAGTGAAACTTTTTCTCCGGTTGCAAGACTATCCTCAATTCGATTGTTATTAGCATTTGCTGCTAAACTTAATTTAGAAATCGACCACCTTGACGTTGAAACAGCATTCCTTAACGGCGATCTTGAGGAGGAAATTTACATGGAGCAACCAGAAGGCTTTTCTAAAGACAATACTAAAGTTTGCCAACTGAAAAAGTCTCTCTACGGACTTAAACAAGCTCCACTTCAATGGAATAAAAAGGTTTGTGAATTAATGGACAGACTGTCATTTAAACGTTCCGAAAAAGAACATTGTATCTACCACAAGCACAAAGACTCTAAAATGCTAATTGTAGCCGTGTTTGTCGATGATTTCTTCATCTTCAGTAACGACAAGAAGATGAAAGATGGTTTCAAAGAAGAATTAAAAAAGTCCTTAATAATCAAAGACTTAGGTCCTCTAAAAGACTGCTTGGGTATGAGAGTTACAAGAAAAGATGGCTGCATTTCAATCGATCAAACGAAATATATCGAGCAAGTGATTGATAAGTTTGGATTGACAGATGCTATTCCTGTCTCAACCCCTATGGAGACTGGTACAAAACTCGTTTTACCGGACACCTCGGAAGATCAACCTGACTTACCATACCAGCAGCTCATTGGATCTTTAATGTACATTGCAATTGGAACTAGACCGGATATTTCACACGCAGTATCTTTTCTCAGTCAATTTAACGTACATTACGGGGAAGTACACTGGAGAGCTGCCAAGCGTGTTCTCCGTTATCTAAAAGCTACTAAGGACAAGAAGCTATCTTACAGAAATCACTCTGGTGATGTGAAAGGATATGCTGATGCTGATTACGCTAGTAATCTAGTTGATAGACGCTCCTATACGGGGTATGTATTCCAGATGGGCGGCTCATCAGTGTCGTGGGAATCACGAAAACAAAAAACAGTGGCCCTATCAACGACCGAAGCCGAATACATGGCACTTAGTGAAGCCTCCAAGGAAGCCATTTACATTCGCTCTCTCATCAACGAAATCTTTTCCATCTCATCACCAATCACTATCATGTGCGACAATCAAAGTGCCATCAAGCTTACAAAAAATAACACCCATCATGCTCGCACTAAACACATCGACATCCGACATCATTTCGTTCGCGAATCGATTTCTTCCAATCATGTGCATGTCGAGTTCATACCATCAACTCATCAAACTGCAGACGTTTTAACAAAACCATTGCCTAAGTTGAGACACTACAAATGCCTGACTTCTTTAGGGTTAGTCTAGTTTTTAACTTAGTGATTATGTTTTCTGTTAGTTGTTTGTTGATTTGTATAGGGTGTTAATTTTAAGGCTTTTTGATAGATGATTTATGTATATTATGGTGTACACAGTGCTTTGATTACGGGGGGATGTTGGAACCTCTTTACTGTAGATACTAATCAAAGTACTGGCCAGTTTTGTATGTTTTATTAGTTATGAATATTTTTACAAAGCTGTCACCTATAATATTTTTCTCTTCTTTTATTACACTGTTTTTCTCTTCCAACACACATATTTTTATTATTAATTTCTTGCTTGGTCTACCTACCTCTCTCACAAATACACAGTAGACAATTGGAACAGATAATATCGTTAAAAATGGATATATATTTCTATTATATCTCTTACTCCACGAATACAAAATACATTTAAACCTGAACATACTGGCCTGTTAGTCTAGTAGTTAGTGACCCTGACTGCTATGCCGGAGGTCGTGGGTTCGATTCCCACCCAGGGCAAATGTTTGTGTGATGAGCACGATCATTTGTTCTGTGTCTGGGTGTAATTTATCTATAATATGTATGTATTTAGAAATATATAAGTATGTCTATCAGCTGTTTAGTACCCATAACACAAGCTCATAGCTTAGCTTGGGACTAGATGGCGTTGTGTGAAAAAGTCGTGGAACATTTATTTATTTATACTAGTAAAAATCCGTCAATATTCGGGAATAAGCTATGAATGTCGATATGAAGCGTGACGTGGTAACAAGATATTTGTCACTTCCGCGTGTCGCAATATCCGGGCTTCCCCCTTTCTTATGAATGCGTTTGACGTGAACATCATGATAATGATAGGAATCAAAACAAAGTTTGGTATTCATTGTTTTAAGTCAGCTGTTCTGCAAAAAACACCATTCGCAATGTTAGGTGAAATGAGGGTCAAATCAAATGTCAATCTATTGAATTAGTTTGGAATAACAGCTCGCTTCGCCACCATTGCATTTACATTGCCTCGAGGCAGAATGGACGTACAGCCTACGGCTTAACCTTTCCCAAAGTACGAGTATGAGTTTATAATAAGCAATGTTAATAACTTACGTCTCCCTGTCCTTCAAAAAAGTATTGACATTATATTTTGAGACGCTACAACTCCTGAAAAAATGATAACGCCCGGGCCAAACTGGGTCTTGCCTTACAACAAATGACAACAAAGCCAAAACTCCACGTGCCAAACTTCAAAGGCAATAAATGAAATGAAATAGATAAATTCGACTATTCAGCGATCATTTCCCTAATGGGTCCCTCGATAAATGAGATAAAAAGCCACAGTACTGTAAAGTTACATAAACACATACACGTGGGTAACCTTTTAAAGGTGAATTCTAGGAAAAGGTGAAAAGATAAAGGAAAACAAAACTTGTTTTCGAATGGATTTGTGTAGAACTGAAGAGGCGTTGGCCTTAGATGTCTGGTTCAATGTTATTCCGAGATTTAATGAAATTACAGGTACAATTTTTAATCTTGTTGTTGTCCGTAAATAAGGGTTTTGTTTTGTAACATCCACTATTTTGGTTAATTTGTTTAAGAAGCAGTTTTGACAAAAACACGAAACACAAAACAATCCAGACTTTCTAAAACATTTCTACTAGAAACTACACTATTTTTCGTCGTTTCTATATAACATTTAACTTTTACTGCTAACGCTTGGTTCACATACCTAGGCGTGTTCAAAACAAAAAACAGCGACAATAGAAAAGAAGCACAAGAAAAAGAAGCAGAAGTCACATTCTGTTTCTTTTTAAATCTTCGTTTGTTACTAACGTAGTTTGTAAGTGTATTGTTACTAACACTGTGAGTCCTGTTACTTGTTTCATAAATTATTGTTATAAATAAAAATCCATTGAAATCAAAATAACATAATTACTCCCTCTGATTTAGTCACAATTGCTACTGCTAAGCATATAAGGTCTTACCATCTAGACACAAGTTCTACTGCTTAACATGATGTCTTGGGTTCGATTCTCAGGTCGGACATTGTGTTATTCAGTTTATCCACCTGGAATATTTCCATAACAGCGTGGAGTCTGGATTCGTGGTTTTGTCTTATTCATGATTGGCCACCGACTTCCGAATTTAGAGTTATTTTACACCGAGTAGTGTTTTTTTTTAAGTCGGTTTTATTTTTTGCAAAAAAGTTTTTTTTTTATTTTTAGTTGCTCCCATACAAATATGTGTCATGAATTTATTTTATATTGTTAACAATACATGTCATGGTAATAGGGTTATCCACTTATTCCTAATAAATAATATATTACTTAACATACCTAACTGTCGAAATCTAGGTATATGGTACACATCTGAGCATAGGTACAGGTGCGATGATACGTTATGATGTTGTATAAACAATTAACATCCAAGCGATTCCAGCAATCACGACAGATTTGCCGTCTATTTTTGACGAGTTCCATTGTATATCTCCGAAGATCAGCACCAGATCTTCACCAAATTAAAATGGGACCACTTCTTTCAAATACAAAATTTTAAAAAAGAATTTTGAGAATCTGTCCACTAATGGGGGAGAAATCAAGCAACATACATAAAAAAAATACACACACACGAACATAGAACCTCCTCCTTTTTTGAAGTCGGTTAAAAACTCATAGACTTGTGTCCATAGTGGACACAAGTATCGGATGAAAATAAAGTTCGTGATGTCCCGTCTGTATGGTTAGTATTGAATTGGAGTCTTGACAAAATCAACCTGGTTGCTAATCTATTAATGTACTTACCTATGTATTGTTTTCTATTTATTTTTTTATTTTTCACTTTTTTTTAAATTAATTTTAATACATTTGTAAATATGTGAGCACAATTTATCTAGCTGTACCACATAGTAATTATCAACTCCATTACTTATTTTTTTTTTTGCTTAAACCTATCTTAGTAGGTATAGTAGGTACTTTTATTCTAGGTGCATCGTCCTGACATATAATCTTATTAATGTATATAAAGTATTGTAAAATCGATTTTAAAAGAGTGAGTATGGAGTTTCTTGCCCATTCTTCTCTATACAAATCTACTTTTTGGAAGGGGCAACTAGAATCATTTTTTAAAGTTAATTTTTGTTCGACGTTCAAAAGTGCCTTACAGGGACCTAATTAAAATAAATGGTTTGACTTTGACTTTGAATGTCTTTGAAATAAACTAATCGAGCTACAAACTCACCCTCCGTTAAATGACACTGGCAAAATCTGAGTAGGTACTATAGATTTACCTCTGCTTAACCCGTTGAGAAATACAGGCGTGTGACATCGTTAAAGTAAATACTAATACATAGTTACAATGAAAGTAGAAAGAGAATCAAAATATTCCCACAACTTCCAATAAAAGTTATACATGATGCGTTTAATTCCTTTAAATATCCATCAAGTTGATCGGATAGGTATCGCAGCGGAAAAGTCCGACGGATGGCGGAAAGTTCCGACCGCGACGGTTTCCCGCTTCCAGTAGGATATGTAGGGTTACTAGATTGGAGAGGAAAATTTTAACGTGTTGACTAGAATAGAGGTATTGTATGAAACGATTTGTTGGGATTTTGTTCTGTTAAGAGTGGGGTGAAAGGGATTATAAATTTTGTACCTTTTGTGTTATGCAAAGAGATTTAAAGTACATGTGACATACACAGTGACAAAATGTCATAGAAAAACTTTAATCCTGTGTCTCAGTACCGCCATCTAGAATAATATAGCATATTGAAGCGGCAGCGGAGTACACATACATACATACATAAACTCACGCCTTTTTCCCATGGGGGTAGGCAGAAACTACAGTGCCCCATATGCTACGATTCTTACATACTTCTTTTGCTTCGTTTACGTTCATACATGTTGTCATGCACACACGCCGGTTGCGAGTACTACGCACCTAACCTTTCTGAAGAACCTCACCAATAAGGTCTATATAAGTCCTTCTAGGGCGTCCCCTCCCGGCGTTCCCACTTACATCTGCCTTGTAAATACCTTTCGTTAGTCGCCTTTCATCCATCCTTTCAACGTGACCAAACCATCTAAGCATACTCTTTTAAATTTTGTTACTACATCTTCGGCAGGGGAGTGTACTAAATAAAACTCATTTTACCTCATTAACATCATCATTTCATCATCATTTATCATCATTTTAATTAGGCTAAGTATTGGAAGTTCTTGTCAATAATTCGGTGCAACAATAAATGACACAATACACAGGCAATCTACACAAAAACATGAAGAAACGTGGGAAGAGTTAAAAACAAAGATTAATAAAAAAGACCCACAGCTACACCGCATTTTTAATGATCGACCAATACAGCTGGATGGCGCGTGTCTAATTGATGCACCCAATGAAAGTCTAGCTCATCATTCGCCTAAAAATATTTGACACCGGTATTCTGCTGAATCCCGAAAGTGAATTACTTTATTTGTAGTGACAGCGCAAGTTTACGTGTTGCGTGACGACTCTGGCACATTTGTTTTGATACCCTTTTAATGGTTTTAAATACATACATACAATACATACATAACACCCTGCCTGTAATCCCCAAGGGTTTGGCAGAGGTGTACCTAGCAGTACACCCACATTTTGCCAGTAATGTTTAAGTCCTATGAAAAAGGAGGCAAGCCTATTGCCACAAAAGTTTGCACAAAACCAGACTCCGGGCTGCTACTGAGAAATTCCAGATGGAAAACTCAATAACACTGTCCGACCCGGAGATCAATCCACACCATTAAATTTTTTTCACTGCGTATAATAAGAATCCTACTAATATTATGTAAAGTTTGTGAAGATGTATAGGAGTGAGTTTGTTACTCTTTTGGGCATAAACTACTGAATTCATTTTGATTAACCTTAGTTTTTATGTTGCTTATACAGCAGAATAACATGTAGCCTAGGTATTTGTGTAAATTAGCCAAAATATAATAAAAAATAACAAATAAGTCAGATATAAGCTTGCCATCTGCGAGACACTTAGCGTGCGCTGTGAAAACTGATAAATACGCAAGCAAAACCGCAGGTTTTAGCTAGTTTAACAAACATACATATATGTGTAACTCACGCATTTTCCAATGAGAGTAGGCAAAAACTACAGAACGCCACCACCTACGATCCTTACATAATTGTTAACTTCGTTTACATTTATTGCAAGCACTACGCCCCTGACCTTTCAGAAGAAAACCACACTTCGGGCATAACAAGCGTTTAGTGCATGTTTTTTTTTTTGTTAGCCTGTTCTTTCCCACTCCTGGGCAAAGGCCTCCCTCCACTTTCCCCACTATTTGCGATTTCACGCTTCATCATTTCAGTTCTGCAGAAATCTATCCTGTTCGTCCAATCATCTCCTTCGTGGCCTGCCGCGACTTTATCTTCCTGTCTCAGGGCACGAGCTCTGTGCAACTTGAGGTGCTACTTGAGTTTGTCCGGTATGTTGCAAACATGTCGTGACTCGTGCCCAGTCCTACTTAAGTTGCGCTTAATATTTACCTTAGATTTGTGTTAACTACCTACCTAATTTTATATTAAGTAACTTTTTTTAACATTACTTAGTAAATGTAGTTTCTCACTAAGTGAATTAGTGTTAATTTATGACGCAAATCGTCCGACATGCGTGCAACAAAAATCGTGCTAAATATCTAGAACAACGCAGCACTTAAAAATGTTTAGTATAAATGTTTTTAAACGATTCGGTATGATATAATCATGTTACCTATATCATACACTTACCGGTGCGGCTAATTAATTCTTGTTAGTTACAATATTTTGACACGATGGTGCAGTAGTTAAGCAATTGGCTGTTGTATTGCGCGTCACGGGTTTAATTTACGCACGGAACACATAGATTTATATGGCCTACAGCCGGTTGAATCAGTAACAGTCACTGCCTTTCTATTGCTACTGCTTGCCTATTATAGCACTAGTTTAAAATGACAGCTCGATTTACCTTGAGTTTACCTACATTTTCACGAAGCGATTTCGACAGAGTAGTTTTACTGGTAGTTGTGCTGGTCTGGCTTTTTCTGTCAGTGAGTTTAGATGTCTGTAAACGCACCCAACGAGACTGAAGATTTTTTTAGTGTGAGGCAACTTTTTTCCTAAAAGTAATAATTAGTAGCAGGTTGCTTCAACGCTTACAGAGAGAGAGAGAGAGAAAGAGAGAGAGGTAGAGGAGAGAGAGAGTGAAAGGAGAGAGAGAGAGATAGTGGTCAATGAGATAGTGGTCAAACTCGTGCCTTTCAATAATAATAAAAAAGTAAAGGCATTACAAGCAAATATATTAACAAACAATTTTCCTTCAGTTGGTTATAAAGCACATACATAATTGTGTTAGAAACTATGTTGGTAGGTATTTAGCTAGATTATTCCTTGTGCTTACTTATTATGACGGCTGATAGTTACCTATTACAATGCTAGAAAAATAATTACGTTGCTCTAAAAACCACAGGGCAATCAGTGAAATCAGACGATGATTACAAGGACCCTTGTAATCATCGTCTATAAATACTTTAATTTTCACACTTAAACTTTTCAGTCGTTTTACAATCACGATCACATACATACTTATATAACTGCTTACATAATAATTTAGATATCTTCTGTACATAAAACAAAACATCTAGTTAATCCAATTCCATGTCAATTTCCTACTAAATGTTAAAATAATAACGTAATATATTACAGATATGGATTGGAAAATCCTATTATTTTTGTTTTATTTTTTTGTTTATGTGGTACCACAAGAAACGCCAGTGTTGTATGATGCGTACTTCGGCAAACCTATCGCGGATAAACGTAACAACTACCTGGCAGGCGTCGCCAATGGTACAAGGTTAGTAATATTTCTTCATAGATTGCGACATGACTTAATTGTACTTGTTAAACTTTATTTAAACTATTGTTAGCTATTTTAGGATCTGTTCCATAATAAAAGTTCTTCATAATGATGACAATAAAAACCCCTTTTTCTTTTTTTGCATACTCATACTAAACATAAGCTTGTATACTTCGATATAAACCCCGGTTGCTTCAAATTATGTGAAATGTTTGGCCACTACAACGTTTAAATTTTGTGTGTGTTTTATCAAAGTAAAAAATAAGATTTTCATTTCTACAAAATTTTCATCAGACACTAAAATTATTATAACTCATATTTTTAGAGTTTTGCCACGTCTGTCTCCGTGCATCTGTACATCCGTGGCATAGCTTGTAGACTCTTAGTAGGACAAAGTTATTAATTGGCATAGAAACTACAACGTTCTTCACCGCTTCACTGCGTTCAAGAACCTATGACAATAAACTACGACCTTTGCGCGTTGTGACAAATTTCGGAGTTTAAGTTTTTTTTAATAAATAGTTTTTTCCTAGCTTATGCACAGTAGCGGTCAAGCCATGCCGGAAGGAGGAGGGTCGTCGCGTAGATGGGACTTGTACTAACCCGAAGTACCCCTCCCGCGGAGCCAGCATGACTCCGCTCCCGAGACTTCTAGCACCACAGTTTGGCCCAGGTATGTGTTAGCAACCAGTCGAGGGTCGCGGAAGTATCTTCCGTTCCCGTGACCCCCGGCGCAGGTGTGAGAAGGAACACGGGGTGGTTTTTAGTCAGTAAGAGTCTGACAGACCCCTCCGCCTCCCCACATCCATGAGGATTTTACACCCCTCAAAAAAAAAGGTACCTATGTGTTAGCAAAACCTTGAAAAATTTGAGGAAGATCTAAATTGTATTTGAGCACACACGTAACATTTTTAATCATTACCTACACATTATTCGTTTATACCAATTTATAAAAAAAAACCCAACAGATCACATCACCCCGTGAACGCACTTGACCACACAATATTTTATAACTTTTCTTTAAGATAAAGTATTAAAAGATAAGTAATATACTTTTATCACAACACCTCTTTACTTTCTTCTTTAGACTGCCTCGTTGGTCATAGGTCGCAAGCGCTACAGTTACTGCTGATCATGAGGTCCCGGGTTCGATCCCCGGGTCGGGCAAAGTGTTATTGAGTTTTTCCATCTGGGATTATGCAGTAGCAGCCCGGAGTCTGGATTTGTGCCCGATTGATGGCAATAGGCTCGCCCTCTATTACATGGGACTTGAACATAACTGGCGAAATGTGGGTATACTACCAGGTACAGTCAACAGCAAAAGTAGATGATCAAAATCAGAAATTCAATACTAATGAACGGAGTTCGCGCCAGAACTGTGTGGCGTCGAAGTGATTCAAAAGTATGTGATTGTAAATTATACCAAACATTTACTACCAGTACAGCTGCCATATGTTTGTGATCAGTTTTGACTCCAAAAGTTATAAACTCAATTCGCATCAGAACTAAGAAGTGAAAAAAAAATTCAAAACTAGTGAACAGCTAAAATCAAAAATTATATGATGAAACTGAGGCCACGTGAAGCAAATAATTCATCCATACGTATTTTTTTATTAACCCAGTAATTTAATTAGTTATGTTTAAAACAGCTGAATTTGATAAAAAAAAATGCATATTAAATATATTTAATATATTTCATCCAATTGAACCCCTAAAAAAAGCACTTGTTTCACTTTGAAATGTTTTTTTGGAAGTAGGTTGTTTTTTTTTTTGTAAAAGTGTTTTAATTTTTCACTTTTAGTGGGTCAGTTTGTAATTTATCTAAGTTACAATAGCCCAATGACAACTGCTCATCACCTCTTACAACATATTGCTTTTCTCGATACAGGGACGTTAATTGTTGAGGAGTTCTCCTAGTAAGATCCAGGAGATCTGGAGCTCCATGGTGAAGGCATCATCACCACTATGCATTTTGACAAGCTTAAATTACTTAGCAACTATATTAAAGTACCTAATCGAATCGCAACCCGTGAAATACTTAGGTATAATTGAGTAGTTCCGATGCCCATCTGTGGTCTTCATCATCAGTTCCACTTTAGCAAACGGTGCTTTCCGAGAGCGAATGCACGAGTTACTATACAAAATACCCAAATCACTATAGGTGTTCCTATAAAATTTGAGGTTTTCCCTCGATTTCCATAGGATCCCTTCATCAGATTCTGACTTGGTGACAATGAGACCACAGCGAGAGTATACCCTTTCATACAAAAAAAATAATTTTGCAAATCCGTCTATATATGACGAAGTTATGCCCAAACATACATAAAAAATATTCATATAAACATCCGAATTGATAACCTCCTCCTTTTTCAGAAGTCGGTCAAAAATAATATAATTCAAAAACTTTAGTATTCAAACTGGTTTTTTTTTGTAACTTCTGGCAATGTTCAAAAGTAGCTGATGTGATACAAAACGATAATTCAATGAATATTAATATCTTTGCATGTTTTTGAATTTTGTGTCAATGTTCAAAAGTAACTGATGTGATACAAAACGTAGTATGAAAAATGTATATTTTACATTAAAAGTAAATGTTCAAGAAATATAATTTTCTTACGTTTTCAACGGAAATCTGCTACCTATACAATATTCAGGATTATATTAAAGCTATTCTGCTCATTAATGTAAAATATCAATCTACCTTCCGGTTTTAATATATTGTAGCCGACTGGGAAAAAGCAATCATTGAGTTATGATTTTTATCGCATCAGCTACTTTTGAACATTGACATAAATTCGAAACATGCAAAGATAATAATATTTATCGGATTATCGTTTTGTGTCACATCAGTTACTTTTGAACATTGACACAAAGTTCAAAAACATGCAAAGATATTAGTATTTATTGAATTATCGTTTTGTATCACATCAGCTACTTTTGAACATTGACATAAATTCGAAACATGCAAAGATAATAATATTTATCGAATTATCGTTTTGTGTCACATCAGTTACTTTTGAACATTGACATAAATTCGAAACATGCAAAGATAATAATATTTATCGAATTATCGTTTTGTGTCACATCAGTTACTTTTGAACATTGACATAAATTCGAAACATGCAAAGATAATAATATTTATCGGATTATCGTTTTATATCACATCAGTTACTTTTGAACATTGACACAAAGTTCAAAAACATGCAAAGATATTAATATTTATTGAATTATCGTTTTGTATCACATCAGCTACTTTTGAACATTGACATAAATTCGAAACATGCAAAGATAATAATATTTATCGGATTATCGTTTTGTGTCACATCAGTTACTTTTGAACATTGACACAAAGTTCAAAAACATGCAAAAATATTAATATTTATTGAATTATCGTTTTGTATCACATCAGCTACTTTTGAACATTGACATAAATTCGAAACATGCAAAGATAATAATATTTATCGAATTATCGTTTTGTATCACATCAGTTACTTTTGAACATTGACACAAAGTTCAAAAACATGCAAAGATATTAATATTTATTGAATTATCGTTTTGTATCACATCAGCTACTTTTGAACATTGACATAAATTCGAAACATGCAAAGATAATAATATTTATCGAATTATCGTTTTGTGTCACATCAGTTACTTTTGAACATTGACATAAATTCGAAACATGCAAAGATAATAATATTTATCGAATTATCGTTTTGTGTCACATCAGTTACTTTTGAACATTGACATAAATTCGAAACATGCAAAGATAATAATATTTATCGGATTATCGTTTTATATCACATCAGTTACTTTTGAACATTGACACAAAGTTCAAAAACATGCAAAGATATTAATATTTATTGAATTATCGTTTTGTATCACATCAGCTACTTTTGAACATTGACATAAATTCGAAACATGCAAAGATAATAATATTTATCGGATTATCGTTTTGTGTCACATCAGTTACTTTTGAACATTGACACAAAGTTCAAAAACATGCAAAAATATTAATATTTATTGAATTATCGTTTTGTATCACATCAGCTACTTTTGAACATTGACATAAATTCGAAACATGCAAAGATAATAATATTTATCGAATTATCGTTTTGTATCACATCAGTTACTTTTGAACATTGACACAAAATTCAAAAACATGCAAAGATATTAATATTCATTGAATTATCGTTTTGTATCACATCAGCTACTTTTGAACATTGCCAGAAGTTACAAAAAAAAACCAGTTTGAATACTAAAGTTTTTGAATTATATTATTTTTGACCGACTTCTGAAAAAGGAGGAGGTTATCAATTCGGATGTTTATATGAATATTTTTTATGTATGTTTGGGCATAACTTCGTCATATATAGACGGATTTGCAAAATTATTTTTTTTGTATGAAAGGGTATACTCTCGCTGTGGTCTCATTGTCACCAAGTCAGAATCTGATGAAGGGATCCTATGGAAATCGAGGGAAAACCTCAAATTTTATAGGAACACCTATAGTGATTTGGGTATTTTGTATAGTAACTCGTGCATTCGCTCTCGGAAAGCACCGTTTGCTAAAGTGGAACTGATGATGAAGACCACAGATGGGCATCGGAACTACTCAATTATACCTAAGTATTTCACGGGTTGCGATTCGATTAGGTACTTTAATATAGTTGCTAAGTAATTTAAGCTTGTCAAAATGCATAGTGGTGATGATGCCTTCACCATGGAGCTCCAGATCTCCTGGATCTTACTAGGAGAACTCCTCAACAATTAACGTCCCTGTATCGAGAAAAGCAATATGTTGTAAGAGGTGATGAGCAGTTGTCATTGGGCTATTGTAACTTAGATAAATTACAAACTGACCCACTAAAAGTGAAAAATTAAAACACTTTTACAAAAAAAAAAACAACCTACTTCCAAAAAAACATTTCAAAGTGAAACAAGTGCTTTTTTTAGGGGTTCAATTGGATGAAATATATTAAATATATTTAATATGCATTTTTTTTTATCAAATTCAGCTGTTTTAAACATAACTAATTAAATTACTGGGTTAATAAAAAAATACGTATGGATGAATTATTTGCTTCACGTGGCCTCAGTTTCATCATTTAATTTTTGATTTTAGCTGTTCACTAGTTTTGAATTTTTTTTTCACTTCTTAGTTCTGATGCGAATTGAGTTTATAACTTTTGGAGTCAAAACTGATCACAAACATATGGCAGCTGTACTGGTAGTAAATGTTTGGTATAATTTACAATCACATACTTTTGAATCACTTCGACGCCACACAGTTCTGGCGCGAACTCCGTTCATTAGTATTGAATTTCTGATTTTGATCATCTACTTTTGCTGTTGACTGTACACCTCTGCCTAGCCCTTCGGGGATTACAGGCGTGACGTTATGTATGTATGTACCTCTTTACTTTCAACAATTAAAGTTAACTTTTCTCACAATTGAAAGGCAATTTTCTTCAGAGATTAACACTAAAATTACAAAACACATCTATAAATACAGTCCTGTTTCCCATGGGGGTAGCCATAAACTACAGAACGCCACCTTCGCTAATCATTATACTTACATTATGTTTCGTTAATACATCTACCAGTCGATGTTGTCAAAATGCAGGAAACCAATTCTAGGCATAACTGTCAATGCGACAGGCAATGCTAGGTTTTGACAGTTCACTTCACTAAAGTTTTCTGGGGTAACTTTACTGAATTGCCCGATAGTACTGCTGCCATAGCACGAAGTCCTGACATAATAAGCGTAACGCCAATTTGAACGATTTTAAAATTGAAAATACAAGTAGGTACCCTGTAGCATCTATGCTCACTCTTTGTACCTTTCGTAAATAGGGAACACCCTAAGACCAGCAAGAGATGGGTCAGAGCTCCCGTCAGCGCGTTACCTCCGCACCTCTCTGATTGCCGACGGTACCTTCACCAACCACCAGTTCTCCACACTAGCCACCCACGTCCTGGTGGCTTCAGTTGCTGATAACGTCGATCTTTTATACATAAGTGAGTATTTTATTATTTGTCTTTGGCCAGTAGGAACCAGAAACCTCATTTTTGTACTGACCATTTTAGAAAGTTTACAGAGTCTGCAAAAAGAAATGTTTGGGTAAATAATTTATACGTTCAAACCTTAATAAATTTAGATAAAGAAGAAAAACAGCATGAACAAACATTGATTTGCCGGAGAGTTTGTTACTAAAAGTGGTAAAGGGCAGGCTTTTTGAGGGATTGTCTTACGTAATCATATCATTCCCAAGTGCTGATTCCCAGTCTAATTTAAATAAATCAATTTTGATTTAGAATTTCAATAATGTTCAATCAATCGTGATGATCAAAGCTCGTGCTTTCCCTGTAGAAGAAAAGGTATTTGCCCTGTAGTGAGACAATAACGGACTACTGTGGTTAGTATTATCTTTGATTAGGTTTGCAAAACTTGTCTTATCCAGAACAAGTCAAGAAAAAGTCTAGAATAACTTGATATCGAGAAAAGAGGTATGTTAACAATTCTTCCACGTTCTAACTCAGACAGATATGCTCGTGTCAGTGACTGCTGCGTCGGCAACACCCCTAACCGAGTGAATCCGATCTGCATCCCCATCCCAGTGCCTGGTGACGACCCTTACCTGCGTATCACCCAGATCAGATGTCTCAATCTGACCAGAGTCATCACCTACCAGGATCTTGGGTGTCTACCCAACTCTTTGCCTGCTGAAAGAGTAAGCATTTTTCTTAGGACAACATCCTTTACTGGAAATCAATCACTAATGTTTAACTTGACTATAATTAGTACAGTTAAAAAAGGAAAATTTCGCAATGACTACACGTGGCAGATATTTTTTTGTAATAACCATAATATCTTCTTGTTGAAATGACTTGTGGAAGCTAGAAGAAAAAGAGGAGATTCCTTTCATTTTGTCGGGAATTACACTTCGCCATACTCAATACTGTATTGCATTCCATAATGTCTTCATTTAATGTTTGGTTTGTTAAAACATCGAATCAAATATGCACCCTGTCGGGCACATCCAAGTTGATAAGCAGACAGCAGCAGCAGCAATAGCAGCAGTTCCAGTTGCTTCTGATGACAATTACAGTTATAAGTAACCATCTCATAATCGAAACACCATCTATTTCTTTCCTTCCCAGTATTCCGTAGTAACTCCCCTGTTGGATCTATCTACTGTCTACGGAAATTACGAAGCCAGGAGCAGAATGATTAGAGCTTACCAAGGTGGCGAACTGGCGTTCAGGATGGAGGGCAATCGAGAAGTGCCGCAGGGTAATAGCGTCTTTTGCACCAACAACAGACCACCAGAAACCAGCTGTTATAACTATGGCAAGTATTGATTAAAACCAAAGACATTCATAGTCTTTTAAATCTCTTTGATTAAAACATTAGGTTGTCTTCTTAATAAAACTTGAATGTAACTTATTGCCTTTCTTAAATGTACTAATAAGTATTTTGACTATTTATCTTCTTATCTTTACTTAAATGGTAATATTATTATAATAAAATTTTAGGACAATTCGTTTTCAAACAACTTCCAATTTTTTGAAAATTGTTAGAATTATTATTTATGGCCATTTAGTGCACTAAATGGCCATAAATTTGAATGGAAATCAATGGGATGGGAATGAGAATCATGTTGTCAGACAAGTTTTGAGTATTAATATAGGGTGACTGGTAATTAGTGACCGATACTTAAACACGTGATTGTACTCATGGATACAAATAACTTTATCAAAAAACCTTTTTTTATACTCATTAACTTTCAATTAATCGAAATAAATTTTGTCAGTACTGCACAACGGGAACGGTGGGGGTGGCGGGGGAGCGTGGGATGCTACTACTAGTAGATTTTGCCCTTCCCAAGGTCAGACTATCAGCTGATCAAACTCAGCGCGCGCGCGGGAATTTCAAACAGCGTTTTTGTTATTTTATTGTGTTATAAGTTATTGTGTATAAGAAAAAGTTTATTTGGGAAAGTTTATTGAAATCATGAATACAATCACGTGTTTAAGTATCGGTCACTAATTACCAGTCACCCTATACATATATGAAAGTAATAAAAGTAGAGGAAGACCAAAGAAACGAAGGATAGATTATACAAAAGATGATATGGTTAAGAAGGTGGTAACTATTGAGATGACGATGATTGATGATGAGAGATGATGATGATTGAATAAGAAGAAGAAAAATAAATCCAAATGAATTGGTATATGGGTATATGTATTTATAAAAATAACTCTTCTGATATTTTTGTGTAAATTCTATAAGAGACAACCCGTCTCGTGGTTGGTTGTTTCATTGTTTTATAATGTTCTAGTTGCAATTTTGATCATAACTGATGCAGTCATCGAAAATGGCTGCATCAGTAATGTATAACGTAAAAATACCGACTGCTAGATCCGTATCTCATTGATAAAGTTTACAGGTGACGACTTCCAAGGCAACCTTCTGTCAGGAATTTACTTATCTGTGATGTGGTTCTTCAGAGAGCACAACCGAATAGCTCGTCAGTTAGCCAAAATTAACTCCTGCTGGGATGACGAAACGTTGTTCCTGACCGCCAGACAGATCAACATAGCACAGTACCAGTACATCTTATATTATGAACTCATTGTGGAATTTCTCGGTAAGGACAAGTTGCGTAATAATTATTACTTTACGTAAGGGTCTAATAATTATTATGTCCTACCGACAGAATTTTGTTCACGACAGCCAATCGCAGTTTTACGAATAATGGAAGAGATAATCAATAAGTGTTTATAGACACAGCTGCACTCTCCGTTTCTTTAATCTAATAGGTATCTCCGTTGAGGTAGCAATCGGATACGCAGAGGAAGATCATATTAATGCAGATCCAATAGCTTTACGCGCTTTGCAAGTTACCTGTTGGCAAACCGCCAAAGTCCAAACATAGGGCTGTCTTATCTGGGAAACGAACTCTTAACTTCCAGTGAACCACACCTATCAATCGCTCATGCGACTGCAAGACCAACATAAAGGATCTACTCTAAGAATCTCATCTATAAATCTGCTAAATGTCTGGACATTTGATAGTCAATTGACTTGTAATTATCTACCAAAGACGATTTTTGACGACGTTTTAGAACTGTGTTCTCCTAGGTCGCAAGAACGCTCTAGCAGAAGGCATCATATATGAGACGGATGGCTACGTCAATGACTTCGACCATCGCTTCGAGCCGGGCGTGCTTCGCGAGTACATCATCGGCGTACGATGGTTCCACACCTTCCAACCAGGACCTACAGAGTAAGTTGAGCATGTAGAACAAAACACAGACAAAACTGATTCTCGCCAAGATTAAAACAGTAAACGCACTGGATATGTGTATGGCCAGTCGTCATCATCCTTTAACCCTTATCGCAATTTATTCGGGGTCGATGGTGATGATGATGATGGTGCAGAGTGGGGGTGTTAACAGCGCAACACAATGGCCACCCTTAACCTTTGGTATTTGGAACGTGGATCGCATCTAGTCCCAAGCTAAGCAGAGCTTGTGTTACGGGTACTAAACAACTGATAATTTAATTAGTCGTGCAGTATCTGAAAGTGAAGACCAGTTGGACTCTGAGGGTCGAAAGGTTGGAACCGCGCCACAACGTAAACTTTAAGTCATTTGTGGTACGTGTTCCAACCCAACATCTCCAGACCTTTTTGAAGGAGGACTTTTGGCCGAAAGGTGTCGTTTTCCGGCGTTTCCGAGGACGGTTACGCGACACCTCGCAGCGAAACACGACGCCGACGTTACGTGTTTAGTTACTGTTCAATGTTTAATATGTATTAGTTTGTTATTATTGTATTATCTAATTGTGTGTATTTTACTTATGGGCCTTAGTAGCCTGAAATAAAATTATTATTATTATTATTATTATTTAATTATGATTGATGATATCTCCGAAACTGCATTTTTGGACCATCTGTTCTAGGATTTTTAGTATTAGTTTTACCGACAGAATATAACCCTAGAGTTATGAGACATCAAAATAAACACCTTGTATAACAGTTGAATAATGCTCGAAATATTCAGTTTCACATAAAAACTATTCTGATTTATTTCGCTAATTCGGTACGCGATAAATTGAAATATTTGGCGAAGTACATTCATTTGCATAGACTGAACAAGTGGATACTCGATACTGAATTATTATTGAGTTTCGAGTATCCACTTGCAGCATTGGACTGTTAACTATAAAATCTACTGTAACACAGTATTATAGAAAGACTAGATCAATGATTAGTCATACTTTTTACAATAAATAAACCATAAATTTAAAATTCTTTGTTCTATCAGTTTGTACAGAAACGGCAAGTACTTGGGGAGTCGACCAACGCCTGATGATGAGCTGAGGAGCGGCATCCTTGCCATCAACAACACTGAAGCTGACCTCACGGAGGGGTCCCTCATCCAGCCTGCTGATAAGTTTGACTACGTCATGGCCCCTGATGTAAATAATATTTTCAGTATAGCTGTACTCATAGCTCCGTATTGCACTATTTTTGTATTATTTATTTATATAAAAAAATCTTAAAACTAAGTATATTGACATGACATCACTAAGTCTCTTTAACAATAAACTTAACATCATGTAGGTACATCTATATATAACCTATACATATATTATTAATGCCCAAATATTTTTTTAGTTGTTTTGTTTGTTGTTTATTTTCGGTTTGTTACCGAACGTTATTTAATTTTATATAGCTGCTGTTAGAGGTCTGTATTGCACTATCGAGTCTTTTTGGTTTTCTACCACATAAATATGGAATCAACGTACTTTAGATCATAACGCAGTGCGATGCTAGGTATCCTTTTAATTAGGTTATATTGAAAATAATGATGAATGCTCGGATAACAATCAATATTGTTAGAAAACATTGTGAGAAAACCGACGAAGAGACGCCCACGGGTGGCAAAAACTGACAGCTTAGTTACTAACCACAGGAAAAAGAAGAAAAATAAAATTTGTTTGAAAAACTATTGTCTCTTAAAAATTAAATATTTTTAACTTCGATAGTTACGGCACATTCATGAGACACAGTCCATGAGTTCTAAAATCTTGAATTCTTTGCTTATCTGTTTCATCATTCTGAACAGCTAGCAGAGCGATACTTTGGTGATGTGCAGCTGGTGAATGACCTCCCAGCAACAGACCTGATGAGAGGGCGCGACGCAGGTCTTCCTCCATACAACCATTACCGAAAAATCTGTGGGATGAAGCCGGCCAAGCACTGGGAGGACTTCTACGATACTATTGATAAAGATGTAAGTTCTTTTGCGAACGATGACGTGTTACTGTTTCTTTCCCTTCTAAATCTACAGGTTTCCTATTGTGATTGACATAGTTGACCACTTTGACGAATGTCAATTTGATATGGAGTGGAACGGATATCCACGCACATTCGGACACCGTGAGTTCTCTACTCTTTGGAGGACTATTGGCTCTCTTTTAATTGCCAGTGCTGACTAACTGGCGTCCAGTTGCACGTTGCACACCATACTTTGACGGCAACTATGAATTCACAAAATTGGTATAGCACTTTAAGTGTACTTCAAGTTACGGTGACTATCAGACGGGGTATTGTGCGCTTCGTCACATCTCTCTGAATGCGCATGACGTCATCCTTCTCCTCCTTGCGTCGTACTCCTCAATGCTGAGGGTCGTAACCTCCCTGCTTCATCACCTTTTTCTTCACTATGTTCCTCCATCTGCTTCTGTCTCTGGCGGTGTGAAGGGCATTGTATACCGAAGAGTCAAGAGTGGTGCGGATCTGGTCGGACCAACGTATTGCGCTGCGTCCACGAGGCCTTTTCCCATTCACTTTGCCTGTCACGATGAGCCTTTCGAGATTACCACCGTCTTTCCTTGCTATGTGACCGAAGTATTGAAGGATCTTACGTAGGCACTCGGAAGACAACCGCGAGGAGATCTTGAGTTCTTGCAATATGGATACGTTGGAGCGAAATGCTGTCCAAGGGATTCGGAGCATCCTTCTCCAGCACCGGTTAATATGAACTGTCAACGGAGATACGTAACAGTTATGCTGGACTCCCCAGAGTTATTTTTTTTTATTTTATCCCTAATTTTTCAAGACAAGACCATCAGGAAAGTCGTCACTCTTATAAATCACTTTTATATTCATGAAAGTGATATATTCATTTACTTTAAAAAAAAAATCATTAGGTTTGATAGGAACGATGAAAGCTGCGTGGTCCTATATAGTTTTAAACAAAAAAAAAGACGTGTGGCACTATGAGACTGCCGCGGTAAAGCTATTGCATAGCATTTTTTATCAACTCCCTTGCTCTCCCCTTCCCTCCCCCTGCCTCTCCCCTCCCTCTCCCTCTGCCCCTCCAAATACCCCCCCCCTCACTCTTCCTCTCCCCCCTCCCCTTCTCCCCCCTCCCTCTCACCATCTCCCTTCTCCCTCCCTCTCCCCCTCACCTCCCACGCCCCTCCCCCCGTTTATTACTGTTCTCATAACAATATCGTGTTCATCTATTTCCAGAAAGTAGAAACGCTCCGTCGTATTTACGATGACGTTGAAGATGTGGAGGTTATGCTAGCCATCTACATTGAGAAGCTCCTGCCGGGCACTTACGTGGGCCCGACCCTGTACTGCATCATGACGCAGAACCTTCTGCTGTGGAGGCGTTCTGACAAGTTCTTCTTTGAGCATGGAGACTTTCCTGCTGCGTTGACTATTCGTAAGTATTTTTACAAAGTAAAAAAAAGAAGCAGCAATTTATACACCATTCTAACGCAAAGAACTTATTAACAGAAGAAAATAAGGGATGAAATTTCGTTGTGTTCATGTACGCACGAAATAATAACATGAATGAGACTGATAGTAAAGTGTCACACTTTACTGTCAAAATGCTCATTCGTCTTAAAAATATGATACTCACTAAATGCGTCATAATATTGGGATTTTGTCTCATTGCACTTGATAAGACAACTTTGATTCAAATGCTGTATAAATATAGGAGGAGTAAATAACCTTTTTAGTCCCTTAATGCAATACAAAACTATAACAGACAACCAGTTTGAAAAAAGGGTTTTGTGTTTCCCATCTCGTGGGTTGTGGAGGTCAGATATGACTGGCCTGTTGATCTAGTAGTTAGCGACCCTGACTGCTATGCCGGAGGTCGTAGGTTCGATTCCCACCCAGGACAAATGTTTGTGTGATGAGCACGATCATTTGTTCTGTGTCTGGGTGTAATTTATCTATAATATGTATGTATTTAGAAATATATAAGTATGTTTATCAGCTATTTAGTACCCATAACACAAGCTCTCAAGCTTAACTTGGGACTAAATGGCGTTGTGTGAAAAAGTTGTGGAATATTTATTATTTGTGGAATATTTATAGATAGGCAGCCGCTCCATATGTAACATTGGTATTCAGCTGTATCTGGTTAGGCTAGAAGCCGACCACAACATTGTTGAGAAGCAGATGAAGAATGCAAAACGTATAGTTTTTTTTTAATATTATAAACTAGTGCTTGATTGCAATCCCACCTGATGGTAAGCAGTGATGCAATCAATGATGGTGAAGCGCACTATTTATTAAGAGCTTTCACTCTAGCCTTGAAGACACCTAAATTATACTCGGACGGGAAGACCGCAGCAGGCGGGTTGTTCCAGTCCTTCGACGTACGCGGTACAAACGACAAGGCGAAACGCTTTGTCCGGATCGTTGGGGTGCCAACGATGTAAGGGTGGACACTCGCCGTACGCCGAAGGACTGGAACAACCCAACTTTCCAACTCGGTTGTCCGATGGAAGAAGAATGGAAGAAGATACCTACTTCTTCTCTGAATATCATGAATCATCGACTGATTAACATACATATCATAGGGGGCAGGCCTAATTGTCATCAATCGAGCACAAGTCCAGACTCCGAGCTGCTACTAACACTTTTGCCCGACCCGGGGATCGAACTTGACACCTCATGCTCAGCAGTAGCGCTTGCGACCACTAGACCAAAGAGTTAGTCGACTGATTAAATATACGCCTTCTTTTCCGTGACAGCTCAACTAAACGAAGTGCGGAAAACAAGTATGGCGCGTGTGTTGTGTGACAGCGGAGATGACGTCAAGCAAATACAACCGGCCGCGTTCTTCAGAAGAGGACATTGGTAAATATTCATGACAGAACTCTATAGTCCTAAATTTTAATTCTTGTTTTTGACAGGAACACACGCCAGTACATCAAGAAATCCTAATTTTGCAAATGTTCCCAATTGAACTTGAACTTTTTTTCACCCATACTTCTATACCTATATTATAAAGACAACACAAACAGAAACTATACTTATTTATTATTTATTTATTTCATTTATTGCATCAAATATGGTAGGTACATGAAGTTCTTATATATAATACTAGCTGTACCCTGCCACGCTTTGCTGTGGCATATTGTGATTGAATGGTTAAAAAAAAAAGAAAAAATGACGTGTGGCACTCGGAGACTGCCGCGGTAAAGCTATTGCATAGCATTTTTTATCAACTCCTCTCCTCTCCCCCTCCCCATTCCTCCCCAATCCCCCTCCCTCCCTCTGCCCCACTCCTCCCACACTCCTCCCCTCAGCCCTCCCTCTCCTTCCCACACCCCTCCCTCACCCCTCCCTCACTTTCCCCTTCCTTACCCTGCCGTCCCCTGCCTCTTCCCCTCTCCCTCTCCCCTCCCCTCTCCCCTCCTTCTTCACATTCCCTTTTCCCTCTCCTACTCCCCTCCCCACCCCTCCCCCTCCTTCTCCACCCCCTCCACTTCCCTCCACATCCCTCCCCTGCCCTCCGTCCCCTCTCACAATACCCCCTTCCCTCTCTCACAATCTCCCCCTTCCCCCTCCCCTCCTACTCCCTCCTACTCCCCTCATCCCCGTGTTAGGTTATTTTCGTTACGGAATTTCTGTATTCGGTTTCCACGCTCAAGGCCCGCGATAGAAGCTATGCAATAGCTTAAAAATAAAAAGAAATGTTAAAACCATCCTTGATGCGGATTATATATCACGCTAAAATTTCAGCTCGATCGGTGCAGAACTTTTTGAGTTTTTGAAGCGTACACAAACCAACATAACATTTTCGTACATATACTGGAACATATTTGCATTTTCTTTACAACCTATTTATAAGGATGGTGGATAACAAAAAAAACTTTTTTGCAAAAAATAAAACCGTCTTTAAAAAAAAACACTAAACGGTGTAAAATAACTCTAACTTCGGAAGTCGGTGGCCCATCATGAATAAGACAAAACCTTGATGTTATCGAGCGGGATAGAAAATGATAAAATTATGAAAATGACTATTAAAAAGCAAGGGTTGGTGATAAAAAAGTGCAAATTTAGAGTTGTATGTATTAATTTATGCCACATATTAAAAAAATAAAAAATAAAAATTTTATCAAAAAAATAAAAAAATAAAAATTGGGGTGAACACCCCTTATCACTTACAGGTTAGAAAAATAGATAGTAGCCGATTCTCAGGCTTACTGAATATGCATAAAAAATTTCATGAGAATCGGTCAAGCCGTTTCGGAGGAGTATGGGAACGAACATTGTGACACGAGAATTTTATATATAAGAAGATTTAGTAACACACATTTGGCCAAGTTATAGCATGCAATAGTACAAGTTTTACACATTTATTAAAACATTAATTAGGAACAATTCTATAGCTTAGAAATTAAATATGTCTGTGCTTTATAGTATAAAATTTACAGGGATACTTTTGGAAGAACTCATCTATCGAATAAAAGCACTCTTGTAACAACCACTTCCGCAACGCAACACAAAACTTATTGAAGGATAGTTGAGTAATTGACTTAGGCAAAGCATTGTAAACTAAAGGAGCCATATAAACACAGCTCCGCCGAAATAGTTCTAGCTTTGGAATGGGCATTTCAAAATCTAAATGAGTAGGTTTCCTTTTATTATATTGTAATGTTTGTGAGTTTATGACGTTGTAGGGAGTGATCTCTTGATCACTGAAGCGCTTTTGAAAATTAACAACATAACATCACGCCTGTTATCTCCGAAGGACTAGGCAGAGGTGTGTCTGGTAGTAACACCCACATTGAAAATTATTTACTAATAGTAAGCCACATTATTTGTGATTGACATGGGCTTTTATTTTTAAAACTAAGGGCGCCCTCATATTAGCCGCCAGATGCCGCGCGGTGGCAGCGGGGCTGCAGCCCTACCGTCGCGCTGCTTTGTCAATCCATATGAATAAAAATCGCGCGACTGCAGCGCTGCAGCCGCGCTGCCGCCGCGCATCGGTTCATCAATCGACTAGTGATTATGCCTACGTGTTTTTATTCAGACATGAACGAAAATCAGCTTGAACAATTTATCGAAGAGTTTGAAACTAAATGTACAACACTATGATGCTCGAACCTAGCGGTTGCAGCGCGGTGGCAGCACTGCAGCCGCGCTGCCGCCGCGCGGCTCCTGGCGGCTAATTTGAAGGCGCCCCAAGAGGGGATGGATAGAATTAAAGAGTACGAAATACACGCGACGTTGAAAAACTATCAAAGAATTTTAACAGATTTGAGTAGCTTGATGTGCTGGCCTTAGTTCTCCCAGAATTCTACCTATAAAGTCAAAAAAACCCGCCTCCAAACATTTAGCGGGCAACTAATATACAGTCCATCGGACGTAAAATATTGACTGTAGCGTACGTGCGGTAGATACCGACACCGACCTTTTCAAACATATTGCCTTTACCTACCCATCTATTTACTGGCACATGTACAAGCTTAGCAATCTATCAAGTGGTTGAACAACTTTAGGATCATGGGAATCGGTTCAATAACGTGGAAGGGCTGATATTTCTCGCAAAAAGAATTATAATCCTTAGCACGCCTACAATCCCCAAAATGTTAGACAAACTTGGTGATAGGACACGCTCTATACGCCACAGTTATGTTAAAACACCATGTAAGGGCGCGATCCTATTGCCATAAAACAGGCCCTGACTTAAACTCTGACCACTGAAAAACTGATGGAAAATCTCGAACCCGGTTGAACCCGGTCCTCATACATACTCGGCACTGGTACCAACGTCACCTTGTCATTTTAAATAATTATTAATAATAATGAATATTATTATTATTAAATTATTTATAATTCATATAGACGGCAATAACAACAGCTTTATCTAACTGTAGAAACTGTCTTCTGTATTAGTTTTTTTGTGATTGCAACCTTAGTTCGTTCTTGAAACAGTCTGACTCCAATACCAACAAAAAACTATTATTTGAATATTTTATAAACTAATACAGATATCTCAATAATTTGTTTCACTGAGTGAAAATATATATGTACACACATCAAAAGTGTCTAGGGATCAACATATATTTTTGCAATAACTTTTCTCCTGATTGATATTAATTGAAATTTTCTTTAAGGATTCATCAAATAAAGTGTTTTCGTTTGTCACAGTAACGATAAACCAAGTCACCTTTGCATTAATAAAGAAATTTGCCATTTTCCTAATAAAGGGATTTTTGACATTTGAACCACTAACATTAAAGTTCGAAAAAAAGACTGAAATAACAGTTTTCTTTAAAATTTTATTGGGTAACTTAAACAATTAATAATCCGTGTTTCTACCGCGAACACTAACAACACAAGAACATCGGTTTGGCATACTCAAAATGAGTTCATCCAAATCACGCTGTGGAATGGCCGCCCATGTTCGTTGCAACAACAAAAAAAGGTCTTCTTGCTACTGGATACCCTCCATATTCGGCAGAGCTCTTCTCTGTAGCATATCCCATGCATGCTCAATCGGGTTCAAGTCTGGCGACTGAGCAGGCCAGGGCAGGACATTGATGTTAGCTGCGGCGAGAGTCTGTCTTACAACTCTTGCGGTGTGCGGTCGTGCATTATCATGCATTAACTGATATAAGGGACCGATTTGCACTTGTAGAGGAACGATGACGTCTGATACAATCGTCTCAGCATAAATTTGAGCGTTGAGGTTGCCTCTGATCCAAATCAACTCAGTTCTTCCGCCGATCCAAATACCCGCCCATACCATGATGGTTCCACCACTATAAGGATGGACTTCCTGGCAGGATTTTAATCGCTGTTGGCGTCCAGGGGTTCTCCAGTGTCGTATACGTCTTGTATCCGGTCTCATACCAAAACGAGACTCATCAGAAAAGCACACGAAACGCCATTGTTCTTCTGCCCAATTTCTGTGTTCAAGAGCCCATTGATATCGAATCCTATGATTGTGCATTGCTATAGGTGGTACCCGTAGCGGTCTTCGGGAATGAAGGTTCACTTCATGCAAGCGGTTTCTGACTGTTTGGTCGCTAATTAAGTTCCCTGAAGAGTGATGAAGCCTCACGAGTTGTAAGACAGACTCTCGCCGCAGCTAACATCAATGTCCTGAACTGGCCTGCTCAGTCGCCAGACTTGAACCCGATTGAGCATGCATGGGATATGCTACAGAGAAGAGCTCTGCCGAATATGTAGGGTATCCAGTCGCAAGAAGACCTTTTTTTGTTGTTGCAACGAACATGGGCGGCCATTCCACAGCGTGATTTGGATGAACTCATTTTGAGTATGCCAAACCGATGTTCTTGTGTTGTTAGTGTTCGCGGTAAAAACACGGATTATTCATTGTTTAAGTTACCCAATAAAATTTTAAAGAAAACTGTTATTTCAGTCTTTTTTCGAACTTTAATGTTAGTGGTTCAAATGTCAAAAATCCCTTTATTAGGAAAATGGCAAAGGAGAATGAGTAATGATGGGCCCACCTCTCAATAGGAATAAGACACTCATAAATGAATGGGTATATTTATGTAGAATAAAACTTAATATTACGAATAAGGTCAAAAGCCAGTACTTTCGGAGTTATACTACTTATTATACTGCCATAAAAGTGATCGTAGTTACTTCGTTATAAGATAAACTATGGCCAGACTCAAAACGGCCGGCACCTATCTGCTTGCTCCTTACCTGCGCCCTCACCCTACCCGCTGCGCCCGCCGTTTGCCCAGGCGCATTTGCAAATGGCGACCAACGGCCAGTGACGCGCTAGCGCTAGTCGTCGCTAGAGTGCTTTGTGTTTTGCGTTGAACGATCGTTATCTGTTTTATGTACTTTTTGACCCTTATTATAACTGTAGGAAGTTGCGCTCACACTATTTCTTTGATTTGGTACCTAGGAGTTGGGAGACATCAACCATTCGTGGCCCCCGCGGGTTTTTTAAATGATGTAATTGTCGTTGATGTCCAAGACGAATAATAAATCCCTTTTGTTTTAAAGTGTACTTATTATTACTACCTATTTTACCTTATAAGTATCCATAAAGAATATGTTAGATTGACGACTTTAAGACGTCGTATCTCCGAAAGTACTAACATTTGACCATAGTTATATTAGTAACTAATGTTCCACTTAAAAAGCCCTATCCAACGGTATATCAGATGTTACTATTGAAGGGTGGGCCCAGATTCCATACATTCATTTCCCATTGTCCTTTCTTTATTAATGCAAAGGTGACTTGGTTTATCGTTACTGTGACAAACGAAAACACTTTATTTGATGAATCCTTAAAGAAAATTTTAATTAATATCAATCAGGAGAAAAGTTATTGCAAAAATATATGTTGATCCCTAGACACTTTTGATGTGTGTATATTGATTTTGTATGAATATTTATAAAATTATTCGTTTAATTTTCAGGAACATTCCAGTGCCTTGTGAAAATATCCCAGGAATAGATCTTAACAAGTGGAAGGACCACTGGTGTCCTAAGGACCAGAAAAAGTGATTTTATAAAACATTAAATATTACCAAATGAACAATTTTTTTTAAATTACAATTTTCCTCCTTAGGAACACACCCATGTGCTTATTGCAAGTCCTTGTAACTAATTGGAAAAAGAATACGCATGATACTCGTAATATCAAGTTAAGTATTGAAATCAAATTCCTATAATTTAATAATGATACCAGCCTGTTATTGTCCCACTGCGGGACAACGGTCTCTTCATATAGAGAAGGCACGAGCATTTATTACCTCGTTACCCTAGAAAGATAACCATATATGACGGCCTCAAAAGATAACCATGCGCTTCAGAGGCGCACGATATATTATTGTGTTTTTTTATGAAATACCTATTTAATTCTATTTTTTACTTATTTGTTTTAATATGTAGTTAATGAACTAATAATAAAAAAGTTTTGTTTGTTAAATATTTAATATATTTTAATCATTAAACTTAAATAAAAAAACCTCTACAAAAAATCAACAAAATTAATATTCTTCTGTATACAGGAACATAGTATAAAAAACTATGATACTTACTGCGTAAAAACGGCCATCCTGCGACGCTGTGCACCGTCCGCTAAGCTAACTTAGAAGGACAGGTAGATACGGGCTCTTATAAGAAAGATACAGCGATGTCAAACCAACGCGGGCGCCTCTGAGGCGTAGGTTATCTTTCTAGGGTTAAGTAATAGACCAGGTTTCAATTGAAAAAGCACGGTCCCATTAATACATACATGACCCACATTTGATTCGCAACCTCGTGCATGACAGGCAGGCGCCTTAACCTCTGGGCCATCACAATGTATCATACATCAATTACATACCTATAATAGTTAAACTTGTATTTTAGCAATTCAGACCATCAAATAAGTTTTTTACCAGACAAGGTTGTACGAAGGTGATCGACCAGATGGCATTGAGTCTAGCAATAATATTGTTATTTCATATTCGGTTGAGATATGACGCATTTGTTTGATTTTTTAATTTTAAATGTGCCACTAATGACTATTCAGTATTAGATTGAATATTTTATGCAAGTTTGATCCGCTTTGGTACCTTGATAAATGAGCTTAGTCTTAAAATTGGGATTCTTAGAGGGCTCAATAATGGTTTTCTAGCTATCCTCTGTTTCTTACAATTCCATTTGCGGCCATAAAACTTATTTTGTATTTTTTTATATTATTTTGAAAGGCCTGGATTACGCAAGACTGTAAAATAGTGGTGAAAAACCGAATTAAAGAATGTAAACTTGTTTTGTTTAACACTTGGTGTCACAGATACGTAAAATCTTAGTGACAATGGATTTCATTTGTAGACGAGCACTGTCATTTATTTATTGTACTATCTACAATTATTGTAATATTGTTACACTTAATAGTAAAAGCAATTTACACAAGCATAGTGTCCAATATCATGCGATAGACGCAGTATGCAAAAATAAAATTTAAACATACAATACCCACACAATACTGACTGGTCTGTTGGTCTAGTAGTTAGTGACCCTGACTGCTATGCCGGAGGTCGTGGGTTCGATTCCCACCCAGGACAAATGTTTGTGTGATGAGCATGATCATTTGTTCTGTGTCTAGGTGTAATTTATCTATAATATGTATGTATTTAGAAATATATAAGTATATTTATCAGGTGTTTAGTACCCATAACACAAGCTCTCAAGCTTAACTTGCGTGGCGTTGTGAGAAAAGTTGTGGAATATTATTTATTAATTTATTTAATACATATTGCAAATAGTGCAGAAATATCGCTTGCAATAACCTGTGAGTACTTCAATTCTATTTTTTTGGACTTGGTGCTTACATTTTTGTAAGTGTTGTGGAAAAAAATATCTATTGAGTCTTCACAATTTATTATTAAAAAGCCTGCAAAGTCTTGGGGCTTTGGGGGAGTTACCTGCAGAGTCCTGATACAGTTTCAGTATTCTGTCATTAAATGCATCGTTGATTTAATGAAACCTCTTGCTCTATACCACTAAAGTGACCTTCACCTTCAAATGTTCATCTGCCCATATGCTGCCCACGACCTGGTTTCCAGATCCTTGTCAAAACAATATGAATTCATTAAAAACGAAAATGCAAAAATCAAAGACAGTCTTTGAATCATGTTAAGCATTTTTTTAATAAAACAATATAATTAAATAATAATTATTCATAAGGTAACAGACTCTAATTAAATAATAGTAATATTGTTAACTATATTTTATAGTATAATTTAGTCTATTATATTCTTACAAAATAATATAAATAGCGGAATTTATAAACCAAAGTCATTTCGTTGAAAGCAATACAGAGGAACAGTTAACATGAAATTCTTGTGGGTGCTACTAATTTGTATTTTAGAGTTCAATCTATCGTACTCTCAATATTTTAATTACCCTAGTGGTGTACAAGTGTGGAAAGAGAAAGTCAAAGTGCTGGAAGTAAATAAAATCGGCGAAGAAACGTCGGGAAACGGTGAAGCAATACTACAATTGAATGCTGCCAACGACCAATCTCTCGATCGATTTGGCTCAAACCCTGCAGGAGACTCACCAAACATTGATGTAAGGAAACTACCTGATGTACCAAATATTAATAAGGAAAAAATGCAAGTGGTGCTAGATGTAACCAAAGTGTCCGAATCACCAAAAAGTTCTTCCAATAATACGCAATCAAAGTAAAAAGGTATGGGAGGTGATTGTTCTAAATTACTTCATAGAATTGATAAAGAATTTGTGAGTGACGATTAAAACGATAGTTCCAATAAAAATGGTTTCATTTTCTCCGACAAAATCAAATACTTCGATCAAAAAAACTGCTACAAGACAGCAGTTATCAGTACCTGATTTTTCAAGATAGATATTTAAACACAATCGTGTAGTGCCCCTAAGGTCAAACTTTGAACTATACAGTTCCAATAAGATGTCAAAATTAAAGTCAATTTATTTGTTAACCCACTTCCGGAGGAGGTTCTCAATTCGATCGGTATTTTTTTAATAAGAACTCTGTGGCTTTGGAGGTTTTGTCTCATTCATAATTGGCCACCGATTCCGAATTTAGAGTTATTTTACACCGGTTTCGATTCATTATTTCCCATTTCTTTTAATATTACAATCAAACAAATAAACAGATTTCGATGAAATCAAAAAGATAAATTCATGAACAATGAAGTCGGTTAAAAATGTTCATAAAATGAAAACTACCATGCCAAACTATGTTAATGTTTTATGAGTCCAAAAAGCAACTATCCCGCATCAAACTAAAAGAGAATCACGTAAATCGGTACATAAATCCTAGCGTATAAATAACACAATTATAAGCCACATTTGAATGATATTATCAGAAACAAAAATTGCAAAAGGTAGTTTCGTATAGAGAACAATGATTAATATAAAAAACTCTTTTAAAATAGGTTTTTGCAAAATTTTGCGGGTATATTTGATAAGTTAATCAATACGTATGATTTCTAAATAGGTATCCGTAAAATTTTGGCTGCTATATTAAACATACACACACACACATACATAACGTCACGCCTGTAATCCCCGAAGGGCTAGGCAGAGGTGTACCTGGTACACCCACATTTCGCCAGTTATGTTTAAAATAAATGAAATTCTAATTCAATGGAAATGCTATATTAAAATGAGTTAAACATTACCTACTCAAATTATTATTATTTTTGTTTTTATACATAAACGATATACAGGAGCTTGTGGCTACATTATTACAGCCACATGGGTCGATCGAAGGTTAAGATACGCTTGACGAGGTCGGTCCGTAGATGGTAGACCATTTATTACATACCAAGACTCCTCCGTGCCTCGGAAAGCACGTTAAGCCATTGGACCCGGCTGTCATTTGTAGATCTTTGACAGTCGTTACTTGTAGTCAGAAACCCGAAAGTCTGACAACCAGTTTAACCAAGGGGTATCATGTTACCCAGATACTGGGTTGTGGAGGTCTGACAGGCAGTCGCTCCATGTAAAACACTGGTATTCAGCTGCACCCGGTTAAACTGGAAGCCGACCCTAACATAGTTGGGAAAAGGCTAGGCAGATGATGATGATGATACATAAACGAAATAATTTAAATAAAAATAAAATAGTTTGAAGAGTTAATACTGTGATGAAGATAACAAAAATTATACAATTATATTAGTACCTTATCAGTAATATCAGTTTGATTTTGTCAAGACTATAGATTGCCCTGATCAAGCTGCAAGACCAACATATTTCCAAGCATTCTAATCATGAACATAATCCTCTTCTCTTCTATCTCGGGCGTTGTCCGCCGTTGTCCGCTCTCCGCCTGCGCCCGGTGCGTCTGCTGCGGGCCGGGTGAGTGGAATTAATCTCCCTCTCCCTTTCCGCAGCCGTTTCGCAGAAGGACACCACCGCGTACCTAACCTTACTAATTCATGCCTTGATTTTTAAAGATTCAAAATACATGGTTTGAACCACTGTGCTGCGTGTCTTTTGTTACATTTCATTCAAGTTACTTAGTTTTTCCGGTCTACTTAAAGGTCCAGACAGTAAAAAATCTATTTGCAAAGAATTATTAAAGTTTTTCTCTTTCGTAATTACCTATTCATTACGTATATTCATTTCTGAGATAGGTACCTATTACACTTTTTTATGTAGCTTAGAACCTATTTCTAAGTTTATTAACAAAATAAATTTCAAAACGTATGCAAAAATTGACAGCAAAAATATGCTGACCATAGTGCCACTATTTAACTTTTCGTATTTTTTAAACCTGAATAAGTACGTGAAAATCCCAATATTGTGTACCTAATATACATGTATCCAGAGCCGAACAAAAAAATTTAAAAAAAAGAACATAATTTGGTTTTGGTGCAGTCTTCTTGAAAATTGCATTTGTTCATTTCGTACCTTTTACGATTAAACACGGCTATTGTTAAGGTCAACTAAAAACACTTAAACTTTTTTCATGTAAGCCTTATTTTATAATTACACGTACACTGTAAAAAAACAACTATCTACTTATTTTTAACTTCGTATGTAAGATACTCTGCTTATAGACAAACGGACGAACAGACAGCGGAGGCTTGGCAATCAAGTTTTGGTGGCACTATTTGAACTACCGAACCCTAAAAATACCAAATACAATATGACACATCAATAACATTACTAACACAATCTATGTATTAAGACACAATAATTCTATAAAAAAAAACCTGATTATAATAAAAAAAAAACATTGTATAGGCATGTGTGCGTTCTAGTGATAAAAAAGTATAAAATCTAACATTCATCATCCAATACCTCATAGTAACGCAGATACCCAAGAAGTTAATAAGCAGTCAACATGAAATCCTTGAGTGTAATATTAGTTGGTGTTCTAATCATCGACCTAACGCATTCATACCCCGGTAGTGTAGAAGTATCAGTAGAAAAACTGCAGCTGATCAAACTGGACGAAAGTATTCAAGGATATCAATCTCCGAAGGTTGTTGATGAAATTTCTGGAAAAGAACGAACATTGACTACGAATAGCAACAGTGGAGCATTTGTTTTTCAACCGTCAACACTGGAAGAGCTTCAACGACAGAGGGAGCAGCATCTTGGCGCTGGTTATGGAATACAGGGTGAATATTGTCCGGATGGTAAAGAGAGAATTGGTGGAAGTTGTGAAGACGAACAATAAATAAATTGAATTAAGTATTGTGTTGTTCATTTAGTCACTATTGCAGTTCCATAAACCTAACACACATACCACGCATGACCTTGTGATACAATATTATTGTGTCCGTAGTTTGGCCACCAAATGATAATTAATCTTGTCTCATCTTTAATCTCAACATCCGAAAATCTATCGAGTTTTTTTTATAAAGGTCTCTGGAATCATATAAATCAATTTCGATGTTAATTTGATATGGGTGTCTCTCAATTTTTTGGAATCTAATTTATTAAATGTCTAGTTTCCATAACGAATGAACTCTGTAAATGTGTGCGTTCTATTGATAAACACCGTACGCACCATCAAATCACTCATAGTAACACCAGATACATTCAACATGAAATACTTGACTGTAGTATTCATTTGTGTTCTAGTAATTAATATAACGTGTTGTCAACATGTTGGGTACCCTAGTGGCGTCCAAGTGTGGGTCCAGAAAGTGAAGGTGATAAAAGTGAATCAATACGGAGAAGAAGTGACTGGAAACAGTGATGCAATTCTACCTATATCAACTTATAGAAATTATGAACAAGTTCAGCCTTTCTTTCCTGCATAGAGGCATATCTAATGAAAACCTACCTACTATAGATGTGAGACATCAAACTACACTGCCAAGGAATCATGGGGCCCAAGTACAGGTACGGGTTCATAAGATAGATGTTGTAGAAGTGACTAATAGTCTGGGAGGATCATTTAATGATTTTCAGTCAATGAATACAACTGAGGGTAGTAGTGGGAGAATTTCGGGAGAAAGGGAAATACGGGCGATCAAATTAGAGGTCCAGGTGGTATTTGTCAAGACGAACATTAGATCAACATAAGAAAATAATTGACGACGGCTGACGCTCACTTAAGATAATTTAGATATTTAATTAGTGACCTTGACAATCGTGCATTAAATCCTCTGGTTCTACCGAGTGTCTGGAATGCCACTATACCAACATACAAATTTCTGGTTGCTACTGAAATGTATCCATGATTAAAAGCTGAGTCTGTTCAGCAATTGCACTTGTGACCACTAGGTCAACAATGCATTCAAAAGGTTTAAACTAGTAGAGCCATTTAAAAAAAATCTATTGACATTTATGATAATTATGTTTCGTCGTGATCTTGGCAGTCAATTGTAAACTATGCTATTTGAAACCGGTTCTGCAAGAGATGTGATGATTTATGTACAAGTCGGCCGTCTGCAAAAATTTACTTTGTAACCAAGGCAAACGATTCAAAAACAACACATTAAAAAACACCTAAGAAGCGACATTCTAAATCTAGTTTTAATTTTAGTAACAGAATCCTGCAGTCCTTCAATAAAAATGTATAAAATGCAGTATTCATCATCAAATATCATTCTTATTGTGACATAAGAAACACTCAATATGAAGTACTTGATTGCAATACTAGTTTGTGTCCTAAAGTTCGATTTAGCGCATTTTTATTCTTACTATGTGGTATACCCCGGCGGTAGAATTTAACAAAGCAGAGATTCAACGACAAGGAGAACCACCGAAAGATGGAAGTGATGTAGCTTCAGGGGATTTTTGTCCTGATAATGGATTCAGACTTCCTGATGGAAGATGTGAAAAAGAACACTGATAAATCAGTTTTCAATGTTAATTATAATTTTGGCTAAACTTACTTGTTACCTTTTATTTATAGTTTATCAAACCCATTGTGCAGACTCAACAATGTATTCTTACCAACTTTCCGATGTTCGACTGAGTTGAAACTTAGCATAAGAAAGTAAAAATTATAGCAATTCAATATTATAGTATCTATTATAGAGCATAACGGAGATGGTGATTATAGAAATAAGAAACTAAACGACGACACGTAACTCTTAAAGGTTTGGGTTCATTTGGTTCGAAGGGTGGCGATAATTTAAAAGGTACGGTGTGGGAACTGGAGTGCCACTCCGCCGACTTACTAACTCCGGGTTACTTTTGAGAAGCTCAACTAAGGATTCAAAACCGTTTTTATGCTCAGCAGTTACGCTTGTGAGCACTAGGTCGACGACTATGATCTATATATATAGAGCTATATACATATATACTTTTGATAATTTTAATCATGTAGTCGTGATCTTGACAATCGACAATCGTTAACTATGCTGTTTGGAACCGGTTCTGCAAGAGATGATGCATGATTTATATACAAGCCGGCCGTCTGCATAATAAGTTTACCAAAATTTGACTTCCTAAACAAGACACAAATTATTCAAATTGAACACATTAAAAATACAAAGAAGAAACGTCACTCAAAATCTAGTTTCTTAATTGTAAAAAAAAAAACCTTGGTTATGTGCAGTCCTTCGATAAAAATGTATAAAATACAGCGTTCATCATCAAATGTCTCATAGTGACATAGGAAGCAGTCAATATGAAATACTTTGGAGTAGTACTAGTTTGTGTTGTAATGTTCGATTTAGCGCACTCTTATTCTTACTATGTGGTATACCCCGGCGGTGCAAAAGTTTCGGTAGACAATGTACCGGTAACTGAACTGGAAGAAAACGCTGAAGGATTTCGACTTCCAAAAACTACTGATGGAACTTCTGAAAAACAGAAAATGAAACAAGATAAAGTACAAGTGTGGGTACAGCAAGTAGAAGCGATAGAATTTGATGACGCAGATTTCCAACTACAAGGAGAGCCACCAAAAGGAGGAAGTGCTGCTGCTTCAGGGGATTTTTGTCCGGATAATGGATACAGACTTCCTAATGGAACATGTGATAAGGAATATTAAATCAGTAATAATGTTAATCATAATTTTGCCCAGCCTATTTGTTACCTTTTATTCGTATAATTTTTATCTAACCCACAACGGGTCAGTTAGTTTTTTTTTTTGGAAATTGGGAAAAACTTTAACTGTCCTTGTTATAAGATCTTTGAAAGTCTTTGCGGGTAGTTAGGAGCCCGATAGTCTCACAACTAGTCCTACCAAGGGGTATTGCATAACCCGATATCTGGGTTATGGAGGTTAAATAGGCAATCGTTCCGTGTTAAAAACTTGTACTCAGCTCCATCACGTGAATGTGAATAGGCTCTTAATAAACTAGTGCGCTTCACCATCACTGATTGCATCACAGTTTACCATCATGTGGGAATGCAGTCAAGCAACGGTTTCAAATTAAAAAAAAAATATATGTTGTTCGGTCGTCTGGTCGCTGACCAAAACATAGCTATAAAAAAGGCTAGGTAGATGATTCACAACATTCAAGTTTAAATATTACTTTTCAAAGTATTTGCCAGTGGAGACCCAGTATTATTTTAAACGCAGTCGTGTTTAGTTTCGTTCATAAAAAAATGTGCATGTGTGCGTTTTATGAACAAAGTATATAAAAACGTGGTCAACATAAAGTATATCTTAAAGTCAAGGGAATCAGTTATCATGAAATACTTGTGTGTGATATTATTTTGTGCTCTGGTGGTAAATCTAGCGTATTCTCAATACTTTAGGTATCCCAGTGGTGTCCAAGTGTGGGTACAGAAAGTAAAAGTGATAGAAGTGAATGAAAACGGTGAAGAGGTTGAACCTCTAGTCGATACAGATATAGATATGCCAGATATTGATGTAAGATTTCAAAAAACTGAGCCGGATAATGAACATAGAAAACTCCCACCTTCCAGCTCCTCCATCAGAGTACATATTGTCCGCCCGGTAGTTGTATTTGCCGATGGAAGTCGTGTTATTGAACATTAAAATTTAAAACGTTATTATCATATTTCTATGTCAACGGATTATTTCTGGTCGTCAAGTAATTTAATACGATAAAGCTTACCAACATCTTGTGACCATCACGACAATTATTATAAAAGGACATTCGCTATGTGGCGAGCTAACACGTTTATAATTTGACTACTTTGAAAGCTTAAATACTAGTTTCCTTAAACTTTGTGTACGTGTGTGCGTTCTTTGGATAAAAATCTATATATACCGTCAAACATCTCACATTAAAACCAGAATCAATCAACATGAAATATTTGACTGTTGTATTAGTTTGTGTGCTAGTGATCAATGTGACGTACTCTCAATATGTGAAGTCCGCCAGTGATGAAGTGATAGAATACGGTGATGCGTTGCTTCCTCAATCGACTACTTCTATTAAGTCCGTCATACCAGCTGTCAACATAAGACTACAAAAGAGTAGGCCTAGGAATCGTCGTATTAAAACAAAGGCACAAAAGGCAGATTTGAAAAAAATGCCAAGTGTACAGTCAACAGCAAAAGTAGATGATCAAAATCAGAAATTCAATACTAATGAACGGAGTTCGCGCCAGAACTGTGTGGCGTCGAAGTGATTCAAAAGTATGTGATTGTAAATTATACCAAACATTTACTACCAGTACAGCTGCCATATGTTTGTGATCAGTTTTGACTCCAAAAGTTATAAACTCAATTCGCATCAGAACTAAGAAGTGAAAAAAAAATTCAAAACTAGTGAACAGCTAAAATCAAAAATTAAATGATGAAACTGAGGCCACGTGAAGCAAATAATTCCATACGTATTTTTTTATTAACCCAGTAATTTAATTAGTTATGTTTAAAACAGCTGAATTTGATAAAAAAAAATGCATCTTAAATATATTTAATATATTTCATCCAATTGAACCCCTAAAAAAAAACACTTGTTTCACTTAGAAATGTTTTTTTGGAAGTAGGTTGTTTTTTTTTGTAAAAGTGTTTTAATTTTTCACTTTTAGTGGGTCAGTTTGTAATTTATCTAAGTTACAATAGCCCAATGACAACTGCTCATCACCTCTTACAACATATTGCTTTTCTCGATACAGGGACGTTAATTGTTGAGGAGTTCTCCTAGTAAGATCCAGGAGATCTGGAGCTCCATGGTGAAGGCATCATCACCACTATGCATTTTGACAAGCTTAAATTACTTAGCAACTATATCTACCTAATCGAATCGCAACCCGTGAAATACTTAGATATAATTGAGTAGTTCCGATGCCCATCTGTGGTCTTCATCATCAGTTCCACTTTAGCAAACGGTGCTTTCCGAGAGCGAATGCACGAGTTACTATACAAAATACCCAAATCACTATAGGTGTTCCTATAAAATTTGAGGTTTTCCCTCGATTTCCATAGGATCCCTTCATCAGATTCTGACTTGGTGACAATGAGACCACAGCGAGAGTATAACCCTTTCATACAAAAAAATAATTTTGCAAATCCGTCTATATATGACGAAGTTATGCCCAAACATACATAAAAAATATACATATAAACATCCGAATTGATAACCTCCTCCTTTTTCAGAAGTCGGTCAAAAATAATATAATTCAAAAACTTTAGTATTTAAACTGGTTTTTTTTTGTAACTTCTGGCAATGTTAAAAAGTAGCTGATGTGATACAAAACGATAATTATATAAATATTATCATCTTTGCATGTTTGTGAATTTATGTCAATGTTCAAAAGTAGCTGATGTGATACAAAACGATAATTCAATGAATATTAATATCTTTGCATGTTTTTGAATTTTGTGTCAATGTTCAAAAGTAACTGATGTGATACAAAACGATAATTCGATAAATATTATTATCTTTGCATGTTTCGAATTTATGTCAATGTTCAAAAGTAGCTGATGTGATACAAAACGATAATTCAATAAATATTAATATCTTTGCATGTTTTTGAACTTTGTGTCAATGTTCAAAAGTAACTGATGTGATATAAAACGATAATTCGATAAATATTATTATCTTTGCATGTTTCGAATTTATGTCAATGTTCAAAAGTAGCTGATGTGATACAAAACGATAATTCAATAAATATTAATATCTTTGCATGTTTTTGAACTTTGTGTCAATGTTCAAAAGTAACTGATGTGATATAAAACGATAATTCGATAAATATTATTATCTTTGCATGTTTCGAATTTATGTCAATGTTCAAAAGTAGCTGATGCGATAAAAATCATAACTCAATGATTGCTTTTGCCCAGTCGGCTACAATATATTAAAACCGGAAGGTAGATTGATATTTTACATTAATGAGTATGAAAAAATATTGCTATTATTATTATATTATTATAATCATTAATAATATTATTGAAAATTTATTGATTACTAAATAATTCATACATTCAAATAATATAGGTAAATGTTCAAGAAATATAATTTTCTTACGTTTTCAACGGAAATCTGCTACCTATACAATATTCAGGATTATATTAAAGCTATTCTGCTCATTAATGTAAAATATCAATCTACCTTCCGGTTTTAATATATTGTAGCCGACTGGGCAAAAGCAATCATTGAGTTATGATTTTTATCGCATCAGCTACTTTTGAACATTGACATAAATTCGAAACATGCAAAGATAATAATATTTATCGGATTATCGTTTTATATCACATCAGTTACTTTTGAACATTGACACAAAGTTCAAAAACATGCAAAGATATTAATATTTATTGAATTATCGTTTTGTATCACATCAGCTACTTTTGAACATTGACATAAATTCGAAACATGCAAAGATAATAATATTTATCGAATTATCGTTTTGTATCACATCAGTTACTTTTAAACATTGACACAAAGTTCAAAAACATGCAAAGATATTAATATTTATTGAATTATCGTTTTGTATCACATCAGCTACTTTTGAACATTGACATAAATTCGAAACATGCAAAGATAATAATATTTATCGAATTATCGTTTTGTATCACATCAGTTACTTTTGAACATTGACACAAAATTCAAAAACATGCAAAGATATTAAT